>OX596372.1:7363714-8591000 GCA_951394395.1 Colostygia pectinataria | reverse complement strand
AAGAATGGAAACCGCCACAAACGAACTCATGATTGAGGCTGAGAAAGGAAAGGTGGCTTTCGCGCTACTCCAGGAACCGTATGTGGGAAGGATAAATAGAATGAAAGGATACAGAGGAGCAAGGATTTACCAGAGCAACGAGCAAGAAGACGGGACCGTCAAAGCAGCAATAGCCGTCTTCGACCAAGACCTGGATGTTATACAGTGCCCGCAACTCACCACGAATAACATCGCAGTGGTGAAAATCCGGACGGGTGCCTGGCAGATCACTGCAATTTCATTCTATTTTGAACCAACCCAACCCATAGAGCCATACCTGGAGCAGATACGGAGAATAGCGGAAGATACCGGACCTAGGAGAATCATCATAGGAGGAGACGCAAACGCAAAGAGCACCTGGTGGGGCAGTACCACAATAGATGATAGGGGCGAGGATATGTCAGGTACTTTGGAGGAACTTGGGCTGCAGGTGCTAAACCAAGGGGATACCCCCACATTTGATACCATCAGAGGGGGTATACACTACGCCAGCCATCCCGACGTAACAGCTTGCTCAATCGACATGCTGGACCTGATAGATGGATGGAGGGTGTTGGATGACCTCACGCACTCGGACCATAACGGCATAACTTTTAACATAGCGCTCAAAAAGGCAAAAGGGGTAAGCGTAAACAGAACTACAAGGCTGTACAATACAAAAAAGGCAAATTGGAGCCAATTTCATGAGAAACTGGCCCAATTATTATCAGAAAACAACATAAATAAAATAGAAATAGAGAAAATAGATAGCAAACTAAAATTAGAACAAGCGATAGATAAATACACAAACATAATAACACAAGCATGCATAAATACGATACCCAAAAAGAAAGCCAAAGAAATACTCACCATGCCGTGGTGGTCCGAAGAACTCGCCGCGCTGAAGAGAAGATCTGTCACCTTGAAGCGTCGAATAAGTTGTGCAGCGCCAGCTCGAAGACCCAGAGTTGTAGAAGAGTACCTGGAAGCAAAAGAAACATTTTTAAATACAGTAAATGCAGCAAAGATTCAAAGTTGGAAGGACTTTTGTGGGAAGCAGGATAGGGAAGGGGTATGGGAAGGGATCTATAGAGTCATAGGAAGAACAGCCAAAAGAGAAGAGGACACACTACTAAAAATGAATGGTAGACAAATTGACCCGAAAGAATCAGTCCAACTACTAGCAGACGTCTTCTACCCGGAAGATAACGAGGCCGATGATAACGCTGACCACCGACAGACAAGGGAAATAGCAAATCAAATAAATGACTCGGGTCATGATGAGCCGCATGACCCGCCATTTACAGCAGAAGAGCTAAAAGCTGCGGTGGATAGCTTTAACCCGAAAAAAGCCCCGGGAGTAGACGGCTTCACTGCAGACATCTGCAGTCATGCAATTAACAACGACCCAGAGATCTTCCTCGCACTGGCAAACAGGTGCCTGGTTCTCTCACACTTCCCTACCATCTGGAAAGAAGCCATAGTCGTGATTTTGAAGAAACCAGGCAAAGATGACTATACAAATCCCAAATCATATAGACCCATTGGACTGTTGCCAGTCATGGGGAAGATCTTTGAGAAGATGACTATAGGGCGAATTAAGTGGCACATCATCCCTAGAATAAGCACACGCCAATATGGCTTCATGCCTAAAAAGAGCACCGAAGACTCCCTCTATGACCTGGTACATTATATAAAAGGCAAGTTGAACCAGAAAAAACTGATAACCATGATATCATTGGACATAGAGGGAGCCTTCGACAGCGCTTGGTGGCCTGCAATTAAAGTAAGACTGGCAGAAGAAAAATGTCCGGTAAATATTAGGCGTTTGGTAGATAGCTACTTGCTAGATAGGAAAGTCAGAGTAAGGTACGCTGGGGAGGAGCATCTCAAGAACACTAGCAAAGGGTGCGTCCAAGGGTCGATTGGAGGTCCGATCATGTGGAATCTCCTTTTGGATTCACTCCTAAAGGGGCTCGAACAGCGTGGGGATTACGGACAAGCTTTCGCGGATGACGTAGTGTTAATTTTCGACGGGGACACAGCTTTGGACGTTCAGCGACGTGCGAACGCCGCCCTCGCCTATGTTGGGGAGTGGGGTGTCAAAAATAAGCTTAAGTTTGCGCCAGGTAAGACTAATGCGATGGTTATAACCCGTAGGCTTAAATTTGATACACCGCTCCTGAATATGGGTGGGGTCGGCGTTGGCCTATCGCAGGAGTTCAAGATCCTGGGGCTCATAGTTGACAATAAGCTGACATTCAATAGCCATGCTGCATACGTCTGCAAAAAGGCATTGAACATTTACAAACAGCTATCTAGAGCCGCCAGGATCAGCTGGGGCCTTAGTCCAGAAATCATCCGGATCATATATATGGCAGCGGTTGAGCCAGTGATAACATATGCGGCCAGCGTCTGGGCACCTGCAACAAAGAAGCTTATGATTCAGAAACAATTGAATGCGTTACAGAGAGGATTTGCCCAGAAACTCACCAGAGCGTACCGTACCGTCTCCCTGAACTCGGGACTGGTTCTAGCCGGGATACTCCCGCTCGACCTCAGAATACAGGAGGCAGCTGCCCTGTATGAGGCAAAGAAGGGAGTGCCCCGGCTGGAGCTAAGGGACAGGGAGGTGGAACAAATGACACCATACACTCAGACAAGGCATCCCGCGGAGCATAGATGTCTGAAATTTAAAAGCCTGATAGACCAAGAACAGGTAGATATTCACAACACCCAGGCAGTCCGCATCTACACCGATGGCAGCAAGATTGAGGGTGAGGTCGGGGCAGCACTATCCCTGTGGAATGGTGAAGCTGAGACCAAAACCCTAAAACTTAAGCTGCCATCTTACTGCACGGTCTATCAGGCGGAACTCTTGGCAATACACAGAGCTACCCGGGAGGTCCTCCGACGATCGGAACTGTCTTTTGGCATTTATAGCGACTCTAGATCAGCGCTAGAAACGGTAGTCAATTACAACTCTCTCCACCCCCTAGCCGTAGAGGCTCGGGAAAACCTAAGAACGAGCAGACTCCAGAATAAAGAAGTGTCTTTATTCTGGATCAAAGCCCACGCGGGGTTGGAAGGAAATGAGCGTGCAGACCAGTTAGCAAAAGAGGCCGCTAAAAATGCCAAAAGACAGCCTGACTATGACCTCTGTCCGGTCTCATTCGTCAAACGACAGATTCGTCTGGGAACGCTTGATGAATGGAACCGGCGGTATAAGGCAGGAACAACAGCAGGAACCACAAAGGTCTTTTTCCCGGACGCTGTGCAAGCTTTTAAGACTGTGCGTAAGTTTGAACCCACCGGTGTAATTACTCAAGTCCTGACGGGGCACGGTGGCTTCTCCGAATACTTGAACCGGTTCAAGTGTAAGGAGAACCCATCGTGCATCTGTGACCCAGAGATTAGCGAATCTGCGGTGCACGTAATTTTTGAATGCCCTGTTTTCTCCCTAAAAAGATACGAAGCTGAGCAGTATCTCAATATAACACTTTGCCCGGAAAATGCAAATGAGATTATTACTAAACGAGAATATAGGGATTATTTCATGAAATATTGTACCGAAATTGTAAAAAAGGTTCTAATAAGAAATAAATAGGTAATAAAATTATGGTGTTTATATATTTTGAGAATATATATTAATAGCATAACAAAAAACAGCAAATAAGAATTAAAGTAATCAGTAAAATAGAAAAAGATGTAAAGTTGGAGAAATATGAATATTTAAAAAATAAGATAAGATAAAAGTAGTAATATTTTGTTTTCTTTCAAATAGAAAATAAGTTGGCAAAATAATGTTTGGATATGTATAGAATGATAGCATAAGATCCCTTAGACCCAAAGAGGGTACGACAAGAATGTATAACCCACCCGTAAGTAAATATAAATAAAGCAAACAGACTTTGATTCATCACATGTCAAAGGAACGAGAAAAAAAAAAAAAAAAAAAAAAAAAAAAAAAAAAAAAAACCTAACCTAACCTAACCTAACCTAACCTAACCTAACCTAACCTAACCTAACCTAACCTAACCTAACCTAACCTAACCTAACCTAACCTAACCTAACCTAACCTAACCTAACCTAACCTAACCTAACCTAACCTAACCTAACCTAACCTAACCTAACCTAACCTAACCTAACCTAACCTAACCTAACCTAACCTAACCTAACCTAACCTAACCTAACCTAACCTAACCTAACCTAACCTAACCTAACCTAACCTAACCTAACCTAACCTAACCTAACCTAACCTAACCTAACCTAACCTAACCTAACCTAACCTAACCTAACCTAACCTAACCTAACCTAACCTAACCTAACCTAACCTAACCTAACCTAACCTAACCTAACCTAACCTAACCTAACCTAACCTAACCTAACCTAACCTAACCTAACCTAACCTAACCTAACCTAACCTAACCTAACCTAACCTAACCTAACCTAACCTAACCTAACCTAACCTAACCTAACCTAACCTAACCTAACCTAACCTAACCTAACCTAACCTAACCTAACCTAACCTAACCTAACCTAACCTAACCTAACCTAACCTAACCTAACCTAACCTAACCTAACCTAACCTAACCTAACCTAACCTAACCTAACCTAACCTAACCTAACCTAACCTAACCTAACCTAACCTAACCTAACCTAACCTAACCTAACCTAACCTAACCTAACCTAACCTAACCTAACCTAACCTAACCTAACCTAACCTAACCTAACCTAACCTAACCTAACCTAACCTAACCTAACCTAACCTAACCTAACCTAACCTTGTTGGTGATTGTTGTTAGATTTGTCATTTATTATTATTCGCAATGGCTTCACTGTAGTAGCGAATATAACTTAGGAAGCGTAATAAAATGGTTTTCGTTAGATACTCACTCATCAAAGCACACGTTTTTATTATTGTGGCTGAGATCTGAAGGTGGTGGAATCAATGAAGTACTCAGGGGCTTCTGTGGTTGTGCCTTGCCTTGGACAACACAATGTTTATTTTGCAGTTTCGGCGGTGTTGTCTAAGATGGGGCGGGAAGCCGTACTTGTATTGATGAAACTAACTGAATTATTTCCACTACGCTGACATGTGCTAGGACTTTAGAGTATTTTACCAGAAAACTAATAAAACACTGAGATCACTTGAGACAAAAATGAAAATAAACAAAAGTTTGACAGTTAGCTAACTTGAGTGATCATGCTGCTTCACAGTTTAGCACAGACTATGTCATAGACTGCTGCCTTGATTGTAAAGTACAAAGTGAAACAAAAATAAAGGGAAAGTAAAAAGAAGTAAAATAAATTTCATAACTTGTGATAGAATAAAATTGTTAAACATATACATTTTTCCTTTTGGATATTTCAGTATTAGTAGTTTATTTGATTCATATATAGATGGCACTACTTTATAGACGGTATAGATAAAAAGTTGCGAGTGTATAAATTAAAGATTTTATTAGATTATTATTATTGGATTATTAATTATAATTATTAATGAATTACATTTCATATTTTAATTTAGAAAACCAGCATTTGCTTGATATTGAATTGAACTGAAGTTGAACTTGGTATCAAGGTTGTTAAACAATGTTCATAGAGGGAGTTGTTTTCATGCAAAATAATTTTAGTATAACTTTATTTTTTTTTATTTTAGTAATGCAGATGGTATAATTTATAAACCCTATTAATATTTGTTGATTAATGCTTGTGTATTCTTTTTGTTGTAATTTATCTTGAAATGCTTCTAGCAGACTTTGTTAACTTTTAAAGTTGCCAAGCGTATTGTGTAATTAGTACCTAACTCTGTTGGTGAATACTACCATTTATAATATTTTAGTCTGAGATAATTCATTTGATTAGGCATAAATTGATTGTATTCTGATTATATTTTATAGTTATGGGTATATTTTTGTCTATTGTTTTGATTTACTTTGTATTATTTATTGAAATGATTTTACTATATATTTTGTATGAAAATTAATTAATACATGAGTCAAAGGGAGTAAAATTGTAGTTTAAAGTTAATTGTAAATTAGTTGAATCTTTGCCCATAAAGTTGAAGTGATGCAGTGAATGGAAATTGTAGACAATATTTAATAGTAATTGTATTATAGCATGGTATTAATAAGGTCGTGTTTAGTGTGAAGTAAGTGAAAGAAAAATAAGAATTATGTTAATTATTGTTTATATAAATTTTAAAAGCATTAAGAATAATTTTAAGTTAACTAAGCTAATGTGTTATATTATTGTGTGTATTATAAAGATAGTGTCATCAACATGATACAATGCTTAAGAAATATAATTATACTAATTTACTTAATGTTAAAAATGTAAGAGATCAATTTTGTAAATATTGTATTGTATTTCGGTATACAAGAATGGTAAAATTGGTTTCTATGAATTTGATAAAAGAATTAAATAAAATGGTCTTAAGTCTTCATATTGATTGTCTAACACAATCAATACGGAAGAAAATGTGTATTTTAATTAAATTAAATAATAATATAGAATGAGTGAAGAATGAATGAACTTAAAAATATCTTAGGGGGTGGGAAATAAAAATAAGCAAGTTGCCTTCTGGTTTTGTTTGTTGATCTAGTATTTTGTTATTTATTGTCATTAAATATTTTCTTTTCTGTAATTTTTAATATATTAACTGTTAACTAAATAAAAAAAAAAAGTGGGAATTTAATAAGAATATGTTAAAGTATGAAAGTAAGAGTAAAATGTTGTCGCATAATAATAGCGACAGTAATTTTAAGTTAGAGCCATTTCGAGATGGCAAAAAAAAAAAAAAAAAAAAAAAAAAACCTAACCTAACCTAACCTAACCTAACCAAAAATATTTTGTTGACATAAAGTCGCGTGCGACCTATCATTTTAAGCGTCTCAGTGCCCACTGTGTGAATCTACATTAATAGGACCCACGTTATTATACAAAAAACGTGATTTTTTGACTTTTTAAGTAAAATTATTTGGATTTTATACATATTTTGTTAATTTTGGCTATTAAAAATCTATTTTTTCCAAATTTTTAATTTCTGTGTGTACTTAAATTCGTAATTTGTCGCGCCGGTTGCGCCCCCTATTGCAAAGTTTCGTTTTCGTGAGCAAAAAGTTAATATTTAACTATTTTGTTTACAAAATCGCACTTTGGTCGACGGCAAAAACCGAAAAAGATTTTTCTAGACTCTAACTTAAAGTGACTATAGTCGTGTGCTACCTCATAAAACGCGGCTCGGCGCGTTCTATCATCTGTGCGAGCGCACTCGGTCACCCGTCCTAGAAAAACTTTGACAAATTGCGTTTTTCTCTAAATTTTGGTCATTTTAAGGCGATTTTGCGTGTTTTTAATTTTTTGTCGCGAACACCTGACTGTTTCTGCACATCCCGTGGCTGGTTCACCTTTGCCCGACGTCCCCGCACGTACCTGCAACAGAAAAACAACAAATATTAGACAAAAATACAAAAAACGCCCGACCTTCTAAATTTCAAAGTATCGAAAATCCACCTTAGGCCTGAAGATTCTTCATATAAGCATACAAAAGTGAAAATATTTTGTTGACATAAAGTCGCGTGCGACCTATCATTTTAAGCGTCTCAGTGCCCACTGTGTGAATCTACATTAATAGGACCCACGTTATTATACAAAAAACGTGATTTTTTGACTTTTTAAGTAAAATTATTTGGATTTTATAAATATTTTGTTAATTTTGGCTATTAAAAATCTATTTTTTCCAAATTTTTAATTTCTGTGTGTACTTAAATTCGTAATTTGTCGCGCCGGTTGCGCCCCCTATTGCAAAGTTTCGTTTTCGTGAGCAAAAAGTTAATATTTAACTATTTTGTTTACAAAATCGCACTTTGGTCGACGGCAAAAACCGAAAAAGATTTTTCTAGACTCTAACTTAAAGTGACTATAGTCGTGTGCTACCTCATAAAACGCGGCTCGGCGCGCTCTATCATCTGTGCGAGCGCACTCGGTCACCCGTCCTAGATAAACTTTGACAAATTGCGTTTTTCTCTAAATTTTGGTCATTTTAAGGCGATTTTGCGTGTTTTTAATTTTTTGTCGCGAACACCTGACTGTTTCTGCACATCCCGTGGCTGGTTCACCTTTGCCCGACGTCCCCGCACGTACCTGCAACAGAAAAACAACAAATATTAGACAAAAATACAAAAAAATTGTCCGCCCACCCGCCCTTTTGTCATTTACCAAGGTAAGAATACTCGATTTACGGGGCCGAGTAATTCTTAAAACCTCTGTAACTGCCAAACGGGTGGAGATTTCTTAACGCAGTTTTCAATACTGTATTACTTTATTCTAGGTCTACAATTTGTTAAACAAACATTTATTTTTTATTGTTCATTTAGGTAAATATAGTTGATTTATATATTTTTGCTAGGTTAAGTTACTTTAAGTTGAAGAAACTCTTACTTATAGAGTAAATACCTTTTGCTTGTGACTTCTTACAGTGTTGTTAAGATTTTATTATCTATATACATTTTGTCTAGGATAAGCTTTTTTATTTTATTTACAACTTTTACAAATTTATAATAATAGGTTTAGTTTTTATTTAATTTTTGGTGACCCTTTGACCCCTCTGGCAAGATGTTTGGTTTTCGCACTCCTACAAAAGCGAGTGATGTGGAAAAAGTACCTCCTAAACCCCCGAAACCTCCAAAATCTCCATCTGACACGGAGGCAAGCTCCTCCAGCTTAGGCAATATCACCTACGACTTGGTTGACATAGCCGAAACTTCGGTAGATGTTAGGAAAAGCATAGAGAGGCTGGAGATAGCTGGGGGAAACATGACGAAATCACCACAAAGAGAAACTCCGCCAAGAAAACTAACCAGACAGGCCTCACCGCGATCTAAACTGTCGCCAGAGCCTATGGTAGAGCCCCTAAACAGCCAACCAGCATCAAAACAAGCAAATACGGCAGTGCAGGACAAAAAGCCCAAACAGCCTTCCCAAAGATTAGGAAGTCAGACGATAGAGACCCAAGAGAGTCCCCGTAAAGCTGGAACTCGGACAGCTGAGGCACGGAAAACCCTAGCCAAAGCTAAACACTATCTCGCACAGGGTACAAACATAAGAAAGGACATAAAAGCTGAGGTTACCCTGGCGATTGATCGACTCTACCAGCTGGTAAAGGAAGGCGACGAGGAGCTGCCGAAAGGGAAACAGCGAGTAAAAATGAATGAAAGGACAGAAGATAGAGAAAAGGAAGAAGAAAAAGAAAAAGAGAAGAAGGAAAACCCTGAAGAGATTAAGGACCTAAAAAGAGCAATGGAAGAGCACAATATATTGCTTCGAGAAAACACTCGAAAAATGGAAACCCTACAGGAGGCCCTAGAACAACAAAAAGAAATCCTGGAGAAAACCACATACGCGAATGTTGTCGCAGGACAGACCAGGAGGCAGTCCAGCGACTCAACTACATTACACTCCGTTGTGGTTTCCTCGAAAGATGAAGGAGACACAGGAGAAGAGGTTCTTAACAGAATAAGAGAAGCGGTTAACGCGAAGGAGGGGGGAGTAACAGTGGATAGGGTAAGAAAGGCAAAAGACAGGAAAGTGATAGTGGGATGTCGAACGGAGGAAGAAAGAGACAAGGTAAAGGAAAGATTAAGGAAGGCTGAAAAACACCTGAACGTCGAAGAAATCAGGAACAAAGACCCTCTCCTGATTCTTAGAGATGTCCTACAGTACAATACCGACGAGGACATCCTCAAGGCCATAAGGGCCCAAAACGAGAAGGTGTTCAGAAACCTCGGCGAGCAGGATAGGATTGAAGTGCGTTACAGACGGAAGACTAGGAACCCCTATCTGAACCATGTTGTGATAAAGGTCTCCCCCAAAATTTGGAACCGTATGCTGGACACAGGAGAGGTGCACATCGACCTACAGAGAGTAAAAGTGGCAGATCAATCGCCACTAGTACAATGCTCCCTGTGTCTAGCATACGGACATGGCAGACGTTTCTGTAAGGAATCCATAGAGAAGTGCAGCCACTGCGGGGGACCGCACATGAAAGCCAACTGCGCGGATTGGCTTACTGAGGCACCGCCTTCCTGCTGTAATTGCACACAAGCTAAGATGGACCGGAAAGAGCACAACGCGTTCAGCCAGGAATGTCCAATCAGGAAGAAGTGGGACGCCTTGGCCCGAGCCACGGTGGCTTATTGCTAAGGTGGTCCCAGGGGTGAAACAGCTGACTAACTCCTCTTCCCACAAGGCAAACCACATTGTGCAAGCGAACCTCCAGCGAAGACAACTGGCCACACAAGAACTAATGTTGGAAGCAACCAAAAAGAACGTGGCAATTGCGCTGGTACAAGAACCGTACGTGGGGGCAACAGGTAGAATGAGACCAAGCCAAGGTACCAGGATCTATCAGCATACGAGTCAGGATGACAGAAGCGTCAAGGCTGCCATTGTAGTGTTTGACAGTGAGCTTGACGTCATCCCATATCCAAACCTGACTACACACAACATAGCTGTAGTCAAAATAAGAACAAGCGCCTGGGATATCATGGTGGTCTCATTCTACTTTGAGCCAGAGGGTTCAAATACGCCATACCAGCCATACCTAGAACACCTGGAAAAAATACATCGGAGCATAATATCTGCTAAGGTTATCTACGGAGGTGACGCAAATGCACACAACACATGGTGGGGCTCAGAGGAGGCTGACCAGAGAGGAATAGATTTAGCCGGAACTCTGGAAGATATGGGTATGCAAATCATAAATGATAGCGAAATCCCAACCTTCGATACTATCAGAGGGAACAGAAGATATACGAGCTACGTAGACATTACGGTATGCTCAGAGGATCTACTCAGCTACGTGGAGGACTGGAAGGTGGACGAGGAATTAATAAACTCTGACCACAATGCAATTACCTTTCGGATTAGGTTAGAGAAATCAAAAGGCATGGATATAAAAAGAACAACTAGAATATATAATAGCAAAAAGGCAAATTGGGATCAGTTTCATGAGAAACTGACTCAATTGCAAAAGGACCACAATTTAAGCGAAAAAGCCATAGACAAAATAACACAAGCAAGCAATCTAGAAGCAGAAATAATAAAATACATAAACACCATAACCGAAGCATGCAACTACGCTATCCCTAAAAAGAAAGATAATAGTAAATTCAACTTACCATGGTGGTCGGAAGATCTCGCCTGCCTGAAGAAGGAAGTCCGCACGAGGAAGAGGAGAATCCGCTGCGCAGCGCCGGTCCGAAGAGAGAAAGTCATCGGGGAATACCTGAGAACAAAAGAAACATATGAATTAAAAGTAATACAGGCACAAATAGACAGCTGGAGAGAATTCTGTGGGAAGCAGGATAAAGAAGGAATGTGGGACGGGATTTACCGGGTGATAGGGAGAACAACAAGGAGGCAAGAAGACCTGCCACTGGAAAAAGACGGGAAATCGCTAACACCTAGGGAATCCGCGGTAATGCTTGCCGAAACCTTCTATCCAGAAGACAAGCATGAATACGATAACGCGGACCACAAAAACACAAGAAAGCTAGCGGACCAAGTAAACGGCTGGGAGCATTCTGAGAATAATGACCCACCGTTTACACTTGATGAAGTTAAAACAGCGGTCGCTAGCTTCAATCCAAGAAAGGCCCCAGGCTCAGACGGCTTTACAGCAGACATCTGTCACCACGCAGTACAAAATGACCCGGAAGCCTTCCAGTCAATTGCAAACAAATGCCTGGAGCTCGGTTGCTTTCCGAAACCATGGAAGGAAGCCACAGTTGTGGTACTAAGAAAACCGGGGAAAAAGACTTACCTGGACCCCAAATCCTATAGGCCGATAGGACTGCTTCCAGTGCTAGGAAAAATTCTGGAGAAGATGGTGATCGGCCGAATTAAGTGGCACATCCTTCCGAAGCTCAGTACTCGCCAATACGGATTCATGCCCCAAAAAAGCACGGAAGACGCCCTCTATGACCTCGTAAAACATGTTCGCCAAAAACTCGACCTTAAAAAAGTCATAACAGTGGTATCTTTGGACATAGAGGGTGCCTTCGATTGTGCATGGTGGCCTGCAATACGAGTCCGATTGGCTGAGGAAGGTTGCCCAAGCAACATAAGGAAGCTGATTGACAGTTACCTTGAGGAGAGAAGAGTCAAAGTGAGGTACGGAGGTGAAGAAGTTTCCAGACAAACAGCAAAAGGCTGTGTCCAAGGATCAATCAGTGGGCCAATGCTCTGGAACCTGCTCATTGACCCTCTCCTCAGGGAGCTGCAACAAAATCGCTACTATAATCAGGCGTTTGCGGACGACGTGGTGCTAGTATTCGATGGAGACACTGGCACAGAGGTACAAGGACATGCCAATGCCGCTCTCGAACTTGTTCGGGAGTGGGGTATCAAAAACAAGCTTAAGTTTGCACCACACAAGACAAACGCAATGGTGGTGACAAGAAAACTGAAGTTTGATGCACCACTCCTGAAGATGGGCGGGATAGACATTGTCATGTCCAGAGAGATAAAAATCTTGGGGCTTACCATCGATGATAAGCTGACATTTAATCTACATGCAGCAAATGCGTGCAAAAAAGCGCAAAACATATATAAGCGCCTATCAAAAGCCGCCAAGATAAGCTGGGGTCTCCATCCAGAGGTTATACGCACCATTTATACGGCGGTGGTAGAGCCAGTGATTATGTATGCGTCAAGCGTTTGGGCTCCAGCCACGAAAAAGCTGGGAATACAAAAGCAGCTGAACAACGTGCAGAGGGGTTTCGCACAAAAGCTATGTCGAGCATATAGAACTGTCTCCCTAAACTCGGCACTAGTGCTGGCCGGCATACTACCTCTTGACCTCAGAATACAGGAAGCAGCAGCCCTGTATGAGGCAAGGAGAGGTGTACCCCGGCCAGCACTGGGAGATAGGGAGGTCGAAAAGATGTCGACATACTCCAAAAAGCCTAATCCAGCAGAACATATGGACCTGGAATTCGTATGCCTGGAAAACCAGCAGCAGGTGAATACACACAGCGACTACGCAGTACGGGTGTTCACGGATGGTAGTAAGATTGAGGGTAAAGTCGGAGCCGCATTGTCCATATGGACAAATGAGGCTGAGACCAAAACCCTCAAACTGAAGCTCTCGTCCTACTGCACGGTTTACCAGGCGGAATTACTGGCCATATGGAAAGCCACGGAGGAAATATTGAAAAGCCCAGCTGTGCGTTGCGCAATATACAGTGACTCAAGATCTTCCCTCCAGTCTGTTATTAATCACGGCTCTACCCACCCCCTGGCGGTGAAAACCCGCGAAAACTTGAGAAGGTGTGCTTACCAAAACAAAAGTGTGGCACTCTTTTGGATAAAAGCCCACGTGGGACTTGCCGGTAATGAACGTGCAGATGCCCTTGCAAAGGAAGCCGCACAGAAAATCAAAACCAAGCCGCAATATGACGCCTGTCCTGTTTCATTCGTCAAGCGACAGATCCGAGAGGGTACTCTTGACGAATGGAACAGGAGATACAGAACAAGTGACAGAGCAACAGTCACTAAAATCTTTCTGCCAGATGCCATAAAAGCTTACAAAATTGTAAGAAAAATAACGCCAACTGGAATTGTTACTCAGATTATGACAGGGCATGGCGGGTTCTCCGAATATTTAAACCGGTTCAAATGTAAGGGGGACCCGTCTTGCCCATGCGAACCAGAAAAAATGGAAACGGTAGAACATGTTCTCTTTGAATGTCCAATTTTCATGAGGGAGAGGTATGAAGCAGAGCAACTTTATGATTTAAATATAACAAAAGAGAATGCAAGTATATACATAGATAATAAGAAAACTAGAGATAACTTTATATTGTATTGTGTGAAGTTAGTAAACAGAGTAATATTAAGAAATAAAGATACATAAGTGTTGCTGAACATATATTAGAATATTATATGAACTCAGCAATAAAACAAATAGTTTAAGAAATAAACTATAATATATAATAATAAGAAACATTGGTGTAAAAATAAAATAACAGATATAAATTGATCGTAAAATGTAGTGTACATTGTACACCTTCAACTGCAAAGGAATAAATCTTCTGTCTAAACTTTTCGGATACAAAAAATCTCTGGCGATCGGTCAGAGGAATAAAGAACAAAAAAAAAAAAAAAAAAAAAAAAAAAAAACCTAACCTAACCTAACCTAACCTAACCTAACCTAACCTAACCTAACCTAACCTAACCTAACCTAACCTAACCTAACCTAACCTAACCTAACCTAACCTAACCTAACCTAACCTAACCTAACCTAACCTAACCTAACCTAACCTAACCTAACCTAACCTAACCTAACCTAACCTAACCTAACCTAACCTTTTTTTTTTTTTTTTTTTTTTTTTAAGTGAGGAAAATGCATTACGCATCCCCGCCCGGCCGGGGGGCACAGACGGGGTATGTGGGACTCCCCTCTCTAGTAGAGGTATACCCACTAAAAAAACTCACTATTCCCGCCACTGTTGAGCAAAGACGAAGCCGGCGGTAACTCAACAGTCCGCCTGGCTTCACCTGTGGCCCACGTCTGCCCCGGTGGAATGGGCGGACCTCCTTAAATGCGAAGAGCGCAGTAGCTCGTCATCTCCTCGGGAGTCTCGTTATTGGACAACAGGTGCCCCCGCACCTGTCGCCCGAGAACCTCCCGGCGGGTTGTGTTGAGAGCGGGCACCCCGTCTGGCACGCCCGCCCCGCCCACGATGGAGCCGTTGAGAGAGCGGGTCTCGCTCTCTCTCGCGCTCCGCGGCTTCCTTCTGCGACATCACATCCTCGCAGAAGGCAAGCATCGCCTCCCAGTTTCTTTCACTGCCAACCATCTTCTCCATGACAGTCGGCAGCGAGAGGTCTCCACTTCCTAAGGCCACAGTAAGCCCTGCTCTCAGCCCAGCCCATGCAGGGCACACCTCCATTGTGTGCTGTGCGGTATCCTCCACACAGCCACAATGGTGGCATTGCTGGGTCATCTCCTTTCCAGCTACGACACACAGGTATCTCCCAAAACAGCCGTGCCCTGAGAGAACCTGTGTAAGCCGGAAAGAGAGTGACCCCCACTCCCGTCCCATCCATTCCTTTAGAATGGGCAGGATTCCCTCCAATAATCGGCGTCGGGAACCCGCACCCGTAGTGCTCAGCTCCTCGAGCTGCCGCCGCCATTCACCCAGAGCCACTTCCTGGGCGTCCATTCGCCAGCGCACCACTTCATCAGGCGCTGGGCGGTCGCCCTGATTACGAGCGTCTGCCCGTTGCCAGTAGACCGAGGATTGAACCTCGGCCTCGAGCTCCCACGGCAGGGATCCTGCTAGCGCACAGGCCACCCCATGGGAAATGGTCCGATACCCCCTTACGACTCTAACCGCCATGACCCTCTGCGCCTGATGCAGAAGGGCTTTATGGCGGTTTTTCAGCGATCCCGCCCAGATCGGTGCCTCATAAAGGGCCATCGATCGGACCACTCCCATATACAGGCGGCGGCAGCCACTTCCCTGTACTTAGCGTACAGCCGATCCTCTTCGCTTTCGTCGCGGTTGCGGCGCCTCCGATACCGCTGAAAATCTCGGCGCCTCTCCACGCACAAGCGTCGGAGCTGGGCGATCTCCTCGTTCCACCAGTAGACTCCTTGTTTGGACGGAGAGGCTCTAGCGCGAGGCATCGCAGCGTCACAAACCTGCGTCATGGCCTCGCAGATCCGAGCCGCATCCCCGTCCACATCTACCGGTGGTGGTTCCGGCAGCCACGCCTGAACAAGAGCCGCCTCCTGCAGCAACTCTTTATTCAGGCGTTTTATCGCCCAGCGCGGGCCATCCAGTCGTGGCTGGCTCGGGGCTCTTGAAGTGGCCGGAGACGGTCTGGAGACGCTGAACGTTATGTAACGGTGGTCTGACAGCGTCTCTTCATTCTCCAAAACTTGCCACCCCTGGACACGGCGTGCAATGGACGGGGTCGCGAAAGAAACATCCACGACTGACCCCCCATTACGACGCACGCACGTGTTCACTGTGCCGCGGTTGAGGATCGACAGATCACACTCCACCAGCCACTCCTCCAAAACTCTCCCCCTAGGGTCCGTCGTCGCGGAACCCCAAGACCCAGACTTGGCATTGAGGTCCCCAAGGACGACAACAGGACAGGGAGAGCTCTGACCTACAGCGACCCCCACTAACGCGAGATAACACTCGAATTCAGCGAGCGGACGATTGGGGGAAAAATATACCCCAATTACGACCAGCTCGCCGACTTTAGCAACCACAAAACCCCTACCTCTGTAAACAAGAGTAAGTGGAGCGGCACTCTCCGCGCAATGCTGTGTAATTGCTACCAAGCCATCACGATCCCCAACCCAGTTAGAACGGGTCGGGATGCGATACGGCTCGGCAGCAACAGCTATATGGACCTGCCACTCCGCCATGGCCTGGATCAATAAATCCTAGGCCGCGGCGGAGTGGTTGAGGTTCCCCTGCAGGAATCGGAGGTCCATAACTATTGGACCTCCATGGAATCCTCCTCGCTACCCGCTTGAGGCGGGTTTGCAGGCTGCGGTTTGGCCTTTCTTGCCTTTGCCGCAGCCTTCTTCGCTGCCTTTTTAGTTGGGGGCTTGGCACAGGCCTTGCCCCCAGCGAGGTGGTCCGCCTTTTTCCCAGCTGCTTCACAGACGGAGCAGTGGGGCGTGGCGGAGCACTCCCGGGCCTTGTGGCCCTCCTGACCGCAGCGCCTGCAATTCAGGCTGCGGTCGATTTCCGACTGGCACTGGACCCCAATGTGGCCCTGCGCGAAACAACGGAAGCAGCGGAGGGGAAGATTGTCCAGAATCTTGACCCCAACCGCCACCCATCCGACCCGGAAGCGTCCGGCTACAACTTTTTTTGCAGCCGTGACGGGGCACTTTACAATAACCGTGCCTGCGCCACCGGGACCCCTCCTTATTTCGCCGGATTTAATATTGTCCGGCGAACACTCGCCCACTTTGGCAACTGCAGCCACCAGCTCGTCCGGGGTCACTGAGTCATCCAGACCGGTTACTCGAAGATCAACTGAGGTCACTGGCCTGGAGACCTTTACATCTTCCGTTGTAAAAAGCCCCCGGAGCTTTTCCGCTAGTAAGTCGGCTTTGCCGCCACTCTCCGCTCCTGGGACTTCTAAGATGCGAGCCCCAGTCGCCGCTTGCCGGAAGCGTACGGAGGTGATCCCGAGCTCTTCCAAGTCCAGTTTAGACTTGGCCTCCGAGATCACTTCTCCGTACGTTCGCCCTCTCTCCACTGCCCCTTGCTGCAGCGCAATCACAACCGCAGCTGAGCGGCGGGCTCGGACCTTTGGGGCCTTGGCTTTTCTAGCCGTAGCCGGTTTGGACGTCTCTGGTTTTTAGGTGCCGATGTCCTTGGCACCCTGTCAGCCGGTTCCTTGCGCTGCCTATTGCGGCGCGGGCCCACTTTTTGCCAGCCCTCTTCTTGCGTCTGGCTTGCCGGAGCAGGAGCAGCCGGGGTAGGAGCCGTCGGGGCAGGAGCCGCCGGGGCGGGTGCAGGCGCTTTGCTTCTATTCCCCTTTTCTCCAGAGGCAGCTTTTGTCACCGGTGCCTTCTTAGTCGCCCCCGCATACGACGTGGGGGCAGGTTTTTCCACCGGAGCTTTTCTCGCCGTCTGAGTCAGGATCGGCGAGACCTCACGCGGCTTATCCGCTGCCAGAGGCGGGCGGTGGCGCTTCTCAGGCAAAAGCCGCCCGTCTACCTCCAGGCTATCAAGCCGGGCATCCATTTTTGCCAGTGAGGCTCGGAGATCTCGCCCCAGCTCCTCAAAAGCTGGGGAAGGAGCAGCGCACTCTCTGTTGCTCGTTACTTCGGCCCTAAGCGCAGCCAACTCCCCGCCTAGCTGATTAAGCTGACCCTTAAGCAGGGCATTCTCCGCCTGAAGTTTTAATACTTCTTCGGCAGGCGTTCGAGAGGCCAACTCCTCAAACACCTCCCGCAGCACTTCCGCGGACTTTTTCAGGGCACTTTGGAAAGTGCCCTTAAGGTTGCCCGACTTACTCCCAACCAATTCTATGGCCGTCAGGCTCTCCTTTACCCTATCAGATAGGGCGACGGCTGAGGCCTCCCTTGTTGAGCCCCAAGAGGTCGAGGCACCCAGGTAATTGGTGGCAGCATCTGACCGCGCCTTGGGCGTTGCTGCTGCCACCTCCTTCTCCGACTCCAAGTCCATCGCCTGTCGCTCTGCGGCTTTGAGCTCAGCCCTGGCTTTAGCCAGGCCGACGTACTGGCCCGTGATAGGGGGCCTTCCGCGACCGCGCTTCGACCGAGTCATCACCTGTTTAGAGTTCTCTCCGTGAGGACTCCGAGGATTGTCCGAGTCGGATTCACTACTTCTAGCCCTTTTAGAAGCAGGAGGCTTCTTCCTCCAGAACCTCACCGGAAGCCGGCTGTCGGGGACAGACTTGTAGTCCGATTCCCCACTCTCCAAACTGGTGACCAGGGATGGACATCTGGTCCTCTCCAGCATCTCTGCCACAGGGGTCACCACGGCGTCCACTCTCCTCAGGACCACCACAGCTTCCCTAGCGACATTCTTCGACACCGAAGTGTCTTTTCCACTCCGTGACGCCGAAGCGTCCACACTCCTCAATGACGCCGAAGCGTCCGCACCAGACACCTTTACAGGCTCTGCAGCAACTCCTACGATGCGGCATTCGAGGCGGCCGCCCTCCTTTTGGTTTTGGTTTTTATGTAAGTTTTCCATAATAGATCCCACGAGTACCGGGGGGTAAAAAATACGACCAAGACAGAGCCCACGTGTGTCCTGGAAGGGTTAGGTGGACCTAACCAAGGCGCAACGCCTAGATGCAGTAGCGACTGGCTTTACCGGCCAGCCCTCCTCCGAAGAGAAAGGACCTCGTGCTGCACCGCCACTTGTCCTTCGGGATTTTTTATAGAGGTTTACTCCTCGCAGCCCGGGCAATAAAGCCAAGGCCCTCGGTCCTGCTCCAATCACGAGACGTGATCCGCAACTGTTACAGGATTACGATTTCGAGCTGGTGGCAGGGAAGACAAGTCCCCCACTACCTGCCTGACGGCTGGGTAAGCGCACGCCAAGCCCAAACTCTGCTTCATCCGCGCAATGCGCAAAACAAACAACTCCTCCGACCACCAAGTGGTTCACACCAGGTATCTATGCCAGAACCGTTACCATCCCAGCACAAACTCCTGGACCTTGCCTCGTCACACTGCACCCTCTGCTGAAACAGAGGGACGCGCGGAGAGGCCTATCCGACCCGCGTCGCCGCTACTCAGCATAAGGCCGAGACGCCGACCGAGTCCCGCAGCCATTCAAGGCCGCCTACACTCGCAACGCCGCTACCCGGACTCTCCAGGGCGCCGTGCGAGCCTCCTCGGGTTCTTTTGGCTTCGTCGTACCACTACGACTACTGAGCCCCCCAGCCACGACAAGGCAGAACCCATTTGGGGGGGACTCGCCAAAACCTAACCTAACCTTTTTTTTTTTTTTTTTTTACGTGGGCAAAAATGCATTTACGCATACCCGTCTGCGGGGGATGCAGACGGGCTATGTCGGACTCTCCGTCGCAGAAAAACTGCGACGTCCTACCGACTAAAAAAGCCCACGATGTTCCATCGTCCTCGGTTTCTGGACAGAGCTGCGGGACCGTTCGCAAACTCTCCGTGGCTCTGTCCACCGACGTCCGCCTTGCGGACCCACCTCCTGACGACGCGCCGGAACATTAGCGCGTCGCCCGCTCGTGAGGGCCATTTCACCTAGTGGTGAGGAGTGGTGGGTGTCCCCACACCTACCACTCCAGGCTCTCCAGTAAGAGACGGAGAGCGAACCCGCCTGGCTCGCCCACGTCTCCTCTCTCTCCGAAGCGGGAGAAAAAGAGGGTCTCTTTCTCTATCCCGCTCCTCTGCCTCTCTCTGCGCCACAACGTGCTCGCAAAACGAGGCCACTGCCTTCCAAGACCCCTCGTCAACGACCATCCTAGCTAGGATGTTCGGCAACGAGAGGTCACTCCTTCGGTCCACCGCAATACGCCGGCTCCAAGACTCCAGAGCGACGTCTCTGGCGTCCTTCCGCCACTGCTCCACCTCCTGTGGTACAGGCCGAAGATCCTCCTCCCGTGCCTGCGCCCTGCGCCAGTACACGGAGGACAGGACCTCGGCCTCCAGGTCCCACGGGAGGGAGCCTGCCAGTAGACACGCTACCTCATGCGATAGTGTGCGGTACCCCCTGCACACTCTAACCGCCATAACTCTTTGGCTCCCATGGAGTCGGGCAACCTCCCTAGGGCCCAGGGTACCGGCCCATATAGGGGCCGCATAAAGGGCCATGGAGCGAACTACCGCCATGTAAAGGTGGCGGCAGCTCCTCTGCCCACCACCGAGGTTTGGAAGGAGGCGGCTCAGCGCAGCCGCCGTCCCCACAAGCCTCGGGGTCAACCTCTCGAGGTGTTCCCTGAACTTCCATCTACTGTCGAGTACGACGCCGAGATATTTCAGCGTCGACCCAACAGCGATGGAAGTTCCACCAACCATTATTCTTGAGTCTGCAGGTGGCGCTCTCCGGGGACCATGAAAGCAGATGGCCTCGGACTTGTGGAGCGCCACCTCCAGCCCCAACCTCCTTATCCTGGTCACTACTGCCGCGACTCCGGCAGTGGCCAGGATTGACGCTTCCCTAAACGTCCGTCCTCGAGCGGTAACCAACGTGTCGTCAGCGTAGCAAACTACGTCGACGCCACGAAGGTTAGCGCCTCGCAGGACCCAGTCGTACCCAACGTTCCACAGGGTAGGGCCCAAAACAGACCCCTGTGGCACGCCACGCGTCATCTGGCTGCGACCTTCGCCTTCTTTGGTCGGGAAACATACCTCTCTCTCAGAAAGGTAGTCCCCGACAAGCCTTTGAAGGTACCTCGGCACCCTATGGTGCCCCAGTGCCCCCAAAATGGTACTCCACGGCAGGGTGTTGAATGCGTTTGCAATGTCTAACGACACCGCAATCAACACCCCGCCACTACTGCACGCCTTTTCGGAAAGGTCGCGAACGTAAGATATGGCATCTACCGTTGAGCGACCCCTCCGAAACCCAAACTGGTTGCCCGACAGGTCTGGACCAACAAACTCGAGGTGGTTAACGAGTCGGGCAACCACCACACGCTCCAAAAGCTTTCCAGCTTCGTCCAGCAAAACTATTGGACGGTATCCCGCTGGCTCGTCTGCGGGGCGCCCTTCCTTTCTCAAAAGAACGAGCCGCCCCGACTTCCACCGCCTAGGGAACCGTCCCTCTCTCATACTGCGATCAAACACGGCCCTTATTCGGTCGTCCAGCTCCTTTTGCACAAGGGCCCAAGCGCGCCCGGGGATCCCGTCTGGTCCTGGTGCCGCATTTCGGGCCCTCATCCGGAGGACCGCCACACCAAGCTCCACTTGAGAGATTTCAGGCACCTCCTCCTCCTCTAGCTCATTCTCCATCACCGCCACGGTGGGAGGGACGAACTCGTTCCCTGGACTACCAGGGAACAATCCCTCGACCACCCGCTGGAGAACCACCGGCTCCATGCTGCTGGTGATTGGGGGGGCCCATGGACGAAGCTTTTGCCTCGCCCATTTGTACGGCCGGCCCCATGGGTCCCTCTCTAGTGACGCCAGAAGCTCTTGCCAGGCATCCGCCTTTGCCTGGCTGATGGCAACGCGGAGAGCAGTACTCGCCTCTCTATAGACGGCATAGAGGCTGTCCTGCTCTTCCGTGTCCCGGCGCCTTCTCCTACGGTACCGCTGGTAACGGCGTCGCTTCGCCTGACACTGCCGGCGGAGCTCTCCAATCTCCTCGTTCCACCAGTAGACCTGGCGCTTGGCTTTTGGAGGCCTCGCACGTGGCATAGCCGCATCGCACACGTGCGCCATTGCCTCACATAAGCCATCAGCCTCCGCGTCCAGGTCTACTGGTTCCGGGGGTGGGGCATTCCACGCCTGGTTCCTTTCGCTTCATCGTACCACTACGACTACTGAGCCCCCCCGCCACGACAAGGCAGAACCCATTGGGGGGGAACCTAACCTAACCTAACCTTTTTTTTTTTTTTTTTTTTTTTTTTTAGTGAGGAAAATGCATTACGCATCCCCGCCCGGCCGGGGGGCACAGACGGGGTATGTGGGACTCCCCTCTCTAGTAGAGGTATACCCACTAAAAAACTCACTATTCCCGCCACTGTTGAGCAAAGACGAAGCCGGCGGTAACTCGACAGTCCGCCTGGCTTCGCCTGTGGCCCACGTCCGCCCCGGTGTAATGGGCAGATCTCCTTAAGTGCGACGAGCGCAGAAGCTCGTCATCTCCTCGGGAGGTCTCGTTATTGGACAACAGGTGCCCCCGCACCTGTCGCCCGAGATCCTCCCGGCGGGTTGTGTTGAGAGCGGGCACCCCGTCTGGCTCGCCCGCCCCGCCCACGATGGAGTCGTTGAAAGAGCGGATCTCGCTCTCTCTCGCGCTCCGCGGCTTCCTTCTGCGACATCACGTCCTCGCAGAAGGCAAGCATCGCCTCCCAGTTTCTTTCACTGCCGACCATCTTCTCCATGACAGTCGGCAGCGAGAGGTCTCCACCTCCTAAGGCCGCAGCGAGATCTGCTCTCGGCCCAGCCCACGCAGGGCATACCTCCATTGTGTGCTGTGCGGTATCCTCCACACAGCCACAATGGTGGCATTCCTGGGTCATCTCCTTTCCAGCTACGACACACAGGTATCTCCCAAAACAACCATGCCCTGAGAGAACCTGTGTAAGCCGGAAAGAGAGTGACCCCCACTCTCGTCCCACCCATTCCTCCAAAATGGGCAGGATCCCCTCCAACGCTCGGCGTCGGGAACCCGCACCTGTAGTGCTCTGCTCCTCGAGCTGCCGCCGCCATTCGCCCAGAGCCGCTTCCTGGGCGTTTACGCGCCACCGCACCACTTCATCAGGCGCTGGGCGGTTGCCCTGACTACGAGCGTCTGCCCGTTGCCAGTAGACCGAGGGTTGAACCTCGGCCTCGAGCTCCCACGGCAGGGATTCTGCAAGAGCGCAGGCCACCCCATGGGAGATGGTCCGATAACCCCTGATTACTCTAACCGCCATGACCCTCTGCGCCTGATGCAGAAGGGCTTTATGGCGGTTTTTCAGAGAATCAGCCCAGATCGGGGCCCCATAAAGGGCCATCGATCGGACCACTCCCATATACAGGCGGCGGCAGCCTACACCTCCACCTCCTGTGTTAGGAAGCAGGCGACTAAGAGCGCCTGCTGTTCTTACTAATTTCGGAACCAAACGTTCCAGGTGAACCCCAAAGTCCCACCTGCTGTCGAGGACAACGCCAAGATATTTTAACGTCGTCCCGACCGAAATTGGGGTTCCCCCCACCACTATGCTGGTACCAGCAGGTGGTCTCCGCCGAGGCCCGTGAAAACAAATAGCCTCGGACTTCTGGAGGGCCACCTCCAGCCCAAGTCGTCGAATCCGCGCCACCACCGCCGCGACGCCAGCGGTGGCCAACACCAAGGCGGACCGGAGATCAGAACCCCGGGCCGTCACTAGGGTGTCATCGGCGTAACAAATCACGCCCACGCCTAGCAGGTTAGCGCAGCGCAGGACGTGATCATAGCCGATGTTCCACAGCAGGGGCCCAAGAACGGACCCCTGGGGAACACCACGCGACATGCGCCGGCGACTACCCGTTCCACTCCTGGTAGGGAACACTACCGCCCTATCTGATAGGTAGCTCGCTACCAGTCTCTTCAAGTATGGGGGCACTCCATGATAGCGGAGTGCCTCCATAATAGTCGGCCAGGGCAGGCTGTTGAAGGCATTTTTAATGTCCAACGAGACAGCCAACAACTGCCCACCCCTTAAAGCCTCCTCCTCTGCCATGTCCCGCAGGCGACCGATCGCGTCTATGGTCGACCGGCCCCAGCGGAACCCGAATTGGGCGTCCGACAAATTCGGACCCACAACCCCCATATGCTCGATGAGGCGGTTAGCTATCACCCTCTCCAACAGCTTCCCCGCCTCATCCAACAAGACTATGGGCCGATAACCCGAAGGGTCATCGGCCGGCCGTCCCTCCTTACGGAGGAGGACCAAACGGCCCTCCTTCCATCGGTGCGGGAAAACACCTTCTCGCACACACCTATTAAAGAGTGCCCTTATTCGGGGCTCTAGAGCGCCCTGCTCCCCGCCAAGGGCCAGGACCCAAGCGCGGCAGGGAATGCCATCGGGTCCTGGGGCCGTGTTTTTGCCCTTAATGCGTAACACGGCCGCACCCACCTCCGCTACAGAGACCTCAGGCACATCCTCAGTGCCCGAGTCTCCCGCCTCCTGTTCTGGCGGTGCCATATTAGGAGGCAAAAAGTCCGTTCCCATTTCTGGGAACAGTGCCTCGACCACCCTTTCGAGGACTTCCGGCTCGAGGCTGCTGGAGATGGGAGGAGTCCAAGGGCGTAGCTTTTGCCTTACTAACTTGTATGGCCTACCCCAAGGATCCCCTTTCAACGTCTCCAGCAACTCCTCCCACGCCGCGGCCTTAGACCGGCCTATAGCAAGGCGGAGTTCCACCGCCACTTCTCTATACGTGGCGTACAGCCGGTCCTCCTCTTCTTCGTCGCGGTTTCGGCGTCTCCGATACCGCTGGAAGTTGCGGCGCCTCTCGACGCACGAGCAGCGGAGCCGGGCAATCTCCTCGTTCCACCAGTATACTCCTTGTTTTGACGGGGGGGCTCTAGCGCGAGGCATCGCGGCGTCACACACCTGCGTCATGGCCTCGCAGATCTGAGCCGCATCCCCGTCCACATCTACCGGTGGTGGTTCCGGCAGCAACGCCTGAACAAGAGCCGCCTCCTGCAGCAATTCCTTATTCAGGCGCTTTATCGACCAGCGCGGGCCGTCCAGTCTTGCCTGGCTCGGGGCGCTTGGGATGGCTGGAGACGATCTGGAGACGCTGAAGGTTATGTACCTGTGGTCTGACAGCGTCTCCTCATTCTCCAGAACCTGCCACTCCTGGACACGGCGTGCAATGGACGGGGTCGCGAAAGAAACATCCACGACTGACCCTCCATTACGACGCACGCACGTGTTCACTGTGCCGCGGTTGAGGATCGACAGATCACACTCCACCAGCCACTCCTCCAAAACTCTCCCCCTAGGGTCCGTCGTCGCGGAACCCCAAGACCCAGACTTGGCATTGAGGTCCCCAAGGACGACAACAGGACAGGGAGAGCTCTGACCTACAGCGACCCCCACTAACGCGAGATAACACTCGAATTCAGCGAGCGGACGATTGGGGGAAAAATATACCCCAATTACGACCAACTCGCCGACTTTAGCAACCACAAAACCCCTACCTCTGTAAACAAGAGTAAGTGGAGCGGCACTCTCCGCGCAATGCTGTGTAATTGCTACCAAGCCATCACGATCCCCAACCCAGTTAGAACGGGTCGGGATGCGATACGGCTCGGCAGCAACAGCTATATGGACCTGCCACTCCGCCATGGCCTGGATCAATAAATCCTGGGCCGCGGCGGAGTGGTTGAGGTTCCCCTGCAGGAATCGGAGGTCCATAACTATTGGACCTCCATGGAATCCTCCTCGCTACCCGCTTGAGGCGGGTTTGCAGGCTGCGGTTTGGCCTTTCTTGCCTTTGCCGCAGCCTTCTTCGCTGCCTTTTTAGTTGGGGGCTTGGCACAGGCCTTGCCCCCAGCGAGGTGGTCCGCCTTTTTCCCAGCTGCTTCACAGACGGAGCAGTGGGGCGTGGCGGAGCACTCCCGGGCCTTGTGGCCCTCCTGACCGCAGCGCCTGCAATTCAGGCTGCGGTCGATTTCTGACGGGCACTGGACCCCAATGTGGCCCTGCGCGAAGCATCGGAAGCAGCGGAGGGGGAGATTGTCAAGAATCTTGACCCCTACCGCCACCCATCCGACCCGAAAGCGACCGGCTGCAACTTTTTTAGCAGCCGTGACGGGGCACTTTACAATTGCCGTGCCTGCGCCACCGGGACCTCTCCTTATTTCGCCAGACTTGACATTGTCCGGCGAACACTCGCCAGTTTTGGCGACCGCAGCCACCAGCTCGACTGCTGTCACCGAGTCATCCAGACCGGTTACTCGGAGATCAACCGAAGTCACCGGCCTGGAGACCTTTACATCCTCCGCTGCAAAAAGCCCCCGCAGCTTTTCCGCCAGTAAATCAGCTTTACCGCCACTCTCCGCTCCTGGGACTTCAAGGATGCGAGCCCCAGTCGCCGCTTGCCGGAATCGTACAGAGGAGATCCCGAGCTCTTCCAAGTCGAGCTTAGACTTGGCCTCGGCGATCACTTCCCCGTACGTCCGGCCTTTCTCCTCTGCTCCCTGCTGCAGTGCGATAACAACCGCAGCTGAGCGGCGGGCACGCAGCTTTGGGGCCTTATTTTTCTTAGCCGCAGCCTGATTGGACGCCACGGGCTTGACGGGTGCTGATGACCTTGGCACCTTGTCAGCCGGGTCCTTGCGCTGTTTGTTGCGGCGAGGGCCCACCTTCTGCCACCCTTCCTCCTTATCCTGCGTTCCCTGGCTGCTTGCCGGAGCAGGGGCAGCCGGGGTTGGGGCCGCCGGGGCGGGTGCTGGTGCTTTGTCCCTTTTCCCTTTCACTCCAGAGGCAGCTTTTGCCACGGAAGCCTTCTTAGTCACCCCCGCATACGAAGTGGGGGCAGGCTTTTCCACCGGAGCCTTTCTTGCCGTCTGAGTCGGAACCGGCGAAGCCTCGCGTGGCTTATCCGCTGCCAGAGGCGGGCGGTGGCGCTTCTCAGGCAGAAGCCGCCCGTCTACCTCCAGGCTATCAAGCCGGGCGTCCATTTTGGCCAGTGAGGCCCGAAGATCGCGCCCCAGCTCCTCAAAAGCTGGGGAGAGAGCAGCGCACTCCCTGTTGCTCCTTACTTCAGCCCTAAGCGCAGCCAACTCCCCGCCTAGCTGGTTAAGCTGACCCTTGAGCAGGGCGTTCTCTGCCTGTAGCCTAGCTACTTCATCGGCAGGTGTTCGGGAGGCCAACTCCTCAAACACCTCCCGCAGCACCTCCGCAGACTTTTTCAGGGCACTTTGGAAAGTGCCCTTAAGGTTGCCCGACTTGTTACCGACCAGCTCGATGGTCGTCAGGCTCTCCTTCACCCGATTAGATAGGGCGATGGCTGAGGCCTCTCTTGACGGGCCCCAAGAGGCCACGGCACCCAAGTAATTGGTGGCAGTATCAGCACGCGCCTTCGGCGTTGCTGCCACCGCTGCCTTCTCCGCCTCTAACTCCATCGACTGACGCTCGGCGGCAACGAAATCAGCCTTGGCTTTAGCCATACCGACGTACTGGCCCGTTGTTGGGGGCCTGCCGCGACCGCGCTTTGAACGAGTCGTCATCGCTTTTGGGTTCTCATGGTGAGGACTCCGTGGACGGTCTGAGTCGGATTCACTACTTCTAGCCCTTTTAGAAGTAGGAGGCTTCTTCCTCCAGAACCTCACTGGAAGCCGGTTGTCCGGGACAGACATGTAATCTGATTCGCCACTCTCCAAACTAGTGACCAGGGACGGACACCGCGTTTTCTCGAGCATTTCTGCCACTGGGGTCACCACAGCGTCCATTCTCCTTAGGACCACCACAGCTTCCCTAGCGACACCTTTTGACACCGAAGCGTCTTCACACCTAGCTGACGCCGAAGCGTCCACACTCCTTAACGACGCCGAAGCGTCCGCACCAGATACCTTTTCAGGCTCTGCAGCAACTCCAACAATGCGGCATTCCAGGCGGCCGCCCTCCTTTTGGTTTTTGTTTTTAGGTAAATTATCCATAATAGATCCCACGAGTACCGGGGGGTAAAAAATACGACCAAGACAGAGCCCACGTGTGTCCTGGAAGGGTTAGGTGGACCTAACCAAGGCGCAACGCCTAGATGCAGTAGCGACTGGCTTTACCGGCCAGCCCTCCTCCGAAGAGAAAGGACCTCGTGCTGCACCGCCACTTGTCCTTCGGGATTTTTTATAGAGGTTTACTCCTCGCAGCCCGGGCAATCAAGCCAAGGCCCTCGGTCCTGCTCCAATCACGAGACGTGATCCGCAACTGTTACAGGATTACGATTTCGAGCTGGCGGCAGGGAAGACATGTCCCCCACTACCTGCCTGACGGCGGGGTAAGCGCACGCCAAGCCCAAACTCTGCTTCATCCGCGCAATGCGCAAACAAACTACTCCTCCTACCACTAATGAAGTGGTTTGCACCAAGTACTTATGCCAGAACGGCTACGTTGTAGGCTACGTTCACCGTCACAGCACAAGCTCCTGGACCTTGCCTCGTCACACTGCACCCTCTGCTAAAACAGAGGGACGCGCGGAGAGGCATGTCCGACCCGCGTCGCCGCTACTCAGCATAAGGCCGAGACGCCGACCGAGTCCCGCAGCCATTCAAGGCCGCTTACACTCGCAACGCCGCTACCCGGACTCTCCAGGGCGCCGTGCGAGCCTCCTCGGGTTCTTTTGGCTTCGTCGTACCACTACGACTACTGAGCCCCCCAGCCACGACAAGGCAGAACCCATTTGGGGGGAACCTTTTTTTTTTTTTTTTTTTAAGTGAGGAAAATGCATTACGCATCCCCGCCCGGCCGGGGGGCACAGACGGGGTATGTGGGACTCCCCTCTGTAGTAGAGGTATACCCACTAAAAAACTCACTATTCCCGCCACTGTTGAGCAAAGACGAAGCCGGCGGTAACTCAACAGTCCGCCTGGCTTCGCCTGTGGCCCACGTCCGCCCCGATGGAATGGACGGACCTCCTCATATGCATATCATATCGTCTCCTCGGGAGGTCTCGCTACTGGACAACAGGTGCCCCCGCACCTGTTGCCCGAGACCCTCCCGGCGGGTTGTGTTGAGAGCGGGCACCCCGTCTGGCTCGCCCGCCCCGCCCACGATGGAGCCGTTGAGAGAGCGGGTCTCGCTCTCTCTCGCGCTCCGCGGCTTCCTTCTGCGACATCACATCCTCGCAGAAGGCAAGCATCGCCTCCCAGTTTCTTTCACTGCCGACCATCTTCTCCATGACAGTCGGCAGCGAGAGGTCTCCACCTCCTAAGGCCACAGTGAGTTCTGCTCTCAGCCCAGCCCATGCAGGGCATACCTCCATTGTGTGCTGTGCGGTATCCTCCACACAGTCACAATGGTGGCATTCCTGGGTCATCTCCTTTCCAGCTACGACACACAGGTATCTCCCAAAACAGCCATGCCCTGAGAGAACCTGTGTAAGCCGGAAAGAGAGTGACCCCCACTCCCGTCCCACCCATTCCTTTAGAATGGGCAGGATTCCCTCCAATAATCGGCGTCGGGAACCCGCACCCGTAGTGCTCAGCTCCTCGAGCTGCCGCCGCCATTCACCCAGAGCCACTTCCTGGGCGTCCCTTTGCCACCGCACCACTTCATCAGGCGCTGGGCGGTCGCCCTGATTACGAGCGTCTGCCCGTTGCCAGTAGACCGAGGATTGAACCTCGGCCTCGAGCTCCCACGGCAGGGATCCTGCTAGCGCACAGGCCACCCCATGGGAAATGGTCCGATACCCCCTTACGACTCTAACCGCCATGACCCTCTGCGCCTGATGAAGAAGGGCTTTATGGCGGTTTTTCAGCGATCCCGCCCAGATCGGGGCCCCATAAAGGGCCATCGATCGGACCACTCCCATATACAGGCGGCGGCAGCCCACCATTCCACCTCCTATGTTTGGAAGCAGGCGGCTAAGAGCGCCTGCCGTTCCCACCAACTTTGGGACCAAACGTTCCAGGTGAACCCCAAAATCCCACTTGCAGTCGAGGACGACGCCAAGATATTTCAACGTCGTCCTGACTGCAATTGAGGTTCCCCCCACCACTATGCTGGTACTAGCAGGTGGTCTCCGCCGAGGCCCGTGAAAACAAATAGCCTCGGACTTGTGGAGTGCCACCTCTAGCCCCAGCCGTCGAATCCTCGACACTACTGCCGCAACTCCAGCGGTGGCCAACACCAAGGCAGCCCGGAGATCAGAACCCCGGGCTGTCACTAGGGTGTCATCGGCGTAACAGATCACGCCCACGCCTCGCAGGTTAGCGCAGCGTAGGACGTGATCGTAGCCGATGTTCCATAGCAGGGGCCCTAGAACAGACCCCTGGGGAACACCGCGCGACATGCGCCGGCGACCACCCGTTCCATCTCTGGTGGGGAACACTACCGCCCTATCCGATAGGTAGCTCCCCACCAATCTCTTCAAGTACGGGGGCACTCCATGATAGCGGAGTGCCTCCATAATAGTCGACCAGGGCAGGCTGTTGAAGGCATTTTTTATGTCTAATGAGACAGCCAACAACTGCCCGCCCCTCATAACTTCCTCCTCTGCCATGTCCCGTAGGCGACCGATCGCGTCTATGGTCGACCGGCCCCAGCGGAACCCAAATTGGGCGTCCGACAAATTCGGACCTACAACGCCCATGTGTTCGATGAGGCGGTTGGCTATCACCCTCTCCAGCAGCTTCCCCGCCTCATCTAGCAATACTATAGGCCGATAACCCGACGGGTCATCGGCCGGCCGTCCCTCCTTTCGGAGGAGGACCAAACGGCCCTCCTTCCAACGGTGCGGGAAAACACCTTCCCGCACACACCTAATAAAGAGAGCCCTTACTCGGGGCTCTAGAGCGCCCTGCTCCCCGCCAAGGGCCAGGACCCAAGCGCGGCAAGGAATGCCATCGGGTCCTGGGGCCGTGTTTTTGCACTTAATGCGCAACACGGCCGCACCCAACTCCGCTACAGAGACCTCGGGCACATCCTCAGTGTCCGAGTCTTCCGCCTCCTGTTCCGGCGGTGCCATATTGGGAGGCACAAAGTCCGTTCCCATTTCTGGGAACAGTGCCTCGACCACTCTTTCGAGGACTTCCGGCTCTAGGCTGCTGGAGATGGGAGGAGTCCAAGGGCGTAGCTTTTGCCTTACAAGCTTGTATGGCCTACCCCAAGGATCCCCCTTCAACGTCTCCAGCAACTCCTCCCACGCCGCGGCCTTGGACCGGCCAATGGCAAGGCGGAGTTCCACCGCCACTTCCCTGTACTTAGCGTACAGCCGATCCTCTTCGCTTTCGTCGCGGTTTCGGCGCCTCCGATACCGCTGAAAATCTCGGCGCCTCTCCACGCACAAGCGTCGGAGCTGGGCGATCTCCTCGTTCCACCAGTAGACTCCTTGTTTGGACGGAGAGGCTCTAGCGCGAGGCATCGCAGCGTCACAAACCTGCGTCATGGCCTCGCAGATCCGAGCTGCATCCCCGTCCACATCTACCGGTGGTGGTTCCGGCAGCCACGCCTGAACAAGAGCCGCCTCTTGCAGCAACTCTTTATTCAGGCGTTTTATCACCCAGCGCGGGCCATCCAGTCGTGGCTGGCTCGGGGCTCTTGAAGTGGCCGGAGACGGTCTGGAGACGCTGAACGTTATGTAACGGTGGTCTGACAGCGTCTCTTCATTCTCCAAAACCTGCCACCCCTGGACACGGCGTGCAATGGACGGGGTCGCGAAAGAAACATCCACGACTGACCCCCCATTACGACGCACGCACGTGTTCACTGTGCCGCGGTTGAGGATCGACAGATCACACTCCACCAGCCACTCCTCCAAAACTCTCCCCCTAGGGTCCGTCGTCGCGGAACCCCAAGACCCAGACTTGGCATTGAGGTCCCCAAGGACGACAACAGGACAGGGAGAGCTCTGACCTACAGCGACACCCACTAACGCGAGAAAACACTCGAATTCAGCGAGCGGACGATTGGGGGAAAAATATACCCCAATTACGACCAGCTCGCCGACTTTAGCAACAACAAAACCCCTACCTCTGTAAACTAGAGTAAGTGGAGCGGCACTCTCCGCGCAATGCTGTGTAATTGCTACCAAGCCATCACGATCCCCAACCCAGTTAGGACGGGTCGGGATGCGATACGGCTCGGCAGCAACAGCTATATGGACCTGCCACTCCGCCATGGCCTGGATCAATAAATCCTGGGCCGCGGCGGAGTGGTTGAGGTTCCCCTGCAGGAATCGGAGGTCCATAACTATTGGACCTCCATGGAATCCTCCTCGCTACCCGCTTGAGGCGGGTTTGCAGGCTGCGGTTTGGCCTTTCTTGCCTTTGCCGCAGCCTTCTTCGCTGCCTTTTTAGTTGGGGGCTTGGCACAGGCCTTGCCCCCAGCGAGGTGGTCCGCCTTTTTCCCAGCTGCTTCACAGACGGAGCAGTGGGGCGTGGCAGAGCACTCCCGGGCCTTGTGGCCCTCCTGACCGCAGCGCCTGCAATTCAGGCTGCGGTCGATTTCCGACTGGCACTGGACCCCAATGTGGCCCTGCGCGAAACAACGGAAGCAGCGGAGGGGAGTCGGCTTTGCCGCCACTCTCCGCTCCTGGGACTTCTAAGATGCGAGCCCCAGTCGCCGCTTGCCGGAAGCGTACGGAGGTGATCCCGAGCTCTTCCAAGTCCAGTTTAGACTTGGCCTCCGAGATCACTTCTCCGTACGTTCGCCCTCTCTCCACTGCCCCCTGCTGCAGCGCAATCACAACCGCAGCTGAGCGGCGGGCTCGAACCTTTGGGGCCTTGGCTTTTCTAGCCGTAGCTGGTTTGGACGCCTCTGGCTTTTTAGGTGCCGATGTCCTTGGCACCCTGTCAGCCGGTTCCTTGCGCTGCCTATTGCGGCGCGGGCCCACTTTTTGCCAGCCCTCTTCTTGCGTCTGGCTTGCCGGAGCAGGGGCAGCCGGGGTAGGAGCCGTCGGGGCAGGAGCCGCCGGGGCGGGTGCAGGCGCTTTGCTTCTATTCCCCTTTTCTCCAGAGGCAGCTTTTGTCACCGGTGCCTTCTTAGTCGCCCCCGCATACGACGTGGGGGCAGGTTTTTCCACCGGAGCTTTTCTCGCCGTCTGAGTCAGGATCGGCGAGACCTCACGCGGCTTATCCGCTGCCAGAGGCGGGCGGTGGCGCTTCTCAGGCAAAAGCCGCCCGTCTACCTCCAGGCTATCAAGCCGGGCATCCATTTTTGCCAGTGAGGCTCGGAGATCTCGCCCCAGCTCCTCAAAAGCTGGGGAAGGAGCAGCGCACTCTCTGTTGCTCCTTACTTCGGCCCTAAGCGCAGCCAACTCCCCGCCTAGCTGATTAAGCTGACCCTTAAGCAGGGCATTCTCCGCCTGAAGTTTTAATACTTCTTCGGCAGGCGTTCGAGAGGCCAACTCCTCAAACACCTCCCGCAGCACTTCCGCGGACTTTTTCAGGGCACTTTGGAAAGTGCCCTTAAGGTTGCCCGACTTACTCCCAACCAATTCTATGGCCGTCAGGCTCTCCTTTACCCTATCAGATAGGGCGACGGCTGAGGCCTCCCTTGTTGAGCCCCAAGAGGTCGAGGCACCCAGGTAATTGGTGGCAGCATCTGACCGCGCCTTGGGCGTTGCTGCTGCCACCTCCTTCTCCGACTCCAAGTCCATCGCCTGTCGCTCTGCGGCTTTGAGCTCAGCCCTGGCTTTAGCCAGGCCGACGTACTGGCCCGTGATAGGGGGCCTTCCGCGACCGCGCTTCGACCGAGTCATCACCTGTTTAAAGTTCTCTCCATGAGGACTCCGAGGACGGTCCGAGTCGGATTCACTACTTCTAGCCCTTTTAGAAGTAGGAGGCTTCTTCCTCCAGAACCTCACCGGAAGCCGGCTGTCGGGGACAGACTTGTAGTCCGATTCCCCACTCTCCAAACTGGTGACCAGGGATGGACATCTGGTCCTCTCCAGCATCTCTGCCACTGGGGTCACCACGGCGTCCACTCTCCTCAGGACCACCACAGCTTCCCTAGCGACATTCTTCGACACCGAAGTGTCTTTACTACTCCGTGACGCCGAAGCGTCCTCACTCCTCAATGACGCCGAAGCGTCCGCACCAGACACCTTTACAGGCTCTGCAGCAACTCCTACGATGCGGCATTCCAGGCGGCCGCCCTCCTTTTGGTTTTGGTTTTTAGGTAAGTTTTAAACAAATGTCTAAGATTAGATAGAAATAAGTACGAAAATGTATTAGAATAGAATGTATAAATTATAAGAGATAAGTAGTTAGTAAAACACCCTCTTAGACCCCAAGTGGGTACGCTAAGTATGTAATCCCACCCGTATATAGAAATAAAGAAAACAAAATCTTTGATTTCGTCAAAGGAACGAGGAAAAAAAAAAAAAAAAAAAAAAAAAAAAAAGCTAACCTAACCTTTTTTTTTTTTTTTTAAGTGAGGAAAATGCATTACGCATCCCCGCCCGGCCGGGGGGCACAGACGGGGTATGTGGGACTCCCCTCTAGTAGAGGTATACCCACTAAAAAACTCACTATTCCCGCCACTTGTTGAGCAAAGACGAAGCCGGCGGTAACTCAACAGTGGCCTGGTGCAGGAGGGCCTTGTGGCGGTTCTTAAGAGACCCCGCCCAGATCGGGGCCCCATAAAGGGCCATCGACCGCACCACCATCATGTACAGACGGCGGCAACTTACGTCTCCTCCTCCCAGATTAGGGAGCAGTCGGCCAAGAGCGCCCGCCGTGCTCACCAACTTTGGGACTAAGCGCTCTAGGTGGACGCCAAAGTCCCACTTGCTGTCAAGGACGACGCCGAGGTACTTCAACGTCGTCCCGACCGGGATTGATGTTCCTCCGACCACAATGCACGTGCCGGCAGGAGGTCTCCGCCGAGGCCCGTAAAAAGAGATGGCCTCTGACTTGTGGAGAGCCACCTCCAGCCCCAGCCGCTTAATCCGCGACACCACCGCTGCGACACCAGCGGTGGCCAACACCAAGGCGGACCGAAGATCGGAACCCCGGGCCGTCACAAGGGTGTCATCGGCATAGCAGATCACGCCCACGCCTCGCAGGTTTGCGCAGCGTAGGACGTGATCGTAGCCTATGTTCCATAGCAGGGGCCCAAGAACGGACCCCTGGGGAACACCGCGCGACATGCGCCGGCGACCACCCGTTCCATCTCTGGTGGGAAACACTACCGCCCTATTCGATAGGTAGCTTCCCACCAGTCTCTTCAAGTATGTAGGCACCCCATGATATCGGAGTGCCTCCATGATAGTCGACCAGGGCAGACTGTTGAAGGCATACTTGATATCCAACGAGACAGCCAACAACAGCCCACCCCTCGACACCTCCACTTCCGCCATATCCCGCAGGCAGCCGATCGCGTCTATCGTCGACCGGCCCCAGTGAAACCCGAATTGGGCGTCCGACAAATTCGGACCCACAACTCCCATGTGTTCGATGAGGCGGTTGGCTATCACCCTCTCCAGCAGCTTCCCCGCCTCATCTAGCAAGACTATGGGCCGATAACCTGACGGGTCATCGGCCGGCCGTCCCTCTTTACGGAGGAGAACCAAACGGAACCAAACGTACTTGGGGCTCTAGAGCACCCTGCTCCCCGCCAAGGGCCAGGACCCAAGCGCGACAAGGAATGCCATCGGGTCCTGGGGCCGTGTTTTTGCCCTTAATGCGTAACACGGCTGCACCCACCTCCGCTACTGAGACCTCGGGCACGTCCTCAGTGCCCGAGTCTCTCACCTCCTGTGCTGGAGGCGCCATGGTAGGAGGCACAAAGTCCGTTCCCATTTCTGGGAACAGTGCCTCGACCACCCTTTGAAGGACCTCTGGCTCGAGACTGCTGGAGATTGGAGGAGTCCAAGGATGGAGATTTTGCCGTACTAACTTGTACGGCCTACCCCATGGATCCCTCTCCAACGTCTCCAGCAACTCCTCCCACGCCGCTGCCTTGGAACGGCTAATGGCAAGGCGGAGTTCCACCGCCACATCCCTGTACGTGGCGTACAGCCGATCCTCCTCCTCTTCGTCGCGGTTTCGGCGCCTCCGATACCGCTGGAAGTTGCGGCGCCTCTCAACGCACGAGCGGCGGAGCCGGGCGATCTCCTCGTTCCACCAGTAGACTCCTTGTTTGGACAGAGGGGCTCTAGCGCGAGTCATCGCAGCGTCGCACACCTGCGTCATGGCCTCGCAGATCCGAGCCGCATCTACGTCTATATCTACCGGTGGTGGTTCCGGCAGCCACGCCTGAACAAGAGCCGCCTCTTGCAGCAATTCTTTGTTCAGGCGCTTTATCGCCCAGCGCGGGCCGTCCAGTCGTGGCTGGCTCGGGGCGCTTGGGGTGGCCGGAGACGATCTGGAGACGCTGAAGGTTATATACCTGTGATCTGACAGCGTCTCCTCATTCTCCAGAACCTGCCACCCCTGGACACGGCGTGCAATGGAAGGGGTCGCGAAAGAAACACCCACGACTGACCCCCCATTACGACGCACGCACGTGTCTACTGTGCCACGGTTGAGGATGGACAGACCACACTCCACCAGCCACTCCTCCAACACTCTCCCTCTAGGGTCCGTCGTCGCGGAACCCCAAGCCCCAGACTTGGCATTGAGGTCCCCAAGGACGACAACCGGATCGGGAGCACTCTGGCCCACAGCGACCCCCACCAACTCGAGATATCTCTCGAATTCGGCGAGCGGTCGATTGGGGGAGAAATAAACCCCAATCACAACCAGCTCACCGACCTTGACCACTACAAAGCCCCCACCTCTATTTATTATAGTAAGTGGGGCAGCATCCACCGCGCAACGCTGAATGACTGCCACCAAGCCGTCACGGTCCCCGACCCAATCCGAACGGGTCGGGACGCGATACGGCTCGGCGGCAACCGCTAGATGAACCTGCCACTCCGCCATGGCCTGAACCAATAAGTCCTGGGCCGCGGCGGAGTGGTTGAGGTTCCCCTGCAGGAAACGGAGGTCCATAACTATTGGACCTCCATGGAATCCTCCTCGTCACCCGCCTGGGGCGGGTTTGCAGGCGGTGGATTGGCCTTTTTGGCCTTTGCCGCTGCCTTCTTCGCTGCCTTTTTAGTTGGGGGCTTGGCACATGCCTTGCCCCCAGCGAGGTGGTCCGCCTTCTTCCCAGCTGCTTCGCAGACGGAGCAGTGGGGCGTGGCGGAGCACTCCCGGGCCTTGTGGCCCTCCTGACCGCAGCGCCTGCAGTTCAGGCTGCGGTCAATTTCCGACGGGCACTGGACCCCAATATGGCCCTGCGCGAAACAACGGAAGCAACGGAGGGGGAGATTGTCCAGAATCTTGACCCCAACCGCCACCCATCCGACCCGGAAGCGTCCGGCTACAACTTTTTTTGCAGCCGTGACGGGGCACTTTACAACCACCGTGCCTGCGCCACCGGGACCTCTCCTTATTTCACCGGATTTAACATTGTCCGGCAAACACTCGCCAACTTTGGCGACTGCAGCCACCAGTTCGTCCGGGGTCACCGAGTCGTCCAAACCGGTTACTCGAAGATCAACCGAGGTCACCGGCCTTGAGACCTTCACGTCTTCCGCCGCGAAAAGCCCCCGGAGTTCTCAGCCAGCAAATCAGCTTTGCCTCCACTTGCTGCAAAGTTTCGTTTTCGTGAGCAAAAAGTTAATATTTAACTATTTTGTTTACGAAATCGCACTTTGGTCGACGGCAAAAACCGAAAAAGATTTTTCTAGACTCTAACTTAAAGTGACTATAGTCGTGTGCTACCTCATAAAACGCGGCTCGGCGCGCTCTATCATCTGTCCGAGCGCACTCGGTCACCCGTCCCTGAAAAACTTTGACAAATTGCGTTTTTCTCTAAATTTTGGTCATTTTAAGGCGATTTTGCGTGTTTTTAATTTTTTGTCGCGAACACCTGACTGTTTCTGCACATCCCGTGGCTGGTTCACCTTTGCCCGACGTCCCCGCACGTACCTGCAACAGAAAAACAACAAATATTAGACAAAAATTCAAAAAAAAATCGGATTGGTGAGTGGGAGTCTGGACAGCCGGACAAAGGTCAAAAACTGAAGAGCCCTACTAAGAAAGTTTTGTCGGCAGAACCCCAGAAGCCTAAAGCTAAAATAACGTCTACACAAGACAGCAAAGCAGCGCCAAAAAGACCACAGGTGGAGGCTTCTGGGAGCCCAAAACTTAAATACATTACAGGCTGTCAGAAGCGAGAGCTTGCTTAACAAAAGCAAAACTGCACCTGGGGAACTCCAGAAACTTAAAGACGGAAATAAAAACGGAGGTTCTACTTGCCATAGATCGTCTTTACCAATTGGTGAAAGAGTCAGAGTCGGTGAAAGGAAAGAGCAAAGAACAACATACAGAAAAGGAAAAAGAACCAGAGAAGGAAAAAGAACCAGAAAAGGAAAGAGTGCCAGAAGCGGAAAAAGTGGCTGATATAAAATTAGATGACAGTGAGTTGATGAAAGTAATGGAAGAGCATACAAGACTACTAAAGGAAAACGGTGACAAGATAGAAAAGCTCCAAGAAACGTTAGAAAGGAAGACATACGCGAGTGTGGCAGCGGCGCCTACCAAGATCGAGACCTTGGAGCAGACCGCGCTGCACTCGGTTGTGGTGACCTCAAAAGTCGAAATGGAGACAGGAGAAGAAATCCTAAACCGAATCCGGAAAGCAATAAATGCAAAGGAAGGAGACATAGCAATAGAGAAAGTGAGAAAAGCTAAAGATAGAAAAGTTATTATTATTGGATGTAGAACCGAAGAGGAAAGGGAAAAATTCAAAGACAGATTAAAAGGTGTGGAAGACTTAAATGTAGAAGAGATGAGAAACAAGGACCCCCTAGTTGTCCTTAGGAGCGTGTTGAAATACAACACCGACGAGGAAGTCATCAGCGCCCTAAGGAAGCAAAACAGGGGGATCCTTGAAGGGATAGAGGACCACAAGATCGAAATAAGATACAAGAGGCAGTCTCGAAACCCCTTATCACATGACATTACCATGAGGGTGTCCCCCGCAATATGGCAAAGACTAGTCAGCTCAGGCACCGTTCTAATAGACCTGCAGCGAGTACGAGTGGCAGACCAGTCGCCGCTGGTCCAGTGCTCGCAGTGCCTGGGCTACGGCCACGGGAGGCGCTTTTGCACAGAAGCTCTGCCGAAGTGTAGCCATTGTGGGGGACCCCACATGAAGGCAGACTGCCCAGACTTCGTCCTCGGTACAGCCCCATCCTGCTGCAACTGCACGCAAGCAAAGGCTAACGAAACTAGCCACAATGCGTTTAGTGCAGAGTGCCCCATCCGCAGGAAACGGGACGCATTGGCCAGAGCAACAATAGCGTACTGCTAAAGTGGTATCCGGTGGCGAAATACTGGACCTGGACGAGGAATAAATTGGAATACGGACAACGATAAAATCATCCATAACACAAGTAAATTACAATAAAAACAACCAGAAAATCTTTAAGAGTAAAAAAGATAATTGGATCATGTTTCATAAGTAAACAAGACCAATTTCTAGAAAGAAACCTAAACATAAAAATTAAATAATAAATTAAAAGCTAATTTTAAACAAAATAAAATACCATTTAAAGTAAAAGTAAAAGTAGAAAATAAATATTATAACGAAAAACATACCGCACTTAGTGTTCAGTTTTGCATGCAACCTCGCCAGGAAAAGTAGAACTCGCAGCGCCGATCTCGAATAACCTGCGAAAAACCAAAATTGTTATTAAACTTACAAAACTTAGAAAACTTAGCATTTTTAAAAACAGGCAATAAAAATAAAAGTAACAAAAATAAATAAAAGTACATGAATTATGGTGGCTATATATTTTAAAAAATATATATGACTAGCATAGGCAAAAAAGAAAAGTAATACGAAAGCAATAAATGTTGATATATAAATAAAATAAGATGTAATAAATTTAAGCAGAAAAACTCAAAACAGAAACGTTTAAAACATAAAATAGTAAAACCTAAAATTAAAATCTGTGTAAACGAAACCAAATAGCTGATAATGAAATAAAAGTAGTAAAGAAAAAACAAGAAATAATAGGCTAAAAAATATATTAATCCGAAATGATACCCATAATTAGTAACTTAAGCTGAGTGTGTTGTAAATCAGATAGAAAAAAAAAATAGAAAATCCCAAAAACATGTAAAAAATAATAATAATAATAATAATAACAACCAAATAAAAACTTTAAACTTCCCTTTCCCATCCCAATTTAGGTAAAAAGTAAACTTTGTAAAAAGAAGAGTAAAAAGTCTCTGATTATGTCAGAGGAACGTCGCGGTAAAAAAAAAAAAAAAAAAAAAAAAACTAACCTAACCTAACCTAACCTAACCTAACCTAACCTAAAAAAAAAAAAAAAAAAAAACCAAGAAAAACCTGTAGAAATCCTAATTCTTATGTATAAGTTTTTAAATGTTAAATAATTTATAATATTTGTAATATTCTATCAAAATGGATGCAATTATTGAAAATAAATTATATGGATGATTAGTTAATCTCTAAGGAAAGTAAATAGTAACGTATAACATAAAATAAGTTTTTAATAATGATAGATAATGATAGGAAAAATGCAATTTGTAATTTATTTTGTTATTGTTAATTATTGTACATTTTGTTATAGAAATAAAGAATTGTTACTGTTTTATTTTCGAGGGCAGACAACCTAGTTTTAAGATTTATTGTATTTAAATAAAAAGCTTAAAACGTCACAAAAGAAATAGTGACGATAACTCCTTTAAAAAAAAAAAAACCTAACATAACCTAACATTATAATAAAATTGATATTCATAAGTTGTATATAAGGTTCCACACAAAAAAAAATATTTATTTTTTTTCCTTAACGTTTTTTTTTATAAAATAAATAAAAATTATTACGTAATTCTGCTTCATAATTAGTAATCCTTGTTAGAAATCGAAAAGGCAGCGCTCGGCACGTGTTAGTGACCCGCGCGTCCTTAACCTGCGCGTGTCCTTGACCCGCTACGGGGCGCGCACACTCGAATATTTCATTATTACGTCGCTTAACTCGATTCCCAACAATGATAAATAATAATTGAGCGGAAAAACGTAATCGATTTTTTTTTGTTTACTTGTGATTTTTAAGACAAAACATACATAAAAAAAAAATATTGGTACATATATTTTTTTTTTTAGGTGTGGAACCTATCCCTTAAGTTTGTCAGGTTGATAATGAATGACCCTGTTTACAAAGCCTTTTAATATAAGTTTCATTATTGCAGTGGCAAACTGTATATAACGTATTTGATTAAAGATAAACTAAATATGATAAATATGATAAATTAAATATTACAATAATAAAAACTCTGATTCTGTCAGAGAAGAATTTGCAACCGTTTCAACATTGAAACGGTATTTAAAAAAAAAAAACCTAACCTAACCTAACCTAACCTAGCCGTCTATGAGGATTTCACTTCCAGCCAAAAAAAAAAAAAAAACCTAATCTAACCTCTTCTCCTGCTTCCTTTTCTTCGTACTCATCCTCTTCTTCCTCCTTCTCCTTCTCCTCCTCTTCTTCTTCTTCTTCTTCTTCTTCTTCTTCTTATTCTCCTTCTCTTTTTCTTCTTCTTCTTCTTCTTTTTCCTTCCCCACAATTAGGCACTCAGATTTTAGCTTGTAAGACGTCGCAAAATGATCTTTGGGGTTTTAGTGAATAAAAAAGGTTTGGACTTTGGCTTTTTTTGGAGTTTGGAGTTTTTTTTATACAACTGAAGTGGCAACCAAGCGTACAGCTTACTTGATGGTCAGCGGTTACCGTAGCCTATGTAGGCATGCAACATGATCACTTGCGTGTTACCACCCTGAGACGTTAGATGGAAAGTCTCATGTTCCGGTTTCACCGGAAACCATAAATCAAAATCAAAATCAAAATAAAAAATTATTTATTCAGTAGAATCACAAGGATCACTTTGAAACGTCTTACAAGCTAGGAAAATTTACACCAGTTCCAACGCGCCCATGCCGTAAAAGAACTGGCAACAACACCGGCTGGGTTCCTATCGCTTTTTTGGCATGACCCTTGCTATTGTTATGGATTCCAAGTAGAGTTGGAGCACATTCGTCCCAAGCTTTTTTATCATCTAGGTAATCGGTTGTTTTATAGTAAGCTTTTTGAGACAGATTTTGTTTAATTAAGTTTTTAAATTTGACAATTGATAAATTTTGTATGTCGCTTGGGACTTTGTTAAAGAAGCGTACACATTGCCCTTTAAAAGATTTACTGACCTTAGTGAGCCTAACTGTGGGAACAGCGAGTTTATTTTTATTTCTAGTATTAACATTATGATTATCACAATTTTTTTTAAACAGATTAATATTTTTGCGAACATACATAAGATTTTCATAAATATATTGACAGGGCACTGTCATAATATTGATTTCTTTGAACTTATCTCTAAGTGATTCTCTGGGACCCATGTTATAAATTGCGCGAACAGCCCTCTTCTGCAACACGAATATGGTGTTAATATCTGCAGCACTCCCCCACAACAAAATACCGTAAGACATAATGCTGTGAAAGTAGCTGAAATAAACTAGTCTGGCTGTATCGACGTCGGTGAAATGACGGATCTTTTTGACTGCGTATGCTGCAGAACTAAGTCTCTTCGACAATTTATCTATGTGTGGGCCCCATTGCAGTTTATTATCTAAAGTTAAGCCTAGAAAAACTGTGGTGTCCACAAGGCCTAGCTTTTCATCTTTTATTTTTATATTAGTTTGGTTTTGTTTTACATTAGGTAGTATGAAACGAACGCATTTCGTTTTATTTTCGTTTAACAATTGTTTACATTAAACCACCCTACTCTCTTGTCGCTTTAATTTAAATAAAAGTGACGTGTCATCAGCAAACAGTACAATCTCATGATCGTTCCTAACAAGCCGGGGTAGATCATTTATATATATTAAAAACAAGAATGGCCCAAGTATTGATCCTTGTGGTACACCAATTGTTACCACTGATCCCGGAGAACGCTTTCCATTTACGTCAACTCTTTGTATTCTATCACTAAGATATGAAGTGAGAAGGTCTAGAGCAACACCCCTAACTCCATAGTGTTGTAATTTTCTAATTAGTGTCTCATGATGTACACAATCAAATGCCTTAGATAAATCACAAAAAATTCCTAAGGCATCTTGCGATTCCTCCCAGGCTTCAAAAATGTGTGATATCAACTCAACACCGGCATCAGTTGTTGAGCGACCTCTTGTGAACCCAAATTGTTTACTATCAAGTAAGTTATTCATACTAAAATGTCTTTGTAACTGAATAAGAATAATACCCTTAAAACATACCCTTCGAAACGGAACACAGCAATGCGAGCATTACTGCTTGGCGGCAGAAATAGGTATGGTGGTATTCTTTCCCCGGACGAGCTCTATCACAAAGAACTCTACTAAAGCACAATTTTGCGCTTTGGTGGCGCTTGGTGGCCAATATATGCCACAGTCACTAAACGAAGAAGAATTTTTAGAAAACGAAGCGTTATTTTCTCTTGACTTTTTTTGACATTGACATTTAAGAATTACTTACTTTTTTTTTTCAATTGATCATAAAGAGGATTTTCGAGTCGAGATTAAAAAAAAAAAAAAAAAGTTCCGATTGCTTTAACAGATGGCGCTATCTGCCCTACTGCCATACTGGGAAAGGTTATCAAACAAACTCCGTTTTTGTTGTTTTGTGATTTGTTGTGTTTTTGTTGTATGTTTGATAAGCGATTTGGTCGTCAATACCTAATACGTAATACTTAATAACATAAATTTAATAAAAATCGGTTCAGTATCTTCTATTTGTCATGTTAAAAAAAAAAAAAAAAAAAAACGTGTCATAATACTACATTGCCTCGTCTTCGAAGGGGATTTGCATACCAGCCAGCACCACAATCTGCCGAAACATTATTTTAATTTGAAATCGGTTTAAAAACGAGGTCATCAAGGCCCAGTTACCGCCTCTCAAATCTCGACGTCTTAGCAGAGACACCAAGCAAAGACCAAGGAAATTGAAGCTGATCTGTCACCTTATAGGGGGACAAAACTAGGTGACAGATGGGAATAATCCTAAGCTGCGGGCTTCTTAACGCCATAAGAATTAACAAAAAAACTCTTTAATAGTCTGTCGTTAAGAGGCTGTAGACGAGGCCGTGACCGGCGCTCAGTGGATGTACACTTGTACCCTAGGTGTAGAGTAGAAGGCGCACAGCCGTCAGCCACAGACCGCGTCGCAGAGACACAGAGACCACGCGCATGCGCCGCATTACTCTCTGAGCGTGTGTGCGTGTGTTGTGTTGTAGCTGTAGTGTAGCGCAAGGACGTGTGTTTCCCACACTTTGCGGCGCGCTCACTCGTGTCGTGCCCATTTACATAAACAACTAGTTTTTTCTAGACTTACTTATAATGATCAAATTGAAATGAAACTTCTCTGTTGGTCGATTATTCAAAGCTTGTCTTGATTGTCCTCAAGAGAACACGAACGTCACAATCCTTCTTATTACAAAAAAATGTTACAATCTTACCTATTACAACTTATTAGCAAAGACATTGAGATTCGAGATTAATTACTCTAAGCTTATTGAGTAGGTAGGTACCTAACCTACCATCTACTATCGGATTATAACTTGATTTAGTCCTTCACCTCGAGGTAACAAAACTAGGTGACTGGGAATGGGAATAATCCGGTTAGATCGCCGTACTCGCCGTACACTCCAGAAAGGAGACTAACTATTGTCGGTAACAGTGTTTCAGTGTATAAAAATGAACTCTAGGTAAAGTACGTAAAAGCTATTTTTTTATGTTCATAATCCAAATTTGCCAAATTAGGAAGATTAGATAGAAATGTAGAAGTAAGCTGCTTCTCTTAAAAGTCTCGCTGTTTATTTTAAAACTAACTCCTTTTTAATGTAGGTACTTAGGTAAGTACCTACCTAGGAGGAACCTCAGATAAAAATGCCGTGGGGTTTTAACAGGTAAAGAAAATGAGCAAATAAAAAAAACTAATTTAGTTGACTGTATTATAATTCACTTAAAGTAAAAGTGGTGTGAGTTGCAGAACGAGGAGTACCTATAGCTTTTTTACGATTCGTCAACTCACACCAGTTGGGACAAGACTTATGGTGTGAGTTGACGAAAGACTCATCTCGAGAGACCAGTGTCCCACTCCCAGGACTTCCAGCATAAGACCTATGGAAGTAGGATTTATGTAAGTTTATTTAGAAAATAACACAGAACTGCTTACTTAAAGGTACCTAGTAATCGAAACTAATCTACCTACCATGGCAACAATTTGTAGCATTAGGATTTAGGTGACACTAAATCGAAGCCTGAGCCAAGTTGTTTTATCGGGAGGTACCTAGGTAGGTACATAGTATACATACACTACACTACTATGTGTGCAGGTAAGTATTATATATAATATTCAACCAATCACAGAGCTAGTCACGCGCGACCTCGTATCGTAAATCGTACATAATCGTAAATCCCAACGACCTACTTGCGATTAGATAACTAATAACAGTATTATAATGCAGAAAAACCCAATTAGTTATCGTGCCTTGGTGTGTGTGTGTGAGTGAGATTACAACGAAACCATTTCAGTTTAATTGGCACCAGCTTTGCCTAACTCAAATAAATGAGAGCACGTGTCATGTACTTGATACGAGTACCTACCTACTAGGAATGTAACAGTAACAGGACAGAAACGCACCACAAAGCCTTTGAAGCTTTACAAACATTACTTCAGTCGATGACAATGCGTATCGAAGAGGTACCTACTCTAGCTCGAATGACGTTACCTCGATGTTCATTACCTCGATGTCTCTACCCCGACGCCGACGGTACCTTTCGTCGAAGGGTCGTTACCTCGAATGAGAAGCATTGGCTCTGTGACTGACTCCAAATGAAGTCACTGCTGACTTTGAAACTGACTTTCTCTGTTTACAAAGGGTCAGTACGCGAGAATATTGAAGTCAGTACTGACCCGACAACGTTTTACCGAAATTATTCATTTAGGTAGGTCCAACTTCGATAAAGAGGTAAGGCAATACCAAACCCTGTGAAACACCATTTGGACCTTTTAAAATAAAATCAATAATTGATTATAACTAGGTAGGTAGGTACTTACTGCAAATGGAAGGCCATGTTAAAATTAAAAATGGCTGTACCTACGGAGCTAAGACCTATTGAAACTCGTATTCGGGAGATGAGACTTGTACTTGGCTAGAGAGCAGAGAGCTCGGTCTTCGTGTGTGTCGTCTCGCGGTGCAGTCACGCAGTCACGCAGTCACGCCGGCAGACACGCACAATCAGCTATTAGCAGCGTCATTCACGGACTTCACGGTTTAATGCTTCACAGTTAGGTACAAAATATGCCAAATTCTATCTAGAATTATTTCCCGTTGTCCTTTGCATTGCATCATCATCTGGTCAGGACCGTCTCGTTTCGCAGTCATGTTTCATATTTCATTTATTCATGCTCAATGTACATTCAGCTTAGGTGTAACATAGTATTGCTTGCTGCAGGTACCAGTACATGGACCCTGTAAGGGCGCTGCAAGTTAATATTTCTAGTTCAAATAGATAAGTAGTTAAGTAATAATACAATCACTAAAAATACCTAATAATAATATTTTACAATTTACAAAGCAACATAAACAATAATAGACTGTCAATAATTTATAATTTATATTAATAATCATGCTAAGTAAGGAAGCAGACTAACGATTTCTCTCATAGGCAATACCTAAGTAGGTATTTGATTATTGTTAGCTTTGTAATTGCGTAGTCTTCCTAAGTAGTAAGTAAGTTGGTGGTGGGTGAGGTGAGTCACGCGTCAAGCAATATTCTCAATTATTGTGATAGGGTACCTACCTACCTACGAGGTAAGTTGTGCAGTTCAATATTCAATATTGTGTAGTAAGGTAGGTAGGTAGTAACTGGTTAGAAGCATGCGAGCTTGCATGCTGCGCAGGTGTTACTGAGATAAGTTGCTAAGATGCTAACTGTCCTGTTAGAAATATTACTTCAACCAATTAGGTATGCAAGTGATTGGATTTTAAATTTTGGCGTTTACCAGAATATTTATGCACCTACTAATATATTTTTTGGTAAAAAGTTACACCTGGAGTAAATACCTATTTGCAGATATGCAAACGTTTCTCCTGCAGCGGGAATCGAACCCGCAACCTCTTGCTGCCTCACTGCGCCATTGCGGTCGTCCCTTATGATACCTAAACTACCTACTTTAGTGTTATAACAATAGAGTTCTAATTTCAAAGTCAGCGGTTCACGACGCAAGCATACTAATATCTGTTCTGTGACGCAAGCCTACGCGTAGCTACGTGACTCAAGGTCCAATCACAGTTTTATAATTTGAACTTTATTCTCATTATTCTAAGGTAAGGTATGTTATAAATTTATGATTCTACCTTGGCCGAGCTCGGTTACTACACTCCACTTGGATACACGGGAAAAGATAAAAAACTGAGAACCGCGTTAGGTACTACATACCTCACCTACTTTTTGACTGAGCCGACTCTACTGCAGCTACTCTACCTCTGTGACTGTGACCCGAGTGTGCCCGAGCTGTGGCCCGAGTAGGTACCCGACCCGGAGTCACGGAGGTAGAGTAGCAGTAGAGGCCACATCACAGAGGTAGCGTAGGAGACCTACTAGGTAAGAAGTACACGAACCTACCAACAAGCAGGACACTTCAGTTAAATTAGTTTTATTGACATAGGTAATCAAACAATTGCACTTATGCTCGTAATAGTAATAGGTAACTAACACTAGGTACACATTTAATTAATCAAGTTATCATAAAAACGAACAAACGAATTCACTAAATAAATTATTCAATATTTTCACATAATATTCACTATTATACTCATAACGGCTAGGTAACCTATGTACAAAAAGTTCGATTCAATGGCAATTTCTAGAACATTTTCACATCGTACAGAATGATGTAAGTAACTCACTCAACCTACCTACATAGCTCACACAGACCGCGCACACAGGCACAACCTGCGCGTCGTCATCACAACCAATCGACCGACCGCTTCGATGTCATCCTCCAAAAATAATAAAATTATATCAGGCTGCTCTGCTGCGAGATATCGCGCACTAGGGTCTCGCCTCGCCAAGACGGCACAGGTGCGTGCGGAGCGCGGGGCGGGGACGGGTAGTCCCGGCTCCGACTCCGGGGAGGGGCAGGCACCACCACACAGAACGGGCTGGCACGCTGGCACGCGGCCGCGGACGGAGGAGCCGAGGCCGACACGTAGCGCTCGCACAGACCTTTCATCACTTTCGGCGATCACAGTTTTTTAACTATGTCAAACTTGGACTTGAGGTCCATCGGAACTTTCTTGGGGTCGACCTTCTTCTTCGCTTGGAGGTGCGCGCGCATCTCTGCCGCCGTCATCTTAAGGTTGAGCTGCGGCGGCGCGGCGGCAGCGGGGGGCTCGGCGGGCGCAGGCGCGGGCTCCGCCGTCGCCGGCGCCTCCAGGTCCGGCAGGGGGTCGCCCGGCGCCGGCGCCGCCACCAGCAGCTCGGCGTCGTCCGGCCGCTCCTTGATGCGTGCCACCACCTGCTTGTGCGTCTCGCCGGCGATGCTGTGCCCGTTCACCTCGAGGATGCGGTCGCCGCGCTGCAGGCCGGCGCTCTCGGCGGGCGAGCCCTCGTCCACCTTGCCGATGTACTGGCCGGGCTTGCCCTTCTCGGCGTGCAGGTTGAACCCGTACCCGTCGAAGTCGGCTGACTTCCGCACGTGGCAGAGCCGCGGCTCGGTCGCCGCCGATCCGTTCCCGTTCGCGGACATGTCGTTGCTGTGAGGCGGTGATGCGCTGCGGCTGGCGCGCGGCGAGCTACTGCGGAGTAGTGCGGAGCGGAGGAGGCTGCTGCCCGCGCGGCGCCTCCCCTCCCGCCGCGACACCTGTGGAGGCTTCGGGGACGGGGGCACAGGTGTGCGGGGCGCGGGGGGGTGGGGAGGAGAGCGCGGCGCGACCTCCAGTGTGCACCGGATCGCCGCTGAGGCGCGAAGTATAGCCGCGAGTGTCGCGTACGGTTCTAAGTGCTTGTGGACAAGAGCGAGGACGGTTCCCGGACGGACGAACCCACGGTGAGTAACGGTGGAGGCGGTTGAGGGTGCGAGGTGTCCCGGGCGGACTAGAGAGATGGCCCGGACACGTCGTCACAGCCGGCGCCTGCGCCTGCGCCGGGAACGAGGTCGTGACGCTTTCCCGTGGCGAATGGGTCACTCTAGGAAATGGGAAATTGAATCCCAGGGGGTTCACAGCATCGCTTTTATCCGTTTCAACGCAGTGTGTCAGACTGTCAGCGCAGTTTCTCTTTGTTTGTGAATGTGGCGCTACAAATGAATGCTATGATAGCCATTTGTGCATCGGTTTCGACGACTGGAGCTGTTCCACTCGTGGCAAATGCGATAGGTACGCAAAGAAAATATTGTGTAAAGAAAGTATTCGATTAGGTCGATTAGGAACACTATCAACATTGATCGTATAAATGGATGTGTGTGGCCGGTAGATGGCGCGTGTAGTCGCTCGGTGCTCGGGTCGTTGCTCCGGCACACGTCGGCGTCGCGCTACCTGCGGCCTGACCCCGGCTCCCGCAGCCCCGTGTCTCCACTAACTTCACATGACGCAGCCCTCACAGCGCTATCTACGTGATCTAGCCGAATCCTGCTGCAAAACAGCCGCTAGTCGCATGACAATCTTGTGAAGAATGCGGCAGATACCGCTGATGGGTACCTACGAGTAACGGTTCACGTCATGACGCCGGCTGAGCCGTCTCGATGCCGATGCCGGTATGAAGTACCTAGGTACCTAACTCATGAATGAGCGGTTGTCACTCGAGGAAGGAAACTCACTATCGCATAAGGAGTTCCTGTGACGCTGTGACGACTCACGGCTTGACAAAGCGGTGTCAACTGCCAACCGGTGCCACACGTGACGTGACTAGGTATACAATGAAATTAATTGCACAGACTTAAAGGGATCTTAAAATATTCACACATCGCAAAGAACCTGAGCAAGCCACTAATAACGATCAAAAAGATAAACCTTTAGACCGATTTATAACATCAATTCCTCATTTCATTTTCAATGTCTTTTTTTTTTTTTTTTCTCAATCTAAACAAACATTCCAAATAACAAAACGCGTTTTGTTGTTTTACGGAGTTGTTGCTTGTTGCGGTCCAGGCAGGCTGGCTGAGTGCGGAGCGCGGGTTGCGCAAGCGCATACCGCGCCGGCGACACGTCACGCGCCGCTTGCCTGCGCATAGCGATACATCTCCGAACTCCACACGCAACACGCTACTAACGATATAAATGCAATGCTACTTTGATAGCAAATTATCGGAGAGCCTGTGTAGTAACTCGCACACTATCTGTGGCCCAGCTGTCGATTTCTACACGCATCGGTAATGGGTTGTCCTTCCCGCCGCAGGCTTCCGCCCGCGCCGCATCCGACCGGATTCCTGCCACTCCACGGAATGCCACTAAGTACAATTACTTACCAACTTTTCATTTTTTATCGGAAATACAATGTTACTCAAGAGGACCTCTTTACTCATCGCATCCTTTGAATTAGCACAACCGTTTCCACTTTTACAAACTACGCTAAGCTGATTCCATTAAAAAAAAGATTTGGTCATTAAGCTTGAACTTCTCAGTTTCTTGGAATCGCTCAGTAATTAATATAAATTTTAATGCAGATTGCAAATGGATAGGTCAACGAGTTATCGTTTAGCTAGGCCAGGCCACATTCTGCGGCTCGCTCGCCTTCACATCACACACCACATCACCCGTACCCGCGGCAGATACCGACCGACCGACCGACCGACTGACCGACCGACCGACCGACCGACTTAAAGAACTACTACCTAATAACTAAATTACATCTTAGATATGGGCTCGTCATCACTACTTGTCAAATCTTACTGTTTCTGACGGTAACGAAACTCAAAAAGAGTGAAGATGAGTTTAAAGTACCTACACGTAAGTACATTACAACATTGCATTGCATTATTTTACAAAATGAATGTAACGGAACAGCAATTTTATGATTTCTACGCTCTTGCCATCACCGAAAATTCACAGAAGTGGTGCTAACGTACGTCCAACACTCCACAAGCTTTTGATTAGGTTTATCAAAATCCTCTTCCCCCCCCCCCCTTCCTGTCCTCCTCCGCAGGTATAGTCCGCAGTGACGTCACGCACTCCGAGCTACCATCATCGTTGATAACCCCGCCGCGCCGCCGCCGCGCCGCCGCCAAGCTAAGCAACAGAACAAACCTACAAAGTGAATCAGATAACGCTAATAATTCTCGTGCATATTTATTTTGTTAGTGGTTACGGTGAGGTGCTTGTGTAGGTATGGAAGGTGGAAGTCGGAGGAAGCAACTTTAATTAGCTGTTTTTAACCAGTTTGATTCATCGATAAACGGACGAGGGATGGAAACTTCTTGTTAAACCAACGTAGTATCTGTTCCGTGGTTAAACTTACAAAGATATTTTTACACTCTTATCTCGTGAGCGTATCCTTCAATCCGCATTGGGTGCGCGTGGCGAAATCAAAGCCAAAATCAAAAGGTTTTTATCTAATAAAATCACAAGGATCACTTTAAAACGTCTTACAAATTAAGACATAATCTCACAAACTCTTGCTTTATAGTAGACCAGCGTCCCAGCGTCCCAGCATCGGGGCTGTCATGATGATTGCTAAATTATCTTTTTTAGAATGGGCTATTCCCGCTCACCCTCAATAATAGCCAAAGGATTCGTTCACAGAAAAAAAATTACACACAATAACGTTGATAGGAGATCCTGTAGGAACTTGGCCATGTTTACTTTACAATCATTAAAATTTAAAGCATAGTGCCTTACCACTATTTTTACAAACTTGTATAACTTGACTGCCCTCGGATTGTTCCAGTGACCTGGTGGTCACTCAACCCTGGCCCTGGCCGATATGATCTCTGCCCTGTGTGTGAGGAAAGTCCTTTTTTTTTATTAATAGGTTCACAAAACTGGTTATTATTACACAATATAATATTAAAAAATTCTAGTTCACATCTAGAAGGTTGTAACACATTTATACCTATCTTATAAGAATGTATATAACACAACATGCAGAAAATAATTCAAATGTTCATTGTAAAGTAAAGAGTTAAACTAAATTTATATGAGAAAAAAAAATCATAAAGTATATATAAACAAATAACTACGAAACTAAGACTTAATACAGTAAAACCTCTGTTTAATGGATATTTCATGTAGATATTTTTGTATCATGAGACAGATGACAAGAACATGAAGACAGACTTTGTTGTAAGAGGAGGAGCACATTCGGTAGATTGATAGTTTGCATGACAGGAGGGAAGGTTGAACGTTTTCCTACTTTGGATACGGCTAGATGGACGGGGAACCGAGAATTCGATCTTTTCAAGATTTGGGCAATCAATTTTCCCATTGACTAATGTGGTTTGTCTGATAACAAAACCTGCTAACGTGAGCTCTTCTTGACAACATGATCAATGTGTTCCCTAAAGTCTAGTTTTGTGCCTTTCATAACAAGTTAATCAAGTGCTCTCTGCATCTTCGCTATCTTTGCTAGTCGTCGAGGTCTTTGGCCGATTCGCACCTGCTGCGGGCCGGAGGTGAGGCAATGTGCTAAAGCATACATTAGGTACATAAACTTTTGGCCTCTGGTATCTGGTACACAGCCTCAGCGCAGTGCACAACGACCTGTCTCACTCGTGGCGCACCACCTCTATTACTGTACCTAACCCCCACCATGGTTGATGCAATCTGGTTACTCAAAAGTCGATCGAAATTTTTAAGTATTTCTTTACTGAGAGGTACAGTCAGCAAAAAATGTGGTCTACCACCCTAAGGTTGTTTGAACGTCATAGATTTCTTTGCTTTGATTTCTTTGCACTTTCTTTGCTGACTGTACCGTGTAAGATCACATTGACATTTCAAAGAAAACTGCAAATGAATAACTTTCTTATGTGGATGGGTATAATAGGCATCCGAAGCTGCAGTGCTCAGTGGCTCAGTCTCGCAGCAGCAGACAGTGGTGATCACTTCCTCGTTGCGATACTACATTGTGTGCAGTCTCTAAGAGGTTTGCACAAGAAGTGCTCACACGTTGGTATTTATGACTCACTTCGGTATGGGTCGAGTACCACCTACCTGCTGAGTGCACGTATTCTCCATTCAAGTAGCTAGGCAAATACGATAAGTCCCCGATATTGTATCGCGAATAATCGCGATGTCGATAAGCATGATTCTATCGAACAGCACAGAACTGCCCAGTGTGCATTCAGCAAATCAGTGCTTTGCGCCTGCGCCTGCGCCTGCGCCGGCCGTGGACTGTCAATAACATACTGCTATCGAATTAGTGAACTGTAAAAGGTGCGTAAACTTAAAGAAGAAGGAGAGACTGCGAAGGAAAGAGATGTTTGGAAAGGTTTGGACGAGACAGACAAGGGGTATTTGGCCAGAGTACCTAATGGGACTGATGTCTTGTCGAATCTTTGCGCTCACATAAACTGTCATCGCTGCCAACTTGTTGCACCTACACAAGCCACTAAATAAGTCTGTGTTTACATTAGTAGGCGCTATAATTATTTAAACAGTTGTGCGCAAGCGCACTGTTAGGTAATGCTAATAATGGGAGGTTGGTTACTCAGCCGAGTCGTTCTCCTAGAATATTGTCAATTTGTCATTTATTGCTGTACTTGTAATTATATAGTACAGCAATAAAGCTATATAAAGCTATATAGCTAAGCTACATATGTAGCTTAGCTATATAGCTATATAGCTAAGCTACATATGTAGCTTAGCTATATAGCTACCGATAGAGTAGTTGGTAGTTGGGGAAGTGCACTAGCAACACACAGAATATAATTTATGTAAACATTAGTAAGCCTGCTCGCATCGCTACACTCACACGGCATTCCTCTCTCCCTCCCTCCCGCCGCGTCGCGCCCCGCACCTGCGCTTCCCTCCGCGGACAGAGGCTCACTTCATGAAAGCTTGCGACGACGCCGACGGGGCGAGGCGAGGCGGAGACCTGCCAGTCATTGATGCACTTGTGAAAACTGGTTTACACTCCACACACAGGATATCATCCCACTAACCACAGGATCACAGGAGCGCTCTTGACGTAGCTAGCTCAGTTGTTTTTAACAGATCAACGAAGTTTAGCACTGTTACGTGTACTCATCATTTGGATGGGTGACCGCCAGTGGCAATCTCAACTGAGCGCTCCCGTGCTTCGGAGGGCACGTTAAGCAGTCGGTCCCGGCTTTTTAAAAGTTGTTAGGCCATGACAGAGGCCTTCGGGCGGCCTAGAAACTCTGTCACCAGAGTTGGCCACTGACTCTACGAACTTACTTTACTAACCACCAAAACGGGCTCTAACCAATATTGCTGTAGACTACGTAGCTAGCTACCACCAACTTCTTGGCGAGTGATGAATGAATGGGTCACTCACACACATTTTGGAAAGAGCTATTACCAGTTAGTTTGTGAGCGGAAAGTGAAACTAAATCGTCATCCGAGTTCGAAGTCCGAGTTATTCAATCAAAATACTTATTACCAGTTTTGTTGGTACACATTCCAACACTGCACGTTACTAAATGCTCTTACCTATCTTATAAATTAACTAAGTACCTAGGTAGGTAGGTACTTACCTAGGTAGTAAGTACCTACCTAGGTAGGTACTTATGTTGTTACATTATATTTCAATCAGACTAAGGTCAGACTGAGGTAATTTCCAACTCGGACTCTAAAAATGTCTCGAATATGATCTCGTTAAAAATGAGATGGTGGTGACGGCGACGTAGAGAACTAGAGATAGAACTCTTCAGGCTTCTGTGGTCAATCAAGGTGAAAACAAAAAGAGAAACAAACAGTAGGGTCTCTCTCTAATACCTACTATACAATGGCCGCACCCTTTCATACAATGTGCGAGATCTTTAGTTCCGTGTTTTCCATGTGATTTATAAGCCACGTCACGTCACTCTCCGACGTGACTCACTCAACAGTTAGTAAGTAGGTTAGGTACTAAGGCCACAGACAGAGCTATGTTGTGTAGGTAGGTACACAGCTACTCTACACAATGCTACACGAACTTCCCTAACTATTGTGATCGCGGCTCATTACGAACAGTCACCATTTTGAGCATTGTGTTCAGTAATCACTGATCATTTTGTGTGACCGGGGAGCGAGTTGTCTTTAGATATACGAATGACAAAGCATCAGATATGAGCTCCATCTACTTCCAAGTTAAATGAATGGCAGTCTGGTTAATAAGATGTTTGGAATCCGGCAGTGAGGCGGCGCCGGCGAGGACAGGCGGACAATAAATAAAGCAGAGGTGATTACATATTCACGAGGAGCAGCGCGGCCTCGCGGAGGAATGCGCGTGCGCAAGGCACTCGCCTCGCGGCTTGCTAACAAATAATATACCTACCTAACCACCTACCTACCTACTCATTGGCGAAATATCACGACGATAATACGAATACGAGTACACTGTACGTGTTTATTACAATGTAATATAAATAAACTGTGTAATACAATACAATGTACGCAAACTGCAGCGTATGAAGCACAATGAATCACGATTACTAAGTGCATAAAGTATTAAAGGTACTCTAAATATTAATTTGTTGTTGAATCGGTCACCCATCGGGGAACATTCCTTCTAAATGAGCGTCAACTTCTACACTCACTTTAGTAGATTATAATTACTTAAGTACATAGATTCTAGAAATTGGAAAGTAGTCGTTCGACGCGTTCTGAAATTCCTAAAAATAGACTTGAACGCGCTCTCTCCTTTCTTCCCTCTACGATGTCCAGTCCACGTCTGTCTCCTATTATATAAATAAGGTGTAAATATATATATATATATATATAAATGCAGATTAATAAACGTTATTTAAGTGTTTTTCAAGTAAAGAACATCAATCTCAGATTTTCCGGCCACGAGAGTAAATCGAGCGTCTTGTTTCGCGAGTGTCCGACCGAATCCCATACAAAAGATTTGAACGCGCTCTTCCCTTCCCTTCCTCCCACGTGCGCTTGTGATTGTGACACTCTTTCAACGAGATGGCAAAGCGACGTTTCATTTTATGAAACTCTGGTAGATAAGCACGGAATCCTTTCATTAAAATTTGTTCTGAGCTGGTAGATGAACAATATCCTGAATGGACTACGGTAATTTTTACACCTTTACATTATAATAATAATAATAATGTATTGTAAAGTACCTGCACAGTGCTTACTCACAGTTATTTAAGTGGCAAGTTTGATAAAACTGTTGGAATAATACTGAGTTGTTTGTTTGTAGTGGTAATCGATAAATAAAATACCTACATCAGTGCTTGCTGGTGATAAGGAAGGCACACAGCCGGCATTGTAAGCCTGTGTGCACATCTATAGTACGTATGCCGGTATCATTGTGTGAGTGAGAGTTATCAAACCGACGCCGACTGGATTAAGATAGCGTCGCATTCCTGTACCTTCTACGTACGTCAAGCCATAGGTTAGGTATCACTACAGTCTTTGTCATATGTCGTGTAGTGCAGTGCAGTGCAGGTAAGCAAAGCACTAAGTGACGATAACAATGCAACCATACCTATGTACGAAACCTGATGAAACAAGAAGTGGTTTCATGACAATTAGCAGTTGATGTGAGTTCTGATGATAATACAATAGTCGGTAGCTCGGTACTGCTCGAAACCATCAAACTGATGGAGCCAGAAGGTAGGCACTGGCAGGCACCAGGCACTTGAACCCCATAGCCACACCCCGGACACTTTCACTAAAATGTATGAAAAAAAAGTTTCGTAATCACCACATGCATAGTTCGTGTACGTAAACGGTGCCGTTCTATGTGTGAGTGTCAAGGTTGGCCTTGCAAGAGCGAGAGGTCACGCTTTGCGCGCTCTTTCAGTGCCGGCGATATGTTCGTGGGGTACCGGCAAACTTGCGACTGGGGTGGGATAAGTAAAACCGGTGGGAGGTAGGGAGTGGCCATTCTGTACGTAGTACTAATATCTGTTCTGTGCCATAGCAGAACACCATCGGTGTCGCAGCCGTTTTTTGTTGAAATTAAGTTGAAATGCCTTTTGGCCATAATTTATTTTCAAAGACTGGTAAAAGTAAATAAGTTTGTATGAGTCAGTGGCCAACTCTGGTGACAGAGTTTCTAGGCCGCCCGAAGGCCTCTGTTATGGCCTAACAAAAAAAGGTTAAAGTCAAGGTGACTTTCAAGAAATTTAATACATGTAGAAATGATAAGCATTTTTATTTTAGCCTAATATTTTCTTTTAGACTCCACGTATTTTCAGGACAAACACTCGTAGCATGTGGCGGCGACCAGCAAGCAAGGTCCTTGTGATGACCTCTCCTCGCCACTCGTGCAGGAATGTGCCCGCATCTCTCTTAATAACCTTGTCCCCCTCTCCCCCCCCCCACATAGCAAGTCCATGCCATGCCTAATCTAAGTGCAATCAATTTGCGGCCTTGATGAAGTTCTAGAACTACCTGCGCCCCTATTCAATAAACATTGTCCACAAATTCGTACAAAAGTGTCAATTTTCTTAGAATGATTGTAACGTCCAAAAATTCATTCAATAAAGATTGCATAATATTGTGAAAAAACGCACGTAAAATTATAGACTACACATTATATTTTACAATTTGTAATGTTTATTGAATTAGGGCCTGTATATTAATTAGCCTACTACTAACTATAAACCCGAGCGAGACACAGCCACCCACACCCTCTCACACTCACACTCACACTCACACTACACTACTCTCACACAAACACATAATTTCACTTAAAGATTCGAGTCTCATGGATAATTTATGATTAAACGAACTTACCTGTAAGTGAAGTACTATCATAATAACACGAGCCTCTAGCGCCTCTATTTCGTTCATTCATTTCATTTCATTTATTAAGCCTTTTTTCGTTAGAAGCATAACATAGGCAAGTCAAATTGTACATTTTTAAGTTCTTATTCTAACATTATAATTAGTGTAGGCACCTGCTATGTTTGTAAATCAGAGAATGAACAAATCAAATATTCATTAATATGATAGAATGGATGCTGTTCTAAAAATATTTTAATTATGTTTTTGAATTGGTTCGAATAGATTAGGGAGTTATAATTTGTAGTTTCTAACTATCCTATACGGCGAACAATCATAATAATATAATTACGCCATTAAGCGTAATTTATTTGCAATTTGTGATCATAAGTGGCCATTGTCATCCAGAGGTAGGCTCAACAAAGTGCACGCTTATCTCGTAAGCGGCACTTAGCATCCACCAGCTCACCAGCGACCTCCGAGACAGCATCGTGCCGCTCGCGGTGAGCACGTGCTCGTCGACCCTGGCCGCTGCTACGTGCTACGTTGCTACGTGCTACGTTGCTACGTGCTACGTTGTTACGTGCTACGTTGCTACGCCATTATAACTAGCGTGTGCAGTTTACATAACCTTTATTTGTCTGTATTAGATACATAGATAGTTAAAACCTTTAGTTATCTGTCTATACTAATAATAATAATATTATAAAGAGGAAATATTTGTATTTTTGTTTGTTACGAATAAACTCAAAAACTACTGGTCCAATTTCAAAAATTATTTCACCATTAGAATGCTACGTTAACCCTGAGTAACATAGGCTATATTTATTACTAGCGACCTGCCCCGGCTTCGCACGGGTGCGGTTTCATTGCACCCACGCGAAGCTGGGACGGACTTCTAGTATAATATAAAAAAGGCGGGCATTTTGCTGCAATCATTTTGTGCACTCATGTGTTGGTTGGTTTGGTTTATAATGCACCTTTGCTTGATCACTTCAAGTTCCACCGACCGCTTTTCACAATTGTTTTCAAATGCAATGTTTATTATTGATCGCTTTGGTGATTAGCAACTCGTCCACGTCGTCGGTAGCGTCGTGCGTGGTGCGTGCGTGACTGGTCGTGAGTGAAACGCATGATGTGCCGAATGCACCGTGTCCGGTCTCTACTCGCGCACGAGACTGGCTTGACAACAATGTGAAGACGAGTGCCTAGAATACTGATGAAGGTTTCAAAAGATTTACATGTTTATCGAAAGCCTTTTGTTTTATTATTTTTTCTTACCGGCTTTGCGATGGTTGGTTGAGGGAAGATTTGACGTCGCCATGATGAGCTCAACTTGAGCTCTCGATATCCATCCTTTCTGTCTAACCTAAGTCGCGTGGTCTGGCACCTACACCCTCTTCTACACTCCTCACAATCGACGGATACGTCGCAGAGGCCTTCCATAATTTGGCTTATCGTATAATTGATCAGGTATTAACATTGAATTATATTTCCAGGTGTGAATAGCAGCAGCACTGAGCACCGAAGCGAGAGTGAGCAGTGCGTGATGCGAGCGCAGGCGGTCGGCTGAGGAGTCGCGCCGAGGAGGCATGGGGTCCCGCAGCGCGGGGGGCGGCGGCGCGCGGGGGGCGGGGGGCGGAGGCAGTGCGCGCTCGCGCCCCGACACGCAGCGCGCGCTCGACGAGTTTGACGAGCTAGCCGGCCTGAGGTCCGGACCCGGTACGTCTTACCTTTACCTCATCTCGGTCGAGAACAGGCAGGCATATATCCCTATAGCTTAGTGGAAGGGTTCGGCGATCAGGGTTAGTATCAAACTTCAATTTCAAAATCCACATAAAGGGGATTTTGAGAATTTTAGCTTTACTTACTTATGTTGTTGTTTGCAGAGGGCGAGCGCGCGGCGTATGTGCTGGAGCACCTGGCCACGTTCACGGTGACGCGCGAGACCGGCATCGTGCACCCGGCCGACGGCATGCGCCGCCTGCTGCAGCTCGAGAAGACCAATGGTACAACCCGCTCATCATTCTTCATTACTTATAGCCTTCAGCTCGAGCATGACCGTATTCGACATCGACTGACGGAAATTATCTTTTCTGCAGGAATATGGAGCCAAAAGATGCAATTATGTTTAGAAGGACAGTGGGTGCTGGTCATGGATTATGAGACAGGGGTAAGTCTTTCGCATGCTGCTTATCATGGTCCACGTAGGTTACATAACTTACTCGTTCTTAAACAGTTATTTTAACCGTTCTTTTGTTGCAGTCGATAATGGAGCGGTTCCCTGCGTCGTGGGTGCACTCGCCCACCGCGTTCACGTCGCCGGAGCCGGGCGAGCTGTACAACAACGTGGTGGCGTTCGTGGTGGGCGCGCCCGCCCCCTCCCCCTCGCCCCCGCTCGCGCCCGGCGACCCCGCTGCGCCGCGCCGCGAGCTGCACATCTTCCAGTGCCACGACGTCGCCGCGCACACCCTCGTCGAGGAGCTGAACACGCTCAAGTGAGGCACATACCTACGTGCGATTTCATTGATCGTCGAATTTGCTGCGAACAGCGCTATCTAGCCTCAGGATGAGCAAAGCTTGTAGTATGAGAACTAGTTTACCGATAGGATATAAGAACAGCTGCAGTCTTGTCACAGTGAGGTGGTCGAATGTGGCAGCGGCAACATCTACAAGGCCTTTTGACGAGCATTCTAAATTGCCATTGAGATGGCCTCTTTCCGTAAAAATTATCATATTAACTTGCAGACTTGTTACTGGTCTCGACTGCATTGAAGAACTTTTGCAAAATCATCAAAACATGTTTCTCCAATCTATCACTACATCTTTACAACAAGATCTTATCTTGCTGGAATATGGGTTACTTATATCTCAAACTAAACAACGGGTTAGGCAATAACTCAGATAAAGGTATGTACACTATAAGGTACGCTATCTGTGAGCAGAATATCTTTAACTGCGTTCGATACGATATCAGTGGATAAGCTTTAGGCGCGAGATGAGATACAATCCAGTGCTGTGTGGGATGTACGGTCCGGCACAAGCCAGCGGTGACCCGAGTGCGAGGACGTGACGTCATGCTGTACATCCGCGCCAAGCTGGCGCTGCCCGTGCCCGTGTCCGTGCTCTCGTGTTCAGGGTATGCTTGTGCTTGTGACGTCAAAGATCTTCGCGTTTCTGCTTCTTGTCTTAGAACAATAACCCAAGCGTCCAATGATGTTTCAAGCAAGCGTTACTATAATTTAATAATGCTAACTTCTGTAAACTGTAAACCATCCCTAAGAAAACTCATAAATTCATATATCCCTATCTGACTAAATATTTATTGTAGTACAAATATTTGGAAAACTTTCTCCATCTTTTCTTTTCGAAGTTTATTTCATTCTACCTATCCATACATGCCATAATTTCGTACAATATTGAAAGTGCGAATTATTTGTTGTTATACAACATATTAGCCAAACCATATTGACTGTGAGTGTTGCTCGGCTGTGTGAGTGTTGCTCGGCTGTGTGAGTGTTGCTCGGCTGTGTGAGTGCGGATATTGACACTTGCGATTGTTGTGATAGTAATTAAGCATTTAGGTACCCTGGTAGCACACTCATTTCTAGAACTAGACTAGGTACTAGAAAGCATTGTTATCAGAGTTCAATGTGATGAAAGTTTTATACTAAAACACTGTAATTAAAAATAAAGTACCTAATGTTTAGTACTAGGTATGTAATGTAGGATTTACCTAAATCAGTAACAGTAATAAATAACTATAATACCTAGTTCAAACACTAATCTGTCTGCTTCGGAAGTCCAGATTCTCATTTTACCGGTAACTGTCTGTACCTATTCGTTTCCTTGTTATATTCTTGTTTAGAATACATATTACGACAAGCTGTATACAGCGCAGTGCAGTGCAGTGCAGTGCTGTGCATTGATTGAGTGGTGGGTGTGTTTGTGTTGCAGAGGGGTCGGCGCTGGCGCGGGGGGCGAGGGCGCGCGCGACTTCATCCTCGAGCGCGAGCGCGAGCGCGCGCGCGACGCCGACCTGCCCAGGAGACAGGTACTTACAGCTCAGTCTTTACACATACACATAGACATATTTTTATTTGCAGTTTTGACACACACATACAGTACAAACAAAATGAAAGAAGAAAATCAGTAGGTACCAAACAGCAACAATTGACAGCCGTCATGTATTTGTGTGCCACAAGCCCACAACAGGATTGTGTGCCACAAGCCCACAACAGGATTGTGTGCCACAAGCCCACAACAGGATTGTTATGTTCCTTGGCCACAATTGACTCAGCTTTGTGCCTGGCAAGAAGAGGAAGAACCTAGGAAGAAGCTAGATCGTGTGCTTTACCGGCTCACGATCTCATTTCGCCGCCCACTTCCATTATACTCGGCCATCGTGAAGTTCTAAGAGCTAGATCAGACACGGCGGATTCAGCCTTGTCTGAACTAGCTCAATCTTCAAAATCATAATGACTAATAGCTTAATTAATCAATCAATATTTTTTAATAAAAAAAATTGACGAAACGGTTAATCTACAAGTTTTAGCGTGTGGTTCGTTTCAGATGGACATTTCTGAGCGAAATCAAATCAAAAGCGTTATTGTTACTAGAGAATGGCCCCTTCGACTATGCGTTGGCTTTTGACTTTTTACCGCATCGTAGATAAGTAATAGCGTGCAGGTTTCCCCAATTTTATTAAAAAAAAACTTGACAACTTTATTAGATGAGTGCATGATAGATTGTCGTACCTATAAAAACATTCGTCGGAACTGATTAACTTTATTTTTTTTCTTATCGAAATTTCTTTGATTTCACTCTAGATAATTAGTTGAGTAATTAAGTACCTACATACCTTGAACTGTTAACAATCCACAATATAGTGGGAAATCACTAAACGAACTAGGTATTGAGTATACGAACGTGCTAAAATCCAAGATGTTCATGATAATTAGGTATTGAATAAAGTTATTTTTTTTATATTTATTTAGACACCAAAGACAGTAAGTACATAAACAGTTATAAAATACAGTAAAAGGTACCTATTAGATTGTAGGTATACAGCTTTTTCTAATCGTCCGACGTAATATAGGTAGGTACGTACCTATTATGTCACCTTCATAAATACGATCAATACATCCTTGAAATGAAAGTAATCAGTTGTCGCGTCGACAAGGTACGGTCAGTAGCGGGTTGTGGAGTAGCACAGGTGCGGGCGGGGGTCCCTCGGCCGGCACTCATCGACGCGGATTACTGATAATAATACGCGATAGAGAGATAGCGAGCGAGCGCGACACGGTGGCAGAACCGAGGCGACCGCTCCGAGCCTCGCCCGCCCTCCGCTACATCCCCCAAGCGAAGCCGCCATCTGCAATGTCGCGCCTCTACCACACGTACACGCGCCAGCAATGGGAAGCCGTCTTGATCGTGAGTCACCGCCACCGCTGCATCTCGTCGAGTGCGCTCGGTCCTTCGGAGAGCACCGACAGAGGTAACAGCGTTCGTTTCGTTTTGCAGCAGATGTCCGCGCAGCTCGGGCGCGAGCACGCGCGCTCCGGCGGCGGCTCCGGCGGGGGCGAGCGAGACGACGCATCCTCGACCGGCTCCGAGCGGCTGTACGAGCAGGACATCGCGATCCTTAACCGCTGCTTCGACGACATCGAGAAGTTCATAGCGCGGCTGCAGCACGCGGCGGCGGCGTCGCGCGAGCTAGAGCGGAGGCGGCGCGGGCGCGGCGCGGGGGCTCGCAAGGCGCCCGCGGGCGAGGGGATGCTGGCCCTGCGCACGCGGCCCCCGCCCGAGCGCGACTTCGTGGACGTGCTGCAGAAGTTCAAGCTGTCGTTCAACCTGCTGGCGCGGCTGCGCGCGCACATCCACGACCCCAACGCGCCCGAGCTGGTGCACTTCCTGTTCACGCCGCTGGCGCTGATCGTGGACGCGGCGCAGGACGCGGCGGACGGGCGCCTCGCCTCGCGCGTGGTGCAGCCGCTGCTCACGCGCGACGCGCTTAACCTGCTCGCCAACTGCGTCACCAGCAAGGAGACGGAGCTGTGGCACTCGCTCGGCGACGCCTGGCTCGTGCCCAGGTACTGTCGCTCTCTGACCACCCACACCGTACACCGTCCACCCTAAACCCGAGACCGTTTGTACCGTTTATAGATTGGTACAGTCATCGTCTTCTTCTTTCTCTTCACATTCTTCATTACTTTATCGTGCCCGTCTAGAAATACTTTAATGGAGACATTAACAAGCTGTTTCCACGCTACTCTGTTCTCGGCTTGTCTCAGGGCGGTAGTTACCGGAAGTCCCGTTAATGTCTTGACTTGGTCTGACCAGCGGCTAGGTGACCAACCGCGTGGTCTCTTCCCTTCTATATTCCCAACTACACCCAGCTTGTCGATGTCATCAGGTTGTCTCCGGGCGATATGACTAAAGTAGCTTAGGACTCGGTCATCGTAGGTAGACGGATATTTTTTTATCTAATTCGTATCGACAAAGTATTTCCGGCTGTATTAGAGTGTTACTTGAACGCACATTCCTAGTTTATTGCTCAAGTAGATAAAAGGATTAACTGCCAAGAAGTCACTCGTGGATTTTAAATTTGATCGACCAACAAAAGAGTTTTTGTTTATTGCTTCACTCTTTACCCGAAGGCTGGCATTCAAGTTAGTACAAGCGGCTACATCTAAATAACCCAGGATTACTCGTTGAGATAATCGAACGATATTATGCTGCCATAAATGATGCAATAAATAGAGTCCCTGGGTATCAGCTATCAGTCTCTATCAGCTTTACACGTCAATGAAAATAATATAGGGGATCTATTGGGAGAAAAGTTCACCGACTCGATGTGAAGGCAGTTTAAAATAAAAAACCTGAAACACTAATCTGCAACCAGTTCAACGTCCAATGTGCGAGAATTACATTTGTGCATTTGTTGGTACATAATTTTATTATTTTATTTTATTTTTAATTTATTTATGTGTAAATCTGTGTTTGCATGTCGGTCAACGACGAAGTGTGTGAGACATTTAAAACAAATGATAGAACCTAATATCATAATACCATACTTCAAGCAAATAAATACTATTTCATTTCATTTTATTTCATAACGTAAACCGGCTTACATTCCCTGTTTATCTGTAAGTGCGTTATTTAAATGTTGTTTTCTCGTTTAGAGAGCAATGGAAGACCAACATACCTCCTTACCAGCCGGTGTTTATGGACGGCTGGACGCCCGACTACCAGGTGGATGACCAGCCACTGCGCAGGTAATAGTCAATTTATACCGTCATAAATATCAATTCTCAAAAAAAAATATCTTTCATGGTGACTCTTAATGTGGAAATCGGTTCATCACCATTCAACTCATTTTTTTGCTCCCTTATGATATGATTCTGTGTACGTTGCATTAAACTGCATGGCATTGAATGTGCTTAGTTGTGTTGTCTCATTACGTCCGCCTGTGTGTCGCGTGCTGTAGGTCATCACCCCGGCGCAGCGAGGTGCGCGCGCCGGACCGCACCGACAGCGCGGGGGGCGCCTCAGAGCCGGGGGGGGCCGCGCGGGGCGCGGGGCCCCCGGGGGCAGGGGGCACCTACGAGAGATACGAGAGGGAAGAGCCTGACATCTACAACGAGCAGTACTCCCCTTACCCAAGGTAAAACTGTTGTGTCTTCTGCCTTCTCATTTCTACCGAGCCATGTCGATAACACTGACCATTAAAAACAAAATATCTAATTATGTGCAACGTGTAATCTTCCAGGAATATGAGGCCACCCATAGGAAGAGAGGATTCCGGTTCAGCAGCGTCTTCTCCCGAAAGAGAACCGCCATACCGACCAGAAAGAGACGAAGGTAAGTCAGCAGGATATATTAACCTGACCTACCCAGGCCGTAGTCAGTTATCTTCTAATATGCTTGCGTGCATGCATACGGTCAGACGTTCACGGCTTATACAGCAGCACATTGGCTATTATGTACCCACTATCTAAAAATGTTTGGTAAGATTAGAACGTGCACTTGCAGAAGACCTGGGCGCGGCGTGGGCACGCGGCGTGGCGGCGCGTGGCGGGCGCGTGGTGCGCGTCACGTACCCTCGCACCGCCAACAACGACAAGGAGCTGTCCGTGGTGCGCGGCGAGTACCTCGAGGTGCTGGACGACTCGCGCAAGTGGTGGAAGGCTCGCAACTCGCGCGGCGTGACCGCGCACGTGCCGCACACTATAGTGGCGCCCGCGGCCCCGAGCCCGCCCTCCTCGCCGCACCTCTACCCCAACCCCATCTACACGCACTACCAGGTAAATACTTGACGGCACGTCGAACGGACAGCGATAGCGTTCTCTGTTTCCCGATCTCCATCTGCCGTTTTCTGGTGTTTGTGCTCAAGTTGATGTTACGATTTGCAGGAAGGCGGGGGTGGCGGGCGCGGGTCCGGCGGCAGCAGTCCCACGGGACCGCCCGGTAGGCCAGCGGGCGGGGGAGGCGGGGGAGGGGGAGGGCCAGGGGGCGCGGACTGGGTGCGCCGCGAGCGCCTCGGCAAGAAGGGCGAGTTCCGATACTTCTAGCGCTGCCTCACGAACGCACTACGGGACCCGCTTGAGTGTATTTTAATTTATTTTCACGGTTTCGTAATCTTCACCGGATAAAAAAGGGGACGCACGGTTCACTATATGGCCGTGTTAAACCGTGACTAAACCGTTTATTAACAGAAAAAAAATATAGTTTTTTTAACAACAAAGTATTGAAATGTTACATATTATCATTTTTTTAGCTAATTGGTTTCAAACATTTTGTCATCGTTTAACACTCGAGCTGGGAATTTTTCCTACTTTCCCGTATACACTTGGTATCCTTTTACTAATGAAATAAAATGAAAATGAAATTATTTAAAATACCAAAGTGCGGTTATGAGCACGCCCCAACAGTTTACGATTGTCGTAAAGTCATTATTTATATATACCGTAGCGTAGCTATAGGTAGAGTATTTATTGCAATTGGATTAATCGTTTAATACAAGACAAATAATCCATTTCAAGTATATAGTTAAGCAGTGCGGTGGCGCTAGAGGGCGGTAGCGAGGCGTAGCGTGTGCGTAAGCTTGTGTGTGTGTCGCTAACTGTGTTGTAATGTAACACAAATGTTATTCAACCGCTCATCATTTTAGTTAAGTACACAAAGCAGTCTGTCTCATTACAATGGTGATTTCAATAATAAAATTGCCCTTATTGTCTAAAAATTATATATATATCTCGGCGTAGATATTTAGGCTAACTTTACGGAGTGCTTTTGTGTGTCTTGTGCTATATTTTTATTAAAGCATTTATTTTTTGTTCTCTACTCAATTACAATGAGATCAACATAATTTGATTTCTGAGAAGTCATCTTAGTTATAATATAATTTTTGAGAATGTTTTGTTAATATTTTCTGTTGAGTTGTAAAGTAAAAAACGTTAAAATCAATGAAGCACCGAGTAGATGATGAAAACGCACTCGTTTAATTAGGTTTGTAATAAAATGATGTCCGCATGCATGATACAAATCTCGGTTAAAATCAAACTCGATTTTTTATGAATTAAATACGTAATCACTTTACAAAAATATTCAGTAGTTAAGCATCTCTACAAAGTAGCATTATTGTTTAAACTTAAAAGAGTCTATTTTCTTAGCTTGTTCGATAGGTAATAATGTTAAATTCAAAGATAATATCTAAATATGTGTAGATAAGATAACGTAAGTGCATAAGTAAGTGTATAAATGAATTACTTATGAATATGTTTTATAAAATAATGTTTGCATGGATGTGTTAAATCTGAGAGATGTTTTTTTTATTTTATTTTAAATTGTCTGAAAACGTGCTTAGGAATCATGCGCACCGCACGCACCGCACGCACCGCACGCACCGCACGGAGATCAGTTTTGTGGATTGTCAGCTAGTTTCAAGTTGTGACTGAAACGGTCTAATTAAACGGTTAAGTAAGCAATGCGGTAGTGTGCCTGGGCCCTAAGCACGGCTTTGCGGGCTATTTGCTCCACGTTAAAACTCATGTTTGTATTTTCTACTTTTTTACATTAAAAAAAACTTATATCAAACTGATTTTGGTCTGTTCTCTTCGACGACGATTCCTAATCTCTTGTTTTCTAATTATATTAGGTCACTTGTCTTTAAACTGTGTGCAGGCATCAACAATTATAGCAGGCAGCTTACATAATGATTATAAATAATCAGGTCAGATAAACTTATTAAAAAATATATATAATACGGGTAGGTATTAATTTTTGCCTAGTACTTAGGTAAGTAATCATTTTTGTAGCTACTTGTGGGTAACGCTTGCTTTAGACAATGTTGTGGTTTATGTGTGTGTTTTTCTTGTGCTGATTCTTCACCGGTAAGCTAAATGTTTAATTAAATAAAATATTTATTTAGTTAACCAAGTAACCACCTGCCACGATTTCGTTTATCTGTCTTAAAATAACCTACTTAACTTTAACCTGCCCCGCTGGCTTAGGAAGTCAAGGACAAAGTACCTACGTACATTGTGATTGGGACATAAAAATATAAAAAGTAGATTTTTACTGGTCTTACCGTTTCGAAAGCACGCTTCACGACTGTATCGGCGACATGACATTCCAGAGCCCGCGACCCCGGCGCCTCCCCCTCCCCCGCCGCCGCCGCCCCCTCCACCGCCCGTCGCGCCAGCCCCCCTGCCCTTCGTGCCCAAGACAGACACCATGAAATGTGAGTACTTCCATCCACCTAACCAACAAGTCAAAGCAGCTGCCAAAGCTGGCTACGAGATGGAAAAATCGTTCCCATTTAGAAGCTAGCTGCAAGACGGGAAAGCACATTTCCCATTTCGTTGCTAGCTATTAAATCTGGCTACGAAATGGGACTAAAGCATCTATTCGGGCCCTGATCAAACAATCAAATATTCAGATGTCGATTCCAGAAATCCCAGGACAATCCCAAAAAGATGGTTCAATGACGATGCCGAGTTAGATCAATAAACAAAAACAAGTAATGGGCGTGTCTAGAAATATCAAAATCAAAATCCAGACCCAACCCCAAGGTCGTCAGTGAATTCGTGGTGTTTCAAGTTTCTAAAAGACTTGCCAGTTACGATGGAAATTACAGTAGCAGTTCAATTACGTACGATGATACAGAGAAGTTGTTGATTGTGATAAAGTAAATGTTATATATTTTATTTCAAATTCAAATTTTATTCTAATAGAACCTATCCTACTTCTAGCTACAAGTAATGTTTAGCATTATTAAAAGTAAGTAAAAAAAAAATAACATACTACTTTTATATGTTTCAGTTTCTTAGTAAGTAAGTGAGTGATTATTTTAAGATTCTAATTAGCTCTTTTCGCGTGACATACAGGATTACCTAGTTCAGGCTCAAGAGTTATGTTTACCTATGTTTAAGTTTTTGCATTTGTTATCCTATTGTACTTGAATAAAATGTTAAAATTGATTAACTATTTATTTATTTAATTGGCTTGTTCCGGAAAGAAAAGTTGTTTTTTAAAGATTGTATGTTTATTTGTCAGCGACGCGGTCGGTGCAGAGCACGGGCAGCCTGCACGAGGAGCTGAAGATGGTGCTGCCCCAGATCCAGCAGCGCAAGCACATACTTGACATCAAGAAGACGCCAGACATATTCATACACCAAGTACGTGACCTTACTGCCAGTGCCATGTGCCACACGACGATATTACACAATTTTTTTTTTACAAGATTGTGTGAAAAACTTGAAAATCTAAAATGGGATTTTCTCGTTTTTCACACAATTTTAGATAAGTTAAGTTACCTACTCTTTATAACACAATTAAACCGTTCCGTCAATTCGTTAAGTTATTGACGAACTCGTTTAGCGTTCTGTCTGACACCAACGTTTTTTGTACTCTCTGAAATAAATAAATTATTATTATTATCCAATTTAATCAAATCGTTTTAGTTCGTTCATCAAGATATTTAGAAGTGAGCGAGCATTAGTCATTGTTATGGAGCTAGTAGGTACATCGATACGTCCAGAGTTGGGCACTGAGTGAGTGAGACGAGGTTCCTTGCAGAAGTCGAACCCGGAGGAGGTGGCGGCGTGGCTGGAGGCGAAGGGCTTCAGCGCGACGGCGCAGCGGCAGCTCCGCGTGCCCGGCCACCAGCTGTTCGCGTTGTCGCGCGCGCAGCTGGAGCGCGTGCTCGGCGCGGACGAGGGCAAGCGCCTCTATAGCCACGTGCTCGTGCAGCGGAACGTCTCCGGGGTGAGTGCCAGGAGCCAGTGCGTTTACCCACATCACACCACAACCTGCACACACAGCATTCGCATCGAAGACAATGGTTTTGTCTACCGAAGACAAACGCCAATTTCTATACTCTTCCGTAGGCTTAACTGGCGTTAACTGCTCTTTTAACTGTATTATTTTGTTAGTATTTTATGAGGTCAACGAAAAGCCATGGCCCAACTTAACTAACTGGCTAACTCTTATAAATTATTTTTAAAATTGTTTGCATATTTCGCTTATTTAAATTTAGCTTTTCCTTCCAGTACAAGACTACTTCGGCTTCAGAACTACAAAGTATACTGCGCAAGGTCCGCGAGAAAGTGGAGGTCTCATGATGAGGTGGAACTCGCGAGACGACGACAATTACTCGTGCTGCTGACGGCACTCCTCAAGAAACACTCAGATAATAATGTTGAGTTGACATTATTTGGTGAATGCGTTTAGTGTTTTTTTTTTATTAAACTGAAACAACGTGCTCATGGTGTAGGCAGGCAAGTCGCACTTACATTAATGTTACCAACTAAACTTTTATACTTTGGTGTAGCTACCTAGCTACGAATCTTTCGATAGTGAACCTGAGTTACAAAACTCTTAGACGAATGAATTGGTTCTTGCAAAATTACTCACAATTAAATATATGTACTTATATACCTACTCGAGTTTTTATCTACCCACTTAATTTAATTTTAGTTTTAAGAATAAAATAGGTATGTATAATACATAATATAATATGTATAGTATAAACAACAATGCTATTCATTCAAACAATGTATATAGGTAGTCATGAAATGTAAATAATGTTTAAAGTTCTTGTATAACTCATATAATACGCAACGTTATCTTCTGTAATGTTGTGCTTATGGTTAATTAATTAATTGAATTGAATTAAATTTAAGTAGTTAAGCTATTTTTTTTTTTTTATACAACTGAAGTGGCAACCAAGCGTACGGCCCACAAGATGGTAAGCGGTTACCGCAGCCTATGGACGCTTGCAATACCAGAAGTATCACTCGCGGGTTGCCACCTTGAGGCTAAGATCGAAAGCCTCATGTGCCAGTAATTTCACCGGAAACCATACCCTTCACACCGGAACACAGCAATGCGAGCATTACTGCTTGGCGGCAGAAATAGTTATGGTGGTAGTCCTTCCCCGGACGAGCTCTATCACAGAGAACTCTACTACTCTTATTTTACATTTATTAAATTTTATTAAACATTTTTTTCTAAGTAGGTACCTACCTACTTAGAAAAAAATGTTTATTTTTAACGATGTCTCCAAATAGACCGATTGATTAGATATAAAGTATTAAATAGCTATCAGATAGTCGCGAAAGATATGTGTATACAGATAGGCACTGAAGTAGGTAGGTTATGTACCTACATACCTAGGCACTATTGTACAATAAACGAGTGTAATTTATAATATAAAATATTTATTCACATAATTAAATGATAACTGGTCAATAAAACTATGTTACATTTCTTTTTACGTACCTACCTACCTACCTACCATCTATTTAAATACCATCTTAAAAAACTAAGCAACAACAATAAGATTTTATTTACATAAATATTTAGTATGTATATTATCTAGACATAGTATATTTTCTTTCTTTAAAAAACTATAGCTGCCTAAATCACAACATTTCTCAAACGCTGAAATAATGGATTAATAAAAAATCTGTCATACAGGCTACAGGAGCAATATTTAGATTTCAAATTGCTTGTGCGAAGATCATCCATCATTCAACTGGCTTGCACTGACAACTGACATTCTCTTCATTATATATAATAAAACACTGGCAAGATTGATATCTTGAATAAAATTGACATAATGAGTATCTACTCACATAATAATATAGTGAATTAACTTATGAAACTATCTTAGAAACCCATTTACATATTTCAAAAATGTTACACTGAGTTGTTTTGTTTTATTATCACAATAAAATTATTGTACTTACTTTACCTGTTTCTAAATTATGATTTAACTTTTAGCTAAGGGCTCATGCGCACGATCAACAAAGATTAAACCAGTTCGTCAATAACTATAGTATCGGTTTAACGCAAACAGGAAGGTGAACAATAACATACTCATGGACGAGCAATATTTGAGTTTTCATTAAATTACGTATTACACTCGCCCACGAGCATTATACAGACAAAATGTTCATATTCGATATCCACTGGCGCAGTGCAGTACCCGTCTCTACTCACTCGCACGCACGTCACTAATTTCTAAATTGAGCGAAACACAACATCCCAATAATATCAACCTTGCACAGATCGGGACCTCCACTCATACCGCATGCTTCTTGACAAGCACGTGTCACTCGCGTCGCGACACGTCGCACTCGCAGCCGGACCCACTGTTACAGCCCGCGGAAACTTAAACACTGTGGGCTTTATACGTACCTACTTTACACCTCTGGTAGTTGATTTGTCTTTCAAATCTATCGTCTTTGTTCATCGGCATAAGAATGACAAGGAAAAACAATATTTAGCAAGCCGCTGAAACCACATTTTTATGAATAAGGGCATGTTAGTAAGTAACCGTGTAAAGTAACGGTTGTTCGATCCCCGGAAACAAACTCGCTCGTCTAGGAACATTGTCATATGCAAGTGAGAGTGGTTAAGTGGAGATGTCAGTATGCGGGGCAGCGGCGCCGGCGCGGGTGGCTCCGTGCGCGGGTCAGTGCACGGGTCAGTGCGCGGGTCTGTGCGCGGGTCAGTGCGCGGGTCAGTGCGCGGGTCAGTGCGACGCGTCCCTGGCGGCGATGCGAGCCGCGATGGCGGCCGTCAGCGCCGAGCCCTTGCCGCTGCCGTCCTCCGCCGGCAGGAGCGAGAACTGGAAACACACTTACCTACTCATTAATCATGGCCCCGTTAACAGATACTAAACGAACTCTATGGACTCGCCTTGTAATATTATAAAATTGATTGTATCAAAACAGTTAGGTACTTTGATGCTGTTTCTTTTACGCTCCAATGTGACCAACGAACGCAAATTCAGTCCAGGGACGATTTAAAAGATTATCCAAACTATTGGTTCTAACAGGACCAAGAAATGAAGATTCTGTGGAGCGATTTAAAACTATTCATAATTTGTGATTGAATCCTCGGTCATTCACACGCACATCGAGCTCGGAGGGCGAGTTTACAAAGCATAAGGTCGGGCGCTCGATTCCAGCTGTGGAACAAACCTTTGCATAATCTGCAAATTGGTGTCTCTAATCATTCAATCAGAGAAAGTATAAAAGGGCCTTATTCATAAATGTACTTTTCTGTAACCCTAGGCGATAAAGCTGGGTGACAGATGCAAATACACCCTTAGCCAATGTTTCTTTTAAATCTATCATCGTTTTTGTTCTTAGACATAAAAAATACAAGGAAATAAAACAATACTTAGCAAGGCGCTGAAATGAACGTTTTTTAAAAAACAGTGTTGTGTAGTTACTGTGTGGTGCTTGTCAAAGTCAAAGTAAAAGTCAAAAGTCAAAAAAGATTTATTTCAATACAATCACAAGGATCATTTTGAAACGTCTTAAAGCTAGGTGAATTTACGCCAGTACCACGCGCCCCAGCCTAGAAGAATCTGGCAACAAACTCGGCTGGGTTTCTAGTTTTTTTTTGACGACCCCTCTTCGTCATAAAGCTTCAGTGTGGTACCAATCGAACTAGGTGAGGCTCATGCCAAGAATATAAGTAGGTAAGTAAAAAGGTAAAAAAATTAAGAACCAAGTTCTTGCTGTACTGTAGTGTACTGTAGTGTACTGTAGTGTACTGTAGTGTACTGTAGTGTACTGACCGGGCAGTCTGGCGCGAGCAGTGCGATGTACTTGCGCATGCGCGCGGCGATGCGCGGGTGCCGCTTGTACACCGAGCCGTCCACCGCCACGCCCACCTGCGCACGCGCCATGCGCACCAGCAGCGACGCTATGCCTGCACACGTCACATCACATTCTACAACTTAACTTAATAATAGTCTTGCAACGATAGTCTCTTACCAGGTGGTAGGACTCTTCAGCAAGAGTCCGTCTTGGTGGGTACCACCGCAGTGCCAGATATATTGTACCTCCAAGCAGTAGTGTGCAAGCTGAACTATGTTTAGGTTTGAAAGGCACTGTAACAAGTGAAATTACTGGCCGAAAGAGACTTAACAACAATGTCTCGGGGTGATAAGCGCAGTGCAGTGCCACGCCAACACCTAAAAACCGCTTACTGACATAAAAAATGAAAAAAAAGTCAGAGAGTTTTTACATCCGTAAACGTACCTAGGTAGTAGATAAACTTTCAGGTCTCAGGTTAGTTTACTCAGATTCAGAATTCTGGGTCAAATTATATTGGGTGCTTTAAAATATACTATTAGAAAAGTAAAAGAAGTTTGTTTGTCTGTTACGACTCGTGTCTAAACTGGTGAGTTGATGAAAATTAGCATGGAGGTTGTTTGAACCTTGGCGAAGGCAACTAGGTAATTATAAAGAAAGAATGTCACTACTAAGCGCGTCCTTTCCAGTTACCTCGTGGTCCAGGGCCTACACCTGGAGCCATATTCGCTACGACGAAACGCGGGCTAGTTACGATATCTGCGTGGAATCGTTGTCGACGAGCCACGTTTTAGGGATCGTGTGACTGTTTTTCAAAGTCAACCTAACGATAGCGAAACTATCGCTATTGAAACAACACAGATACCGAAAACAATTCTACAATTCCACACCATGGCACGTATAGAACACGTTACTAAGTTACACGTTATTGGTAAGGAATCTCCTATGATAGAGCGAATAACGCCCCAGAAGAGAAGGAAGTAGACATAGATAGGTAGTTAGGTACGGACAGACGGAGACGAGCTGCGCGGCGCGGTTGGAGACGACCTGCGCCACGTGCTGTGCCACGAGCGCGTCCTCCGTGCTGAGCTCCACCCCCGCGCCTGCGCACGCGCCTGCGCCTGCGCCCCGGCACACGCGCGCCAGCACCTCCAGCGTCTGCGCCGTGCCGCCCGCGCAGTTCTCTCTGCACATCACATATTTTGTATCTAGTTACAGCAGTATTACACGAATAATTTAAGAACGCAAGAGACACAGCTTACGACCCTGAGGTCTACTCTTGCGGACAAAAGCGATATATCGTGCCAGTTTCCGTGGTTCAGCTTATAGCCGTGAATGCTCTGAACTTAGTTGTTACCGAGATAAGTTGAAATAAAAAAAAAAAAAGAGTAAGGCCCCTGAGGCACAGAACAGATATTAGTACTACGTACAGAATGGCCACTCCCTACCTCCCACCGGTTTTGCACACAAACTATGCGTGTAGTGATTGCGACGTGTTTGCTTCATACATTTTATTGAGTGTCCGGGGTGTGCCTGAGGTCTCGAATAGTCTGATCTAGGAGAGGCTTATCCTGGATAGCAAAACATTCAGAATAAATTGTAATTATTGTAATTTCCTATTATGGATGAGAACCGGTGACTGGGAGTAGTGGGTAGGTTTATAACCGGTTATGCATTATTAGGTTTTTTCTCTTGAAAAAATATATGAGATGTCTGTGCTTATAAACAGCAAAGGTGAACAAATTGGAGAAAAACCGACATCTCCAAGAACTGAAAATTTGCAACACATGCACTCTGCAATCTGCACTGGGGTCCGCGTGTTAGATCAAGTTTCCAGGGATGGGACATTAGAAGTCTGTCATGCATGGATGATGTCATGCGTGGATGATGTCATGCGTGGATGATGTCGCGGGTGATAGACAATGGCAGTTGAATGCCTCTATGGAGTATAGGAAACAGGTGGTCGCACTAACTCTTCGAAGAGGCTGAGGTCCTTGGTCTCGAGCGCGTGGTGCGCAGGCGCGGCGGGGAACAGCCCCTCGCGCGCCAGCGCCGCCAGCGCCTCGCCCAGCACCGCGCCCAGGTACTTGCCGCCGATGCACTTCTCGAACCTGCAGGGGAGGAGGGGATCTTATTCACTGCCTCTGCCTCCTTAGCGATATTACAACATTCTTAGGAGCGCTCGTGACGTACTCGTAGCTGGCTAAGTTGTTCCTAACAGATCAACGAAGCTAAGCACTGTTCCGCGTACACATCATTTGGATGGGTGACCGCCAATGGTAATTTCAACTGAGCGCTTCCATGCTTCGGAGCGCACATTAAGCTGTTGGCCGGCTTTTTAGGCCTTTGGGCGGCCTAGAAACTCTGTCACCAGAGTTGGAAGCTGACTCATACGAACTTACTTTTACGTTGCCGGTTCAAGACTTGCCAAAACTTATTGTTATACAAAAAGTTTTGGGATGTGTGATCGCACACCTCAGTCAACACTACAAAAATGAATACAACGAATAAGATAAGCCCGTTGCGTCCCTCGGCTGGACAAAGATAAGCCCGTTGCGTCCCTCGGCTGGACATAGATAAGCCCGTTGCGTCCCTCGGCTGGACAAAGATAAGTCCGTTGCGTCCCTCGGCTGGACATAGATAAGCCCGTTGCGTCCCTCGGCTGGACAAAGCCTGTCCGTAAATTCTCCAGTTATATTATTATAAGAATCACACTAATATTTTAAATGCGAAAGTTAGTATGTTTGTTCCTCTATAACTCGACAACAACAAAATCGATTTGGCTGAAATTTAAAACATAGATAGACAATGACCGGGAATAGGACATAGGTTACTTTTATCCCGGAAAAAGTACAGTTCCCGAGTTCCACGCGAACGAAGTCGCGTGCGACAGCTAGTATTATTATAAGAATAAGAATCATCCTTGGAATGGATGTATGATGTCATTCGCCTAGGGTTGAACATAATGGTTGTAATGTCACTCGAAGGCAAGATCGCTCTTCACCCCGAGACGTTCGCGAAGTAAACGAAAGGGGAGACATGTCGGAGTGAAGTAGGTAAGGTAGGTAAGGTAGGTAAGGTAGATAAGGTAGGTACTGACGTGAAAGAGCGCACGAGCAGCGAGTTGGCGTCCACCTCGCGGTCGATGTCCGTCTTGATGAAGTCGATGGCGCCGTTGTCCCCGAAGGCGCCCCACTCCACGTCGACGCACACGTCGCGCACGCGCTCGTGCGCCGCCTCCCAGTGCGCGACGCGCGCCGCGCGCTCCATGTAGCACCCGTTCGAGCCCGTGCCGAGGATCACGCCGATCTAACAACACACACAACTTAACTGCATTCAACACTAAAAACGGGATATTTACCATGATTTGTGACATGCGCAGTTACATTCACCATGATCATGGAAGAACAGTTCCCGTGATCATGGAGCTGCTCCGAAATATCGAGAATCAATAAAACTCACAAATCATAACCCGTTTAGAATGAAAATTATATTAAAAACCATGGTAGTTTTAAAAACTTAGCATTACTTAATTGATAATTTACTTCTCAGAGGCCCGATTTTAGATTTTTGTATTTCATGTACGAACAGTTTAACGTCAGTGTAAATGTGTGATCAAAAAATCGGAAATCGGGACTCTGAGAAGTAAATTCACAATTATGCGTACCATTACAATATTTTTATACATATAGATCTTGTTAACTTTGTGACAAACGACCAATTTTAATAAACCGGTTCGTCAATTTATCACAAACTTCTGACGAACTCGCTTAATTAAATTTCACATGGCTTTACTTTCATGCAAACTGTTCAGGCAGTTAGGAGACCGCTCCAAGACCTCATATTAAGCCCAATAACCGACAGGAATAGATGCCTTTAGTGCTAAACCGTTCCGGTTTTTTGGTTTGACAATCAATTTTATAGAGTATTAAACAATGACCACATTCTCCGTCGAACCCCCACCGGTAAGGTTATTATGGTAAGTCTGTCTCTGTCGTCCGCCTGCTGCATCAGCTCTTACACACCTAAAGTGCGTACCTTACGTGTGAAAGGGACACAGCCTGTTGCGAAAACCTGGTGTTACCTGGTGGTAGGACTCTTTAGCAAGTGTTCATCTTGGTGGTCACCACCGCAGTGCCAGGTATTCTACCTCCGAGCAGCAGTGTGCAAGTTGCACTGTAGCAAGTGAAATTACTGGGCGAAAGAGATTTAACAATAACGTCTCGGGGTGATGAGCGCAGTGCAGTGCCACGCAGAACTTAAAACTTTAAGCTTCGGGTGGCACTGCATCTGTTATGTATGGCGTGGCGCTTAACATCAGCGGGCGACTTGATAGTCTTGTCACTTGCTGACATAATAATGAAAGACAGACGGACGACAGCGACGCGGATACATAATAACCGTCCGTTTCGGTCCAGTCTAGGTGCTCTTCCAAAGTGTGAGGAGGCACTAACCCCCACATGCGGCTGCGTCATGGCGCCGGCGACGAGAGTGCCCGTGGTATCGTTGAGCAGCACGCGCACGGCGACGCGCAGGCGGCGCGCGCGCAGACAGCGCTGCAGCAGCGCCGCCACGTCCACGCCGCCGAGCCCGCCGCACTTGAAGCTCTTCGTCCACGTGATCAGCTCGCCCGACGAGATCGAGTGCTGCTTCATCGGGAACGAGAACGTGAACCCTGCAGGCAGGACCACAACACAACGCTGTCACACTGCACTGCTTTTTCTTTTTTATACAACTCGACAACCAAGCGTACGGCCCCCAAGATGGTGAGCGGTTACCGCAGCCTATGGACGCTTGCAATACCAGAGGTATCATTCGCGGGTTGCCACCTTGAGGCATAGATCGAAAACCTCATGTGCTAGTAATTTCACCGGAAACCATACCCTTCACACCGGAACACAGCAATGCGAGCGTTACTGCTTTGCAGCAGATATAGGTATGGTGGAAGTACTTTCCCGGACGTGTTCTATCACAAAGAACTCTGCTACTCCTCTAATGATACCACTGCACCTAGATACTACTGCCACAGACTCACACGAACTTACTCATTTACTTTAGCACTGTACCGCGTAGACATTTCTCTACAGAGCGCTTACGTGCTTCGGGGGCCGCGTTAAGCAGTCGGTCCCGGCTTCTTCGATGTAATTAAGCCACGATGCCTTCGGGCGGCCTATTAACTCCGTTACCAGAAATGGACCCTGACTCATACGAACTTACTTAGTGTGAATGAGCCTGGTCTCACCTAATGAAAACTCTTCGTTCTCCATGCCCTCCGACTTGAGGAAGTCCAGCACGCAGTCCGCCAGGAAGTTGAACAGGTCCTCTCCCGGACCCACGCGCAGTTCGTCGCTGGAAACGAACACACATCAATAAATGATAATAATAATAATAATAATAATGCTGGACAATCCACACAGCATCATCTAGCCCCAAGGTAAGCTGCTGTTAAACAGAACTGTGTTATGGGTACTAGATGACTGATATGTACTTAATGCAATACAATACATAGATAGATATTTTTTATTATACATAGAAAATAACCAGAACACCCGGAACAAATATTTGTAGATCATACAAACATTTGACCCGAGGCGGGAATCGAACCCGCAACCTCCTGCGTCGCAGGCGGACCTACGCCCGCCGCGCCACATCGCTCGTCATGATACAGAGGGCCTACTCTTGAAAGCGACAAACGATAATCCTGGCAATATCGTAATTCAACTTATGTCGGTGACACACCCAGCTATGATCCTTGTGATATTATTGAATAAATATATTTTTTAGTTTACTTCACTGAGAGCATTTTCGAACATAGGCTGAACCACGAAAACTACGATAAATAAAAAACAGGTGTACCTCCATAGTACCTATTTGTAAAGTATAACAGGATGAGCCTTACAATACAATAAACTTTAAGCCGGTGTTGTTGCCAGTTCTTTCACGGCATGGGAGCGTTGGAACTGGTGTAAATTTTCCTAGCTTGTAAGACGTTTCAAAGTGATCCTTGTGATTCTATTAAAATAAATGATTTTTTATTTTGATTTAGATTTTTATTTCAGGCAACATTAGAAAAGTTACAGATGTAAAACACTTATTCTACGGCCCATATAAAAGAATACATATTTTATAATATTAAAACTATTTAGCATAGTGAGACGCTGCACGAAAGACGTAAGTACTGCACTGTTTGTTAAGACTAAGTAGGTATAGCCTCACCTGATGTGGTAATGCTTGACGTCCTCGCGGAGCAGCTGGCCCGCCTTCAGCTCCAGCAGCAGCACCCTGAAGTTGGTGCCGCCCAGGTCCAGCGCCAGGAACACGCCTTCCTCTGCAACACAACAGATTGCACATTGTTGGGTGACACTACAATTGGTGTGTTGCGTGGCTCAGCGACCCCAAGTGACCCTTGGCTTCCGACACAGAATACAGAGCTTCTTAATCCCGCGCGTTCTCATCATCATGACAATCTTCTAATGTTCCCACTGCTGGGACCCTGGCCTACTCTCCAGCCTCCCGCGCGGTTTCACACCGGGTAAGTTAGTCACAGAAATATAATTAGGTAGTTATTTTTATCTTTATAGTGCATCGCACTAAGGGTATACTTACTAATTATTTTGCCTCAAGCAGGACTTGAACCCACATACGCGGGTGCCAATTGAGCCATTGAGACATGACACGCTTGCTCGAATCGTATCAAGTGAAAGATTGTGGGTTCAAGTCCCGCTTGGGGCGAAATAATTTTTTGGATAATAAAATCTTTAGAAATATAATGTAGATAGTAATTGACACTAGTTTACAATGGTAGCATAAAATGACAGCCCTAATTATTAGGTAACAGTAACAAGGTTATCAGACTCATATCTCGAATGACCCACCACTTTTTTTAAATTAGTTTATTAAAATGTTACTGTCCTTATTTACAGATTATTGACAATGGGGACAACGGGCATGTTTTTTTAATAATTTTATTAAAGTCCTACTGTCCTCATTAACGGGGATACGGTTAATGGGGACATCGGGAATACACGAATAGTGTAGGAGCGTCAGAAGCAAACAGCGGCACGACTTGCTAGGGTTGGTATGGAGAGGTCGTACCTGTCCCGTCCGGCAGCTCGGGCACGTAGGTGTTCTCCATCTGCAGGCTGGAGGGCTCGCCGCGCAGGCCCCGCGTCACCTCCGCGTCGAACACGCGCCCCACCCGCCGCAGCGTGTTCCCGCACAGCACCAGGCTCGACAGCCGCGCCTCTATCTGGAACATTATGTGCCTTTATAGTAGACTAGCCGATCTGCCCCAGCTTCGCACTGGACCAATGAAGCCGCACCCGAGCGAATCCGGGACGGGTCGCTACGCTAGTAATAAATATAGCCTATGTTACTCAGGGATAATGGCAAACTACGAATACTACCAACCACAACAGATCCGAGACAAAATATTTGCATAAAGCGATAATTAGTCCCGCACCGGAAATCGAACCTACTCTTGGACCGAGCACTCGCCTATCGCACCAGCAAGGTTGTCCACCTTCTATCACACCCTCAGACATCCTTCAGATTCCAAACTATTGTCGTCTTACAAACTCAATACTACGCTCGTCATTCTAAAAACTTAGTAGGAAGGTATTTTTACAAAAAATTCTAATGTTCTATGCAGCTCTACCAGGATTCATAGTAGGAAAAGTATTTGAGATTCAGACAGGCATTCTAGATATCTGAGAACAAGATGTTAGATTTCCTTGAAGAAAAAGGGCGAAGGTTATTTTTGTCAATATTACAAGCTATAGTTTCACTCCAAATCGTAAATTATTGTAAAGCTTTATAACAAAACAGTAGATCTGCACTATTTTGTTCGTTGCTTTTTATGCGCGCTACCTAACTCAATAAATTAAATGCTAAAAAATCAGCGTCTACTACTTCTAAACACTAGTAATAAATACTATAGACAAAATACTGAATCAATGATGAAAGTTTATCTCTGCGCGTTGATAGAGGAGCGGCGCTGGTCCACTGTCCGAGACCATCTATCATATTAATTGAATTGGTTCGCCCTTTGCTCAGCTGGCTTCAACTTGACAGTTCTACTAACTAATTATCTATGAGCTATCTGTCGCCCGTGGCTTTGCTCAGATGTACAGTTTGTTACCCGTTTTCTAGAATATACGTTCTGGTTTAAAATAAGCATAACTAAATGTTATCAGATCATTGGTGGTATGTTTCCGGAGTGTTTTCTGATAACAACAGTAATATCTAATACTAAAACAATAAAACGCTCAAGTTATACAGCGGCTTAGAGTGACATTTGTCGAGAATTAGCGATATCGCGATACAAATTACTCACAGGCAACACAAACAATTGTGGAAAATGAGCTCTATTGCAGCGCTGATTTTTAACTACATTCCTGAATTTTATGTGGGATGAATAGAAATTCACGACTTGAATCCATGGAGACCTAAACTTGAATCCACGGAGACCTAAACTTCGATCTGTCACTTTTTTCACAATAAGATGACAGATTCGCTGTTTTTTTGCAATCCGTGCGAGCTGGGCGACAGATGGGAACAGTTCAACCATCTAGACTAGAAAGTTAATCTCCAATCTGCATGGAATCAAAGCAATAATGTGCGCGCGCGCCTCCATTGCTTGTGATTAGCCTCATTACGCGCAGACTGACATGAGGGTACGGTGCCTCTGCGAGCTAACTATTGCTGATCGACACGGCCCAACATTTATGAGTTTAGTTTAGGTACAATCAATCTCAAAACAGCACCTTGACATCACTCAAAGATCGACTGACGAACAGAACAGCGCCACACCAAATGATTATTCATCATATTATATGTATGTCAATAAAACCATTGCGTTGGTTGAATTACCTTATAGAACTCACGTTGCAGGTACCGACTGTTTTTATGGCGTAATTTTATAAAAACCTTGAATAAGTAAACTAGTTTAAGACTGATCAGTAATCAATAAGCCTCGGTCCACAGATATCTATCGGTTATACACATATTCACTCAATGCGGAGAATAGCAGAGATCTTTGTGATGAGCTCCTCCGCCATAACTGTCCAGTGGTCTTGTCTGGGCTATGCTAGTTATCAGAGAGGGGTACAGTAACAACTCGAGCGATAGGCTAGACGCAAATCCGTCGCAGAGTGGATTATTCCCATCTGTCACCCTATCAGTAATAAGAAGAAAAATAAAACTTGTGTCGCCCCGTCATTAACAGAGAAATAGACAGACATATTTAGTCCTCCCAGTGTGGAATCCGTTGAAAACAGTTTTTGACTCTACATTTCAAACTTTGAGGGCTCAAACGGTGCTGCGGCGGGTGAGTCCGGTTCAGAAGTGAGAGGGTTCGAGAGGGCATACATTTGTTCCCGGTCCGATTGATGTTATGTAGGTATTTACAAGTTACAGTGGTAAATCGTACTTTTTTTAAACCCACGAATGGTCAAGCAAGAGTCGACACATTAAATTCTAGTGTGGTATTATGAGGGCTAATGTTATGCGCCTGTTGGGTGTGTTAAGATAACTTGAGAGAGAGGCGCATTGAGCTATTGGAGGAGAGACAATTGCTCACCTTCTGAGCTCGGATCCTGTCGTCAATCCTGAGTGGCAACGGCAAGAACTGCTCCTCCCAGCTGACCTCGGTCACACCGTCCGCGGCGACGCCGCCGTTGACGGCCCCGTCGGCGTCGCCGGTGTGACTGTGTCCGTTGACACGCGCGCCCTCTACCGCCGACATCTCCCTGCTGATACTGGAATTTAAGATAGAAATTCAGTTATTAAGACTATTTACACTCTTTATTGTATTGTTCTGAGGGCTGGTGGGCTGGTGGGCTGGTGGGCTGGTGGGCTGGTGGGGGGTGGGCTGGTGGGCTGGTGGGCTGGTGAGCTGGTGGGCTGGTGGGCTGGTGGGCTGGTGGGCCGGCAGCCGGCACGCCTTCTGATTTATTAACTCTACAAATGAAACGAAGTGGTGCGAGTTGCAGAACGAGGAGTATAGCTTTTTACGATTTGTCAACTCACACCAGTTGGGGCAAGATTTATTGTGTGAGTTGGCGAACGACTTCGTTCGGAAACCTTGCTAAACTACTTATGTATGCTACGGTCCGCTAAAGAGAGATGCACGAATTAATTACACAAATCTAAAAATACAACTCTATTTCCTAATATTATCTAACAATACGAGGGACTTCTCTATGATCTATCCAATTTTCACATACTTACGTGATATTGTTTTTTATTATTACTATTATTATTATTATTTTGTGTTTTTTTTTCACGAAATAGAGAATTTCGGTAATTATGAAATTCACGGGCCAGAGCCAAGTGAATAACATTTTTAAGAAATGAAAGGATATTACATTACGCTTCTTCTTGTAAAAACTTTCGAACAGTTCGACATGTATTTAAGATAGCCGCTTTTTGCATAGTGGCATAAGTATTTTCTGGTAGATCTATTGCTTTGAGGGACTTAATTAGGTGCTTTGAAATCACTCCCGTGCTGGAGAGCACCAGTGGCACAATATATACCTTGTTCATTTTCCATATTCTAGTAATTTCATCTTTGAGTTCTGTGTATTTTAGTATTTTTTCGGAAATAGTTTTTTGAATGTTGTGTGTATTAGGGACTGCGATATCTATTATGTGAACTATTTTATTGTGTTTATCTATTACTGTTATGTCAGGTCTGTTATAGTGTATCGTCTTGTCGGTGAGTATAGCTCGATCGAAATACATTTTGTAATTCATATTTTCTAGAACGGGTTTCGGATTGTATTGATAGTAAGGTGTGAGTTTTCCTGAAATTAAGTCTAGTTTTTTGGCAAGTTTTTGGTGAATAACATGAGCAACTTGATTGTGTCGATGTGTGTAATCAGTTTGAGTGAGGCTGGGACATGCACCTGTGATGTGTTGAATTGTTTCAGAGTGGCGGTTGCATTTCCTGCATCTATCATTTTGAGAATTTGGATCCTTTAAAATAAACTTTTTATAATTCTTAGTATTGATGACTTGATCTTGAATAGCGATTATGAACCCTTCTGTTTCCGGAAAAAGAGAACCAAATTTAAGCCACTTATTCGATGCTTGTAAATCTACATGTTGTTGTTCAAGATCTTGTAGATGCCTTCCATGTAGTTCTTTGCTACGCCATTTTGTCATTTTTGTAGCTATGTTTTCTTGAGAAGTTTGAAATTCTCGAACTTTGTCGCCCAAATTTAGAGGTGTAAAATTTTGATCCGATTCTGCAATAGCTAAATGAAGTTCACTATTAGTTGCCTTTTCATAGAAGAAAACTCGTAGACTTTTAACTTGTTTCTGCCACAGTTCTTTTATATCAATTAATCCCCTGCCACCTTTATCTCGTTGGATAGTCATTCTTTCAATAGCTGATTTAGGGTGTAAATTGTTATGCTTGGTTAGAGTAGTGCGCGTTTTTGTCTCTAGCTTTTTAATATCGGTAGCTGACCATTTCACTACTCCAAAAGAGTACGTGAGAATTGGTATAGCATAAGTATTGATCGCCTTGAATAGATTTTTTGAGTTTAGTGGTCGTTTGCAAACCTGAGTCAACCTATGGATATATTCTTTACGTAGATCTTTTTTTATTTGTGTATGGTTAACAGTTCTTCCCTCATGCAAGCCTAAATATTTATATGTCTCATCTTCACCCATTATAGAAAAATGTTGTTCCTGTCTATCATCATTATTATTCCTACTTGCTATTTTACCTCTATGCAGATGTAAAGTTTTACATTTGTCTAACCCAAAAGTCATGTTAATATCTTTGCTGAATTGTTCTGTTAAATCTATTAGTTTCTTAATTTCTAATTCGGACTTTGCAAAGATTTTTATGTCATCCATGTACATGAGGTGATTAACTCTAGTGTTTGCGGTTATTCTATATCCCTGTTTTGAGCTGTTAAGTAGACTAGACATTGGATTAAGAGCCAGACAAAACCACAGAGGACTAAGTGAATCTCCCTGGAAGATGCCATTTGCAATTGGAATTTCATCAGTAGTGATGGTAGTAGTATTATTAGTAATTGTTAGTGTAGTCCTCCAATTGCTCATAGCATTCTCCAAGAAAGTTATAATGTCCGGGTTGATTTTGTAAATCTGCAGCACACGAATAAGCCAGGAATGTGGAACACTATCAAAAGCTTTTTTATAATCGATGTATGTAAGATGTAAGTTACGGTTATGGGTAGTGGCATGCTTCAGAATAGTGGAGTCTATGATTAACTGTTCTTTACATCCCTTATGGTTTCGCCTGCAACCTTTCTGTTCCTCAGCTAAGACATTGTTTTGATTAAGATGATCATTAATTTTATTTGTAATGCAAGATGTTATTAGTTTGTATATTGTAGGCAGGCAAGTAATAGGACGGTATTGTGAAGGTTCAGATGTGTTATCATTTTTGGAGATCATGTACGTTATACCTTTCGTAGCAAACGTTGGTAGTTCTTCTCTTCCTTTAAGAATATTAGAGATGGTTTTTCCTAGTATCTCATGAATCACGTGTAACTTTTTATACCAGAAGTTGTGCACTCCATCAACACCAGTAGCTTTCCAGTTATTCATTCTTCTTGTTATTGTCTCAATGTCATCTTTAGTCACATCTGTAAGCTCCATTTGTTCTATGTCTTTTACAATCTCTTCTTCTTCTTTTATCCAGTCAGCTTGATCATTGTGGTCATTTTCTTTTTTCCAAATATTAGCCCAATAGTTTTTAAGATCTTGTTCAGTAGGTACTTCGCTATTAGCATCATTAGATTTGCTTTTTAAGTTTCTATAAAACCCTTTTTCGTTAGTGATAAATAATTTGTTATCATTTTTTCTCTGCAGTGCTTTGTTGTATCGTGCTAACCTTTGTGACTTAAGTGCTAATTTTTGTTTTAAAGTATCGAGAAATTCTTCTGGTCTATTGTTGTTATTTTCATGTGTAGAATGAACTTTATATTTGTCAAAAATTATCTGTACTTTTTTTACTAAATTTATATGTCTGTTATTGTTAACGTAGTATTGTGTTAGTCTACCTATTTCAGAACGCAAAATTTTGATGTCATTTTCAAGACGAAATTGCCAAGGTGGTTTGAAGACTTCTTGTTTTTTTTTGGTATTTTCTTTATTAGCGTTAATTTTATATCCTAACTCTTGACATATTACGACTGCAGAGCAGTATACTAGCGTGTGTATATGTATCAAATCAGATGCGTCTGAAAAGTAACTACTCAAAATCTCATAGTTGAAGGTTGAAGCATGTACCAATTGATATAGTTTTTTATTTTCTCTTAAACGGGGTAGTATAGGTCGAGAGGTCGGGTCCAATTCTGCATATAATGTAAGAGCCTCATGAAATTTATTTTTGAGGTCTGTTACAGATTCGTTTGATATAGGCTCTGTGTTATTTTCGCTGTTTCCAGCAATCTGTGAGCTGGAGAGACTAATTGGCGTATCATCAATAGGTACGTTGTTTGTTAGTAGGGTCTGTGGTTCTGAAGGTGACAGTGGTATGTCAGCTATATTATGTAACTCTAAACTCAATGTTCTACTGTTTAGAGATTCTACTGTTTGTGTGTGTATTTGATGTTCGGGAGTGTGTGGTAATGACACAAATATATTGTTAGGTTCTTTTTCAGCTTGCAGTTGCTCAGATATTTCTTTTTTTATGCTGTTAATTTGTGTCTCTGACAGAAGTTTGTTTCTAACAATAGCTCGCCTTTGGTCAGCTACCCTTTGAACAGATACATTTAAATCGGGGTATTTTATTTTGAACTGGTCGAATAGTTTTTTGCAATACATTGTACGGTCTGTCTCTAACTTTGTAGTATATAAATATGTACGCATGATGAAAGTATTTAACTCTTCGTTCCACTTCATGCGTACTCGAGGTTTGCCAGCTTTAGTGGTCGCGGGTTGAGTGGCCGTAGCCTCCTGCGAAACATCCTCAGCTGGAGTAACTGCTCTACTATTTTGTTCGACTATCGAATGTGCTGATAGTCTTTTAGGTCGGCTAAATGTAGCCGGAGCTTTCGGTGAAGGAGGTGAAGAAAGGGAAGAAGTTTCAGAATAAGCGTTGAAATATGAAGGTGGGGAAGAAGGAAGTGAATGAAAAAGAGAAGTAGGTGAGGAAGTAGATGATAGGGCTTCCTGAGCCTCTTCAGCCCTATCAGTTTGGCTATATTGGCTCCTTTCCTCGATTGGAGCAAGCCGCATACCTTTCGCATCGTTGTTCGTCCTGCTACGCTGGACAGTGCCAGTTTGAGATGTTCTCCGGCTTCTAGTCAGTGGTCGTAGGTTATACCTTCTGTTGGACTCACATTGTTCGGGTTCCCCGGCAGAGGGCCGCCCATTACCCTCGCCACCGATGGCTTGCATGCTGTAGCGCCCAGCATCGGCTCCAGACGCGCCCCGGCGATCGCCCCCGGGAAGCGATCCTATACTTACTTTTCTTTTACGACTCTCCATGTTGATGGGTTTGCCATTGCCCTTTTTAGTCACCCGCTTGGTTATTGCATTGCGAGTGTCCGCCCCTCACGTGGCATAGATGGTCAGCACGGACGTAGGGTTGGGCTTTGAGGGGCTTATTATTATTATTATTATTAACGCATTTATTTCAGATAAAAAATCCATATTACTCTTCAATAAATATTTAATAAATATTTAATAAACAAAAATATTTTTATATACTGATTTTTATGTATTGAATTATGAATTATAATTTATTTAATAAATGCCAATCATTCAAGTTTTATTATAATCTCTATCGTTGTTTTTATAATATTACCGTGAAATAAAGATATAAATAGATAGAATTGCATTGATGAAAAGTTTTATGCACAGACAATTAATGTTTGTGGTTTTATGATTATCTTGAAGCAATAATGATATCCGATCCTTACCCGAACAATTAGCGGTCTCCTTAGTAGTTTAATTTTAAGGGGTATCAATCAATTATTATTATTATCACCTTTTCTGTGTTGTCCCACCGCAGGGCATAGGCCTTCCTATCTTTAAATATTTATTTTATTTATTTTATTGTAGCACCTAGCGCCAGAGATGTTTGTACATTATCGACTCCACAGGTCGCAGGTGAGTACACTACACGCACACTAGCATGTAACTCATACCACAGATAACATAATACCAGTCGTCACACACACAGCGAGCGGTGGACTAACGACGTGATTACCGAGAGCAGACGGTGACCCTCACTTGACATTCTGTGCTACACCTAGCGCGCGCAAGTACCTGCACCTACCTACCTACCACCTCGCACTGACTGACTTCACCTACAGAAGGTAGCTTTTGTATTTTATAGTTTTTTTAATATTTAGCATCCTATAAATAAACCTATCATCAAACTTTATTATTTGAAACTGATTTTTATTTTTTTTATTTTACAAAAAAGACATGCCAAAAGACTTTTAATTGTTGACTGTCTATAAGACTAATAGGTATCTGTGACGTAGGTTTAGATAATCTAGTAGGTAGGTTAGGTACTAAGTAATAGAGCTCCCTCCGCAAGCTCCGGTCTGTAGTCTGTCGGTGTGTTTCTTCAACAGCTGTAGTAGTGCTGCATGGAGACTAGGTACCCGACACTGGGTACTTAGTAGTTGCAGGCTACGGGGCTTAGTCGTAGAAGATGCTGCACCAAGTAACTATTGTTAAAAAAGAAGGCAATACTGATAAACCATAATATTCCAACTCATTGAAACGAAAAGATAAAGTTTGCTGAGCAAGCCTACCATCACTGAGAGTATACTGAACTTCGACAATACCTAATGGAATTGGAGCCAAATGGTAGTTCATGTTAATTATCTTTGGGTTCAAATGAAAATATATGATAAGTGGGATCAAATGATAGTTACCCACAAATAATCGTATCCAGACATGCTTGTCATAGGATTATTCAGTATCATATCAATCAACCTCCAGCTAGGCCTAATTAATCTTAACGCCTTTATCGATAAGTTCAGTATCGGTCGGTATCGAGCCGACGGATCGAGACGGATTAGGGACATGCAAAATGCAAAACTTATCTCTTGATTAGCGCTGCCTTATAATAATAACACGAGCGCTGCCTTACCGATACCACAGATAACATAATACTAGTACCGATACCAACTGAATAACACGAGCGCTGCCTTACCGATACCACAGATAACATAATACTAGTACCGATACCAACTGAATAAAACCCGAGCGCTGCCTTACCGATACCACAGATAACATAATACTAGTACCGATACCAACTGAATAACACGAGCGCTGCCTTCCCGATACCACAGATAACATAATACTAGTACCGATACCAACTGAATAACACGAGCGCTGCCTTACCGATACCACAGATAACATAATACTAGTACCGATACCAACTGAATAACACGAGCGCTGCCTTACCGATACCACAGATAACATAATACTAGTACCGATACCAACTGAATAACACGAGCGCTGCCTTACCGATACCACAGATAACATAATACTAGTACCGATACCAACTGAATAACACGAGCGCTGCCTTACCGATACCACAGATAACATAATACTAGTACCGATACCAACTGAATAACACGAGCGCTGCCTTACCGATACCACAGATAACATAATACTAGTACCGATACCAACTGAATAACACGAGCGCTGCCTTACCGATACCACAGATAACATAATACTAGTACCGATACCAACTGAATAACACGAGCGCTGCCTTACCGATACCACAGATAACATAATACTAGTACCGATACCAACTGAATAACACGAGCGCTGCCTTACCGATACCACAGATAACATAATACTAGTACCGATACCAACTGAATAACACGAGCGCTGCCTTACCGATACCACAGATAACATAATACTAGTACCGATACCAACTGGACAACTTATTGTATCGGTTTTATTATTTTAATGCATGGGCTCTATGGCATGGGCTCTATGGCATGGGCTCTATGGCATGGGTGTGCGCGGAAGGCTTCTTTTAGTAGCTTTTACAACAGTATCATCATCACTATTATCAGTCAGACGTCCACTGCTGGACATAGGCTGTGACATAGGCCTCCCCCAAAGAGTGCCATCCATAGCGACCGACCTGGAGCGGTGAAGATTCACCCACCTCCTGTGTCATCTCCATCGACCATGGATAGAGCTTTACAAGAGCAATATTATTGGCATTTAGTAATCACGAGTGAGAAGCAAGGTGTAGGTAGAGCACAACGACACACCTAATGACCCAGCCAGCCAGCCACCTAGAATTATACATGACCCGGCGCGGTTTCACTCACGTTATTTTTTTCACCTTCCATAAACTACTACAAACATTTCAAGAACAAAATCAGCCAAATCGGTCCAGCCGTTGTCGAGTTTTAGCGAGCCTAACGCACAGCGATTCATTTTTATATATAATATTGTTTCTTGCTAGGCAATCATAATGCCATTTGATATGCGGTAAGATTAGTTATTTCATCCATCACAAAATTATCTAAATATTATCATCGCAAATACTTACTGATAGAGGGCGCCTACACCGCCTACACCGCCGCTCGACAATCACGAATTAGATCCTATACATGTTCCACGTGTCACACAACGTGGGCAAATATTGGAATACCGATTGAATGCGCATTGTTAACTTCACAATACATTATAATCGTAGCAATACATATGTGAGTATACTGCGAGTGCATGCGCAAGCGCAGCGGCGCGGCTGTGACGCGGCGACGCGCCCACCGCCCTCGACCCTCGCCGCGGCGGGACACTCCTCGCTATTCTGTGATGATGAACCATCTCGGATGGAAGGATCTAATTTACCTCACACAAGTCAAACACATGCTAATTAAATTTTAGTACTTAATGGCATTTCATCTTAAGTTTAAAATATCTTCTAGAATAATCAATGATTTAATAATGAACAAGGTATCGAATCCCGACTCTACCATTTATAATTATTAAACTTAAATCACGCTATCCTTTTAATGACACTTTCGCCTTACCGGTATGTAGAAATAATACGTCATATTTTAATCCCGTTGTCAGAATGTGTCGCTTATAAATACAATGAATTATTGGTTAGATACAGTGAAACAGTTGATATCTTTAACAATAAAATATGTTCTTTCAAAAAAGATGTTTTAGCCACTCTTTCTAAAGAGTGTGCTCAAAACTCAAATTAATTTAAAGTGTATTTAAACCAACTTACTTTGGGCTTTTATATCAAAGCTCAAAGATGTTGAATAACATTGTTATTAAATTGTAATAGATACTCTAGGTAATCTTTTCCCTTTCATATCGTAGGTATTGTTTTTAACTTTATTAGCTAATTTTATTAACTTCCACTGCTGCTCGTAATAAATGATCTTGATGTGTACACATACTTTTGGGATACCACTTAGCTCTAAATGTATAATACTGCTCTTTTTTTAACTATTTTGGTTGTATTCTGTTTTGTGTGTCTAATAAATAAAAGAAAAATAAAAAAATTAACTAAAAAAACTTCAACTTTTATATATTAGAAACTTTAACTGACAACACACCTAGTTTTTACAATATTTGTAAACAAAATGTCAGAAGCAAGCAACGCAAACATAAAACATAGGTTCATAAATAAAAATCTAAACAGTTCTAAATATATAAACACTTTCTTTGCAGCGATTAGAACATAAATTTTATATCTTTGTTAAATGTTTTACCATTAGAACGCTACATTTTCCCTGAGTAACATAGGCTATATTATAAGTAGCGGACCGCCCCGGCTTTGCTTGCACCCGTGCAAGCAAAGCCGGGGCAGGTCGATAGTTTGATATAAGAAAGAACGCAGATACATTTGATAAGACGAGGTGTGTGCAGGCAGATATGCTGCGCTATCAGGGGTGGAGGGTCTCCGGGTCGGCGGGCTATCAGCCGACCCGCAGAGACCCGCCGATAGCCGGCACATGGAGCACTATTATTGAGCTCGCAAGAAACAAACAACCCTATTATCTACAAGTATCGCCATTAAATACATTTTTATCGTCAAATCGGTCTAGATGAGTTGTTTGTGAAACAGTCGTTGGAGCAAACATCAAGCACTACGGCGGGGTAGTGTCAAAATCCCCTTTGAAAAACCCCTTTAAAGGGGATTTTGGAATTTGATTGTCAATATCTCCTTTGAAGCTTCCGTAGAAGATAAACGAAAAGAAAACAAAAAAAAGTGTTTGAAAAACACGAAACGAAAATTTGTTTTTGAATAATTATTGCTATCCTACCTGGTTGCCTGGAAGAAATCGCTTTAAGTGATAAGGCCGCCCACTGTACTATATCTACTTGCTACATTTAAATTTATTATGTAATCCTTCTGTACAATAAAGTGTTTATCATCTATCTTTCTAATTATTGGCACATCTCTTGTGATTCTTTGTTATTCCCTGGTCACAGAACAGATATTAGTATCCCCGTCCCGGTATTCCCTCAGTGTGATGGTTAACGCTATAAAAACCAAAATAACCTATTGTGATTGTTTCAGTAGCTTTTTTCATCTTCGAAACATTTAACACCGAACGCAAAAAGTCATCAATTCAAAGGAAGGCGCCAAATTTTTTTTTTTTGACATTACCATTGCTTCTCGATAAACTCACATTGAAACGACTTAGCACTGGTGGTCTAGTGGTAGTGACCCCGCCATCCGATCCGATCCTAAGGTCGTGGGTTTCCGATCCTAAAGTCGTTTTCGTGGACAGAAAAAATTATGCGCGCAATGCCAGTGCTCTCATACGGTGAAGGAAAACATCGTGAGGAACCCGGCATGTCTAAGAACTAAAAATTCGAAAGACATGTGCCATCTACCAATCCGCATTAGGTCCGCGTAAAAAACTCAGCCTTCTTCAAACGTAATGTTTGTCGAGTTGCGTGCCGCTAAGTGCGATGATTATGTCAAACATTGACCAACACCTCATAAGTACCTTACCTACCCGCGATCAGTAGCTAGGTACTCGTAATTACTGTACCTACTGTATCCGTGAGAAGGTACTACCAGTGGACACGTGGACAAGCACTTCACGTGATTTATGCCAATATACGAGTAAAGCGGATTGCAAGTTAGCATTGCACAGCTTTTTCACTGCCTAAGTAAATAATAAGTAATAGTATTTCTTTAATATTAATAATAATATTTAAAGAATTCTAATATTTCAATAACTTATAATATTAAGAGACCGATCTGGCAAAAAGATTAAAATTTGGTCCTTCGAGCCGCATCTTTCTATTAAGTTCAAAGACAGAAATTAAACTGAAGAATCAATAAGTCGTGATAAATGAAGACATGATACAATTATCTAAAACAGTCGCAGAATACAATCAATCGGCACAACTCGGTTCAGCACATTTTTTGGAAATCAGTTTTGTACTGCTTCTCCAATAGCGATTATTTCACAAACAAGGTCAAAGTTGATGAAACTTACTGATTTAGGGTGAAATGCAAGGCTTCCTTATAATTATTTCGACTTGGTAGCTAGTGACTAGTGGTTAGGTAGTCTACATTAGGGTTTGACACTAGGAGCTGCCCCCTCGACAAAGCAGTTGGCACTTATTGGTCATGTGCGTGATCCGATCTAAATCGGGCGCCAAATGGACTTGATGTCTTCAATTGGAGACACTATCGACCAATTGCCACTTTATGCAGCTGAATGTGCAATTTAAATAAATATAGCTCAATCAAAACTCTATAAACATCAATAGTTTAATGACCTGTAAGGTGACTATCATTATTATACTTTTCATTACAAGTTATTTATTAGAACAAGAGATACTACCTACCTTACCTATCACTCAAAGGCAAAGCAAGTTAAATTTTAAAATTCAAAAGTTTTATTCAATGTTATCACAAGGACCACTTCGAAAAGTCTAGAAGCTGGAAAGGTTCGAATTATGTACAATACTAAAAAAAGGACAAGTACGTTACTTGTTCTTTTTTTAGTATTGTACACCCTTACGTGGGTGTTTCACGCACAAGTAGTATAGTCGAATGCGAGTGTAAGGGTGAGAAGTACCAACAGCTACGAAAATAACCGTTATGTTTAAATAACAAGAGTATAGGTTCCGCACAGAGATAACAGATATTTTTGTTATTCATCTCTTATCGGTAAAACTGTTAACAACAATTACTAACTTAAAAATAATAAACACTATTATGGTGACAACAAAGACATTTAGAATACTCTTTGATCTGAGGGTGACAGACGTACTAATTATGTAATTATAAAGACATTTATAAGCTATACAACGGTAGTAGGTACTTTATTAGTTCCATGGTAATTATGTGTTCGACAATAAGAAAATTCAGGAGCCGCGTAATGACAGATGATGATGACCATCTTTTATGAGAGCTCTTCCAAGGTACCTAAACCCAATTGACTTCGCAAGAACTTTCACCGGTCAATGAACTGAATAATCTACGAAAGCACGGTAGGTATGTGTATATGCCTTGGGGTCATATAAAGAGCATTTACCAATTGAGAAACGAACGGCAGTCAAGCCGTTAAACGATGACGATAACGATAACGAAATAATGTAGAGTCGCAGTCGCAGACTAATTAACACAAGTTTAAAAACATTTAAGTTAGATCAAGGTCACCCTTTCTGAAGCATGGACATTGTTTTCTGTGAGCAAGGACTGTGTAATAAGGGGTGTTTGTCGACACACCCTCACGGCCGGCAGACGTCAACCACCCTGAGACCTGAGACACAGCATACGCGATAGAAGCAAACCGCCCACGCACACACGCACACACGATAACAGTGAGATTACCGCAGATACTGTCAAAATAAATTGTTACTTGCCTATTCGTGTTATAGAATGGCGATAATTACCTACGCATTTGATTTTATCTACACTAACGATATTCAAATATTACTAGAGAATTTTCCAAAATGAAAATAATACCCATTTAGACGCTTTGATTTTAAATAGTTAAATTTAATACGACTATCATTTTATTAGCTTCAAAGTTTACACTGAGTAGATTTGACCATAGCACGCAACATGGGCTTAAAAAACTCAATGGGGTGATAGTAAATATTAATCGCTTAACGCGACTCGGTTTGCCAAATAAATGAACAGCAGTGTGTAATGTAAACAGTAACTGTAGATCAGTCGTTGTTATAGTAGTTATAGCGTAGGTAGCGTTACGTAATGGAACCGGTCCTATCTTTGGTTTTTCTGCTGCGAAAGCTGTAGTATCGTAAGTCGTAGGTATAAATCATACCTGGCATTTTGTAGTGTTTAGATGTTTGCTTCCTATTTCATAACTTGCAAGTGTTCGTTTACAAAGTATTTTGAGTCAAATTAAAATTCTAGTGTTCTTACTCGCTTCCATTAAAATTTACAAATTGCGTTTTTACACTTATGTAGGTAAGAAATTCTTTTTTTCTGTCCATAATAAAAACCGGAGAAAGTTTTCGTAATTTTTTATTTAAATCGTGCGTGAATAAGAAAGCCCCAATAACCTAAAAAAAATTGCATTCAATAAATATCTTGGCAACGTTGGCGCGCGTTGGCGAGCCACAATATTTATGATATCGCTTTATTCGTGAACCCATCAGCGAGTAGGTACAAGAGTTCAAGTGTACCTGGTGAGATCGCTGGTGGTCTAGTGGTAGTGACCCCATTTTCCGATCCTAGGGTGGGTTCGTAACCGGTCGCATCACTGGATTTTTGTAGGTCTGTACAATGTCAATGCTCATAAACATCTGAAAAGAACCAGTATGTCAAAGAATATAAATTTGAAAGACATGATGCCAGTCCACCAAGAGTCCGCATTGCTCCTGCCGGTCCTGCGTGATGGATTTGGATTACGTATGACCAAATCACTCTCGCTCGAGAGTAGGCCAGTGTTTCAACAGTAACAAAATTAGAATGCTGATTCTAATGTAGGTAATAGAAACGAACTGCATCACACGAAGACGCGGACGCGGCGCCTTGGAGCCACGCATTACAAATATTACAATATTAGAAGCTGTTCTGTTTACCAACGGACACCGAACCGGAGTTAGGCAGGTACTTAGCGTTACCGATGTAACATAAATTCCCCCAGATAAATAAACAACGCTTAAATGCAATCACTGAATCCGACAGGGGGTCGTGTCTCGTCTGTCATTAATTTTGATTAAGCCTTCGACGAAGTCAACTGCGCGTTTCAACTCAGTTCACTTCCAATTAGCTCTTGTTTAGTTAATTTAAAATGTTTGTGACGGTCTTCGGTTATTACTTTTCACGAAAACGCTTCGTATTCACGATGCCACGGGTTTTGCGTAAGTGGCGTATCGCAGGGGTCAATGTTGTGGTCAACGCTGTTCTTTATGTACGCGCTGATTGATGTCGATCACTCTCGAATAGCGGCAAATTTTTATTGATAACAATTGGCAAGGTCATGTCACTCTAAGCTCGACAAGTAACTAGTCACGGAGGTTTGTATGTACCTACCTAAGTAGATACATTGTATTTGTATTTTGATTAAACTTATAAATATTAATGTCGCAAATTAGAATGTACGAGTAGGAACGAAGCCTGGCGCCGCCGCCGCCGCAAGTTTTGTTTGTCGAACATAATATCAAATTTTAAAATGCTACCTATTCAAATGACCTATGTAGTAGAATGGTCATGACCCTGCAGGGTTCGAATTGAATCCGCATATTTTATTTACCTAGAGCCGGGATAGAATATTTAGCAGAAAGTCCCGAACGGTTGATAATGATTGATGAATACCAGTGTTGCTTTTACTTTTTTCAAAAATAAACAGGTACTTACATAATAATTATTTCTAAACTAAAAAAAACGTTGGCCGCATTAGAAACTTAGGTTACCTAATTTGAAGCCGTAAACGCGTTTAAATCTATAAAAAGTTGTTATTTTACAACTTTACATAAATTTAAACGCAATTTCAAAATAAAATTAAATTGAAAACTAGTTCAATTATTTTTTCCTTACTTTATAAACTTTCTAAACAATAAGGTCCGATGTTTTTCTGCAAGAATAAAAAAGCGGTCGTCGAAAAAAATAACTGTTATTATACCAGATTCCAGATACTCACACGTGGGACCGGTCGAGGAGAGCACAAGCACCGGCGTCGAAATAGCGCCAAGGCCGGTTGATAATAAACTGTCAGACGGAGCGTCGCGATCGTGCAGCCGCGCCCACTGCCAGGCGAAGACTGCTTCATTCACAACCAACCGACTCGAGGTTCCCCTCCGCGAGCTCCTGCACCGAGGACCTGGCTCTAACCTTTAACCGAATCTGATAGAAGAGGCATCTCAATCGTTGTTTTCTGGAAGAAATGTGTGGACATTACATTCGGCCGCGTTACCGACTTGGACGTTGGAGCGAGGCTGGCGCCGCGCCGCACCCGCGCGGCTCATCACCCATGTTTATTGTTATATACTTTAGTGCATTATTGCCATCGCTGTGGTTACAAATAAACATTCGTAAACTTGGCCAAGAACTGTTGGAATGTAATCAATAATTTTAACTGGGCATTACTAAGTAGTTATCTGATTATTAGAACATAACTAGCTTAACCGCAAGCATCCCGGCGTTATTTTACCATATTTTCTCAGTTTAAAACCTTCCACAAATTATTATAAAAGCCTGGACTCTCACAAATATTTAAAGATCCTTCTTTGTTTAAGAGCAAATTTGAGCCAAATCGCTCCAGCCTTTCTAGAGTTTTAGTGAGTCTAACGAACAACAATTCATTTTTACTTATAACTAGCTGTCCCGTGCGGTTTCACTCGTGTTATTATTCAAAATTTTCTCACCGTTTAAACCTTCCCTGGACTCGTACAAATATTTCAAGACTAAAATTAGCCTAATCGCTCCAGCCGGCGTAGTTTTTTCGAGATTAACGCACAACAATGCATTTTTATTTAGAATAGAGAAGATGAGAAGAAAAGTTTATACTTATCAACTTCTTCAGCTATCCAGTAACTTCAGCGATTCCTTCCTAGTCAGATAATTTGAATATGCTAAATAATTAGCAAGAACTATAACCAGCTTATTGGTGGTAGGTAATTCTGAAAAAGATGGAGGTGGTAAGGAATGTCAAATAGGTACTTACATTACCTATCTTAATTATATTAATTTCACAGAATCATACAATTAACCTCAGTGATTGCGCAGTTGTCGATTCGGTAAACAGCGAATTAAAAAGCTTGCCACTAAGCAAGTTTGCAGTTAAACTGAAGCTATGGATCCAAGACAAATGTTTTTATACTGTTGCTGATTTCTTGAGTACAAAACTTGAATAAGTGAATATGTTGTATGAATTTAATGTTTTTTTTTTTGTATTGATGTAATTTTAATTATTAATAATTCTTTTTGAAATGATTTATATATATATAAGGTCATTCATTATCAACCTGACAAACTTAAGGGGTAGGTTCCACACATAAAAAAAAAAATACTTGTACTTTTTTTTTTTTTTCTAAACGTTTTTTTTTTATAAAACAAAAAAAAAATTACTTCATTCTGCTTTATAATTAGTTATCCTTGTTAGAAATCGAAAAGGCAGCGCTCGGCACGTGTTAGTGACCCGCGCGTCAATGAACTGCTGGTCACTAACCCGCGCGTCCTTGACCTGCGCGTGTCCTTGACCTGCTACCGGGCGCGCACACTCGAATATTTCATTATTACGTCGCTTAACTCGATTCCCAACAATGATAAATAATAATTGAGCGGAAAAACGTAATCGATTTTTTTTTGTTTACTTGTGATTTTTAAGACAAAACATAAGTACATAAAAAAAAAAAAATTATAGGTACAAATATTATTTTTTTAGGTGTGGAACCTATCCCTTAAGTTTGTCAGGTTGATAATGAATGACCCTGTATAATTAAAGAATTTCGGAATTGTAATTAAGTAATGATTAGGTAAAATGACAGATTAATATTTGCACGCTTGCATGCAGGCTGAACACATTGACTAGCATAGCTTTAAGATCCTAGTATGTAAAAATATTGTAATATGTATTCTAGCAAATAAATGATTGAACTTGAACTTCATCAGGGTTTATCAGAGGTAAATCGTTAAGATTGCCGTGAGCTGAGCTGGTTGGATCGGCAACAGACCAGTGTTGTCATGTGTTGGCAACACATGACGAGCCACAAATTGACAACTTCACAAGTGACATTGTTGGAAACAAAAGTAAAATAAATTGTAGTAATACTTACGTATTGATACTGTGAAATCTTCGTTAAATAATACCTATCATATTTATAATATACACATTTATAAAGAGCACCGGTGGTCTAGTGGTAGTGACCCCGCCTTCCAATCCTAAGGTCGTGGGTTCAAAGCCGGTCGTGCACCAATGGATTTTTCTGTTCGAAAAATTTATGTGCGCAATGCCAGTGCTCTTATACGGTGAAACATCGTGAGGAAACCGGCATGTCCAAGAACTAAAAATTCGAAAGACATGTGCCATCCACCAATCCGCATTGGGTCCGCGTGGTGGATTAAGACCCAATCACTCTCGCCTGAGAGTAGGCCAGCAGTGGGAACATTAGGAGGCTGTCATGATGATGATGATATTTATAATATAAAAAATTCAAAGTAATCAGTTTGTGATTTATCTTTATTCTGTACAAAAATACTTTATCAACCAGTGTTGTGCGTCGTCGGAATATATAAATTTACGGCAATAAGGTAATACTGTATTTATTCAACTTTACATGTTTTTTACATTGTTTGATTATTAGCTTTGCATTGCACTCACACCTTAACATTGTGATGACATAAAATAGGCGATAAACTTTACAAAATTACAATGTGCGTATATTACTTACTCAAATTATCACAATTAATTCCCTATCTACATAAATTTCTAAATAAATTTATTTACTTATTTATACTTAAACAATAATATAGTATTTTGTTTTCGTATTGTGAATCAAATGAATCACACTTATATTATAAATGCGAAAGTTTGGCTGTTAGGATGTTTAGATGTTATGTTTGTTCCTCTATAACTCGACAACCACTGAACCGATTTGGCTGAAATTTAAAACATAAATAGATAATGACCGGGAATAGAACATAGGCTTTTTATCCCGGAAAAAAGTACGGTTCCCGAGTTATACGCGAACGAAGTCGCGGGCGGACAGCTAGTTGTAAAATATAATTGACAATGCTGTCCGGTATAAAGTTGGACGAAACCAAACTATTTATATTATTTGCAATAAAGCTGTGCAGTTATAATGAAAATAACACACCACAACAATGAACTATGTTTAAGGCCGCGTTTACATTATTCTGTCGTGACGTGTCGTGATTCGTGACGCGTCATAAGTATATCGTGTCCATACATTTTGTATGGTTATTATTATATTAGTAAAGCGCAGTGTGTCGTGACGCGTTCTGTTAATGTATTGACACGATATCCTTATGACGCGTCACGATCACGACCCTCCACGACAAAATAATGTAAACGCGGCTTTACAAACTAGTTGGCCACTTTTCCTTCTTTTGAGTATAAATAATAAGTACATGACAGCAGTGACGAACTATCATTAACCACACTAATCACACTAATATTATAAAATAATGAGAAAGCCCGGATGGATGTTTGTTCCTCTATAACTGGACAACCATTGAACCGAATTAGCTAGATAGATAATGACCGGGAATAGAGCCGAGGCTTGCTAGGCTTTCATCCTAGAAAAAAGTACGGCTACTGAGCTTTACGCGAACGAAGTCACAGGCAACAGCTAGCAGTCGATAACTGCCTATCTACCGCCAGTGGCAATTTAAAATGAGCGCTTTCGTGCTTAGGAGGGCACGTTTAGATTCAGTGCTTATCATAGTTTGGTCTACTCTAGTGCGACTCATACAGCACAAAATAATGTATTTGTACAATTAACTCGTGTAGTAACTACGAATATCACATTACATTAGTCTAACTTAACATAGGTACAGGCAGTGCGTTACACGTTTGAATACTTATACAATAATAGAAAATGCTTCGTGTCTGTGACTGTAGGTACAAGGAAATAGTTATTAAGAAATAATAACATTGAAATGTTAAGTAAAGTTGTGTCAGTCTGTGCTTCGGTGCCAGTGTTGAGTGTTGAGGTCTCTCTCATCTGAAAACAAAAACGAAGCTTTTAGTTACTTTGGCTCCAACATTGTACGATGCAACACTTCTGTGGGAGAACAAGTCGATGTGTCCTACATTTTGAGGGTAACTGGTGTGAACCTCATTAATTATAAAGTTTAGCGGAATAGTACTAGAGATTTCAATATCCTTAGTTAGATCGTTAGACTTGCGTTGCACTCGGGCGGACCGGGATGAGCTCTTAACGAATTGTTGAAAGGGTTATCGCACAGTTTTTGGAATTGCCTAAAAATACAGTCCTAATTACAATTACACATTAATTAATTTCTATGCCTATGTCTATATGTAAGTTTAAAATCTCAAGTACTATTTCGCAAAACTTTCTAACTTATGAAGACACACAGCAAATAGCAGTCTTTTTTTCTCCTTTGTTTTTGAACGAAGCCACACGTCAGCAGGAGAACAAGTTGATGTATCTTGAGGATGTCCCAAGGAGGGATGTAACAGATGTCGATATTTTTTTTAACGATAACTTAGTTAGAAAATTTAGCGGAATAGTACTAGAGATTTTTTATCTAATTAATATCAAGGAAATTCTTAACAGTTCGTTAACTATCAGTTTATTATCTTAATATCATACGTGATAAGTGACGAACGCCTGAATCAATCAACTATTATAACTAAATTATATTTACCCAAACAACTGTTACTCAATGCATTCCTTACCTGCGGCTGTGCCTGTGGTCATTTTGTCATATGACGATAAAGTTAAACTTCGACACAAAAAAGCGCAACGAGACGGTTGTTCTTGGCGTTAAAATATTTTTTAAGATTTTGCTTTCTTAATTGTGGAAGAGTACATACCAGATGCAGGTGGACTTGAGGTGCATGGACAGCAGCCCCTTGGCTACGAAGCCACGGCCGCACAGGGCGCAGGCGTAGGGCCGGTGTCCGGTGTGGTAGCGCTCGTGGATGACGAGGGTGCTGCGCTGGCTGAAGGCCTTACCGCACGCGGAGCACACGTGCGGCTTCTCACCCGAGTGCACGCGCTCGTGCAGCGTCAGGTTGCACTTCTTCACGAACCCCTTGCCGCACGTCCTGGGGGAGCAGGGGGACAGGGGGTCCCAATTTAATCACCGATGTCTAATGACTGTGCAAAGTTTCAGCATGAAAGTACTTGTCTTCGAGTGAACGGCATTGACTGTGGACGGACGGACAGGGATTGTAGTAGTACCATAAAACTGATAATCCCCCATCCGCTACTCGAGTGACGCTGTACTACCCCGCAAGGGCCAGAGCGAGGAGTATTAACCAATCTGCATTGGTTCCGCGTAGTTTATTATGACCCAATCACAATAGCTTGTGAGTAGGCCAGTGTCCCAGCAGGGAGAATATTAGAAGACTAAAAAGACTATCGAATGTTCATTGCAAAATTACTCGAACACTTTCGTTGAACCACGGGGCATATTCTGTTAGGAAATAGTCAACACAGGTGACAAAGCTAATGAGAAAGCACCCTGAAGTGTTTCTGTATTTGTTTAAAATTACGACCACCTACTTTGCTAAGGAATAACAAACATAAAATTAAAATTTGAGAGTAGGTCCAACAACGTAAGCTGTTAATGATAGTGTAGATAGATGCAACGTACTTGCATATGTTGGGCTTGTAGCCGGTGTGGATGCGGATGTGGAACTTGAGGTGCTCGCGCGAGGAGAGCGCCTTGCCGCACACGTTGCAGAGGTGGTTGCGCTCGCCCGAGTGCGCGCGCAGGTGCCGCCGCAGCGAGTTGAGGTGCGCGAACTGACGCCCGCACACCGAGCAGCGCAGCACCAGCGCGCGCGCCAGCGCGTCCGGGTGCGCCTGCGACCGGTGCGCCAGCAGGTACCTGCGCCGTAACTCACAACACTCAACACTCCTAACACACCACGTGATGCCGCCAACACGGACGTTAAACTGATAGTACTAGCATCTGGCTACTCATTTAGCAGCTTCATTTGAAGTAGCCAGAAACGTCGTCAGGCATCCCTGTGTGATTTGAAACTGTCGCCACACACTAGCCCCGGAGGACCAAGGTAGCAAGGGACAAGACAATCAAGGCGCCAGCCTAATGTTAAGCACCACGCCTGACTGACCGTGATAACAGATGCAGTGCTACCCAAAGCTTAAAGTTTTTAAGTGTTTGCGTGGCACTGCACTGCGCTTATCACCCCGGGACATTGTTGTTAAGTCCCTTTCGCCCAGTGATTTTACTGGAGTTCGTGACGTAGCTGGCTAAGTTGTTCTTATCAGATCAACGAACTTAAGCACTGTTCCGCGGGGTCATCATTTGGATGGGTGACCGCCAGTAGCAATTTCAACTGAGCGCTCCCGTGCTTCGGAGGGCACGTTAAGCAGTCGGTCTCGGCTTTTTCAGTTTTTAAGTTGTTAGGCCATGACAGAGGCTTTCGGGCGGCCTAGAAACTCTGTCACCAGAGTTGGCCACTGACTCATACTAATGAACGAAGTGATTTCACTTGCTACAGTGCCCTTCAAACCTTAACACAGTAATGCTTGCACACTACTGCTTGGAGGTATATTTATGCAGAAGTAGTTCTTCAGACGGCACCTATCGACTCACCTCATGTAGACGAAGCCCTCCGGACAGAGGTCGCAGACGAACCTCTTCTTGACAGGCTCCGTGTTCTCTTCCCCCGAGCCGTACTTGTGCGTCAGACCTGCAAGACAAACACTAGGTATGTAAAATTCAGGTCAAGAGGTCGACTGCCCGGATGAGAAGCGAGAAGTTACGGGATCGATTTATACTTAATAACGACATCTGAGCACTCTAATTTAGCTGTTTTTGTTACTCTTGCGCTTCTGCTGTAAGTATAATAAGTTTTTATATAGGCAGGGACAGTTCTCGGAGATATATTTAGAAAAGAACCACCCAGTCCCTTGCCACAGTATGATAATAATTGACCAAGCGAGTGATGCGTATCTGCTTCAATTGCTTTCCTCTGTCAGTTTATTGGAACTCTTCTGCAGGTCGTATTTTGCAAACGATCTGGAAGACACTTGGTATATACGAGTATGCAGGTTTTACGACTTTATTGAATTTTTTTGTTGTCGGGGATTTTTGATCGGAGGTGACTTTTTCTAAAAAGAGGCAAAAAAGATTATTTATTTATTACGAGATTCGATTTCAATGACATTGACATTGTTAATAGTAAGTAAGTTCGTATGAGTCAGTGGCCAACTCTGGTGACAGAGTTTCTAGGCCGCTCCAAGGCCTCTGTCATGGCCTAACAATTTTGAAAAAGCAGGGACCGACTGCTTAACGTGCCCTCCGAAGCACGGGAGCGCTCTGTTGAAATTGCCACCCATCCATACGATGAGTACGCGGAACAGTGCTTAACTTCGTTGGCCAGCTACGTGACGAGCGCTCCATTGTTAACAGTAACATCCAGTGATGGTTAGTTGTACTTAGAGAGTTTTGTGTTGCGTTGTGTCGGGTATGCAGTATGCAGTATGCAGTATGCAGTATGCAGTATGCAGTACACACCGTGCTTGAGTATCTGGTGCGCGTCGCGGAAGCTCTTCTCGCAGAGCGCGCAGCGGTAGGGGCGACGGTCGCGCTCCCAGTGCCGCGCCCAGTGCGCCGCCCACTCGCCGTGCGCCAGCGACTGCAACCGACCGACCGACACCCGCCCGCACCATTGCATCTATTATACTTATGTACCTACCTACGCCTTCCTTGCCCTCACACACATACACATACGGATTTCTCGCTGTAATAACCAGTCTGAAACTGGGATGAACAAGGAAATCCACATGCACACACCCACAGTATATTGTTAGACCTAGTTCAGTTTATATTAATATTAGTATCTTAGTGTTCATAATTTTTGTAATTTGTATTTTTGTTTTTCTATTTTTATTCTGTAACTTTTAATTCCTTACTGGAACGCTATTCTTGTGTTCAGGGATGAGGGCGCTGTCACTGCTACTCAGTTATTAATTTTTGCAGTTGACAACGTTCACCCACACTCAGTTTATGGTATACCTTGTTTTGTTTCTAATAAACAATTTTGATTTTGATTCCTTCATCGTTTAAAAGCACTGGCATTGCGCATATACATTTTTCGAATAGAAAAAATATCGGTAAACCACCGGTTCTGAACCTACCTAGGGATCGAGAGGCGGGTCGCTACTATACGACCGGTGCGCATCATCAGTCATCATCACCCCTGCTGGCCCCTGGCCTCTAGATAAAGTGGTTTAGGCTGTGCATTGATCGTCAATCAGCCGGTCGGTATACATTAGCCGTGCGTAGTATGTTATCAGATATCAATAAGGCAAAAATCTCTAGTACTATTCCGCTAAACTTAAGTTAGTAGAGATAATACTAGTGATTTTTAGTCTATTGAATAATATGTTATATTGTATTTTATGTTACCGGATAATAAGATAAAAAAAAACCTCTAGTACTATTCCGCTAAACTTAAGTTAGCAGAGATAGTACCAAAGATTTTTAGTTTATTTAAATGTGTTTTTGTTCTTCATAGATGTCGGTTACCTTCCGGCAGCGAGTGCAGCGCGCGGGGTCTATGTCTGGTGCGGGGGGTGCGGGGGGGGCAGCCTGCGCGCCGCCTGCCGGCAGGTGTGACCTGCAAAACAATCCAGGCAACCTCTCAATCTTATACATACACTCCCAACCTCCCACCGGTTACTTACCACACGACACCGGCACAGAAGCTAAGGGCTAAGGCACGCGTTTATTTTGATTTTGTGTAGGTCCAAGCGCACGCATGCCAGCGAAAGTGTGCTATCTCGCTCTTGCTATAATTGTCGTTGTATGTGTGAGTATCATGGGTGGGGCCAACCATGATACTCACACACCACACGTACACAAACCGTGCATGGTGGTGATTGCGACGCGTTTGCTTCATACATTTTTTTACCTGGTGGTAGGACTCTTCAGCAAGTCTTCAGAGTACGTCTTGGTGGGTACCACCGCAGTGTCAGATATTCTACCTCCAATCAGTAGTGTGCAAGCATTACTGTGTTTAGGTTTGAAGGGCAATGTAGCAAGAGAAATTACTGGGCGAAAGAGACTTAACAACAATGTCTCGGGGTGATAAGAGCAGTGCAGTGCCACGCAAACACTTAAAAACTTTAAGCTTTGGGTGGCACTGCATCTGTTATAGTCAGGCGTGGTGCTTAACATCAGGCGGGCGTCTTGATTGTCTTGTCACTTGCTGACATAAAAAATAAATACATTTTATTGAGTTTCCGAGGTGTGCTATGACGCTTGTCGTGACTCGGCCAGCCTAGGCGAGCGTCGAATGTCACAGTGCTAGTAGTAGTGCTAGTGCTAGACTAGGTGGCTTGTGACAGTGTTGTATAAAAGTTAGGTTACTGTCATGCCATCTAGTTTATTGCATGTTTTAAGTTTTCTTTTTTTATATACCACCTAAGTGGCGTACAGCCCACTTGATGGTAAGCGGTCACCGTATGCAACATCAAAGATATTACTTGCACATTGCCATTATTTGCCATCTAAGACGTAAATCTAAAGTCTCATGCTCTAATTTCACTGGAAACCATACCCTTCGAACCGGAACAGCAATGCGAGTATTACTGTTTAGCGGCAGAAATAGGTATGATAAGATCAGTAGAGTCAAATAACAATGTAGAGTCAAATAAGCTATGCCGTAAAGGAACTGGCAACAACACCGGCTGGACTATTGTATTGATATAGTTCTTAGAATAAACAGGTCAAAGTAGCAGTGGGCGGGCCACGTGACTCTCACAATGCAGTAGATTGTAGCCATTATAGTCACTGAATGGTCAGATCATCATAGTCCTCTTTGGGGAATGCCTATGTCCAGCGCCAGATGTCTATTGGCTAGTAGCTCACCTATAGTGGTGCAGGATCTCGCCCTTGCTGTAGCACTGCAGGAAGCAGGTGCAGCAATGAAACACTTCCTCCCCCGGCTCACTCTTAACCACCTTCACATCCACTGTCACATCCAAGTCCGGCTTCTGTTCTATTTCCTGCTTAACATCTGCTTTGATTGCTTCATTCACATCTGACAGACTGGTGACATCCGGTAGTCCATTTATAATAGTCCAGTCTTTTAGTTTTTTTTTTCTTGGTGCTCTCTTTTTAACTCCATTAACTTCCTTTTTGCTTTTTTTCTTTTTTTTTAAAGTAATAAGAGACATATCATCACTATCGCCTGATAGACCACCATTGAAATCTACGGAATCCACACTCTCCTCCTTCAATGGGGAAGTGTCTGATCTTGGTTCCTCCTTTATCTGAATGTTGGTACTAGCGACACATGGCTGTATATTATTGACATGTGGATGAGGTTGTGTGAGCGACTCTGTCTGTGTGCTTTGATCCAGTTTGTAGCAGCTATGTATGCTAGGCACGGGCGAGACATTTTCTTTAATGCGGGTGAGGTCTACAATGTCCTCGGAAGCAGCGCCGCTCGTTATTAGTATCGCTCGTAATCTGAAATTAAAACAGGACTCAATGAATAAGATATGAGAGAATCAATTAAAAATTCATGAGGTTTATTTTGTAAGTACCTATATAATAAACAAAAAAAGGTATGTATTGTACTGTACGATCCAAGTACGATCATTCTAACCACGATTTTATTTGTGAGGCTGACGAATATAGGTACTTGAATATTAGAAAGAACGTTAAAACGAAAGAAATGAAATTGGTTCATTAACTCACCTTTCCTGAACTTCGATAGTTTCGTTACAGAACTGGTAGAAGTCATTTACTTTACAGCTGCACTTGTCGCAAACCTTCTGCGGCAGTCGGTCATTTTTAAAAACCTGCAGAAATCGATCATTTCACATTATAATCAACGGATCAAACGATGACATCAAAATGAATAACTTCGACCACGGTACTGTACCTTTATTGGCAAATATAAAGACATTTTAAGGTAAAGTGCGTTTTCTTCATCAAATATATTGTTATTCACAAAACTTGGAGAACAACACAAACGGCAAATATCGTTCATTTTAATAATAAATAATTATTACAACGCAAAACTTTTCTACCGTGCGTGGTGTTTATTGCCATGCAATGCAAGGAAGAAAGAGAAGGAGATACAAAGGAAGAGACAATATTCTAAAGAGACCGACCGAACCGAAAAGATGAAGGATGAAGTTGATTGATTTGGTTGAGTTGACGGAATTTGACATGACAGCTGGCTAACTGTCTGACTTTTCCTCAGACTTTTCTACCCTCCTTGTACAGGTGGCGCTGCTTTCGTTTTATTCAGTCGCTTGTCAGTCAACATTTTGGCCTTTTTGAACTTGGTGTTACCAACAAGCCTCGTAGGAGGAAAGGTATTATGTAAGTCCTAAAATTATAAAATATGTATAAATATACTGTCAATACATATTCTTTATGGTTCTAGGTATACTGACAAACCTGGGGTGGGCGGAGGCGGAGATGGAGACGCGAGGCGCTGCGCCAAACTTTTGATTAATGAACACAATGTTTGTAAAGTTAACTTGGTTCAGGTTTATATTGCAAATATCACAACACCGAAGTGTGGTTGCTTAAATTATGCAGTTAAGCTGTTGCATTTAATTCAAAGAATTTGTAGGTACACTAAAATAGGTAAATAAAATAGACCAAGTAAGTAGGTAGGTACTTTACTTAATTACTATTATTATTATTGTTATTATTAAATTCGCTCAATCTAAAAGTGGTGTTGCAGATTAGTGTTATGCCAACATTTAACCCTCTCGATGAAGCGTACGTTACGGTAGGTAGGTCAAAAGAGGGCGTTCGTGAAAAAGGATCAATACTCACTATAAAGGTAATACCTGTGTGGTAGTACGTACAGTACGTACTAGTAGCAGTACTAATCTTTAAGTATGTGGTACCTACCTACCTACTGTTCATAAAATGTATTAAGGTTTGGTACCCTAATTATCTGACCAAGAAAAGCATAACTTCCTGAAGCAAACTCTTTTCGCGCAATATGTGGCGATAAAGGCGTCGAATGCCACTTATCTTTATCTTTATCGTGCGCCTTCAGCAAATAAAGTGTAAAAAACGAGATAAAGGCAATGTATGTACCTACTACTTACCTACCATTGTAAAAGCGTGACAACGCATGCATTTCTAATAGCCAAGGAGTTAACCAAAATTTTAGATGGATTGTGAGACAACAACATGTCTCACTAACTCACAACTCTTCTGTAGGTGCGTGCGTTAAATGGATTTGCGGACAAAAAGTTCGGAAATCCCCTTCGCAGGGGATTTATTACGGGGATTTCCGGACCAAGCCACATATACGTCCCTGTAGGCAGCAGGTACTTCAATATAAATTCTGAAAGGTTTAATTAGGTGATACTCTTTCTTAATCTTAATATAAACTAAGTTTTTGTATTTTTATTTGTTACGAACAAATTAAAAATCTATCCGACTTCAAAAATTTTAAATGCTACATTCAATTTATTTATTATATTTGAATGCTACATTGAGTAACATAGGTTGTATTTATTACTAGTGACCGCCCCGGTTTCGAACGGGTGCTTATAATATTATAAAGGGGAAAGTTTTGATGTTTGTAAGTTTGTGGGAGCATCACGCCCAAAAGACTGAACGGATCTATATGAAATATTGCACAGATATAAATCATGGTCTAAATTAGCTATGGCTACTTTTTACCCCGGGTTTCCGTGGGATAAAAAACTCAACCACGAGTAACACCGCGGGCGCAGCAGGTAAACTTTCTCAAGTTAAGCTCCTTGTGATGATCTCGTCCGGGGAATAACTAAAGTCAAAGTCAAAGTATTATTTATTGCTTGAAATACATGTCATAAAATAGATGGTGGTTAATTAATATTATTAGAGTAACAATGTATTTTACCTTTGTCAAGGTATGCAATAGTGAAATTTACATGCCTAACTAGTTACAATTGAAATAATAATGAATTGGTGCCAAGTGAATGTCAACTACTTACTTCTAAAAAATGTTGTGCTAGTCAAACATAATAAGAAAATATAATGATAATAATAACTTGTACCTACATTAAATTCATTCGAGAAACAATTTATCATTAAAAATTCATTAATTGTATAAGATGGCTTTTCTCATAAAGGTAGTTTTAGAATTTCGGACACAGACTCTACTCGTATTGTTTAATACTTAGTTATTTTAGTAGGAAAGTACCTTTATTATTATTTAAAAAATGAACTCTGTGCAGTATTCTTTCTTTTACAAATTCATACAGACGCGTTACATTTAACGTTATTTGAGCTTTGAGCCTTGGGTAAGAAGTTTTTATTAAAAAACTCAAATAATAATTGATAGATTAATGCGTTACTTTGCGGAAATCCAATATAAAAATACAAAACAAATGAGAAATCTCTAATACTAAGTTTTAATCTTAGTTAAGAAGTTAAGCAGAATAGTACCTACTAGATTTTCTTATCGGTTAAAAAAAATACTAAAAGTAGGCAGGCAGGTATCTACTTTATTAAACACCTATAACATTTTAGTAGGTACTCACTTAGCTAACCGCCCTCATGTGCGATGCACTGTATATTAATTTGAGATAACCTCGGGCTCATAAATGCGCTATTAGTTAAATAGCACAAAGATAGCAAGTTTAAAGTTAGATTTACAAGGTACTTAGGTAGGTAATACGTGCTACATAACATAAGTGATGCATAATGCTTGAATTTCGTTTAAATATACCCAAACATTTATTTGCCTATACAAATAAGTTCATGCCATCTAAATTAGAAATTTCATCTTTTTTCTGCGAAGCTAAGAAGGACCGGAAAATATCTTGCCTTACAACCGACTTTACAGAAATACGTTCGTCTCGTCTCTCAGACTATTAGATGAGCCGCTCTTCGAACAGCTGTTAACGGAACAACCCTAAGAATACGCCCAGTGGCTCTGCAGAGCGAATTCACCTCCTCGCCTTCTCGAATTAGATTTAGAAAAATGAACTAACTATTAAAGTATTGCCAACAAATAATTTAAGTATTAATATAATATTATCTAGTTTATATTACTTTTATTTAGCACCACTTCCTATGTTGTAAGTTTGCAACTTTCCTTAATTTATGTTTATAGTTCTCTCGGCGGATCTAGATTTCCGTGAAGTTAGCCGTTTGTGATGCGCAAAGACAATTAAGTTAAAAAAGTTCCATTGCGCGTCGAAACGGCTAACTTCACGGTAGCCTAGATCCACTATCCTTGTGAAGTTACTACTAAATACTTTGTTACCCGTTTTGGGAACCTACTTTTTTGACCCGCTTAGGCTGGACACTGCAGATACTAGCTTAGATAGCCTTTTAATATCAGAAGCACACCCAATTTGTAATGACCTAGTCCGCTAGGTCCTTACGGAGAATCAGGGATCTCACGTGTACACAACGTGTATCCAAAATACTGTTTCTACTTTGTCCAGCGAATAAGCATTGCCTTAAAATATAGAAATGCCACTAGAGTTTTAGACAAACTTCTATCATGGTGGCGATTTACGTGATTTAAAATTCTGTTGATCCGTTCCAGAGTTGCATTTTATAATTAAGGAGTTTTTTATTGTTATCTAAGCTTTTCTTTCTAAACATTTCAATGGTAGGTAGGTAATTTTATCCTACAAGACAAAACTTAATAAAACGTAAAATAACTTAGTGGGAAATAGAGTAGGGAAATGCCAAGCTAACACTCTGTCTTAGTTCGATACTGTTGGTAAGGCGGAACCGTGAAGCACCAACATACCGGGCGTACTTGCAAGCCCAAAACTCAGTTTCGTGTGAAAGTTTATCAAGAATCACTCACTATGTGATAAGAGAAAATAGGTTCAGGTGTGGCCACTATCAGTAACATTTGGTAAAACTCCTGATTCTGCGCATGGAATCATGAGTCTTGTACTAAATATTGTAAAAAACCGTCGAAAAGCGGGTTACACAGGTTACTACGCAGGTATACTGCGTAGTGTTCCGCAGTCGTTACCTTCCTGCTCGTTAGTTAAGTACCTACCTACCTTTTGAAATTTACTAAGATGCCGTTTTATGTAGGTGGCCATTATGTACTTACAGACGAAATAAATAATTTAGTTTATTAATTACCTATGTACTTAAATAAAATATGAGTAAATGTAGTAACCACAAAATTAGTAATTATACTTATTGATTATTTATCAATAAAGTTATTTTTAGATCTGAGAAGTTAGAACAATGTACATTACCGTAATCTGTAGAATTACTGTGAGCTGAGTATCTACATACAATCAGCTGTAACCTTGAAACTCTTGATAAACATGAGATGAAAATCGATACTATAAACTTGAAGTCAACTTTGCAATTGAGTAAAACGGGCGGCACACACGCTGGTGAACTCTGGCTTAACTTTAACCCACATAACAAAGTTCAATGTAAACACAATACGGCAGAAGTTTCCGAAGTTCCAGTTCACGGCCGCGAGGCGAGCAGGCGCCGCCACCACGTCGCGCCTCGCCCTCCCCCACCCCGCGCAGCCCTCAACCCTCACCCTCCGCTTCGGACCCGGGAACTTCCCTCCACCTGCCCCTCCAGCCAAAGTTTCCTGTAGCCAGACGAATTGCTTTCACTCTGCAGACGAATAAATCTCTTAGCTGTATTTTGGACAGATCCTTGGTTTGACTGGACCAATTTCAAAAAAGTGTGAGTACAGGTTGATAGACTGAACTGAAGTTTATAATAGTTGCTTGATGTGGTCAGAAGCAATGTCGTTTGGTTATTTATATTTAGTTGAGTATGTAGCCTACTAAACTTGATAAGGTAAGTAAGTAAGTAACGTATAATGATGATTGGTAGAAACATCATCTATGTAGGTAGGTAAAATGTAATTAGAGTATTATTATGATTGAAACATCAAACACTAGTAGGTACTCAACACAAACTTATTGCTAAGGTACACCTGTTTAATACAAGTGCTCCAGAAAGCGCACACCTTGTGCCTTATCAAATGACACCGTTTGATATGAACGTTTGCTACCTTATCTGTCATGTCGAAATTCTTTGGCGTATAACCACGATATAGCTAGATTTCACTATGTAATAATGTTTTTGAGTGAATTTTCATACGAAATCCGATCCTGGTTAACTAATTTATTTAAATGAGTTTTGTATTGTATGTACAATATGAATAAGTTCAAATAATCTAATACAGTACATAATAATTAAGTACAGATAAGTAACATATAATAATATTAATATGTTTTTTATTTATTCTGCTAAGTCAACATTTCACGTGTAGTAGCTATTTTTATAGTCATCATTACTAGCCTTCTTCCCTCTTCTCTATTGTCAAGCAAGAGTGACCTGCCACGCGATCCCAATACTTTACCTACACCCAGTAAATAATAATATCACTATGATTTCATTCCGACCGATAGATTAGCTTATCTTACAACTTAGTAACGAAATTGATAATAGTTTGTAAAAATATAATATTTGTATAGATGTTTTGAATAGTTGCGAAGACCTAGTAAACACGTAATATCTGTGTTTTACTTTAAGGTAAATTATAAACCTACTATTTAGGTAGTTAGACTACCTAGCTCAAGTAGTGTTCTTTCGAGTGAGCAGTTGATGTAATTATCAGTCTCAAAGTAGATAATTATAATGTAATAAAGGTGTATCTCCACTGTAAACAGTGCGCTGAGGCATTGTGATGGTGTCGCCGCAGCAGATAGTGGCTCGTAGGCGACGGCCCCGGACGGATCTGTTCGCCCCGCATCGCCCCAGGAGCGCCAGAGCTTCGCATCAGTGCCCAGTGTGCCCACCGATATCAAAGCCTTGCAACCTCGTCATCGCACACAGGCTTATCACTGATACCTGCCTTACCGATTGGTGGATTGGAGTGTTTGCGCGATAGATACGACTCGCAGGGGCCAATCGATTCCCCGTTTCGTTGAATCTTATCACAATCATGGTGGACGTTTGTACCTCGTGTCAGTTCTCTGATAGCATATCTGAAGATATCGACGAATGTATAAATATGGGCCCATCGATCGATCGGGTCTCTATCCAAGTGTAAGCAGTGATTGCGATTGACTGTGGAAATGGGCTGGTGTGTTAGTGCATTGCTGCTGCTGTGATCGACTGTCTGCAGGCCAAGGGTAACTCCGGAAATCAGTAACCAAGTGTCCTATCATTTTTAAACATATCTTAGAGACATATTTAGAGTAGTTTTAATGTAAAAATTATTAGGAGGTCGGTCTTATCAAATGTGACGTGGTATATAATTTTCCTTGTAAAAATTGTGGCTCGAAGGGTGCCAGATTGGCATCGTAAAGGCTCAATGTCTCTTCTTTGTTCTGCAGCAAAGCCATTCTGGTATGATTCTGATTAGTGTGCGTTGCAGTATTTAAACAAATAGAGAATACTGAGCCACTGGTGTGGGTATAGGTGACGATGATCTACTACCCGGCAATATAACTGCCACAATCATTAAACTTACTATCACAAGATTAGCTTTAGTTTCTTTTCGAAACGATAATTTGCAACTGAATTAGTGTAACTGTGAAAACAAAACTGAATGATTACGTAATAACATATGGTGTTCCAATGGCACATGTGTTCACTCGTTCCATGTGATTAGTTGGATGTGACTATTTCAAATTATCCTCCTAGTCGCGAGTTTAAATATCGTGAACATATTTTATAGTAGAGCTATACAGGCTCACTGACGTGATAGGGAAAAGAATTGTTCTTATCAGAGTACGTTAGCCGCACCTTTCAAGCGGTGATAGCAAGCCGCCTGACTCCATATCGAGCGCACACTACGATTGTCACACTGAGTAAATACGCAGCAGATTATAATATTACACTACTAACTCACATGTGCTCATTATTTTACTTTTTTTTACAGAACGCAGATGTGACTTCTGGCTGGGCTTTACGTCTGAGTTGGACAGGGGATCTTGACAGTTTAATGATATAGTGCTGCCAGATCTATCTTTCCAGCTCACGCGTGAAGCCACTTCTCAGCAAGTCGATGGACGTACGCGGAATTCAAGAAAACTATCGTTCAGATGTAACATTAGCGTTATAGGATTAAGTGGAGGTGTGATCTCTTCACTTTTTATGACTAAAGTGAGATTCAACTCCTCCAACTTAACCCTTGTCGCATATACAACGCAGACGAGGCGAAATCTTGAAGCAATGAAATTTTATTATTATTTATGTACCAGTAGTTAACCTAAAAACCCTTATTTTTTAAACCAAATTATTTTTGCTTAATAATTAAAAGGATTACAACAAGGATCTACTTATTTGAAAATAAGCACAAATTGTTTATGTTAATAAAAATACAAGATGTATAAAAAAATGATAGAAAAATTTAAATTTTGTTGGTGCACACACATGAAGTAGGTAAGTGGGTACATATTTTTTCTATGGACTTATGAAACTTTCTGTGAACAAGGATCCACAAAATTCTAACAGTATTAAATACTCGTACAAGGTAGGTACTCGGTACCGGTATCGCATCAGAAAGTAACAATACCAATAAAAGTAGGTATACCTGTTGTGCCAAAAGTATTGATTCTACCAGTAACGAGTACTTACTACTTTATTCGTTACCTACCTTCCTTTTTTTTATTTTTCATAAGAACATTTCGTACGAACTGTATACAACAGTATCGGATAAGCGTAAAAGTATCGATGTCTAGTAAAGTATTGGAACTAAAGTATCGGGAACTAAAATACTAGGTAGCCATTCTTTTTGCATAGTGAAATCCCCCCCACTTATTTACGTGTAAATACATAATATTACCAGGCGTAATATGTACCTACCTATCTATAAGTCATGTTGTAGTGCAGTGCTATCAAGCGATCTCAGGTGTTACTGTACTCTATAGAGTAGATGAGGCCTGTTATAATGTAGGTAGATTGTAGATAGGTACTACTTTTTGTATATCATAATTTTTTATTTTAGTTTATCTATGGATTCATATCGAAAGATAGGTACCTACACAGACAAATACATTGATAAAAATATTAAATTAAATTTAATATTATTTATTTCTAAAACCAAGTGAAAATAAAAAGATATACATATTTGCAATGGTTTTTTATTTATTCACCATGAAATATTACCTAGTTAAAATAAAATACAGCTAATATACAATATGCATATATTACCATCGAATTTAAAACGTTAATAATAAACAGCAAATTTTATTTTCAAGTAAGTCGCTGAGCAAAAACGCCTCTAGAATATTTTAAACTTGGCGCCATAGTCTATGGCCACAAGTATTATGCGAGACCTAAACGTTAGCAACAGTACTGAAGTTAGCTACAAATCTCTATAAAAAATCACAACAGCCAAACAAAAAATGGGCAAAAAAATGTTGGTAACACCGGTGCGCTAAAAAAGCTTGCAAACTTCACGCACCTAACCTGCGCTGGACATCGACTCGTCCGTATCTCTATACTCTGGGAAAATGTATATTGATTTTTCAAAGAAAACTCTACCTATGTAACAAAACACCATCCGCGGAGTGTTTATACGTGTATCGGAGTGCCCGCGGTCTAGTGCTGCGTCGTCGTGATGGTGCGAGTGCGTCCGTCGTTGCGTTCCCAGTGATAACGGAGAGAGTGTCGCGTCGCTCGGCCGACGGCCCGGAGCCCGGAGCCGGAGCCCAGAGCCCGGCCGCGGCCCCCGGAGCCATGGACGCCGGCGCTGACCCGCTGGGACCCTCCAGGCCGTGAGTATCCCTACGAGAGACCGAGTCGAGCGTTGCGAAATGCGCCTCGCCTGCGCTACGGCCGCGGCGGACATTCTCTCGCGGCCGAGGCGTCACGGCCTCCGCGTTGCGCCACCGTGACTCCAGTCGCCTCGGCGCGCCACCGGCAGCCCCCGCGGAGCGCGGCGGCCGAGCGTGACGCCCGCCCGCGAGGACGGCCGGGCTCGTAAATCTGAATCGTGTTTACGGTTTTTGCGGAGCGCACGGAACCTGTCGCGCCGCCCCCGAGACAAAGGGCGGGCGACGGGCGGCGCTCCGCTGCACGCGAGCGAGCTGCACTCGCCGCGCGTACCTACGTGCCTATCTATAGTTACGCGGTGAAGGCTGCGCTGCCTACCTACTCAAACAAAGCGTTTTGCCCACGAATCCGTACTGCGAGTTTCGCGAGTTGTATTTCGCGTTCTCTGTAAAATTTCGTGCGACACTGTCGCGGGAGTGATGTCATATAGGCTGGGTCTGGTTTGGTAACATCTGGAGCCGTCGTTCGTCCGTTTTCGTGTGCATTTTGAGGTTAGGTTGCGAGCAGGGCTTCCGTCGCAGTCGGGCGACTCCGCCGAGGGCTTGGGACTAAGCCAGAGTGCAGTGAAGTGTTTAAGTGTGATGATCAGTGAGAATGTGCCAGCACAATGTTTTGTGTGTTTTTTGTGATGGCTCTAGGGCTCTGCTGTGATATGTAGCCTTGTCAAAGGCATAAGTCACCAGACACATCCACAGTGTGGTTTAGCAGTGAGCCGGAGACAAGACAGGCTCTCATGACTGTAGACAAGAAGTCTATGTGAAGTACAGAAGACTCCATGCTCAGGTGACATTCCCATAAGACACCACCCTGTTGCATTTCACACCTACACAGGTTATTAACCTGACAAGCTGTATTGTCGCAGTCCTGCAGGACATGAGGTGAGGCCGGCATACTGGTTATACCATGCCATGGTTATAAGAATGTCCTTTGTTTCATTGAGGTTTCCTAGTGTGAAGTTGATAACAGGCACTCTACAATACTTGAATTATTGCTTGTTGATTCAGCTTGATACCAGTTAGTTACTATACGAAATGCAAACATGTGCAAATATACAGTTTAAACTAAATATAAAATTTTACAATAGAAAGGCGATCTAAACAAGTGAAATTTTGAACACAAACATACTACACAACTTTTGTTTACCTTCAAATTGTTTACAAACAAATTGTAAAATTTATTACAAATTGATTTTTATTCATGCAATGACATTAAATATTGTTAACATGCTTGATAATATTCAAGTTTAAATCATCTCAATGTGAAACACATCAAACATACAGGAAAACTAAATTTTGTTTATAAATAATCCATATTGAGCTGACTACACACAAGTCAGTTGCTATGCCTCGATCATTGCCTTCACAGATTGAAGTTCTGTTCACACCATCTGAGAATACCAATAGTAAGGATAGTGTAGTACTGATGGTAAGGTCTTATCGTATGCTGATAGCTACAATACTAATTTAGGCCTAAATTGCAGTAGCTATGCATGTAAAAACACCTGCTGAAAGTTTTTTTGCTTCTTGTTTTATTATCTTAAACAAGATCTGTAGGTAATCGTAACTTTTATTGTCCTACAACTAGGAAAAGTGTTCCCTATGGATTTCCACAAAATAGTACCTATTTATAATTGCTGTCCATATTCATAAAGTAAGATTCCATAAATAAGTTGAATAAATCCAATAGTTACAATATTGATACCTATCTCAGCTAGAGTTTATTGCTAATTGTATAGACTCAGATAATTTGCAGTTACTGTGCGGTGATAGTCTTATTTATTTGTAAATCTGCTAGAGTAATGATCTGTTGGGATTTATCAAATGTTAGCGTATATTCAGATTCATGTTAATTTATTGGTATACATTTTTTCAACCTACTGGTGCTGTGCCGGCCTCTTCCCTTAAAAGTTAAACTTTATCCTTATATTCTTATTGTCTCATGATGATTCCCTTTGCATGTCTTTGTACTGAAACGGTAGACTTCATCAATCAGTTTTGAGATTTGATAGTATTCATGCCATGAACAACTAATTATGTTGATTGCTACATTAGAATATGATGAATTATAAATCACAGACAATTCATTTGCAGGGACACCCACTTCCTTCAGCCACACTAATCACTAGCATTAGGAAACTTTCCTAAATTTGTTGTTTGGTCAAAATTGGCTCTTATAGAGTACAGATTTATGTGTAACCTCTTTGATTTCAATGTTGCTAAATAAATTAGAGCAAAGTTTTTCAATAAGTTCCCTGAAATCATCTAAAAAAGATTGTTCACCTTTTTTTAAATTGTATCATTTCATTTATTTATGTCTCCCGCAACTTTGTGCCCCACTTTTCTTTTCTACTCATCTGTACAAATTCCGATTTCTTAGGCTACCTTAGCTATTTTCGCGCCGCTCATCCACTGCTGTGCAAGTGGTCCCATTCGAAATATTGCAGTGCAAAAAAGTCTAAGGATCCCGCATATTTAGGTAGGTTCTAAATTTCAGCAAAAACCATAAAAACAAATCACCCATTCTATTTTTAGGTACTTAACCCAGGTAGGTAATAAATTAAAGATATAAATTTAAAATTCATCCATTAATTTCCATACGAACTTTGACCCTACTTTTTACCATGTTGTTGCTGCTGAGTTATAGAATTGACTTACATACAGAGGGTCCTGTGTAATTGTTCCCAGTATTTTTTCGTTATATACATAAAAACTACTTAGACAGATAGACAGACAGGCATTCTAGTTATGCTATATTAGTGTTCTACCAGCTTAGCTTTTTTCATGGAAAATTTTTTTTGATGAACATAATTTTTGCGCTATACCTAGGCGCGGAACAGATAATAGTACCTACTCTAGGTACAGTTTGAATACCTGTACAGACAGATAGAAAAATTGACATGGTGTTTGATTTTTTTTTTTAAAGAATACATTTTAAAATAATGTATTCAATAATATTACAATCTAGCCTTACGTTTAGGCTAATGAGTAATTTTAAGTTGACCTACTCTTATAAAATAAATTAGTTGCTAAGAATGTGTCCCTTGGCACTTTTCTTACTGTCTCTATTTATTAAGGGGAAGCACTTTGTTCATGTGTTTATTGACATTTTTTCACTCTATGTTAAGGTCACTATTGATTTTACACTACTAACTCAAAAGGTTTAGTCCTTTTGAGCCTTCTCACTATATCCGTGTTGTAAAAGTTGACATGTGATTGCATTAATTGCATAGTACAATAGATAGATAGTGCTTGTCGTAATATGACAACACCTTATTGTGAAAACTGCTTGCAACTTTTATGAAGATGGTATTTGTAAGTCAGTGTTTCTCAAACATTAGGAGATACTTTTGAGGGGTGAAAATTATTTTGCTTGAAATGACGATTGAGTTAGACTAATAATGTCTATTATAGGTACTAGTTCGACTTAGACTTTACAATAACGATAACCAACCAATTGCTTTACAGACCTAAGATGCCTTTTGTGGGATTAAAAACACACCACATTGTAAAATCCACCTGGATTGGATATAAAATTGCCAGTATTGTTATAATTTTAGTTATGAAATACCTAGTAAGCATAATTAATGAGGTTTTGTACTCGTAAATTACATATTTTTACTAATAAAAAAAGACAGTTTTTCTAAAACCGTAAATATAGCAGTAACAGAAAAGACTAGACAATCTAAATTAGTAGGTGTTCTTGTAGGACTGCAAAACTGAAATACCTACCGTAATAATATTAAAACTGAAAATATATAACATTATCGATTCGAAGTTTTTTGACAGGGTACTAAAGTCAGTTTACACGCCGCTTATTACATAGCTGTCATCTGCGCATAATGTCATGAAACGTAATGTTGATCTGTCGACGTTTCTCACCTGCGCCCTCTGGGGGGTCTGGCGTGTTTCTTGCAGGCCTCTGTCACTTTTACCTAAATATTCTTTATCGTGCATGATTTCGACTCAATATGGCTCATTATGGGAGCATTCCCAATGCTATCTTTGGATTTCTCGTCCGTGTCACATTAAATTGTAGTTTCTATGTTATTTCTTGGGAACTATATGCTGTCAATTTTAGAGTGAGCCCTCTTGTCAGGTTAGGGCTCGCTACAGATGCTAGACATTGAACTCTGACACATACTTGCTTAGGGTTGACATGCCATTGTAAAAACTGCTTGTCGTGATTTATATGTATTATGGCGTTTGTTATTCGATTCAATCTCATGTATGTTCGCAAAATTATTAACCTGTTTAAGTGAAGGGCAATTCTAAGTTCGGACTTGAAATTTATTCGGCAAGTTTAAAAACATAGATAATACTTTTGATAGTGTCTGTGTATCGCAGATATTATGGCAAGAGGCTTAATTGAAACATTTCGTAGATAAGTCTTATGTGGTAAAAGGATCGAGGGTGTGTCCCACAGGGAAAGGCTGTGGTATGGTAGGTGGTATTAACTTCGAAATCGTTCGTTGTTCTTGAAGATATTTGTTATTACATTATTTTCACGTCAGGTTTCGCCTTCATCGTTGTAGCTAGGTAGGCACGTTATCTGTTTGTGTTCACACAACTGTCACGTATCCCCCCGTCGCAAAACGATCGACATTTCTTCGACAATTGAGTCGTCTAAACAAACAATACAAAGGCATAGGTAGGTACAGCCTCCTTGGCGCGGGGGTCATATATAAATCAATCGCATAGCGTAAAAACTGGATTGTGCATCTATGGGCAGTCGCCATGATCATGACGAATCGATACCACATCCATCATAATCCATTCAGCTGCTAAGCTCCTTGTGGGAACTCTCAGCAGCGGGATCTCGTTGCTCTCACGAGTGGAGCGATTAGCGGAGCGGTTTATTCGTCGTGAGATACGGCTAAATATACTCTTTCGGTTTCGCTCATGCATGTCGGTCCTTTCTCATTACCCGCTATAATGAGATTCACGGCTCGACGTTACGTCCGGCCGGGGCCAGCGACTTGTTAACTGGGAACTAAAGCCTTCACTTTGCATAAACGCAGCGATGAGCATAGCGGGAAATTGTATCGCTGCCTATAGACGGTGTAATATGTGGTTTATTTTAGTTTTTTCTTTAACAGGTTAAGGACCACTATTATAACTATTAGGTTGCACGCTACTAACCAGTTCATTCAATGCTATACATTCTATGCAATTAATTTTCCACGTCTGCTCATCGCCATGCTCGTGTCCAATCACTTACAAGCGCTACCTTAGGTTTACGATTCACGCTACGCTTAACTCTAAGCTTATACGAGCACAGGGCCGGAGACTTTCTTGCCCAGACACAGTCCTATTTACTTTACGTGCTTATGTATCTTTCTGGCTGCGAAACCTTTATATAAGCGTACGTACGTACATAGCTACAAAAGTACATAGATGGGACGCCTGTGTGAGTAACCACAGCAGTTTCGTCTATAGTGCGCTATACGTATGTGCTATTTTGCCGGAGTATGAGGTGTGACAGAGCGGCACGTTCGCTCGGGCGGCGTTTGTGTTCGTGCAAGGACGACCAACGTTATATACCCAACCCACAACTATGGAATAATACAGATTCTAGCGTGGCTTTGCCTTTCTAGTTTAACGTGAATCACCTCTGGACGTTTTTAATGTTTCACGAAAGCGACTGCATAATATAAAAAGTTGTTTTGAAAAGTGCCTACACTGTACAATAATGTATTCCGAACTGTGCCGTGGATATTGGATAAATCTCGAACATCTGCAGAAAATGTGGACGCGAGGATACGCGAACGCACGACTGCCAGCCCTACCCTTGACTCTTGACATTAGTCTGTCAGGCACGATTGCGAGTGCTACCTAGCATCGTGTACTTACGACAGGTCTGCAAAATACCTTGGAGAGTATGATGCTTCGATTAGCATAGCCGCGTCGCGCCAATACCTAACGAATGAAGAGCTGCGTTCTTAGAACAAATCTGCATTGTTTCAAACTCGAAGGTCTCATATAAAATTTCAGCGAGTAAAATAGAGGAAACATCTCTAAATGCAAAACGATCAATCAGTCCCGCATTAGTTTCCGCATTTTTGTTGTACTTCCTCGATACGGATAAACGAAACCGAAACAATAAAATGTTTGCGATCTCGCACAAAGCATACCTGGCATCCTCGGAGAACCTGGTGGTCCTGCTTTAAAATAAAACGAGGGCAAGGAATGTCACGATAGTCACGAACCGGCGCGTACGAAGAACATACCAAATGTCAAAAGTGTCTCGGAATCAGACATGGGATCAAAAGAGTTCACGGCAAAAAAGATAACTGACAGTTTTGGATGGCAGCGAACGAGGCGAGCTCCCTAAAACAATAGAAATCGTACATTAGGGAGCGTGCTTTATTTTAATCCAACCAATCTCTGGATCTCGCGCTTTGTTAGAAAGGTTCGGATTCACAGCTGTAGCTTTCCGGCCGGATGCATCCGAAAGGCTCCTCTAACGTGTAAGAAACAGAAACCGACAGTTGTGAATACTGAATACCGCCGAAGGGATAGCGCAACCACCATTGTGCGAAGCGGAGCCCGGCCGCTTGATCGCATCTCCCTCTTGCACTTACGCGCAGAAACGAGATGGGCGACCGCTGAATGCACACGGTGCGGGCTCTAACCGGCAAGTGATGGTGAGCGGTGCCGGTGACCATCGATCGCCGATCCCCAGAGCACGGCCACTTGCTCATTACATAAGAGCATAACTCGCAAAAACTCATTTGCAAAAACATTCGGTGGCGGGCTAATTAGCTATTCACGGATAAGTAGGTAGGTATACTTAGAGTCGAGCGTAGGTACCGTGAGCCGCGCGAGACTTGGAGCGACGACGTGCGCGACTAGTTGCTGCCTGCGGTGCGCCGCCGCCGCCACCGACGGGACATAGTTTCTCAACCTTGGGGATGTGTGTGACCCTCGTTGGGGTCGCCGCTTGAATAATTAAGATTACTATCATCATTATGCGAAGAAAAAGTTTTTGTGACTATAGTGCAGCACCGAGTATGATTTTGTTACGAAAAATGATCCACGTCAATGAGGCAGGTGTGGCGACACTAAGCCGTGTCTCATCTCTACTCTAAAGTTCAGCCGAGGCCTTTTGCAACGTTATATTGTTTGTCGCGTCGCACACACTGCATACTCCAACAGTTAAGAATTTAGTAAGGAATGCTTTGCGCTTTCAAACACCTTCAAATAGAACGCGCGAGCACACATCAGGCAGGGTCGAACCAAATTGATTTAACTCTATGGAAGTGAGAGTTTACGAGTACTCGAAGTTGGCAGACATGAGCATCGGGTGATTAAAAGCTACTAGTGAAATTTCTAACAATAAGTACCTCTGGCGTAGGCCGGAGGGAGGTAAAGAGGCGGCGAGGTCAGACGGGGTTGAAATTAAAGGGACAGCTGACCCACCCTCCTCCGCTTTTTGCTCTCGTATTTACGTTGTTATCAACGTTTGAGTCGGGCATATAAATTATGTACGTGTGTTTATTGAGTTTAATCGTCGAGTCAATATCTGCGGCTCTTATCTTGAGCAAAACTGGGTCGTTGTACTTGGTCTTCTCGCGTCGCTCTACGCTTTATAGACAGCCCTGCAGCGTCTATATATATATATCTGCTAGCGTTATATATACCTACATAACTAGCTAAACCTACCTACAAACACTACGACAAAACGTGTGCATATGTGCACCGTACACACGTATAGCGTGTTCATATTTCGAGGAAAAGTCAATGTGATTACCGAGCGATGCTGACCGTTCAAATTTTTCGCATTCGTTTCGTTCAACGGAGTAAGAATGATTTCAACTCATTAATCAATTAGCCCGGCTTAATTTACTACATTCAGAACCGTCGAAAAGAATTTGCGTTTTTTGCGGAAAGCTTTGAAAGTGTTTTACGTAATATGTGCAGTGTCCATGTTTGTGGGAACTGTGAGTGGTCGCATCGAGCGCTCGGAGAGGAGAGTGCACCACACTCCCAGCGCCGGCCGGGGGGCTCACCCGCGTGTGATCCGCCGTCCTTGCCGGCTGGCATGCGGGCAGCCATCGGTTTCAGAGGTCGCCTGTATACAGGTCACACTCACTATATACATCGCTCCCTCTATATCTATCCACAGCTATGCTACCTACGCTACACGTTCGCGCTATATACACGTCAGATGCAATCACGAGAGAGCGGGCTTGCGTGATAATGATTTAGACTCGTGTGGACTGGAGCGTCGGTTTCATAGAGCGAGATACGGTTTACCCGCAAAGGACCTTGTGAAAGCGAGTATTTATGCTTTTACGTCACAAAGGCTCGAAAGATGGCGCCCTAAAATTGTGCCCCTATGGGCAGCGCTGACCCTTTACGCCCACCACGGCCAGCTTGCTTGCATCACATCAGTCGTGAATGTTGAAAGTGCATTGTCCTCTGGCGCAAGCGTAAATATTTGCTGATGTGATTTGTGCGTAGGTACTGCCTCCCTTGTCTCAGCACCGAGATTTGCCACCTACGAAATAGACTGTGATCATCAACCAAAATATGTTTCTCAAAAATATACTAATTAATTACATGTATTTATTATTAGTTAAATATGAAGTCTAAAATGTTCCAGTTTGCATTAACTAATATATGGGTAACATGAAACTTCATCAGACTTCACCCGCTGCTATCCGCGACTTGGCTCCTCACTTGCCTATTCGCGCACGCGTTTGCATCATATCTATTTAAATTGCAAACTAAAATTCAGGTTCTTGTTGAATTTACATTAGAATCCAGTTTTTTTACGTCGAATTAGAATTCACATGAGAAAGGATGCCTGGCAACACTATCTTTCTTGACGTTGGCATTATAGTCGAGTAGTTAGTAACCAGTAATTTGTATATTTTCTAGATATAAGATAGAATTTAGCACTTTCATTTCAACCAAGATTTAGAAAAACCTTAGAATAAAAATAACTAAACTTGGGTTATTTTAAAATAATCTGAATTTTGATCAGTAGAAAAAAGGCGTTGCCGAAGTTACCAAGACTTTGTAGCGATTAAAATCTTAAGTTTGAGTTGTTTTATATCTGTTAACGAATCTTCAGCTTTAATGTGCTTTAAGTAATTAGTATAAACTTCATTGATGTTTAATCTAACTTGATTTAAAGTTCTTAATGTGTATTCAAATCATTTGCTTGTTGCCATTACGTTAAAATTAGTTTGATCGCTGTAGCTATTTTATCTATTCTATCATAAAAGGCATGGTATTTCTGTTTTCTGATATGATTTTAGGCGTCTCCCTCAGGCGTACTGTATATAGAAGCGTAGGTAGGTAGGTACATAGTCTAATCACTACCTAAAGCCCGAATCCGTCCTCGCAGAACAATAGAGGCAGGCTGACTACGCCACTGCTAATGGTCTACCAATTTTATTGGACATCCATAGTGAGATGAGGCATCAGCCACATACACATATCAAAGCTATTCAACGGTCGTTACCTACTTTTTTCATACCCGTCTGGGACACATGAGATCTCTGCGAGGCCTTCAATATTCGGACAAGTATTATTACTTTCATTATGGGGCTTTTTTGTGACGTGGCATTCGTTTACCGGTTGGAATTATTGACACATCGACCGATAGAATACATACACCTGACGAACACGTACGCTACCAAATAAATATGTCAACCGGGAGCGATACCGCGTGCGTGTATACTTACTAGCCTTCATCAGATACGCATTATCGTTTTGGACTTGAGACACATGACGTCGCACAGATAGCCTTGTTCGCTAATCTGGCTAACCTATTTCGTCGACCGTCAGTTCCCACACTGAAACAATGACCTGAATATCTCATTTGAATATTTACTGGCAATTCATCAGTTTTCTGTTCACACGCGCTGTTGTCTTTTTTTGGCAAAACGAGTGAGACTATCTAAAGTCATATGAAGGTGGTCATATTTAGGGAAATGACACCCTATTACTGCAGGTGCAGCTACATATACGCTATCCTCGCCGTCTGCTGAACCGAAGAACTCTTGTACTCTTGTCCGCAAATGTATCTTTATCTTTGTCTTCAGGTTATTCCATTCGAAATAGTTAGTATCGGTCAGTGTATACAAAGATTATGTAGTATGTTTTCCTTCTAATCCTGCAACCATTTCAAATGCGACTTGTGTCCGCATTTTAATCAAGACTTAGAGCGTACAAAAAAGCAAAGTGAAAAAGTAATCGATTCCAGCTCTCCAGCTCTCCGCGCAACTCCACTGAGCGATGTTGCTGGCCAAGCATTGCTTTCAAACTTGAAAGGACTAATCGAATTACTGGAATAAGCTACTTTTCTAAGACCATTTTAAATTTCTATTGACAAAAAGTTTATGCCTTACTACACAAATTAATTATACCAGTTTAAATACACCATTACACATACATGGCTCATTATATCAGTGAGATATTAAATCATCAAAAAATATCTCATAGGTTTTACGTGCATCGAAGTTCACCATAATACCTATATCCCCTAGTTTATTTAAAATTATTATCCCCACAAAGGTTTTGTTTCCTAAAGTTGAGAAACTCTGGTAAAATCTGAATATTCAATTTGTAATAAAAACTTAGAACAGTAGCACTATTCGCTGTTTCTGTAGGATATTGAAAATAGAAAAATAAAAGTACTCTCATTAAAAATGGCAAGTGCAAAGCTAAGCAAGCAGGCAGCAAACTTTAAGCCGCTCTGGATCGTAAAAAGGTCTCGTAAAAAACTTGTAAATTGCTTAAACGTTTCAATTACTCATGCATGAATCAGTTTTTACAACAACACATTCAATAAAATAAAATTCATCGATTAACATAAAACAAAAAACATGAACGTAAGAGCCGGCGCTAAGTAATCGTCGCACTGATAAATGAATGTTAAAATATTGAATAAATAAACACACCGCGACCATTACGAGTTCATAACTTAACTGTTACACAACAATTGACTAATATAACGGAGCGTTTTGTTTACTATAGCTCCAATAATAGTAAGTGAAGAGCAATAATTCAAGTCGCTTTATGAATGGAGCGCGCGAGTCGCGACACATTTATGTATATTACATGTGGCGTTATGTCTGTCCGACCGAGTGGAGCTGTCTCCGAGCGATCACCTGATTTTATGTTTCAATTTTATGTGTACTTATCGAGCGAGTTTGTAAACTCAATAATAACGATGCCGGTTTGTTTGTACTAACGTAGGTAGGTTACACGGTTTGTAAACGACACACACCATAACATTCATCCGACATCTTTTAATAGGTAGGGACTTACCTATATTTACAGTTTCGGTTTTACTTAATGCACCACGCGGACCCAATGTGGATTGATGAATGTCTTTCGATGATTCTTATTCATAAAGTACCTACACGTGTTAACGATGTCATTCCTCACCGTATGTATGATAGCATTGTCAATACAATTAAAGTATGAGTAATTATTATGGAAAAATTGCAAAAAAATAACGCGAGTGAAACCGCGCCGCGTCTTAATAATAAAAATAAGTATAAATGAAAAATCTCTATTCAGTCTAAATTAAAATGTGTCTCTAAGAAATTTGACAATATATTGTTTAAAGACTTTTCGATTATAATCGTATCTTATTTAAATTATTTCAAGTATTTTATGTACTCGTAAGTTGAAAGCTTTAAAACCTTAAATAGTGAAAGAGCCTGGATTAGAAAAGCTGGGAAGAGTTCCAACTCGCGATGAGATTGCATTGCAGTTTGCAGATGTTCTCCCAACGGTATTGCTACCGTCCAATGGGGCGGGCTTTCGGCATTCAGTTGATTTTGAGACTTGTCGTCCGTCAGTGAGGTTACACGTTACACGTCATTACACGTGGCATTATGTATTGGGACATAGGTCATCGGCTGTTCTGTTCAATTATACGATCGCCGATCAAAACAGCTTGTGGAATTTTATGGTTTTAAGACTGCTGAAATTACGAAATTGACCATGCATTTTTGCGGGTTTATCGTATTCACAAGCTTATAAATAGAAAAGTACGAACTTTCAACTTCGTTTTTATTTTCTAACATTTGAAATGTCTTCTGTATAGAGCATATAAATGGATAATGAAATGAAAATTAAACATAAAACTGCAATTTTTCTCTAATTACTTGAGTTCTGAACTTTTATTTTCTTGTTGACATTTCCATAAGGCTAGAGGGTCTAACTCTTGCGGAAAAAAACTTTTTTTTTTTTTTTACAAAAGAAAAAACAAATACCTACAATGGTTTACTGGAGGTCCCCGCACAAGGGCTAGCCTGTATCGCGGGAGACCGGACAAAAGCGATATATCGTGCCAGTTTCCGTGGTTCAGCTTATAGCCGTGATTGCTCTGAACTTAGTAATCACCGAGATAAGTTGAGATACGTGAGTACGATATTTGCCACGATTATCGTTTTTCGCTTTCAGGAGTAAATGAGTAAATGTGGCCTTGCTCTGGATCAGGGGTCCTATTTGGATGAAAGGTTATGCTAGCGAGATGGTTCTTAGCGGTTCTTAAATTGGTTCTTGGTTGAAATCAGTGCAGCCGTTTCCAATATCATCAGCTCACAGTCAAGTTCACAATGCTGGTTAGAAAAATCTTCGTATCGCAAGTGTTCGTAAGACAGCCTATTCACTTGAGCTGGGATAGTATCAGTAACTCTATAGAGTCTATAGTAACAGTATAGACCGATGTCGACACAAAAAATTACTTGTTGTGTAGACGCCATTGACACTATTTGACGCTAAATTATATACATTTGTGTCCAGTTTCAGTGTTGTCGTACCTATGCCTCGTGTATTCAAAGGTTTATCTTATCCTAACATTTAGTGAACAGCTTATGTCCCCCACTCGATAGCGGTCGCAAGAAATCGGTGGATGGTATGGCTCTGGCAGGATCGGTCGTCATGTCGCTCTTTGGAAGAGGCCTATTACTATACTTTAATATAGCTTAATAACTAACATAAGATATCAAGTAAAATATTATATTATTAGGTACTCGTACTAAACGCACACTACCTGCCCGTGCTTAGCTTTAACTTTCTCCCACGATAGCATCTTTACCCATCGGTTTGCCAATAACTAATTGAAAGGCTTGATTCCACTTAGTCCATGTTCACCAATACGGTTACCAACACAAATGGATGGGCTAAACGTTGTTGGGTTAGACAAAAGTCATAAATAACTTTATTTATTTAATATCACAAATATCACTTTGAAACGTCTTATAAGTTAGGTACTGTATTTAATAATAAAAACATTATTTTGTTATCAACTAAAAAACACCGACAAACACTAGAGCATCGGTGGTCTAGTGGTAGTGACCCCGCCTTCCAACCTTAAGGTCGTGGGTTCAAACCCTGTCGTGCACCTATGGATTTTTCTGTTCGAAAAATTGATGTGCGCAATGCCAGTGCTCTCATACGGTGAAGGAAAACATCGTGAGGAAACCGGCATGTCCAAGAACTAAAAATTCGAAAGACATGTGCCATCCACCAATCCGCATTGGGTCCGCGTGGTGGATTAAGACCTAATCACTCTCGCCTGAGAGTAGGCCAGTGTCCCAACAGTGGGAACATTAGAAGGCTGTCATGAGGATGATGAACTAAATAACATTAAATTTTTTTTACAATGCATATGACTTAAAAAATAATGGTAAGTAACAAAAATGGCCACCACTCAGCATGTGCTATGGCAGAACAACTAATGCCATAGCGCTGGTTCTCTGTGGTTGCCGTAAAATTATGTGAGAGTGCAGCAGCTAATGTGATACACACTGAAACTTTACTGATAATTAAGTCGGTTAGTGGTTGACATCAACTACAGACGGGACCAAAGCTCAACGTGTCGTCCAAAGCACAGATGTAATGCCAACAATCATCCAAATTATGACACACGTAGTGTCTACAGACGCTCGGCGAACGTTCCAACTCCGTCCCTTCGTTAGGTGGAAGGGTGGTTCGGGCTCGTTTGATGGCTCGGTCGAGTTGGCCCAACTAGCTTGGGCGAGAAGCAGCACGCGGCGGCGGTAAATCGACAAGAGTCAAAGGAGCTCGCGAGCTTTTTGCAAACCTGCCCCCACACGCGCGAGCCCGGTTTGCGGCTCGCTTGAATTTCCGAGGCTCTGGCAAACGCTTTAATTATAACCATTATAGAAACCAGCTGGGTCTGTTGTGATACCATAGTATACTCGTTTCAGATCCCCTTTCTGAAAATTACTAAAGTTCTTTAAGATAGAGCTCGACCGGTGGAAGTACCTACTACCGTCAAAATGATTTCTGCCGCTAAGCAGTAATGCTCGCATGCTACGCCACGGCACACCCCGGACACTCAATAAAATGTATGAAGCCAACACGTCGCAATCACCACTCGCATAGTTTGTGAACGTAAACAGTGCTGTTGTATGTGTGAGTGTCATGGTTGTCCCCACACAACTATAGCAAGAGCGAGAAGCACACTTTCGCTCGCCCTGGCTTGCGCGCGCTTGGAATAAACGCGTACCTTAGCCGTTAGCTTCAATGTCGGCGAAAGGTGCCGTGTGGTGCCGGCAAACTCGCGACCGGGGTGGGGTAAGTAAAACCGGTGGGAGGTAGGAAGTGGCCATTCTTTATGTAGTACTAATATCTGTTCTGTGACCACGGGTGCAATTAAACGACTTGCTAATGTGTCGGTGAGCATCAGGCTTGGCTTGGAATGAACGTGGGTGCCGGCCATCCAGGCCCACGTGCGTCGTGCTGTGCAATTAGGACTGTGAAGTGAACCTTATGATTAGTTGCAAATTATACATCACTATTAAAACGCCCCACGACTTAGTCCACACTCACTTTTATAATGCATCACTGTTCATCTCATCCCTCTATTTGTTCTGGAAGTTGAATTTTCTGAATTATTTTTGAATGCACCTCGCTCTACAAATCAAAATGTCGTTAGACCGTGACGGAGGCCTTTAGGCGGCCTGTTAACTCCATAATCAAACTTGGCCACTGACTCGTGCAAACTTACTTACACATTAAGAAGAACACACTCTGTGCGAAAAGCCCAAGTACCCGAAAATACGTTCCCAAATTATAAATTCGACTATTTCTATAAATCCCATAGACGAGAGCTAGATATGTTTAATAACTGGAAGTGCAAAGAAGTCTTAACATAATAAAAGAATCTAAATATATCATCGACACATAGAAAAGCCACTGTTTCCCCAATACTAAACTAAAAGCTTGATATTTTCGCCACTATAAAGCTCTCAATTCCATGAATTTTTTACTCCTATTATGAAAAGTTGAATTTCAATTCAATTCAATTCATTTATTTTATGCTCAATGTACAATGTATTCAGCTTAGGTGTAACTTAATGATAATGCTGTAGGTGAGTACATGGACCCTGTAAGGGCGTTGCAAGTTAGTTATAGGTACCAGTAGTTTACATAGTTCTAATAATTATGCAATATTTTAAATCTATACTAATTTTAATTATCGTGTATTGATTATCTAAATAATTACCTACAGTTACATTACGAGACAGTTTAGAATTTAAATAGATACAAAAGCGAAATTAAAATGTCATAAATTATAAGGAAATAGGAATACATTTTCGAAAATACGTATGAAAACATGTCACTTAAAATGTAGAAAAATATATAAAAATAATCAGAACGTATGATGTCAGTTATATTAAAGTTTCATTATAATATATGTTAAAATAAAGTCATACGAGTGTACCCGTTGTTAAGTACGAGGTATTTGTCCAAATTGTCATGGTTAGGTTAGTAAATAAATGTCAAAATAAAATAAAATTGTGTCAAGTAATGTCAATTTTGTAAGAAAAGTGGCTGAAACTAAAAAGGGTGACGATTTCGAAATTACTTACGGATTGATTGTTTTGGAGGTCAAAAAAACAAGCGAAGTCTCATCATCTAGAGAACGGAACCCGCAGGACGCAAGTCAGTCACTTGTCTGTTTATTTAAACTAAGCAGAGTTATACCTGGTATAGAGAAACAGAGCTTCTAATCGAGCCTACCTAGTTACTTATCGACGCCACCTTGGAGATGTCGTCATCAAAGCCACATGTCAGACAGTGTACGTTCTTTAAACCTACCGAGATAATGTGAAACATTTCAAAACGATAAACACCTTGGTGCAAAACGAACCGTTATGATTTACTAGTCTGTGACTAATTTAATCGTTTCTGACCTTGCATTTTTGTTAATCCGTGTTTCCCGTTAGAAGGTGGAGGTGGAGGTGGTACTCAGTGGAATTGTGAAGGTCCTTCTGAACAAGTTGAACTATCATCAGCATCACTGTTAAGTTTACTCTATCATCATCATCATCGTGATCAGCAATCTAATGTTGCCGTTTCTAGAACACTAGCCTACTCTAACTAGAGCTAAATTGATAGTCTTTATCCACCACGCAGATCCAATGTTGAGAAGAGCGAGATTGCTGGTTAAATTCCCGCTGCGAGACGAATGTTTGCGTGATCTGCAAATATTTGTTCTGGGTCTGGGTGTCGTGTTACCATATTGAATTTAGTTCAAATTCGACTTGCTGTTGATTCGGACAAAATTTATTGGGACACACTGTCTCAACTCAATTAAAATTCAATTGTATGTCAGTTCTGTCTGTTTGATGTTTAAGAAAGTTACAGTTCTTGAATCTGCCGGTTCTCTCACCATGTGTTCCTTTACCGTTTCCCCACTAACTAGCATAGCTCACATAAACTTTTTGAAACAAAAAACCCATAAGTACATGACCGAATTCGACGAACCCACTTAGAATCGTAATGCAAGGGGGTGCTACCCCAGCACTACATCACCAGTGCTCAACAAGAGTAAAGCATCCTTTAAAGTGTGCCACGACGAACGGTTTCGAGCCTGGTCCGTCCACCCATCGGTCCGGAAGTGGGGGTCTGCCTATACTGCGTGATATCATCCGGTTCGAGAACCTATTATAAATACCTAAATAGGCTCGCGACTTGTTTCCAACAACAAAGTGAATCTAATGACGTAACGCGCGACTTGACAAGTAGCTCAGATTACGTTATGGGAAAATTTGAATCCTGAATCCTACAAAACTGTTTTTGCTTGTTTACGCTTGTAGGTAAGTTAGTGCAAGTCATACGAAGGGGACCTTGCCTGGCACGGTCGTGTGACATTTAGCAACTTACTCTGGCGCGCTCCGCGTGATTTGTCAGCTCAATGTATCTCTCCATTCATTCTAGTAGGTTCTAGTCGGTTGGAACGCGGCGCAGTGCATCCAATAATGTTGTGTTGTCTCTGTGCAGGGAGGAGGTGGAGGAGAAGCCGAAGCCGACAGAGAACCAGGACGACGGCTACGAGACGAGCAACAGCGGCGAGGCGGCGCGTCGCAAGCCCTCCAGCGCCGAGGGCTCCCCCGCGCCGCCGCGCTCCCCGCCGCCCCCCGCGCCGCCGTACGACCCCTCGCCCCTCATGCGGTACGCGGAGCCGGAGCCCGAGTACCGCGCCTTCGAGCCCCCGCCTGAGTACCAGCACTTTCCCTTCCCGAAGTACAACGAGCCGTACGCGTTCAAGCGCGACGCGGCGAGCGACATGCCCTTCGACATGAGCCAACACGCGCCACAGCACGCGCACATGCACCCCCACCACCACCAGCAGCAGCAGCAGCAGCAGCAAGCGTACAAGCGCGAGGACGAGTACAACGGCATCAAGCGCGAGTGCGAGGATCCCTACTCGTTCGTTGAGGAGGACCCCATGTGCGGCATGATGCAGCCGCAGCAGGCGCTGCACATGCAGCACATGCACCCGCACCACCACCCGCACATGATGCACCAGCAGATGATCATGAACCAACCCAAAAAGAGAGGGAGGAAGAAAAAAATCAAGGACGAGAATGGGTAAGTTTACTAGAAGTATCTGCCTCACAGCCGATTTTACCATTCCAACTGAATGGCTTTTAGCTTCAAATTGAGATCTCAGTTTTTATACAATTTGACAGCGTTCGAACTCTGTTTAGAACTAAACGCTGTTTAGTTTGAACGGTGAAATCGAAACTAAGTCGGGCAAACAGACTACATGTCGACTCAAAGCATTTGAAAAGGTTTTTTCATACATTTTATGTACCATAGAGTTAGGTAAATTGTGCTTAAACGTACTACAGTTTCTAGTTAGGTAGCACGATGTAATAATCGAATAAGTACGCTCTATTTACAAATAATAAAATAATACGTTTGACCAAGAGTTGCATTGAAGCAGTGTTAGGATTACGTCCTCGAATATTGCGTCGCAGAAACCCACTATCTTCTGGTTAAAACTGCTTTGAAAGCTTTCAAGAAAACAACAACTCAACTTGACATGTTATTCTTCCCGTGAAGGGTTCGGGGTGAGGCTTTAATAGCGGCCTGTCATACCCCCGGGCCCGGCCTGCCTTTGCGCCAGATCACAGTAATTCAAACGGACGCTACACAAAGGGCCCTAACACCTGACATTTACACACTTGACGGCTTGTGCCTTGTGCCCTGCTTGATCAAGGCTTTTCTGTGTTAAAATGTTTATTTAGATCATAGCAATAAAATATAGTACAAAACAAATGAGAGCCGGGTATGCTAAGAACAACAGCAATTATTCTAAAGTCTTTCAGACCTGTTTCGCTGACCAGTTTTGTAAAAGTGTGCTCATAAAGCAACCTCGCCTTCCGTGGGATAGCCAGTGAGAACAGGGGAAATAACTTCATTCACTGCGATTCGAGGCGTAAAAACTTGTCTGACAGACCACAACGCGAGTATTGTTTATCCCCTGCGGAACCCTACCCTAACCAGTCCTTTTAAATCGAAGTAGAAGCTTAAAAAAAGTGGACTCCATCGAGTTTTGCAACCCTGTAACCTGTTTTTGTGTTGTGTCTGTGTGCACTTGGAAAACAAAACACATTACCAAAGGTGAATGGCACAACACAAACGCGAAAATATTCATTAGTCATAACAACTGTAAGCGCCAACAGGTGAGCCGATTGTCATACTGCTGCTCGAATATTCGTGTATCGTTTCGCTGTAGACAAATGGTCGATGGATATTAAATAAAACTAACCAATGGGTTGATTGGTAACTGCTTAATAGCCTAATGTCCACAGGTGCAAGAAACATAACATAACACTCAACAATAACAATAAATAGTCCTGAATCCATTAGACTTACGTGTGTCGTGCGTGGGTATTAGAAACTTCAAGTAAAATGCACCCTGAACAAATATTTGCAGATCATGCGAAAGATTGTCTCGCAGCGTGAATCGAACCCGCAACCTCTTGCTTTTCAACAGAACAGCTTCGAGCTATCTCTATTTACATTGACTTCTCAGGGGATTAATTCTTTCAGGCAATGAATTGCCGAGTTCGCTTCTGGCTTAGTTTAGTTATATTCTATGGCGCCTGTGTGCGAGTTTTTGGCCTCATTCCAATCGCCCTCTGCAAATAATGTATGGCGTTGACATTATGGTGCGACAAACATTTCTAAGGGGTTTTTCCTCAAACATTTATTAGAAACACAGCTTTCAATTGTGCCGCTTTTCGTTTTGGAAAGCTGATTTGTCTAGTACCTGGTATGCCTGGTATCGCGATCTTCGGGTTATTATACGGGCGATTACGCTTGGCGCCATTTCAAATAGTTTTGACACTCATAATCCTCAAGAATATTAAATCTTTTTCTTGAACTGGGAATATTGTTAAAGAAATAGGCAACTTTTACTGAGGATAAAAACATTAGCCACAAAGATATAATAAATAAGTTCATATAAGTCAGTTGCCAGCTCTGTTGCCGGTGTTAATAGGTCGTCTGATGGCCTCCGTATCACTGATAGATGTATCATTCAAAATTTAATCAAGATTATTTGAGTTATCTGAGCGTATCGACTGGTCGTTTAAGTGCTGTGATTCCAATGCACAATGATTTGTACTGTGCAGACTGCTACTGAGTCAGTCAGCCTTGTTTACGATTGCGTCTCAATACATTCAGTGCTCCATATTGTAGCATTTGCAGCAGTTGACTTGCTGTATAAATTGGGTGAGCGGTTCTGATACCCTTGGGGGTTTCCTTGCATTGTTTAAATGCAGAAATCTAGAATTCAAATAAGCAAGCATCGTATGAGTCAGTCAGTGGCCAACTCTGGCACACTTGACAGAGTTAATATAAAGGTGTTTCAGCGCTCAATCGCTAGCGGAAACAACTGAGTGCTTTCGTGCTCCGTAAGGCACGCTATATTAGCGACTCCGGCGTTAACTGTTGCTACGCCATAACAGAAGCCTTTGGGCGGCCTCAGAACTATGCCACCAGGGCGCCCCACACACCTGCCCAAAGACTACGAAAAATTACAAAGTTGTTTGAACATCTGTAATTTTAGTATACTCTTTGTAGTCTTCGATTCCCATGCCGTGGGCACAACTCTTGAATCAACTTAACAGTTTCTATGAGTCTGGCTTAACATGCTTCAACGGGCACGTAAAGTTTTTGTTTCCGGTTATAACAATCGTTATGTCATGACGGAGGCCTCTGGCTCTCAGGAGGAAGAGTTGACCGCTTAGTCATACGAACTTTCTTAGTGGCCAATTCTGTTGATACAGTTTATAGGCCGTCGTAAAGTCTACGTCATGGCCTAACCACTGATAAAGCTGAAATCAACTGCCTGTCCATATTCTTGCGCCAACGGCACATGAGACTTTCCATCTAACGTCTCAGGGTGGTAACACGCAAGTGATATTTATGATGTTGCATGCGTACATAGGCTACGGTAACCGCTGACCATCAAGTGGGCCGTACGCTTGGTTGCCACTTTAGTGGTATAAAAAAAAAAAAAAAAAAAAAACAAATACAAATACAAGTCTATTTATCCAAATGATGACCGCCGTCCCCGTCGCGCTCTTCACCATTTAGTTACATTATTTAGTTACACTCGCGACTTAGTTGTTCTAAACGTTACGCCGGCTACGCCACGAGCGCCGACATAATTAGGTATATCTAGAACAGCTATAACATACCATCTTTAAAGCGCAGCCTCCACAATAGTCGCCGGCCGATGTCGGGCGCAGACCTCTCCCACACAACGTGACATTGTGACGTCGTTACACCCATACGTCATTGGCAGCTTTGCACCGAGCCAGCCTTTCCCGGTAAATGTTGGATAGGATCACAGGCCGTCAATTCCCTTCAGTTACATATCGTGGCACACATCTGTTAGATAATACCTTGGATTGTACCAAAGGGTTTGTTACTATGATTACCTCCTCATAGAAATATGTTATAGGTTTTCGCTAAGATTTGTAAATTTCTTCATATAACAAGTGTTCTGTTCTGTTTTATCAGTTTCGGTTGGGACCCTTATACAACCGTGCTCTTTACTATGTTTTACGGAGCTTTTGGTGGTTAGGAAATTAGTATTTCAGCTCCTGAATTTACAAGTTATTATAGTGTGTCTGTCGAAGTTTACAAATGGTAACGTGAACGTATCGTATCAGTTTCAGTCAATTTCCAATCAGTCCTTCCTCTTGGCATGCTAGCCCGTGCCAATAAAGAAAGGATATTAATTGTGATCGCATTCACGGATTAATTACAATACATACTTGTTGATTTAGAGCACCGGTGATGGTGGTTGGGCATCTAGCTTCTGATCCTCAGACAGACGTAGGTTTGAACCCGGGTGCCCGATGGATATTTCTATTCGGAAAAATAATGTGTTCAATCATTTCAATGCCAATAATTTCAAATTGTAAGAAAACCAGCATGTCTTATCTTAGCGAGTCTAAATGCCATCCACCAATCCGCATTGGGTTCGCGTGGTGGATTACACAATCAGTCTAGTCGAGATACGAGAGTAAGCCAGTGTTTCAGTATCGGGAAAGTTAAGAGGCTGATCATGATGATACTTGTCGATTAATTATATCCGTCGTTCATCTGAAGTTTCTATAACGGTTTGTGTAGCAGCTTATAAGCAGTTCTTCATGTCATTCCGCTCCCACCTTTCATGTCTAGTTGTCTTATCGTATTTCGGGCTAATCTGACGTCTATTCAGCGGATGCGTGGTTATCACACCTTTCATATTGATCCATTGGTTCGGTTGCCCTAATTTTTTGAAGAATAGGCGAAGTATGTAGGTAGGTTTCCTTTTCCTTTTTTACATACCTACTTAAATTCTTAGCAGGAGCCTCACCTAGTTTGATTGGCACCACACTGAAGCTTTATAATGAAGGGGGATCATCAAAAAAAAGCTAAGAACCCAGCCGAGTTTGTTGCCAGATTATTCTATGTTGGGGCGCGTGGAACTGGCGTAAATTCACCTAGCTTTATTTATGACGTTTCAAAATGATCCTTGTGCTATGATTGAATAAATAAATTTTTACTTTACTTTACTTATTTTATGATATAGGGATTTCTGAGTGGCGCGATTGGTGAGCTAAGACGCGTTAGGTTCGAGTTTGTTTCATGCTGCAATGTTCACGTGAACTGCAAATAATTGTTCCCTGTCTAGGTGTTATACTCGTAGTTTCCGATGCATTTAATTGTTGGTTGTGTTATTATAAACGTCCAGATAACAGAACTCGCCTTGGCAATGCCGCTGTTACTTTTATGCTCATACTTCCTACAGGTTGTCAGCCAGTCTGAAGACAGTTCACATCATAAGTACGTGCTAAGTCACTTCTATTCATCTGGCCTTTAGTTCCCAGTGCAGTGTAGTCAGTTCGAGCACATAAAATTTTGCCCCTAACTGGCAATACCTTGAATATTAGTGTCTTCGGCAACAGAACGCTGGCACTGCAGTCATAAGTTGTGTGCATTATCAACTCACCTAAGCACCTATAAATAGCCAGTATTTTGTAAAGAGCATAGGCTTAGTTCCCATAGCGTGCTGGTCGCATGGTGACACAATTAGCGGGCGCCGGACGCTGACCCCGCGACGGAATTAGCGACACTCCCGACCCACATCCAGCCGAGCCCTAGCCAGCAGCCCGCACAGCCGAGACCTGCCGCGTTAGGGTGCTGGCTCCTTTATTCAGCCTGTTACTGGATCCTTCTTCGGCATCATCGTTTATGCCACCGACAAGCCAATATGACTCTTAAGAGGTCCTTGTGCGGAGACAGTTTTAATGCGCAACGCAGATTCGGACGTTCGTTCAAAAATCGTTATCACATTGTAATAATCGTTATTACAGTTTAATCCCAAGTAATTCTATGTGACTACAATATATATCTTTTTGTCATTCCACTTGTCTTTTCAATAAACATAAAGCTATCTGAGCCTTCTGAAAGAAATTAAACAGATTAAAGTAACTAACAGTTGTCTAACCACAGGGATGACGACACTATGTGATATTTCGCAAAAACAAACCACTATTTCCTGTTTTTGTATGCGAGTCTGTGTTTACTTCTGTACACAACGCTCACGACATAGATCAATTTGAACTCAGGTTAGCACTTGCCATGACTGTTTTTTATTGTTTAATTAAACGGATTTTTTATGATCTTCCATATTTGCTGCTACTCTTCGAAGTATCAACATTTTCTTTGTTTTTTCAGCGTCATCGTTTCTTATCGAGTGAGTATCCCGTGCTGGTGCTAATCGTACGCGAACACGAAATGCTAAATGTTATGCAGCACCGCACAGCAGGAACTAGGCTAGGCCGACGCGACGGCGCGGCGGAGGTGCAGTCTTTACGCGTATTTAAATTTGGTAGACCATGACGTAGGCAGTTAACGGACAACCGGTTAGCGAGCGGACTCTTATGCCCATTTCAAACACACCAGTTTGGAACCACACGCTGCAACAGACGCAGATTTATGGAAATTCAAACATCATTTATTCTATTCAATAGGACTCCGATTTTCTTTTGGCTGTACCTACGAGTTGATGAGACCTTCATTTTATTATCATTCATTCGAAATTCATTCATTCATTCGAAACGGTCTTCGCGGATTCTTTTTGCATTTTGAAGGACTAATCCATCAGTTTATTTATTGGCACAGGTTTCTAGACGACCTCCGATCTCAAAGGGTCAGCCAAAGTCGAAGCCCACTTGCAACCATTTGTTGTGGGTGATGCGGTTTGATTTATAAGTGACGTGTCTAAGCCGACCCTTATGACATATACGTTTCGCAGCCTTTCGGCCGTGGTTTATGTAATTTCCGAAGCAGATAATAATTATTGTGGCTCTCATCAGACCTGTAATTGGTATGAATTTTGATTAGTATAACGTGTGATTGTACAGGTCAAGGTTTTATTACAATCATTAATGAATAGGTTCCTTGCCAATTGCCACCTGCTTTTAAATGCTATTGCAAAAGCATGGAACATCTTTTCCTATAAATCAATAACCACATCTACACAGTTGTCTTTGGCGGCGTACCTTCCATTACCTAGTATGGCATGCAGTATCGATACTATTCTCAGTACCGGGTATTTTCGGCATAGAACCGGGAATTACCGGTACTTTCGATCTGTCGTAATTTATTTCTCAAATTATTTGAATAGAATAGAATAGAAAAATATTTATTTAACGCCACACAATTAACATAAAAATAAAAATAACAATAAAAATTAAAACTTAACTATTGTGACGAAAAAAAGGCAGCCACTCAGCATGTGCTGCATTTGATATGAAAAAGTCCTATAGAAAGTGAACGCCCGCGAAGCCCCGGTTATTGAAACATGAGATTGACTTTATCCTCCAACTTTATTAGTATTCCTAATCTAAAAGTCGTGACCACCACATGAGTAATTTTATGAAAATACACATTTTTAGACGCTCCAAAAAAGGATATCGAACTAATCTAAAGAATCGGGACACGCTACGTAGAGTACCGGTACTGACTAGAGTACTAGTATCGAGACTTCCTGTTACATTCAATACCGGTAATAAACGGGAGCATGCCATACTACCTACCTACCATGACAGTCCTTGGCCTGTCAATACTTATGCTCAATTTGTTGTTACTGAATTCATACTGATTTCGATTAGACATAGATATTCAGATGGTTTATTATGTAACAGACCGTTCTGTCTGTACACCGACACAGCTCACATCGTTGTCAAACCTCAGAGCTTGCGTGCGAGACCTCGATCCATTGTCCACGCGTAATGACAGCCCTTCTTCGTAATTACACGTAGGAACCCGACGTGGGGTGTGCGGACTAGGAGCGGTGACGTGGTGTGAACGCGCGCACATGCTGCAGCGCGTCCGTCGCCCTGCACTGACGTCGGCGTCACTCAGACTAGTGTTCATCATAATGCACGCGCCAAGCCGAATACAGCCATACTCATAGAGTATGGTATCCCAGAGCTTAGAGCTTACCAAAGCGGAGAGAACTATCAAAACAAAATTATAAAACTTACGATAATATACCTAAACTATTACTCTGTGCCTAAACACAGTCACGTAAACACTCCTGCCTGATCCTACACTATGTTTTCCCGAGTCGTGGGTACTGTTAGTACCTACAATGGAACCACTAAAGTCTCGCTGCAAAATATTAGCAGACCATGCAAACTTTGTTTCGCTGTGGTAATCGGACAAACACCGCTCGCGTCGCTCATTCATTTCTTAATACAAGACACCCCACGAAGACTAAAAAACAAGAAGAGAGAAGAAGAGGCAGCGCCCGGAGAGCCGTGGTCCTGGCTCCGAGCCTGTGCGGCGCAAGGCTAGCATGAGGTTCTCATTGCGCGTGCAATGACGCCGCAGTGAGTGGACACTTTAAACTCGTACAAATTCTCTGCAATTTCACGTAAGTGGCGCGGCACTGGCGATGTTTTTACTTATTACAATCGCCTCTGTATAACAATTAGGGTTTTAGGCTGTGTTTCCACCAGAGCGAGGATGTGTAGCGAGAGATGTGTTTGTTGGAACCAATAGAAACTGTCAGAGCAAGACTAGGTAAATGAAGTGATTCTATTAGTTTCTAACAAACACATCCCTCGTTGCACATCGTCGTACATCTCTGGTGGAAACGCAGCCTAAGCCCGGTGTCGACTGCAGAAGAAACGCGGCCATTCGCCAGTCGGTTCTGCGCGCCGCTAATAGACGCGCTTTCGTAGTCCTGCATGACACAAGAACTCGCAACAGTCACATACATCCTGAGAGTCTACTCTTGCGAACAAAAGCGATATATACAGTTTTCGTGTTTCAGCTTATGTCCGTAAATGCTCTAAACATGGTTGTCACCGACATAAGTTGAACTACAATATTTGCCACGATTATCGTTTGTCGCTTGCAAGAGTAGACCCTCTGGCTCTACACACTAGGACCTAGGACTCCCTGTGTCGTGTTCAATGTGATCCAAGTTATTTTATTTTATAAATGTATTTGAATAAGAATCTATTTGTAATTGGGTGTCAGAAACTACGAGTACTATCATATAGTACCACAGCAGCCAGACTATTAACTGCGTCATCAGAGTTGGCACTGACTCACACGAACTTATACCAGTCTAGACAAATATTGGACAACCATTCAAACATTTGTGCCGTAGCGGGAATAGAATCCGCAACTCCTCATTTCTTAATGCACTTGCCCACCGCGCCACCGAGGTCGGCCGTAAGGCGACCGATGTGGCGCTGCGGGAGAAGGTCCGCCTGCGACGCAGGAGGTTCCGGGTTCGATTCCCGCCTTGGAACAAATGTTTGTACGAACTGCAAATATTTGTTCTGGGTATTTTGTATGTATAATAAAAAATATCTATGTATTGTATTAAGTATATCAGTCATCTAGTACCCTTAACACAAGCTCTGCTTAGCTTGAGGCTAGATGATGATCTGTGGATTGTCCAGCATTTTTTTTAACCTATTTAGTTCCACTGCCTGGGCAAAGGTCTCCCCCAGATCTCTCCAACCATCTCTATCCTTCGCAGAATTCAAGCATTAAAATAATGCGTTTTGCCGAGTGGACGTCGAGCCTTATTGTGCCTTTCCAGTTTCCACTGTGTTCGAGCACGTATCCATAGCTACACAGCTCTCGATGCGTGTATAACCTACCAATGGGATAGCTTCGTTTACATGTTCATATAACTAATGAGCTCTGTGGCGCGGCATGATTGGTCAGCTGACACGCAGTAGGTGCGAGTTATAATCTCGCTGCAAAACCGATATTTTTCTAGATAAATAATCTTCTTTTAAATAAAAATGAATCGCTGTGCGTTAGGCTCGCTAAAACTCGAGAACGGCTGGACCGATTTGGCTAATTTTGGTCTTGAAATATTTGTAGGAGTCCAGGAAAGGTTTAAACGGGAAACCGCGCTGGGTCTACTAGTTTATTTATATCTTTCACGACTAATTCAAATACATATTTATCTATACTAAATGCAAAAATATCTCCGTCTATCTGTTACGTTTTACGGCGAAGTCATAGCCGTACTAGGCGCTTGTGGCATAGCTGGCTAGTTAAGCACTGATCTGCGTGGTTTCTATTTGGATGGGTGACCCAGGTGGTCGTGGATGAGATGGGTGGCCAGTAGTCATTTCAACAGAACGCTTACTGCTTAGGTGTTATGCTGTCAGTCCCGGCTTTTTAAACTTTGTTAGGCCATGGCATAAATTAAAAAATAAATTACTTAAATTAAATTAAATGACGGAGGCCTTCAGTCGGCCTAGTATAGAATAGAATAGAATAGAAAAATATTTATTTAACGCCACACAATAAACATAAAAATAAAAATAACAAAACAAATTAAAATTAGTTTTTTTTTTTTTTTTTTACAACTGATGTGGCAACCAAGCGTACGGCCCACAAGATGGTAAACGGTTACCGCAGCCTATGGACGCTTGTAATACCAGAGGTATCACTCGCGGGTTGCCACCTTGAGGCAAAGATCAGATCGAAAGCCTCATGTGCCAGTAATTATCAGTATCAGTAGTCCGGTTAGTTTGTCCGATGATCGGACTGTAAGACGTTGTCGTCTCAGTCGGTCTGTTAACTCCGTCATACGAGCTTACGGTTACGGCTACACCGTTCAACCGATTTGGATGAACTTTATAGACAATTAAACACAATTTAATGTCTGGAACACGACATCTATAGGCCACGTTCTACGTATGTACCACGCGAGGGAAGCCACGGGCGGCAGCTAATTCATAGTAATGTGTTATCCATATGTTCTGTTTTGTTCACTCCATCTTAGTTAGATTGGCCCTGAAAAAAGCTAACGTTTTAGTTGAAAAAGCCAGTGAACTTATAAACTGAATTGTTATAAAAGCTTTCTCGTCTTGAAAGCCCTCGTGTGACCCTCGCGTCGCGGCGAGCCGGATGAGAGATGAGTTTCGATTTCCGCACCCTCCTGTACTGCGAGCCCACTTAGTTATCGAGGCAGTCGCCAGACGTATCGGAAACCTTTGATATATGCTTGCTGCTTTAGCTAGCTGGCTAAGGCTACGCACTCGTTTTTAAGCCATGTTCGGGGAATTCTCTTTTCAAACTAGTTCTTTTACCACACCAAGGCCACACCACACCGTGCTGCAATCTAGTCCTAGCATTGCGCAGGTTCTAGTTCAAATCCCCCTGAATACATTTATAGGATATTATAAACTTTACTACAGCAGATAAGAGTTAGCCTGTTGATGCGGATGGAGACAACAGAAAGACTGATCTCCCTCCATGAGCATCACCAATGAGAGTGTCGCAAGCTGCACCAGCTCCAAGGGGCATACACTATCTGGACAGTTGTTCTCTGCGCTATCTGCCCACGTTCCAATTACCGTCGGATTGTGCGCGCGGCGCGTGTTTACGTCGCGCGGGTATTTCTGTACCGGAACCTACGGCCGCACCGCAGCTAGCCAAAAATCCCACAATAATCGGATCAAGGTGGACCGGACGAAACTGAAAGTTGGAGAATACACTTGCTTGTTGCTATCTAATATCTCATTTTAAACATAAAAGTCCAGCTTCCATTTCCAAAGTTCTTTCCGATCGATGGCTTTTCGCGCTGGTTGTTTTTCCGTGCCACCAACAGTTAAGTATAACGACCCGGTCATGCGGGTGAGCTTTGCTCTCTTCTCTGCGATGTCTGTGATTGGTTGAACAATGCCGGGAGCCACCATTTTGCAGAAAGCAACGTCATCGTCCACCTATTTATAAGTTTCAGAAAAAACTATTTTCTAAATTCTGTAGTGGAGACAACGCAACGATCTTAATTACGTAACACTCGGAGTAGTCGCTGGTTATCATTTGAATCATTTCAAGTGTGTCGAGTAGTTGTCCAGTCCTTATCAAGCAACATTTGGCATGACCGTGTAAACATACACATCGGAGCGCTTTTGTGCTATGAAAGGCATGTTTAGCTGTCTGTTCTGCAGGCCTTTGTCAAGACTGATATAGTTATTAAGCCATGCCTCATCGGGCTTTCAAAATTCGGATACTACAATTGATCAAAATCTTGTATACAAACATCCCTGTCATAGTTTGGACGGGCCGATGACTGTAATTTGCTTCAAGCAAACTCTACCGTAAAATGTATTTATTTAGTATAACGCATTATTCAGATTCACCACTCCAAAGTCGAGGAGACTATCACATCCACACGAACACCTATTTATAAGTTTCACATAATTTGGGAACCGCGAGCTAAGCTTGGTTTATTGTTAGTTTATAAACAGATCTGACGCTGTAAACACAAACCACGTTAAATTACTTTACAAAAATAGGCAAATACTTTATTTATAATCTCGAGGAGCTAATAATAACATTATGTTTGATCCACATGTGTTATGTAATTAACGATTGAATCAAAATAAAACAAACTATAAAATTTAAACGACCTTATCTTTATCGTTATAAAAAACTCATTAAGACTCGGATGAGTCACAATTAATGTTAAGCTTATTCAGTGGGCCTAATGAATGACAAAGTGAAATTGCGGAAAATCATGTCAATTCGCGGACCACTGAGCAATTGCGTACCCGAATGAGGTGAGGGTAGATGCGCATGGATTATTGTGATTCAAAGTCTGCTTGCTGGCAGACTAACTACACTGATAGCTTGAATACTTATCAGTATCACTGATATCAGCATAGTCACACACACTAGCATCCTGAAGATCATATATACACATATATACACTCCCGGTATGGAAGTGTCTTGTGTTGAGTGAGGTGATCCAACGAGAACTCTACCTAAATGTTTCTCGTTCTTGTGCCTCAGCCCAGGAACTTATGCCGAGATTAAACAACAACGTCTCGGGGTGATGAGCGCAGTGCCGCGTAGAACTTTAAAACTTAGTGGCACATTATGCTCAGGCGTGGCACTCAACATCAGGCGAGCGACATGACCGTTCTCACTTGCTGACAAGACGGTCTAGCTAGCTTAAAACATAGATTGGAGAGAAGAAAGGGAGACCTTTGCCTTTGCTCTGCAGTCAGACACCACGAATAAAATATATATATTTTTTTAATGATGACTTAAAATAGATGCTCAGGTATAAAGAGGGATCATTAAGAGAAAGCTAGGAACCCAGCCAAGTTTGTTGCCAGATTCCTCTATACTGGGGCGCCTGGAACTGGCGTAAATTCAGCAAGACGTTTCAAAATGATCCTTGTGATATTTATTTATTTATTTATTGTTTAGCCGTGACTGTCCCACTGCCGGGCAAAGACCTCACTTCCCTTCTTCCACTCTTCGCGATCCAACGCCGTGACAGGCTATGAGCTTAAATGCGAGTCAAGTTCGTCCCGCCATCTCATCCTGGGTCTTCCAGGTCTCCGCCTTGCGCTACCTGGGGTCCACTCAGTTGCTCTTCTTGTTTCCTTGTGATATGATTAATAAATATATTATTTACTTACTGCCTGATGTCCCCACAGCATGGAGATGAAGTTGGAGCCAGGCATGGAGGGCGCGATGCCGCCGCGGCCGGTGAAGGAGCGCAAGAAGCACGACCGCTTCAACGGCATGAGCGAGGAGGAGGTGTCGCGCCGCACTCTGCCCGACCACCTCGCGGAGAACCTCGACATCATCATTGTGAGTACGATCGACAAGCCTCCTTACTTACTGTAGAGTCTTTGTTGTAGAGTTCGTTGTGATAGAGCTCGTCCGGGAAAGTACTTCGAATCATCAAAAAAATAGCTAGAATCCCAGCCGAGTTGAATTTTATTTTAAGTTTGTTTAAGATTTGAATCTGAGGGTTCACGAATTAGTTGAACTATAAACCGTCACGATATGTCGCTATAGTCTGCAAGAGTAGACCCCTGAATCTAAAACTGAATTTAAATTTGAACTTACTACCGACATGGATGATACCTATTTCTCCCGCTAAGCAGTAAGACGTTTCAAAATGATCCTTGTATGATTTAATAAATATATACTTTTACTTACTTTACTTTACAAGCAGTGTAATCTTGCAGATCGGCATAAACCCGGGTCTGTTCGCGGCGTACAAAGGGCATCATTACGCGGGTCCCGGGAACCACTTCTGGAAGTGCCTCTACCTGTCCGGCCTCACGAGGGAACAGATGAGCGCCGACGAGGACTATAAGGTAGCACTTATACGCTCTATAACATGATGGCGCAGTCGCCATAGCCGACATCCTAGACCTAGAAGAAGAGTAGTAGAGTTCTTTGTGATAAAGCTCGTCCGGGGAAGGACTACCACCATAACTATTTCTGGGATGGACTGCTAGTATTGAATAAAAAGGAATTTGAATTATATTGCAACTATTTTTATATTCATATTTATATATAATTCTTTTTCTTTAATTGTGTTATTAGTTAAATCACTGTCTTTAAGATATCAATAACATATGCAAGAGCAAAATCTCCTATGACAAGTATTTCTTACTTAAAAGGAGATTTTATGGCCTAATATCAGTAGTCCGGTTAGTTTGTCCGATGATCGTACTGATGAGACTTTTGTCCGTTAGTGACGGTCAGTATATTACATTTCTGGAGCTTCGGCGGGCGCTGCCGCGGCACGCGTCTCGCGCGTAGTTTTTCTCTAACCTAACATACTAATTTCGATCTGGGTGGATAAGTAGATCCGTAGACTTCCAACCTAGGGTGGAAAGCTAGCTTGGAAGATGAGAATAAGTCATACTAACAAACTTTTTGACTGATAGTCACTAACGGACTAAAAGTCTCAGTAGTCCAAAGATTTTAATCACTGAACTACTGAGACGACAAAGTCTCATCAGTCCGATCATCTGACAAACTAACCGGACTACTGGTACTAGGCTGGTTTTATTACTGTTAACATTGTTAAGTTATTTGGAAGCGCAATAAAACATTTATATTTTTAATATAATTATAGTATTATTGATTTAATTTTTAATTGATTTTTCTATTTTTGTTGTTTGTTAATGGAATTAATGTATAATTTACCTATAATAATTGGTTGAATGTAAATACTCTCTCTGCCGAAGTAGCTTTTGTCCTGTAAAGATAGGGTTGATGTTGATAATGTAAAATAAATAAATAAATAATGATTAGTAATGTATTTGCAGCTGTTGAACTTCGGCATCGGCTTCACGAACATGGTGGGTCGCGCGACGAAGGGCTCCGCGGACCTGACGCGGCGCGAGATCAAGGAGGGCTCGGCCGTGCTGCTGGACAAGCTGCAGACCTTCCGGCCCAAGGTCGCCGTCTTCAACGGGAAGCTCATCTACGAGGTGTTCTCGGGGAAGAAGGACTTCTGCTTCGGCAAGCAGCCGGACACTATAGCCGGCACTAATACGGTAACCATCTACATTCTAATTAGTTATAACTAGCGACTCGCCCCGCCCCGCCCTGCCTTTGCGCGTATAAACCTCTTTAATTACTCTATCTATTGCTAAAAACCGCATTAAAATCCGTTGCGTAGATTATAAGATCTACGCGTTCATACATAGAAACAGACAACTACCATCATACCTATTTATGCCGTGCAATCTGTGTCACCTTGAGGGGACAAAACTAGGTGACAGATGGGAATAATCCGACTTGACTACGCCTCAGGGTGGTATCGCGCAAGTGATATCTCTGCCCCCATACCATGAACTCTTAGAGCGATTCAAATTAAGACCTAAACTGAATTGTCAAAAAATGTTGTACCATGAAATTATAATTATGACGTCATGGTACAAAATTTTTTGACAATTCAGTTTAGGTCCTAATTTGAATCGCTCTAAGAGTTCATGGTATGGGGGCTGATGTTACAAACGTACATAGGCTACGTCAATCGCTTACCTTCGCAAATGGGCTGTACGCTTGGCTCCCACTTCAGTGGTAACCTAGAATAGGCTTGTGTCCACTAAAAATAAATCGGATGGATTTCTTACTATTAACTAAGATATGTAGACAGGACAAAACAAAAGTATTCGTCATAATAATTAAAGATTATAGTTATTATTAGAAAAAAAAAACTGAAAAATAGGCATTTAGTCATGTGACAGACAGGGAACACCAATCAGAAAATGTTACGTCACTCCGTGCAAAACATTGTTTTGATTGACGTTTTCATAGAACAAAACGGGTTACTTGTCATATTAAACTTCTTCTTCTTCGTTTATGGCTTCTGTGGCTTATTTGTCACGTGCGATCTCCCTAGGCAAACAGTTTGTTTCGCACGGCATGAGTGTTTTCGACGATTTTAATTGTTTTTTTTAAAAAGCAAAATAAATATTGTAAATAATAGATTTTTAAAACTATTATAGTTATTAACATAATTTTCACTAAAAACGGGGTATACTTATCAGTACTCCCGTGATCATGGTGCATGTAACTGCGTAGAAATACCGGGAAGCAATAAAACTCACAAAACATGGTAATTATCCCGTTATTAGTGAAAATTATAATACATTTTTGGTGTAAAATAGATATTAAGCTACATTATTAAAATTCAGTCAACTAGCCTAGCTTAATGACTAGCATTAGGGTATGTTTCGTATCGGCAGTGTAAGGTGTGTCGCCCCCCTTGTACATTTAGTATCGGTAGTGTAAAGTGTATCGCCCCCCACCCCCCAGTACATGTGGGTGATGCCGTCGTCGTCGGCGCGCTGCGCGCAGCTGCCTCGTGCGGCGGACAAGGTGCCGTTCTACTCCGCGCTCAAGAAGTTCCGCGACTACCTGAACGGGCTCCTGCCGCACCTGGACGACGCCGAGCTCGTCTTCCCGGACACCACCAGCCGCCGCCCGCAGGAGGAGATGGAGATCCGCAGGTGTGCAGCCTTCCCTCCTTCCTCCTCCCTGCAGCCAGCCTGCTATTCACCCTTTATGTGTGGATATGACTATCTTAGATGAAACCTGGGTCAGATATGCAAGTGTGCACCCTCCTTCCTGCAGTCCCTTGTCCCCCTTTACTTTGGATATAACAATCTTGGGTGGGACCTGTATCAAGAGTGCTTCAAATCTCTGCAGATTTGGGATGTTTTTCGAACATTCCAATGCTACAACCATCGATACACCCCATCATGCCTTAAAAGTTTAACTTTTAATTGTTTTAAAAGACCGAAAACTGCCGAGATTCGGGACGCTCCTAGCTATTCTTCTACCTCTCTTCCCACGTACTGATTTCCCTTTACTATCGTTTTTATTTTATTACCATTTTCTGTTTATTATATTTAACCTGTTTAGTGTCTCGTAGCTGGGCAAATGCTTTATTATTATCCGTAATAGACCCTCGTTTGACCATGACCTCGTCTGCTGGTAAGCGATGACATAGCCACGGTGGCCCGAAATAGTCTAATAAACGTCTTTTCACACTGCTTTCTCCAATTCGTTGGCAATTCCCACCATTCCATTTCCATCGAGCTGGTCACGTAGCCTCTGCGCGTGACGACGATGTTTCTAATAGTACAATGTAAATGACGATCGATATCGACCGTTTCGATTTGAAATTATCAAATTTCGTAGGCGGATAACCGCGCCCCGCTCACAAGATCCAAGCCAGTTTGGTGTAACCTAACATTCGTTCCGGAGCCGAGTGTCTGTTGGCTTACACGCGAAACGCCTCGATCGATCGTCTCTCCCTGACAGGCCGCCGTTCGCATCACCCGCCTGTTCCAGACTCACCATGGAACCGGAACCCGGCGACACCATTATCCTGGAGGACGGCACCGAGGTACCCCTCAAGAAGAAGCGAGGCCGCCCGAAGAAGGTGAAGCTGGAGAACGGTGAGGTGGCCCCCCCGACGCCGCGCGCGCCGCGGACCCCGCGCCAGCCCTCGCTGGTGGACCCCGGTGGAGACCAGCCGCCCAAGAAGAAGCGCGGCCGCCCCAAGAAGATCAGGCCCGAGGAGCAGCAGTTCCTGTTGCAGCAGCAGCAGCAGCAGCAGCAGGTGAACTGGACTTACAATACAGTAGCGTTATCACTGCTCTCTTGTCAGGGTTACAAGAAGCCCCTCTCGAACAGCTGGAAAGGCTACAGTCGCGTGCATGCATGGTTTTAAGGTTTTTTGCTGAAAAAACCAGTCTGAATGTTTCTGAGTTTTTAGTAAAGAGTTTGTACTGAAGTAGGTGCATTAGTTATAGTTTCTTCAGAGCTGATGCATTTGTTAGTCTACCTGCAATGAGTGCTATAACTATTAATGACTTTAATCATAACTTCACCAGTAATCCCGGCTTTTCCAAAGTAGTTAGGCCATGACGGAGGCCTTGGGGCGGCCTATTAACTTCGTCACCAGAGTTGGCCACTCACTCATACGAACTTATTTACTTTTTTTAATTTAGCAATGTTTCGTTTAGCAGCAAGCTAACTCGATGTTAGCGCCGGGGCTCACCGGCATGCAGTCCCTGCCGCACGAGCAGGGGTACCTGCCGCCGGCGGGGGCGCTCGGGGGCGCGGGGGGCGCTGGGGGCGGCGGGGGCGCGGGGGGAGAGTACCCGCAGCCGCTGCCGTCGCCGCTGCCGCAAGCGCAGCTGATGTACCACCAGCAGATGAACGACAACGCTACTTATTTCCAGCCTCAGCCGCAGCAGGCTAATCCTGGTATGTTATTTTAACATCTCTACTATTACAATAGTTTAAATGTCTGTGGGAATTGTAAATGCTTACTAAGGTCATATTAGCCGCACCAATTTAATAAATAAAAAAAATAGTATGAAAGTCGCTTTCACTCATCTGTTTATATTTATTTTATTTATTTATTTATTTATTTATTTATATGTTCAAGGAAAACCAACAGCACATAAAAATTTAACAAGAAACATCATAAACAATAGGTGGCCAATTAGAGGTCTCCATATACCTATACCTACGTTTAGATCTTTTAAATTACGCAACGAATTCAAATGGGATTTTTACCAATAGATATCTGATTCAAGAGGAAGTTTTACATGTAAAGTTCAAGAACCAGTGCGAAGCCGGGGCGGGTCGCTAGTTTTTTTAAAAATTTGTTTTACATATCTAGTCTCACTGCTAAGCAAAGGTATCGCTGGTATCAAATATAATAAATACTGATCGTCATTTTATGCAGCGCCATCTAGCTTTAAACTAAACAAAGCATGTACTATTGGAACTTACTTACATAAAATAAATCTTTATTTCTACTCATGTTTTGCTTATGATTAAAGTTAAAGTTTCTTAAATCTTGACACTTGTATTGTCTATGTACTAATTAGTATATGCCTACTTAAGAGGCCTTTCCAAGATTTAGCGATATAATTCATGAAGTTCGCCTGAATATATCTTTATATAGTATAAGTAATAGTGCGCGCGACGAGGAGCGATACATCCTCCCGCAATAAGCGCTCAGCGCGGTTTGAGAGTCGGTGCTTCAATCGATATGATTATAAGTGCGCTAAGGTGTGATTTTAAAAAATTCGTATTAAAAAAAGTCAATGCTATTAGGCTATTTTCTTTGTTGTATTTATTTAATAAAAACTTAAACTTTAATTTAGTAGGTGTATTTTTATTGTAAACTTCTTACTTTAGCAGAAATAACAAGCGTAAAATTGGGAAAAGTACGCGTTTTTTAGACCGTCTTCAAAAATACTGAACTAACATGCTGTATTTTTCTCTGTACACTTAAATTTTAAAACTGTGATTATTATAATTGCATTTTTGGAAATATGTTAGACTTTGTTATTTCATAGAAAACATGATCGAAAGTTGACTGGAATTGCTCATTTTACAAAACGTGCGTTACTAATTATTTTTTTAATCAGTTATGTCTTGAGTTAATTAATATTTGTTCCGTTGGCTTAAATTTTAAGGGATGAAGCTTTTATATGTTTTTATTTTCGTTAAAATATCTTCAACACACGAGCCACAATAGTGTTCGAAACTTCACGGGCTACAAGAAAATTCAAGGATTATCAAGGATAGGGCTCTTAATATTATATTTATGTATCGCCATCAGTAGTAGTCGCCTCTTTAGCGTAGGCCTTACTTACATAGATTATTATAAATTTGTTCCAGGCATGGAGTCCCCCCTGGACGTGTCGAGCCTGGGCTTAGGGCGCGGGTACGCGTCCCCGGGTGCGGGGGGCGCGGGGGGCGCTGGCGGCCCCGGGGGGTACGCCGCGTCCCCCCGCGGAGTGTACGCGTCCCCCCGCTCGCAGGGATACTCGCCCAGCCCCGCGCGCACGCCGCAGCCACAGGTCGGTACAGTTTTTCTACCGCCAGCTATCTTTTTTTTCTCCTTGTTGTAGCTGTTTCGGCTTTAACACTCGCTAGGCCTTCGAACGACCTATAAACTCTCTTTACACTGGCGGATATTTTTACACAGCGCCACCAGCTAACCCCAAACTAAGCAATGCTATTATTTTAGGAACCAGGTAACTGGATACAATACATTGAACAAATATTTGCAGATCACACAAACCTTTGTACCGCAGCGGGGATAAAACCCGCAGCCTCTCTTCTAAACCGAGCACTCGGCCACCGCCTCACCGAGGTCTTACGTGAACCTACTGCTTTATCAAAGTTGTACTTTTTTTATAAGTAGCGTCAGCTTGTAAGTTATGTATCCTATCCGGCAGTACCCCGCGAGTCCGGCCGCGTTCTCGGCACCTTCGCCCCCGCTGCGCGCGGGCCCGGGCGGGGGCGCGGGGGGCGCGGGGGCGCTGGGGGCGGGGGCGCTAGGGGCGGGCTACGGCTCCCCCGCGGGGCGCTTCGCGGCGCGCTCCCCGCTCTACGCGCACAGCCCTGCGCCCTACCAGCACGCACAGGTACCTACTTCTACTACCGACACTTTTATCAATTAAACCAATTGTATCAATCTATTTGTATCCAACCCTTAAGTCCTCGTGTATTATGGTCATTGATAAAACAAAGGCAAGGAAACACAACAACTTAGCAAGCCGCTGAAATGACAGTTATTGTTATGTATGAAGTTAAAAGTATGTATGTATTGATACAGTACCCCCCGCAGCAGAACAGTCCGGGGCCGGCGCGGTTCGCGCAGTCCCCGCACGCGCACCACTCGCATCCCTACTCGCACTCGCCCGCGCCGCAGGTACATACATACACCATGTTGCTTTTATACACTCATTTAATTAAACTCTAATTTGTAATTTTTATTTTTTGTATTTTGTATGTACCATTGTATGAGGATATGGTATGATTCAAGATACAATAAAAGGGTGTTTCTACTGACTTGGTTCATATGGAGCTTCAATTAAGTAGTCAATGACTTGATTAAATAGTTTTTTTTTTAAATTTATTGAATATATAATATTGGCTTTGTCGCTGAGACACCGCATCGCCCAATCGGTAGTATTTACAAAGTTGTTATGATGATTATACTTAAACTAGGTAACAAAAAAAAAAAAAAAAAAAAAAACTTAACACCTCTTAAAATAATTATGTACTAAATGAAATAGTGATGTAACATGTCTGTGTCCTTCAGTACCGGGAGCAATCATCGATGGGCGAGGTGCAGCAGATGGAGGTGGCGCGGCCGTACTCGCGGTCCCCGGCGCCCCCCGCGCCCCCCGCGGCCCCCTTCCCCGCCGCCTCCCCGGGGTACGCGGCGTCCCCGGCGCACACGCCCTACAGCCACCACTCCTCGCCCGCGCCGCTAGCGCCGCCGCGCACGCCGAGCTACTCCGACCACCACCATCTGCAGGTGACCACTGAGCGCAGTGGAGCACGCCCATTTTCATTTTGGTCCTTACCCGTGGTCCGCCTTGTTAGTAGACTCAGGTGTACCACGTTAATAAAAAATCCTGTAGTTCTACTCATTATTCGTTTTTGGTTCACCTGAAAATATCTACCTACATTACTACATAGACTCGCATCACACATTTTAAGTTTTGATGACAGCTGTCAATTTGACATCAGTCATAATGTTCCTCTGGTCTTGGACGCGACGAAAGAGGTCTTGTACAATAAACTCTATTCGAAATTCATCCGTCATATTTAGATCCAATACACAAGACGAAGAGACAATGCTGTTAAAAACTTGAGCTTGGCTAATAACGCAGAGATACAACAGATGCGGATGGCAAAAGAATATAATTTGGGTACCAGAGTTTTTAATGAAAAACTGACTGTAATAAATGTTGGTATATTGTATAGGGTGGGTCGGGAAGCAACGCGTCGAGCAACGGCAGCGGCATGTGCGCCGATCTGTCGTCCGACATCGGCGCCGCCATCTCCTCGCCGCCGCCGCCCGGCGCAGACTTCGAGCCGCCCGCGCCCTCGCCGCGGCACAACGACGACACCAGCGACCTGCCGGACTACTCCAAGGTACCCATGCCTCTTTATCGCTACAACTAGACCTGCATCCTGCCCCCTGCCCAGCTTCCCAGGGATGCAATGTACCCGTGCGAAGCTAGGGCGGATCGCTCATAATATTAGTATAGTAAATGTTACTCAAGAATAATGTAAAAAAAAATACAAATCTTTCCTCTTTGTAATATTAGTATAGAATTAGATTATCATAGTCACTTGTAAGATCTGTTTAAGGGTATGGTTCCATTTTTGTAACTAGATGGCGCCACATCAGTTGTATTTAAATTATACAAAACTACAAACACAAACAATTGGTAAAACTAATTTTTAGAACAAAAAACTGAATTCAAGACTATTTAGTACAAGCTTCAATCATAAAGTTCCAAAAAGTAACAGTAGAATTGTTCTGTTCCAGAACTCCGGAGGCAGTTCGCTGTCCCCGGGCGGTGCAAGCGCCTTCGCGGGCGCCATGTTCGAGGCGGAGGCGCGTCTGCAGTACCCCGGCACCCCCCCCTCCGTCACCTCCCACCACGACCACTACTCGCAGGACGGTAAGTAGAACATGTTCGGGCGGGGAGGCGAGCCTGGCGTACCCCCCCTCCGTCACCTCCCACCACGACCACTACTCGCAGGACGGTAAGTAGAACATGTTCGGGCGGGGAGGCGAGCCTGGCGTACCCCCCCTCCGTCACCTCCCACCACGACCACTACTCGCAGGACGGTAAGTAGAACATGTTCGGGCGGGGAGGCGAGCCTGGCGTACCCCCCCTCCGTCACCTCCCACCACGACCACTACTCGCAGGACGGTAAGTAGAACATGTTCGGGCGGGGAGGCGAGCCTGGCGTACCCCCCCTCCGTCACCTCCCACCACGACCACTACTCGCAGGACGGTAAGTAGAACATGTTCGGGCGGGGAGGCGAGCCTGGCGTACCCCCCCTCTGTCACCTCCCACCACGACCACTACTCGCAGGACGGTAAGTAGAACATGTTCGGGCGGGGAGGCGAGCCTGGCGTACCCCCCCTCCGTCACCTCACACCACGATCGGCGTGACGCGGACTCCCTAAACTAGTTTTTTTTTCTAAGCGTACGGCCCACTTGATGGTCAGCGGTTACCATAGCTTATGTACGCATGCAACAACATAGATATCACTTGCGTGTTACCACCCTGAGACATTACATGGAAAGTTTCAGGTGCCTGTAATTTCACTGGAAACCTTACCCTTCGAACCGAAACACAGCAATGCGAGCATTACTGCTTGGCGGCAGAAATCGGTATGGTGGTAGTCCTTCCCCGGACGAGCTTTATCACAAAGAACTCTACTACTTTTCGTGCGTTGATATTGATATTGTATTTTTCTATGTGTGTAATATAATGTTGTATTATTTATATTATTTATTGGTTTACTTCAATTGTTACACTGAAACATACTTAAAATAACAATATTTTATATAAGAATACAATTTACGACAGTAAACACAGCATGCATAATTTTATAGTTTTAACAAAAAATATAATAACAATATCTACTTATTTATCTAGTATTGAATGTACTTGTATTGCCTCGTATGTGTAACGTAATGTATGTTCTCAGGCTCGGGCGTGCCGGACAGCCCGCGGTTAGACCAGATGCACCAGCACCCCATGTACCCCAGCAATTTCAACAGGTCAGTATCTACATTATCATCATCATGTCCTTTCCATGTCTCCAACGTTGGGACAGGACCACTTTAGAACGAGATTGGGTCTTAATCCACCACACAGACCGACCCAATGCAGTTCGTACATGCCATTTTTTGAGTGAAAATCTTATCTGTGCCCAACCGGCTTCGAACACGTGACCTAGGTTTAGTCTTAAATATTAATAAGTCTTTGAGTGTGCTGAAATTTTTCAGTCGTAATTACGGTAAAGTAAAGTTAGCTTAGCAATCAATATGTAAGGTATAAAATGTTCTACCTGTGTGACAAAAACAACAACCTTCGGGGTCGGCAAAGCGCGAGTGATGCCTCTGGTATTGCAAGCGTTCATAAGCTACGGTAACCGCTTAACATCAGGTGGGCCATATGCTTGTTTGCCACCTTGGTGGTATAAAAAAAAAAAAAACCTTTAAAAAGATAAAGAGGAGAGCCTCGCAAGACCTTATAATATAGACATAATCGTAATATGGATACGCCGCTGGGCCTATTCCATCCATGTCAAATGCAAGAGGATACAAAGCCCAGAAAGGCAAATTGCAAGGAAAAAGGAGACAAAAATATATATGTGTACGGTCCGTACACCCTGGGATGATGATAAGGTTATACCAGTAAAAACAGTGATAAATTTTAACTGATATAATTTGATAGATAAAACTATGCTAATGATAAATGATATGAAACGCGTGGCTTGATAGATTGCCGATCGCGATTTTTTTTTTTTTTTTTATGTCAGCAAGTGACATGACTATCAAGGCGCCCACCTAATGTTAAGCACCACGCCTGACTATTACAGATGTAGTGCCACCCAAAGCTTAAAGTTTTTAAGTGACTACTGATTTAATGATTCCAATTACTGGCGTAAAGTGCACCGAAGGCACAAATGAAGTGGGTCAATTTACGTGCTCGTACAATATGTGTGTGTGCTGTGTGTTGAGTTAGAGATGTGTTACAGATATGGGTGTGTGTGTGTGTGTGTAAGAGTTAGAGATGTGTGTTACAGAGGCACGCCAGAGCGCGGGGGTGGGGGTGGGGGTGGGGGCGGGGGCGGGGGCGAGGCTGGCTTCTCGCCCGGAGGCGCCTTCCGCACGCACACGCCGCACCAGCACTCGCCGCACCACCATTATGACACCGGTATGTACTTGTCTCATTGTAAACGCTTTTACATACATCAAATCACAATGAAAACTTTGAAACGTTTTAAAGCTATTTGAATTAATGTCAGTCCCACGCGTCCCAGCCTAGAAGAATCTAACAAGCTAACTACATAAAATAAATTCAGACGAAAAATCTCTAGTACTCCGCTTAACCTTTTAACTAATGCGGTCACACAGTTAACCTCAAAAGAAAGATATCGACACGTGTTTCATCCCTCCACGGGACATCATCAGGACCTCCTGACACTCCCTTCCATAGTTATATTCCAGGTTGCTGTGTATGTGCGAACTAACCTGGGTCTGTTTATCAAGAACAGCGATAAACACCCGCATAACACCCGACGAGCTGGTAGACTTGCCACCGTGTCTCACACACTAGCTAAGTCAAGTAAGCTGACTCACATAATGGGGTCGACAGTATATAATAAACTTCCTAGTAGTGTCACTGATGCGACCAGCTTAAATAGTTTTAAAAACAAATTAAAACATTGGCTCATTTGTAACACCTTCTACAGTTATGAGGAGTTCCTAGACCAAAAAGGTGATTAGATTAGATTTAGTTCCACTAAATGACCGAATAAACTAAATGTATTTTATGAATTTATAGACTGACTTATCTTATAAGATGAAATTTTTTCAATTATTATTACTATTGTTAATACTTATTTAATTATTTGCTAACATTGTTTATTCAATCCTGTATTGATTTTATTTACCTACCTACCTATTTGTAGATATATTTTTTACCTATTGTAAAAAAAGAAACAAACAAGGGTACCTATCTAACTTGTAATTGGTTACCTAGGCTAAAAACTTAGTAAATCAATTGTTGACGTGTACCTACTAATTGTGTACCAAATAAATGATTATTGATTATTGATTATTATTGACCATCGACTTGTTCTCCGGCAGACGTGTTGCTCTGCAATTTGCCTGTAATTTCACCAGAAACCATATCCTTCGAACCAGAACACAGCATTGTAAGCATTACTGCTTGGCAGCTGAAATAGATATGGTGGTAGCATCTCCCCGGACGAGCTCTATCGCAAAGAACCTTCTAATAACCCTACATTATACGAAGAATATACCTTTCAAATTTTAAGTTTCTAGATCGAGCTGGTTAAGCCGCGTTTACATTATTCTGTCGTGGCGCGTCATAAGGCATATCGTATCCATACATTTTGTATAGGTAGAATTATATTACTAAAGCGCAGTGTGTCGAACGGGACGCATTTTGTAAATGTATGGATACGATATACTTATGACGCGTCACGCGACACTCCACGATAGAATAATGTAATCCCGGCTTTAAGCTCTGCGTTGTAGGTCAGCATGTCACCAAGCCCTAACACTAGTGATATTCCATCCAGGTTCACCCGGCGACTACAGCGGCGCGGTGAAAACTAAATCTCAAGACGTAGCGTCCAAGTCACTCTCCGGCCTCGAGTCCCTCGTGGACCAGATCCCCTCGATCGCGGAGGGCCCGGGCGCGGCGGCAGGCGTGGGCGCGGGCGCGGGGACGGTGGGGACGGGCGGCGGGGGCGGGGGGGGCGAGCAGGTCGCGCCTGCCCCCGCGCCCGCGCTGCCCGAGTACGCGCCTGCGCTCTACGGACCCTACGGCGCGTACAGCGGCACGCCCTACTCTAACAACGGGTGAGTCTATCTACTCATTTATCTTTTTCTTATAAATAAAAATGAATCGTTTGCTAAAATTCGAGAACAGCCAGACCGATTTGGCTAATTTTGATGTTGAAATATTTGTAGGAGTCCAGGGAAAGTTTAAATGTGAGAAATTATGGAAAAATTGTGAAAAAAATAACGCGAGTGAAACCGCGCCGGTCAGCTAGTCGATAAATAAATAAATACTTAATAACATTGTTGAGGACACAATTAATGGTAGTTTTTCGTACTTAAGATACATAATTAAAAAATAGTTCCACAAATGGCAGTCTTATCGCAAATAGCGATTTCTTCCAGACATCCCTTACTAACTAAACGGAACCTGATACTAATAACTAAGCTACTGATTTTGATAACCAATGGAATAGATGTATCTACCGACTAATTTTCTTATTTCTTACTTGTGTAATAGTCGATTGTATCCGGTTGAAATCTTTTTGGCAGATTTTTGTATATATTAAGTTCGCATAAGTCGGTGTCGAGAGTTTTTAGGCCGCCCGAAGGCTAACTGTTTTTAGGCCGCCCGAAGGCTAACTGTTTTGTATATAAAAGGACGTATTTTGTCATAATTTGAGCAGCAAGCGCTGGAGGAAGTTGTACCTCGTCAGGCAGTCAGTTGATCTATTGGGCAGTGGTCAAGCGCTTGCCTTTAACCAATAAAAAATTATAAAAAAGATTAACATAGTATAACTTTTGCTGTCATACTATAATGTATGTGTACTAGTACGACAGAAAAGTCGGTAAAAGCAAGCTTCTTCCCTTTCCGCGCGTAAGTGTGTGGAGAGTGAAGTATGGTATGCATGTTCCAGATACGGCGGTCCGTTCGTGGGGTACGGCGTGGGTGTGGGCGTGGGCGTGGGTGTGGGCGTGGGCGGCGGATGGGTGGGCGGCGCGGCGGTGATGCGTCCTGCGCCCGGGTACCTGTCGGAGTGGCAGTACGCGGGGTACGGCTCTGTGCCTCCGCCGTACCACTCCGCGTACAACGCGCCCTACTACTCGCACCCGCCGCCCGCGCACCACCAGCAGGCGAGTGCACACACACACACACACACACACACATATACACACTATGTACCTACGAGACCACTGTTAAGAGGAGGCTCTTCTAACACAGGTTTATCTAAACTAAACTGAAGAGCCCCAAACCCAGGCTAAAATTATTTCCTGTTTATGGTCAAATAGCTGGCTGTCGGAACACGCCCAACAAATGATTGTGACGCGATTCCAACCGTTCAACGAGAGGTTGGTTTTCGTCTTCCACATATTCCTGGATCTCCTTGGCCTGCTACTTTGTTCTTGTGTATTAACATTGATGCTAAATTCCAATGGGAGCCTTAAATTGAAACACTTGCTGGTAGACTTAGTTCAGCTTCGTATGCAGTTTGCACTATAAGATGGCTTACGGATGGACCTACTTGTTTATTTTAGTTACTTCCATAGTGCTATGTCATATGGTATTATTCTTTGGGGGAAAGCGGCTGATAATTAAACCATATTCGTTTTACAAAAACGGGCAGTACGTGCAAAATAGCACGAAAGGTAGTCGCAAGACTCTTTATAGAAGAGATTTAAATAAATTAATCCTCACAATTACCTGCTAAATTAGATGATCGCAGATCCAACCCAATGTTGTTTGGGACCATCCGCAAAACAACTACCTAGGACACTGGCTACTCTCGTAATTGGATCATAATTCACCAAACGCGGATTGTGATAATGTCTGTCGAATTTTTGTTCTTGCACATGCCGGTTTCCTCACTTTATTCCTTCACTGTATGAGGTTTACACTACTGGCATTGCGCTCATACATTTTTCGAATAGAAAAATCCATTGGTGCACAACTGGGTTCGAACCCACGACCTTAGGATCAGAAGACTCGCAACCACTAGACCACCAGTGCTTACAATGAATAAAGTTATTAATAAGTTAATCTCCCGTATTGCAGTACCTGTCGGGACCGCCCCTGCTGGAGCTGCACAAGAACGGCGAGCACAGCGGCGGAGTGCCGCCCGTGCCCTCCGTGCCCTCCGTGCCCTCCGTCGGCTTCGGGGGCTTCTGCTAGTGCAGCCCCCTTCTCTGCGCACTCTGCCCACGAGCGCAGGGGGACGCCACCTGAACAGTCGGTAACGCCGCTTGAGCGGTCAATAGCGCCAGATAAGCAGTCGGTAACGTCAACTGAGCAGTCAATAACGCCAGCTAAGCAGTCGGTAACGCCAACTAAGCGGTCGGCAACCCGAATAGAGCAGTCAATAACGCTAGCTCAACAGTCAGTAACGTCAGCTAAGCGGTCGGTGACGTCAACTGAGCGGTCGCTAACGGCAGTGCCTCCTGTCAGCCTGTACAGCACTGCATGGCTGTACAGTGCATGGAGTCATACCAGACTCACCGGGCAACCGCGGCGTCTACTATACTGTTATGTAACCAGTCGTTGATGTTACCAAATGCGATAGACGCAGCAAGGTTACCGGGGCAACACGAGATATCTCAGAGGAATATAACCGGTCAATAACACTCGCTTCGGCTACAGCTTGGATACAAAAAGAGAATAGATAGAGATAATTGGAAGGCTCCAAGTAATTAGAACCGGTTAAATAATTGAAAACGAAGATTTGATTTGATAATTGAAAGTCTGAAAGCCTGGACGAAAATAGTGATGCTAATCATCACGTGTGAAGAACCGGTTAGCGAATCGGGACCAGGAGCACCGGAAGAACAGATCTCGTCTGGAGCCCTCCACAGGATTGCGGATACAGACCGAAGCAGATGAGGAATCCTCTCACCCGTAGGTAGGTTATAAAGGCGTGGAAGCGACCGTTTCGTCCTTCAGTTGTAGATAGTAAGACGGGTTTGCGTTGAGCGCAACGAAGGAGCTAGATCATAAGTTTTACCACAGTTTGTACAGTTTTACTACATTCGCAAAACTTTCGAGGCCTAATTTTTTATCGCTCTCGTACCGGACCGTGTGTTCAGGCTTTACGGACTCCAGTGGAGGCGTTGCGTGTGTACTCGCCCTAAAGTAGGTTACGGTGTGAATCTCAGCTTAGGTACGGAGGCGGGCGGGTTTGCGCGCGCCTGTTATAGCATACGTTTTAAGACTATTTTAATATTTCTATGCTCTTTAAAAACGCACGCAAAGTCGCCTGTCTTCAAGTTGTAACAGTACTTAGTGTTTATCTACAAGTAGTGGGTATCGACAAGGGAGCTCACTGCTAAACCCCGGACTGCCTAAAGGAGTGACAACTCGAATGGCTCGAATAAGAATAGTCACCAAGTTATTTTGTAAAGCAATCGTTAGTGATGTAATTTAATCATTTCTCAAACTGAATGAGCTTAATTTATAGTCGTTTATTTGTAAATATTGTATGTATTCTTTCATCACATTATGTTTAACAAAGCTAGTTTCATCACAGTCGGCGCAGTCGGGTGGTGCGGTTCGTCACTGGGAGTGGGGGGGGGGGGAGGGGCGAGCGTATAAAACGTACTTAATTTATTCGGTGTGTCTGTGATCTTCAATCTAACGATGGCCATGCTCATTGCCATACTAAAACCCGGTCGGAACGGCGTATGTCGTCATTAAAGTCTTGCCAATGGAGTGTTTCGCGTTTCTAGTCACTTACTAATTCGTGTCGGCTAGTCAAATGGATGGAATGTACCGCGCGCCGCCCTCGCTCCCGCGCGACGCGCACTCGCCATCTCTTATTCTATTTATATATTTTTATCTAAGTCACGACGGCCTATGAAATGTTTGATGTATACTTTTTTATTTTAGATAGTTTGTAAGTCACGTTGTGGCGCTATTTATAATTTTTAGCATTTTTTTGTATTTTACCGCCGCCATTTTGTCGGGGCGGCCATTTTGTCGATGCGGTCATTGACCCGGCGTGCACAAACGTCGAGCTCGTCTCGAGGCGGGGTGAACGACCGCGTCCGCACTGTTGCCATGTACACCACGCATTTTACTAAACGTTACCCGTTCAGTTACATAGCTTCGGATCGCTAGTGAGTAATTTACATTTTGAAAATTATTATGTCTTTTTATTGTGCGCCATCTTATTGTAAGGTTGTCTCTAGACTGAATAGCATCTAATGCTTCGGACATAAGACTTAAATTCGTACTCGGTACAGGCGCCACGTACTTAATTTAGCACTAGAGTGAGTTTTAGGCAATTTCTCTATGAAATAATATCGCATCCAGTTGATGGCGAGCTCGCGCGGATGCTGTTCAGTCTGCGGACGTTGTTGTTGTACCGTGTGGCTGGTGATACCGTTCTAGGTTTATTTTAACGTTAATCAATGCATTATATATTACATAGGGTGCTGACTTGTTTCCTTGTTTACGCGATAATGGTACTTATAGCATAAGTCTCACTTTAGGTTTTTACTACGTTGTTGGATTTTTTTATATTATCGGGTCGTGTGAAGAGTTTAGTATCGAGGGTCCTATTTTTATGGTGGCGCGGCGTTTGCGCCAACGTCTGCGGTACTCGGCTAAGGGGTAATCTATTTTATGTTGCGCTGAATATGGTAGACTTTTCTTTGGCCGAATACCGCCAAGGTTTGTTCAAACGCAGTGCAGAGCGCTACATAATTCGGTACGTAAATTTCCACATAACTTTAATGAAGCGCGAAAATGTACAGAGCGGAGCGCTGCAGCGGAATTTAGAAATTCTTGTACAAAATCTTAAAATTTAGTCTAAAAAATATCTTTCTTTGCACAAACGTTTTTAATATAAGCTAAATAATAATAAAGAAACGAAATAACATACGTAATAAAGACATATACGTTAATGATAGGTATTTACTTGGATGAATTTATATGGGGGGCGTGGGGCGGGTCGCGGTAGGTCGCCGGGTCGTGCTCAAAGTCGCGTGCGTTAGCATTACTTGCCTCGGAGCGGTGTGGCGACCCTAGCCTTACTGGACCTACATCCCAGCTCTGTGCGAGTAGCCTGCTAGGGTTGCTTCTAACTCATGTCGCGGCCGTACTGCCGTCAAGAAACTTCATAGAATATTATTACAAAATGAAGCTCGGTTCCTAGTAAACGGATTGTAAACAATAATTTAGCACAACATTTTACGGTTGCTTTGTGTCGATCATACATAACTCTAGTTTACCGCAAAGTCCATTCGATAGTTTTGTGGTTTCAAAGTAGACACAAATGATCCACATTATTTACAAACAAATCATATATTTTCAAGAAAACTTTGAAACTAGACTAACTAAATAACTCTCGACGTTTTCCTACGAATTTATAGGAGTGAAGGTCGGTAAACGCGGATCACTCGGGTGTTGCGCGAGGAACGAACCAGTGTCTAGGCACCCCCGCTTCACCCGCCTTCATGTCAGTTCGCAGGGAGACGCCAGAGTTATTTGGTTTGCCTGTGTTGAGGTGTCGCCACACGGCTCCGACGCGAAACCAAACTATTTATTTTAGTTTATTTTTCGTAAATCAGGAGGGAAAATATAATTTAAAAATGAAATCAACAGGGTATTTAAGATTGCTTAAGATTTATTATTTGGTATTTATTATCTATTAGTTTAGTTGTTGCGCCGCGCGTGTTGCGTTGAGTGTTGGAGTTCCTTATCTAACTAGTGCTGCAGCTACTTGCGTACACCTCGCTTGTGCTCACAAACCTCATTAACTAGTGCTCATGGAAAGGTATTCTCGATGCATTACTATTTAAATATTAAAACCAGCAGACATTTAGTAATCATAATATATTCCACATATGTGATTATATTCTGCCATCAAATTCAAAATACTATTATTTAATACATATAATCACAATCACTTTTTTAATCAAAAATCCCATTAGTCTAAACTAGTTAGTCCGATTGTGTCCAACCCACGACCTTAGGATAGGAAGGCGGGAGTGACTACCACTACACCACCAGAGCTCTTATTTGTTTAGGGCGATATATTCTTAAGGGTTACAAGCTGTTTAATTAGAGTATGTATGTAAATGGCCAGGCATATTTTACTATGACAGCAATTCAGTAGAGAAGAAAGATGTATTAATTCACGTAGCTTTGATACGCTTCAAAATTACTCTTTTTTTTTTTATACCATTAAAGTGGCAACCAAGCGTACGGCCCACTTGATGGTAAGCGGTTGTAATTGTCCTCGCGATTTTAATGAAAAATAGTTTGAATTTTAATTTGAATATAATGAGTTAATTGTAAGGTTTGTGTGCACACGACGTGGTACGAGGAGCAGCATTTGCTTGTACATAATGAGTGCTTTAGTACGCTTTTATATATTACTTTATGTATTTGCGGCTTTTTTTACGTGAGTTTTTTTTGTTTTTTACCATTGTCTTCTTGTATATTTGGTTTGTGAATGAGTCTAGTTGCGGTCTCTCGGGGAACATTTGACACTGGCCTAACTTTTACATTATATTTTAAAAAGGTTTGTGTATAAATTGCCTCACTCCAAACTATACACGAATATTTTTGAAATGTGCGTGTGATTTTATACCGCTTTTGTACTCGGGTACTTATCTATTGTTAAATCATTTTGGTTTTTTTTTCCTTTTTTTATTGAGAATCTTTTGACTATTCTAAATAATCGTATCTCATCAAATAAGAGTCTATGCACACGCCACTAAGGTGTGTCATTGCCGGCCACCACACTGCCGCCATGTCGGTCATGACTGACACTTATTACTGACATTTTTTTTACTATTCCTATTGTTTTTGCTGGCAAATACGTGAAGTTACTGCGAACACTGCTTATTGTGTAGATCACAGAAGCCAATAAATCAAGAAGTCAAGTCTAACACTGCTTTTGAAATGAATTTTGGAGAATCTCAGTATGGAATAGAGTTTATTATTATAATTAAGTGTTTGTGGTAACTCTGCGAGGCTTCGTATAATTGCACAAGCTTAGTTCCAACATCAAACTACCCTAGTTCTCGAATAACATGTCAAAATGTCCCTTCCTGTGCAACGTCGGGGAATTATGTTTTATGTTCGCGGATGCCGAGCCTTCGACTCTCCGATCGGGTGCATAAGGTGTAGAATCGTGTGATAGGCGCTAGAGGCGAGTGGAGTCGGTCGCGTTGGACTAACCAGTAGTTATAAGAGTCTATCAACGAGTTAGTGTTAGTGTGTACTGTACATGTGTGCCGGGTTGACATGTCTGTATGCGGCGTGCCCCCTACTTACTATTAGGGTTGACCGGTAATGCATTGAGTCGCTCAAATATTTTGTACAGTTATGTATATTTTTGTAAAATTACTTCTAACTCGTGGCAATATTATAAAATTTTAAAATTTATCTCTTATATTATAATAACTTAGTACAATTGTTGTTCAATCATTGTTTTTGTGTATTATGTTTTGATTAATTGTAATCGGTGACGGCGTGCAACTGAGTACACTTCAGCGATGACGGTCGGGTGACGGGTTTATTCTGTGGTCTCGGGATCGGTTCAATCGATCCGGATCACGTATAGTTGCCCGACTCATGCACTGAACTCGAATATTGCGGCTCGCACTACACACGCTCATATTTTTACCATTTTCTTTAATTCAGCTTTTACAAAACGATGCGACTGTGTGTAGTGTAGCCCGTATAGTTGTATGACGTAGCGTTTCGACGCGCCGCTTGGTTGTGAACTGTAGTGTCGCTGTACTCCCCCCCCCCTCCACCTCCCCCCCCTCCCTCTCCTCCTGGCTGTTGGGACGTACCTCGAATACTGATTTAGAGAACAGTTTTTAAGTATTCATACAACGTTTACGTTTCAACAGGTGTCTTTCCTTGCACTGCTTCGGAATCAGTACAATTGTTGTGCCAAAACGTGCTGAATGCAACAGAAGCAATATCTTAAATAATTCCAAAAGCAATAAGACGTCTAGCACGTCGATACGGCCCCTGGTCGCCTCTATCGAATTCACTCACTGTTTATTCAATTAGGCCTACTATCCACTAAAGCGTCACAGATCAACAGCTACACTCTAACGCACCCTGCACCCAAAAGCATGTTCTAACTGTTGCTTTTCCGACATTAAAATCATGAAATGCAGGAATAACAGAAATATGCACTTTAATGGACAGTGGGCAATTTTCAAATTAATTTTACAAACTTATACTATGTTATATCAATTTTGCATTGATACTGTCTTTTAAACCATAAGAACTGCCTGTTCACTCGAATATATATATTCTATTTCTAATTTGTTAAATTTTCATATCAAACTTTTATAAGTTTTAATTTTTATATTTAAGCAATCATTTTTTGAAAAATATCTCAGGTATTTCTCATCAAGCACTTTTGTGTGCAGCTATTGACGAATGTTTGCAGTGCGTCTGCTATTTGTCATTCCAACTAATAGTTTGGCTGTCTGTCAGGACTTGGTGGAAAATACTCTCAATAAAATGATAAAATTAAAACTTATACAAGGATTTGTGTGAGATGTTACAATCGAACGCAGAGGTTTGATTATAGCTCAATTTTATTAATACTTAATTATATTTTATAATTATTGTACTTGCTTGTTAATTATACCGTTATAGTTAATAACATCTTGGCTGGATTACATTTTATAATGTCATACCAAGATAATAATTCTGTCAATATCGATCTCATTCGGTAGAGGGTGAGATCGAGTTTGCTAGCTTGGTTTGTATAGAACATTAAGAAATACCTATTCTACTTTATGCTAGTACTAATGAATGTGAATCAAAAACATCCAACCGGTAGTAAGTTAAACTTGAATTTACTAGTGAGAGTAAGTCTTTGCAACTTGATAATTTACCTGTCAAGTGCGAAGTTTACCGATGAGTACAATAGACAGCCAAGCCTCCGCCTGCATCGCACTCGACTCGACTCGACTCGACTCGACTCGACTCGACTCGACTCGCGTGACTCGATGCTTGTTACAGTGCGGCGACGCGACACGTCTCACTCAACGTTGTTTTTATATACCGCTAGGACACTAATGCAAGACTAGTTTATTGAAAGCAGGACTCGGTTGGATCTAAGTTGGAATGTCAATTACTGGCGAGGTGTCGCGCCGTCTCGCGCCGTCTCGCGATGTCTCGCGATGCGCTAAAAGTACAATTTACCTTTATCTCTACTAAAGTAATAATTTATCGTGACCGTTGAGCAATACCGCTGTTATCTCCACAGACCGCGGTCCGTGAGTCCGTTCATATTATATTACGCTAGTGCAGTAAAGTTGATATATTTGTACAGTTTTTAACGATAATACTACTTCTCGTAGCGTAACTAAGCAACAAATATTTTAGTATAAGATCTAATCGAATTAAATCATAGTGTAACATAAAGTACTCGGAATTTCAAAATTGCGTTTTTAAAATTTGTATCGTCCTTCGTGAGTTATAATTATAATTTTGGATTTGATAAAAAGCATCTCGAATGCAGACTCAGTGGAATGTAATTAGAGATAACTGGAAGAATTTTAATGAAATACAACATTAATTATGGTTAAGTAATGTATTATAAAAATAGTTATAAGGTAAAAAGTTATTAATAACATGTATGGAAAAATTGTGACAAAATTATAGTCATTTGTAATATTAGATTGTTGTTTTATTGTCATCACATTATTATCCGTCCATGAAGGTATGAACCTACGTGCATTTTGTTATTTAGGCTAGGACGTAGCGACTACAGGCAAGGAAAAACCTGATAGACATATCTTAAACTTTTTTTTAACCCAATCCACTAAAAAGCACTGCAAAAATAGTGCAACGAAGCGCTCATACAAAACGTAGCTAGCTTTGTTCTTCGAAACCGGATCAACGAAGTTAAGCACTGTTCCGCGTAGTCTATTCAGATGGGTGACCAGCCCCCCTACTATGAACTCTTATAGCGATTCAAATGAAGACCTAAAGTAAATTGTCAAAAAATTTTATACCATGACATGATTGTCTAATTGATTTCATGGTACAAAATTTTCGCCGGCACTGAAGCTAAGGCACGCGTTTATTTTGATTTTGTGTAAGTCCAAGCGCGAGCGAAAGTGTGCTATCTCGCTCTTGCTATCTCACACATAGAACGACACCGTTTATGTACACAAACAAACCATGCATGTGGTGATTGCGACGCGTTTGCTTCATACATTTTATTAAGTGTCTGGGTCTCGGGTGTGCTATCTATAGGTACGCCGTACGAACTTATTTACTTTTTAGGTCAACGACCTTGAGGTATAATAATAATGGTGTAAGTATTCAACGAAATGGCACTAAGGTTGAACTGAACTACTTGCACACTCTCGCCACAGAGTATCTCTCGCGCTGTCGAAGTGCTCATTTCAAAATTCGCGCTCAGCTCAACGACCTTTGTAAAATGTTTTTAGGGATGCCATATTATTAAAACAACTGTCGTGTTCTTCACCCCACAACACTACACAACTTTCAGAAAATTCTCGCTAGGTATTTGTTATGAGCCTAATTCCTCTATGATTTGTTTTGATAGGTCATATCATATTGGAATAGATAAAAAACACCACATGAATAATAGAGTAAGTAAGTGCAAGGAACTACTTGCTCGCACTTACTCCATCCAGTTAGGTACAGTAAGCTCGTATGAGTCAGTGGCCAACTTTATTATTTAAGTACCTACCTAGTAATAGTAAAAAGACTTTGAGTAGCTAAACATAAAGGCACAATCTCTGGCATCCTGGATACCTACGAATTAACTACTCGGTCACCCCACCCTTCTGACTGATTTATTAATCTGGCTGAAATGTGTGTCATGGAGCTTCATCATCACCCAGTTTTTGGCAGTGATGTTTGCCGCTCTTTGCTCCAAGAATCTCATAACACAAGCAACAACAAGTGTTTGTACACAAACACAGGTATAGTTCGCACAGCGGATGTAGGCTTCCGTGAAGTTAGCCGTTTGTAATGACAATTTAGTTTGAAAAAGCTCTTTTGTGCATCGAAACGACTAACTTCACGACGGCCGAGATCCGTCGTGAGGAGTGTAATAATGAAAAACAGTTATAAAAAAATTAACTCAATAATAAATACTAAAAAAAACCATAAAAAAATAACACCTACCGATGTGCTGGTATTTTGTAAGAAAGAAAAATCTCTAATTCAGCAATGTTTCTGAATCGGGTGCGGTGTGAAACAACTTCTTCATCTTCTTTTAATTTGTGGCGTTTATGTGTATGGTGTGAAAAAACAACCGGCATCGGCTGCCGAAGGCATCGGCATCGGCATGGCATATCGGCACGAAAACCACAGTTCTTTTCGTTGTGTCATTTCGCAGCTGACTACGTAGCTGGCAACTCAAAAGTGCATCTTTGATCTTTTGACAAAGAATGTCAAAACCATAGACAAAATAGATTGAAATCAAATATGTCGTTAAGTTCTTTATAGTTAATCGTTTGCGTAATATTGCGTATTATATAAAATAAAGTAAAACAACGCGTCTCGTTCTTAAAAAATCTCAAGTTTTAACAAATAATATTATTTCTGCGGTGTCATTGTAACTTATATTCGTGTGAATCTCAAATTTTTTACATAAACGTAACGAATTTCAATGGGCCAATAAACCGGCACCACTAACAACCTAATTTTGATAGCTTCGAAATCATAGACAAACGATCTGTCCAACCCCAACCAACCCAACAAGAAAGAGGTTCTGAAAGAAAGAAAAGATCGCGGCGGATCGCCTGTAGATTTCGGTGTGGCTTGCGATGTCGGATATCGGCAGCGGTGACGAGGGGCTTTCTAGTCAGAGTACGTATGCACCTGTAGCGGCCTGGGGTCCCGCTGACCTCGGGCCTGCGCCCGCGTCCGGTGACCGCGGCACCGTCGGCAGCGGCGGCTGACGGTGCCTTCAAAAGTAAATATTTCGGTTTTTCCGTTCAAAATGGCGATTTTGCTCTGGTTTCGGGCTCCAGGCCTCGCTCGGGAAGGCGCGCGAGCGCGCGGAGGCGCGGCGGTGGCAGAGGCTCCGGCGGGTCGCCGCCGGGGTTGATGACCTATCGATTTTTTTGTCTGCGACCTCCCGGCGGGCGGCCCGGCGGCGGAGCGCCCTCGCGCCAGCTGATGGCGCCCGCTGCAGCGCTCCACTGGTCTCCTGCTAAAGTTCTTTGTTCTCGAGCTCGTATCTATGTCTCGTCTCGTGCTTGTGCAATAGTGAAAGTGAGATTTGCGTGCCCTCAACCCTGTCCAAGAACAAAGGAATGAAAACCTGGATCCCTCCAAATGAGTGTGATGTCAGGAATACTACTTGTCAGGGTTTGTTTATTTATTGTGAAGCTATACATTGTGTATCTGGATGTCATCAATCAGCTGATAGCTCCGGGCATGCAGATACATTGCTCCGGGCATGCAGATACATTGCTCCAGGCATGCAGATACATTGCTCCGGGCATGCAGATACATTGCAGAGGAAAGTTTAAAGTAGCAGTATTATAGCTATTGAAAACAAAAGGAAAAACATTCAACCAGCAGTGAGATGAGTATGCAATAACATTTTACATTACCTAATTATAATTTCATCATCTCCATGGCCATGGTGATGACAACTGTTAAGTAAGTACCTGCTTGCACTACATAATACAATGATTGATTAACAACTACAAATTATTCTCCTTTTTTTTTAAACTTTAAAAAAATGAATCAATAGTACACACATTAGTTAGTAGCATTGCTTTGTTTGAAAACTATCTGTAGATGAATCTAAAGTTGGCCTTGAATTTACAATTGGTATAATATTCTAATAGTCTAGTCTTGGCTAGTAGGTATAGGTACAGCTACTTGTAAAGATCAATATTATTGTTCTCTACAATGTGATTTTAGTGTTTTGTTCAACAGAAAATACTGTTGTGTAGTTTTACAACTAGAATAAGTAAATCCTTAACTCTGCTTTACAAGTTGATCTAGATGATGCCAACATGTGGGAACAACACAAATGGGTGCATATTCCTTTAATGAAACTGCCATTGTGATGACGAACTGCCAATATCAGTAATAACATTGTGACCAACACTATTTTCTCGATTCACAAGTTGAGCAAATAATATTGAAGCAACTGATGGTTGCACTGACTTTACCAATGGTTTGGAGACCGGTTGACGCACACCATTTAATTTTATGAAGTAAACAAGCAGCTTTCGCTGTTTGCATCAAGTTTTGAATGAGATTACAGAAGTAGCAGTTTCTATTGTTAAAGAATTTATATGCAGTGAGTGGCTTGGCAGGAGCGTAAGGTAGCTTAAGTTTGTGGTTGCATGACAATTTTTTTTTTTTTCAAAATTTATTTTTATGTGTGGAACCTATCCCCTAAGTTTGTCAGGTTGATAATGAAAAACCCTGTATAGAATAGAATATTTATTTGTACCAAACGTCTGTTAACAATGTAGTACTTAGGTATAAATTCAAGCAAAAATAATAATCCTAATGATTAATTTAGAGTAGCTAGATGGTAGGTATTTATATAAATAATGTTAGTTGTTGTGGTTACATAACATTTTACATTATTCATCTTTTGTAATGAAGATGTCTTGTATGTCAGGCAGGTTGTTCTGGTGCAGGTAAACTGCTTGGAAGCAGCACGGAAAGATTAACATTTTCAACAGCAATAAGCAAATCATAAAAATGCATTGTCCATTGCACATCTCTGGTAGAATGGCACCTCAAGACTGCCACTTGTCTGCCAAATTAACTTTATCCCTTACATTATGAAGTTATTATAGCCTCATTTTTTTAAACTTTTGAACTTGTATTCAACCAACATTGATTTGAATGATCCTTGTGATTCTAATAACTTTTACATAATTCTTAAACCTCACATGCAAGTCATTCAGCTAACTTAACTAACTACAGTACTTTAAACAGAGAGAAGGTACAGAAGGACGAATTTTTCATAAACATCTGAGCAAATCAATATATAAATTTTTTAAATAGCAAAAAACAAGACTGTCAAGTAGCTTGCCTGATGTCAAGCTACCCTGACTTGAGTGTCACCATATTCCTAAAGCTTTAAGTTTTGCACTGCGCTTGACCGAATTTCACTTGCTACATCCTTCAAACTTAAACACAGTAATGCTCTCTCTCACACTGCTAAAACGCAGCTATGTGACAAAACCACTTTTTGAGATATCGCTAAAAAACGCGGCGAAAATTTAAAATCGATGCCACTTCATAACCGTTTGACGTATGACAGATTTTCTTTTTTTGGAAGATAGCTCTAATTGAGTACTATCTCATAGCTTTACTTTATTTAACCATGTTTATAGAAAAATATTGTTTTAAACGTGTTTTGGCGTTATAGCATAGCATTTATACAGTGTAAAAGTCTTGTTTACACCACTACAACGCCGTTAGGTATACCTTAACGGCTCTATAGTCGTGGATTTGTTCATAACTACCGCAGCGTGTTTTGGAAAACTAAATTATTTAACAATACATAACTAAAATGCAGTCATTGTGTTTTAGGTTAGCATACTTGCAATGAATGAATTTGCTTTACTTAGTTAAAAAGCTGTTAATGTACTTTAGCCACGTTTAAGACTAGTATTGGTCTGAAAATTGTTTTTGCGTCTATTATAATCTTATAAAACATCACTAAATTGCGGCTAAATCAAAAACATTTCCCTGTAACCGCTTTTTTGTCAAGTATTAGTTATTAAACTTTCAGGTTGTCCTACAATAAGACGTTATTTACTAAAATAAAACAGGATTTAAAACTAAAATAAATTATTGAAAAAAAATTTATTGAATGAACGAGCGGCTCAGTTTTAAGATTGGCCTTAAATGCTTTTGTCAAACTATCTGTTCTTGCCTACGGGTTGCATTTTAAACCGATATAGTTAAAACTTAGTTCAATGGCTTATTATTTTTTTTGTCAAGGATTTTGATTGGAAACGTACATAAAAAGGGAGAAAAAGGAGGACTTCTAGATAATTGTTTTTGCCTTATTAATGTTTTATTTTTTATTTGAATGGTAGCTTTAACTTGATCATATAAAAATATGATGAAGCTCTGATGAGGGATTTCAGTGTGATGAGCAGAATAAGTCCTAAAAATGCAGTAAATTGCTCACTTCTGATAATTTGTGCTTGCAAAGTCTTGTGTTCAGAGAATTACTAGTTATCTTAGAGTAAAGCAAAAAGCAGTTCCTTGAAACAGCTCCTGTTTCCGTGATCAGATCAACTCAATGTCACCATTAAAACGTTCGAATAAAAGCTACAAAAGTCTGCTAAACAACCCAATTGCTTAGCGAGAACAAGCTTAAAATTCAATTGCAAGATTAATTACATAGCTAGGTTCCAACATTAGTAGGTTAGGTTACCTATTACCTTAACAAAAACTCGTAAAAATGTACTTAATTGAAAACTTGCATAAAAATAATATTAATAAAATAACTTGTTATTCCAGGTTATAAGCTATGTGTATTCCAATTTTCAGTCAAATTCGTTTGGCCTATATGGATATGAACGTGTATAAGCATACTCTTTTACAAACTTGCATTTATAAGATTTTTTATTTAATTTATTTTAATTTTACATGTTTGGAAAATTAAAAGCAGCACAATGTGCTAATGGTGATGCTAGTAAGAAGATTATTATTATTATCATTATTGTTTATCTGTGACTGTCCCACTGCAAGGCAAAAGCCGCCCTTCCTTTCTTTTACTCTTCGTGATCTAACGCCGTGACAGGCCATGAGCTTCATTGTGAGTCAAGTTTACAATCAATCACATCCGGGGTATCTTAGTAAGAAGATGATTAGAAATAATTTAGTAGGAACTTAGGTAGGATAACATATGCTGCATACCAAGTCAGTAAGCATTATATTATAAGGCTTTTAAGTTAATTTCTTATGTTAGGTTTTATAATATTTATATAACATGTACCTAGGTACTTGATAATAATTTGATAATTTATTAGTTGAGTATCTACTACATAATAAGTGCACGCTATGGCATCCTATAGTTGGAGAAACACAAATGTTCTTTTAAACATTTATTGTGATTTTTTCGTTGGATGTCCTAAATTAAATAAATAAATGATGAATCTTCAAACGGTGTACAGCCAATCTGCGTGAGTGAGCACCTGATAAAGAAAATATAACCACATCACACTTTCACACTAATATTATAAATGCGAAAGTTTGGATGTTTGGATGTTGGTTTCTCTTAAACTCAATGTTCAAAAATCACTACCAATTTGGTTGAAATTTAAGACAGATAGATAATAACCGGAAAAAAAACAGAGGCTACTTATTTTGCGATCGAAAATGACATGATATTGAAGCAACAGTTTACTTAAATTTACCTTAATTTAACCTTTTTAACCTATTGATTATTGAGGTAAAACAATTTCGTTGAATACCACACCTGTATTAGCTTGTCCCACATCCTACTCCGCTCTTAGGACACGTTACTTTCCTTACCCGGTAAGACGCGAAGGCCGCGACGCGAGAGCAGATAACTACTCTTTAGCTGTGGAATGCTACTTAGCCACGGTTTAGTGTAGCAACTCAATAAAAATATATTTTAATTTCATTTACAAAATTTAATTGACGGCGTAAAAGAGTTGTTTTAAATATGAACAAGAATATATAGCTTAAACGTAGTTAAGTGACTTTAACTGCGTTTAAGCTTAGTATTTATGTATAACGGCTCTTTAGCATTGGATTGTGTAAAATTTTGGTAAATAAAACTAGGCTTAAACTATATAAAGGTACTATAACCACGTTTAAGATAAGTAAAAATGGTTAACGATGTTTTAGCTATGCATCACTTAGGTAAGTTTTCATATTACGGCAACGTTAAGCAACTGTAACTGCGTTTAAGCCGAGTAATGCTACTTAACGACTGTTTAGAATTGTAATTAGAAATAAAAGTGTCAGTTTGCCGCTTTCTTACTTTCTGTAACTCGAAAACTATAAACGATAGGAACACAGTTCCAAGACAGGTCGATAGAGAATTTTGAGCTTTATAACATGGCATTTAAAAGTGAAATTTGACCACATGTCACTTAACGGCGTTTTAGCTAGCGGACGGCAGATCTGGTAACACTGCAGTAGTGACAAAGTGATCCTAAAAGGGTTCAGTTTTTTTCCATTTGAGCGTATGGAACCCTGATAATCTTAAGAGAGGATATGACTGCTGTGCTTGTCTCAAAGTAAAAAATTGAGTTGCAAGACCTGAACAAACATATTTAAGGTACATGGCAAGTTAAATAAAAGCTTGTAAGGTTCATTATGACAGCCTTCTAATGTTCCCACTGCTGGGACAATGGCCTACTCTTTAGCGAGAATGATTGGGTCTTAATCCACGACGAGGACCGAACGCGGATTGGTGAATAAAAAAAAAGGTTAATGTTAAAAAAAGGTTTTTTAACTAGATTCGCAATTTCGGCGCAAATGGCAACACCGTGCGAAACAATCATCCGAAATAGCTTTTTAATTTCCATTAATAAACGATTGGAAATCTATCAACAGCCTCGTCTGGGCGTTGCATAATAGAGCCATGGTTTCTTCATTCACTAGTCACCGCCACGGTTCGATGCGCGCCCATTTTTTATGTCAAAAGTACAGGTTTCACTTTTTTGCGCGTCTGGCGAGCGTCTGCCAATGGCATCCCCTGTCAATGACCCTCCTTGAACTAGTTAGGTAACGTGCGGCTCTTGGCAGAGCGTGGAGCAGCAGGCGCCTCGATGGGGCCCCTCGCTGATGAGCGGAACTCTGCCTGGCCACAGATTTAACAACATAAAAGGTATCACGCGATTTTTCGTAGCTTTGTCCGCCGAATATCGATATTATTGGCAAGTTTCTCGATCTACGAAACTAATAGCCTGGGGCCCATTGCATAATGAAATGCTGTACAGGTTCATAATACTAGTGCTTTTGTATGGAAAACGCTCATTTTTTTTTATACAACTGAAGTGGCAACCAATCGTACGGCCCACAAGATGGTAAGCGGTTACCGCAGCCTATGGACGCTTGCAATACCAGAGGTATCACTCGCGGGTTGCCACATTGAGGCTAAGATCGAAAGCCTCATGTGCTAGTAATTTCACCGGAAACCATACCCTCCACACCGGAACACAGCAATGCGAGCATTACTGCTTGGCGGCAGAAATAGGTATGGTGGTAGTCCTTCCCCGGACGAGCTCTATCACAGCGAACTCTACTACTCTTAAATAAGAATAAGATAAATAGCTTGTGTACTTTATTATGCAATTGGCCCCTGGTTGCTGGTTAGCCAAACTGTCGCTTTGAACGTTGATTAGGTACCAGCAGATATCCTATTAGACACTTATTTGAATCCATCATGAAAATGCACTCAAAACTTGTCGGATGGGCAGGATTCAAATCTTCGTAGGTTTGCCTTGGTTTGGCAAATGCCGTAACTGCTAGAACATCGCCCGAATACCTGCTCGTTTAAAATTATTGGATGTTAGAACATATTTATCAGAAAATCGTGAACAGCGCCCGAACTTATTACAAAGGTCGTGAAATAGGTACCTACCTATAAAGAGACTTATTCATAAACTAAAGTCTAAACCCTCTGTTAGCTAATGTGTCTTTCAAATCTATCGTCATCTTTGGTCATTTACAACAATGACAAGTAAGGAAAGACAGTTGGTAGGTAGGTATTTAGCAAGTCGCTGAAATGCCATTTTTATGAATAGGTAGGTACTAGCTTTGAAAAGAACCGCTTCAGACCATTCGCGGCCATGGTTGTAGTCACCATTAGCCACGATACGTGAACGTTTCGGCGGTTTAAAACCACAAATGAAAATGACCACTTTTATTAATGTCCACTACTTAAAATGTCCAGTACTCATTATGACCACATACTTCTAGTATTGCCCACTTTGAAAAATCACCATTTGTGAAAATGACCACATTACTAATTGATCGCTTCCCGAAATGACCGTTTAGTCAATTGATTACTTGTATTGACAGGCCAGTGTCCCAGCAGTGGGAACATTAGAAGGCTGTCATGATGATGATGATGATTGACAGAACGATCGAACGAATTGGGTTTTGCGTCTTGAGTTTTTCAGCCCGCGGCCCGCGGCGCGCGGCGCGCGGCGTCGCCGTCGCTCCTGTTTCCTTTAGAAACTTTGACACCCCATCCTGTGTACCCCAAGAGGGAACTATTTATGGTGTATTTATTGACTTCATATTTCATTCCGATCCGTTTTGTGGCTACAGCGCGATTGAATAACAAACGTGCTCACTCATAAATATATTTATTTATTTACAAATAGTAACGCTCTGCGACTTTTTCCGCATTTTTTTTTATAGGTACAACTAAAGTTAAAAAACAGACGAAAAATCTCTAGTACTACTCCGCTTAACCTTTTAACCAATGAGGTCACACAGTTAACCTCAAAAGAAAAATATCGACTCGTGTTTCATCCCTCCACGGGACATCATCAGGACCATTGCCTTGGACCAAAGATTTGGCTCCAGCGCTCGACGGAGCAACGCGTCTGCCGGAGCTCAAGCTAAAATGTCTGAGGAAATGACTCGACATGAGTGCAGTGCAGTGCCACGCAGAACTTTAAAGCTTTGGATTACACTGCAACTGTTATGATAAGACGTTTGTCTTGTCACTTGCTGACATACAAAACTAAACCTACATCAATAAATATATTACTCTCGTACTATCTTCATACTTAAAGAGCCCCCAGAATTCCTCTCCATACAATCACACAAAGTCCGTTTACATTTTTGAAAAAACAAAAAAAAACGTTACGTACAAAATGGCTACAAACATCAATATACCTACCCCGTTTAATCTGATTAGGTGCAAAATTAACTTTTAATTTTGCAATCAATCGACAAGTTTGTCGTTTTTTTAAATTTTTTGTAGGTACATTTTTTTAAGAATCGGTAACACGAAATAATAGATTTTGCTCGAAACATTCAGGGAATAGCCGTAACTCGTTCCTCCCTCGCATCTCTCTTCAAAAAAACAGAAAAGCATTCATTCCCGTAAACCTCAAAGGAATTACGAGGTAAACATTTTGTTCGGAGAAAACCCGTTTTAAATTAAATATTATCTGTAAAACTCACCTACATTCGGTTCATCGACCTCCATCAAGCGAAAAGTCCAATTTATAGGAATCGACGGTCCATGCCAACATGACGTCATGCATTCTTTTGCTCGACTCCATGATGGTGATAAAGATCTCTGTGAACAAGCGTTAATTTATCGACCGAAAACGGTAAATAAGGTCCTCTGACATTCACCATGACCACGAGGCCGACCGCCAAAGCGATGGGTCGATGACATCAAGGCATATGGGGGACTTGACTGGCTGATGAAGGCAACTGACCGCCAGGCATGGAAAAAGTTAGGAGAGTTCAAAAATGGACAAATGAAGGCTCAAATTGATGATGATGATGATGATGACTTTCACCATGTTGGTTTTTCCATTTCTATGCATTTTACATAGCCTTATTGCAACGTTTGTTATGCCTGATTTTGTATCTAAGCTAACTCTATTTAGCTCTGCAATAGGAACTAAAAAGTAAGAAGTTCATGTTGAGTCAGTGGCCAACTCTGGTGATCATAGTTAATAACCCGCCTGAAGGCACCCGTTATGGCCTAAAAACTTTGAAAAAGCCAGTACCGATAGGTTAACATGCCTTCGTGACATGAAAGTAACATGAAAACGCTCAGTTGAAAGTAGGACCCGAAATTGCCACAAACAGTCACCCATCACAAATGGATGTGTTAAGAACAACTTAGCCAGCTACCTCACGGAGCGCCTCATATAAACGCATACGATTACTCGGATAGGCCTACTGTACTGATGAAGAGATTATCGAACCATTTGTTTTCCGATCCCTTTAACATTTTATTTAAGTATAGCTTCAAGTCTCCTAACAAAAATATAAACAAATGTAGTGGTTCTAAATTCCTGTTTAGAATTGTAAAACAGTCGTGCGCACAAACCAGCGAAAACATTATACTACCTTTTTAGGTAAGTACCTTATCTACTCCATTGTAGATTCTAGTAAATTTTCAGTATTATTGTTTTATTCTTCTACTGAACTATAAGATATCTGAACCGAAATGAGTTTCGAGCTTCGCCTAATCTGTCCAGCTTCACGTTACACGAACAACTTTGCCAGATGAATCCCTGAAGATTAAAGGAACAGATTGGTAATGTTCTGGTTTATTTAGTCCTCTAAGTACGAACCAGTGTACCGTTATCTAAATGGCACCGTATTCTACTCGTGCTACAAACACTAATTGATATTAGCCAGTATTGCACACTCGGACAAATAAATAAGATTGAGATAGTACCATCTTTTAGATACTATAAAGTGTTTCTTTCAACCGGGCTAACGAGCACCGTAGAAAACGTTTCTCTCAACGGAAGTCATTACATTTTTGCAAAAACACACATAGCATAGAGAAAAACAACCGGAGAACACTGATGACTAGGTGCTCAACTCTTGCTAGCCCAGCAGGCCTACTCCAGTTAGAATATATCCTGAAAAACTTTTCCAAATAAATAATTCTTAGTTGATGACAAGATAGATCGAAGAACAATGTTCATTGACTGTTTATTGAGCAATTTAGTCGAAAATACTTTCAAAAGGATCAATGCAACCTGCATTATGCTGTCGGTCGCTAATCAGTGCACATTTAGCACTCGCGTGTCGTGCTTGGCCAATCGGTGTCGATATCCTGCGTGTAACACTAGCTGGACCTGTCGGCTGACGACCTCCTGTCTGCTGGCCTGTGACGCCAATCAGAAGTCGGACGAATTGTTAATGTATGTGAGAGATAGTGGACGATGGAGCTCAAAGCAATAGCTTGTAGCCGAGACCGACAGCTTAACATCTCCCATATTCTCGATCAATTAATGCTCCATTTTGACCATGATTTTGTCTATCAAAATAACTGTTATGCAATAGATTTATCAACTTTGCTATGGTCAATTGGTAACTAATCAATTACTGAGAATGGCAGTTGGCCGCGGGAAGGTCCGTGCGTGCTCTTCTTATTTCGACACCCTTGGCTTTTATCACGAGCAGCCTTGAAGAGGCCTGCGCATGGTGTTGGTTGTTGCCCTTGAAGTCATCTATTGAAATCATATTATGACTTGTTGCTACGAGGGGCCCTCAAAGCACGCACGAAACCGTATTTCGCGCAAATAAATTATTTTGTTTCATAGTTATTCCTTACTGAGGCGTTAAATTTAAATGAGTATATATTCATTGAAATATATAAAAACACGTTTACTATAAACATCATCGTCTTAAAGAGAGAACAAAATAGAACCCAAACTAGAACTTAAAATATCTTTATCACAAAAGATCATCAAATATGTTGTGTTGAGTTGTGTAATGTATGTAACCTATAGTTGGGCACTCAGAGTCCTTCACTCTAGCTCTCTAGTAGAAGTTACTGTTACTGTTACTGTTAGCCTACTGGATCCCAGTGTTGGGCAAAGGCCTCCCTCCCATTCCTCCAGGATTTGCGATCCTGGGCAGTTGTTCGCCAGGCTTTGTCATATGTGTCGATCTCATCGCGCCACCTTCTACGTGGTCTGCCACGACTAGTAGAAGTAAGTTTTTTTTTTAAATATATATTTTTTATACCACTAAAGTGCCAACCAAGCGTACGGTCCACTTGATGGTCAGCGGTTACCATAGCCTATGTACGCAAGCAACATAGATAGTACTTGCATCATCATCAAGAATCATTTTAAACAGTCTCTTTATAAACTAGGTGATTTGATTTTACCTTCAAAATCTAGCGACTAGTTGTGAGTCGACCAACCAAAAAACGTTAATTGCCAAAAATCCGCATAGGGTTCGCGTGGTGGATTAAGTGAATCCATCACACGAGATGAAGGAAAACATCGTGAAGAAAAGACAGCCAAAAATTGTTTGATGTGTATGTAATTGTTTTTTTTAGAAAAATTGTGTATTGTGACGACTGATAAGGAACCACCAACAACAAATATTTTCTCTCTTTCTCTCAGACTCTTTGTTTCTACTTTAATTTCAGATATTTAGCCACAAATGATTTCAAATGGAGCATCTTCTGCTCGGTTAGCCAACAGGGTCGCACAGATTGCTGGCGAACCGTCGCCAACCCTCAACTCCTTTCACGAGGAATTATTTACACCTACTTGCCCTGACAGGCGATGTTATTTCAAATCTGCCCCAATTTTCAAGAGCGGGTAATAAAATGTCATAAATAATTCACAATAAGTGCCTGTATAATTGACCGAGCGAGCGAAGCGTCTAAGTTTCGAGATTGGCTAAAATTGCTTTTGGATGTCAGTTTGTTTTACGTTTATTTTCTCTAAAAAAGGGGGCTGCTGAATATCTCCGCCTAATGTGATTTGATTTCGATGATTTTTATTTTATTTGAAAGGTAAGTTATGTCTGATATTTGGTAAAGATCTGAGCTCATCACGCTGAAGATCCTCTCTTCAGCGTGATGAGCAAAATAGTTCAAAATACAATATGTTGCTCACTTTCAAAGCTCACTTTACAAGTTTGTGCTTGCGAGGTCTACTGTTCGGAGAACTGCTAGTATACAATTCAACTGAATATGGACAGATCACAGAACTAATTCGTGCGGTTTTAGTGCTATGTTACGATCTATATGTACTTTACGATTCGAAACAATCTTCATTTAAACTTGCCACACTAGTAATAACGATCATTTATCTCTTGGGAACTTTTGTAACTTGGACGTCTTGGAGTGCAAACTGCTCGTTAAATTGTAGAAAATTGCCTAAGACCGTAAGTTTAGATTAGCGCGTGGTTCGGAACGACATACCGAAGCGCGTTTTAAAGTCTATGTACACTAGTAAGTGTGATTACTATTGGCTAGGACAGGGGGTGTGTTCGAATTAACTAAATATATGACGTAAATGCGCGAACAGACCGCTTTCGATGTGCTCTGCTCAGCTTAAATTGGTTAATGACTAGTGAACACACATCAACACCCAGTCATACATATTCTGACCTCACCCTAGGATTCACAGAGCCGTGGATATTTCAAACTACGAGTCTAGACAGAAACTAGAACTCGTCAGACATGTTATTTAGTTTAGCTTATCGCATACTATCTCTGTGTGCTAAACTAGTCCTATCATCCTATGAAGTGAAAACAAGTCCATTTTGACGTAAGTTAAAGAGTGGGCTGGTCACCACTCCCCCAGAGACCAAATGAATCATCGTCAACTGTCATCGTGAGTTCGGCATTCGCACTATGAAGTGTGACGAGTAAAGCTTAGTATAACACACTTTACTATCCCCTGGGCAAAATAACGCATAATCTCTGTCTAGCAATATCATGGCAGACCGATGAAACATATACGTTATACGTACGGCGCGTTGGCTGAATGTATGTGTATCCAGCTTGATATTTCAAGGTTGTATGACGTATGCATCCAACAACTAGTGATTCTGCTGGTCGTTTCATTTTACTCAGTAAATAAATGCCGCATTGTTCAAATTGCAAGAACATTGAAATTGTATGAATTGAAAAATCGTAGAATATGAATTATGATCCAAATACACACTCACAAATTCTTCAGAGCCTTCCTTATTAAAGTTTAAAAAGAAAGAAATTAATATGGATGAACTAGAAGCTCCAGAGAGACATTATAAGGTGAAGGGTTCAATTACCTCATTCATAAGCAAATGCTACAAATGGATCTGCAAATATTTGCTCAATGTCTGGTTTATTTAGCAGATGCCATGCGTTTTCCGCAATCCGCTGTGACTGACTGTTGACTCAAATTTAGGAATTACTAACCTTTTTATTAAAAACAAAAGGATCCATATCACAAGGATATTTCCAATCGTCTTATAAAGCAAGTGAGTTACCGTACCTGTCTCAATACTCGGCAGCTTTTTATCGCGGAATGGCGTAAGTTATATTCTGTTGTCTGTGTTCTGCAGTAGAGGAGATAGGGAGAAGGAACGGCGAGCTCATATCTTAAAATGATCATTAGCTTTGCAGAAAAACCCTGTTATGGTGTCAAATTGTTACATAATATTGTATTCTTAAATTTATGAAAAGCTAAGTTAAACTGTCAATATGCTTGTGTGATGTGTACATTAGGTTTAAAAGCGGTTGTGTTTAGAATTATCAATATGTAATCTAGAGTACAAAAATTTCAGTGTAATTTACCCGTGGCTGGCGCGGTAACTACATATTTTTACAAAGCAACTCCGCTGCGGCCATGACCGTAACCTCCACACGTTATTCTCCATTGTGCTAAAGGGATTGACGGCTGTTCATCTTGTTACGAGCGCGCGTTTGATTGTGTTGCACATTTTATTATTTCGCAGAAATGCACTTTGGCTGTTTCCTTTTGTGTTCATTGCTGACTCTTGCCTGTTGTGTTTACAAAATTTAAGGAGCCTTGGTGGCCTATTGGAATGCACTACATACAAAGATCATACAAGTCTGGGAATCAAACATAAAACAATGGAGTACAGTTTCTGCCTTGTGGTCCAAATACAGAAGGGAAAAAGACCAAAAAATGCAGCAAAAAAAGCAATATACTAACACAGCTGACACGCTCGTAAATTAGCTGCCTAAGTTGTTCTTAACAGATCATCTAAATAAGTTAAGCGACATTCAAAGTCCCAGAGGCATCGATCCCAGAGGTCATCATTTGGATGGGTAACCAGTGGCACGTTAAATGTCGGTCCCGGCTACAACAGTTGTTAGGAAGGCCTTCAGGCGGCCTATAATCTCCGTCACAAGAGTTGGCCACTGACTCCTAAACTTAATTTAGCCCACAGCCCTATTTTCATTAAATAATACCATTTTAATAGGGTTATTTAATAAGAAAGAAGCAACACCGTTTATTAGCCAGTCCATTGGCGCATGCAATTATAGTTGCGTGTGCGGGCCGCAGCACGAACCGAGGGCCGCATGTGCTATGCCCTAGTTTTATCCAGGGCAGAGTTGACTATGCAATTTTACTGGAAATTCGAAATCTTAAACCAACTACTATCCAAAATTTTGTCTTAGCTTTCTGTGAACTGGTGTTGGCTGCTCGCCCAGTAGTTTGATGGATGGATACAGAATTGTAAACACTTTTTATTATAAGTAAATTGTATCTAGATCTAGATTACTTAGGATTTCATTTCTTCAATTCTTTTTTGCTGTGTTAAGACTGGAGACGCATTTTTGGCGACTAATGTGTACGTTTCCTTATTTTGTGTTTAATTGACTTATAATTCGTATTTAACATGTTTATTCGTAAGCTTTGTCATTATTTTACCCCTGAGCCTTTGTGGAGTACCTACCCTAAATATCAAAATAATATTTTCAAATAAAGTCATTTTTGAAACGTTTGCTTTTCATTATTGTGTCGCATATTATGGTAAGTAATTTTAATGATTATCATAGCGGCACGTTCCTCCCTCCCCCCCCTCCTACGCCTCCCAGCCGGGGTCACTGACCTCTTTATGCTAATGAATCAACGAATCTGAATTCGAAGATTATTAAAATTTGTATTGTTTTTTAAATAAAAACATTTTCGCGATTTTTTACGTATTTTGCTGTCAGTTATGGTCCGCTATTGACTTTTTTTTTTATACCACTAAAGTGGCAACCAAGCGTACGGCCCACTTGATGGTCAGCGGTTACCGTAGCCTATGTACGCGTGCCACATTATAGATATCACTTGCGTGTTACCACCCTGAGACGTTAGATGGAAAGTCTCATGTGCCTGTAATTTCACCGGAAACCATACCCTTCGAACCGGAACACAGCAATGCGAGCATTGCTGCTTGGCGACAGAATAGGTATGGTGGTAGTCCTTCCCCGGACGAGCTCTATCACAAAGAACTCTACTACTCTTAAAATGACTATCGTTCGTTCGTTTGTTTGACTATGCAAAACTATTGGTAGGTAGGTTTCAAACATTTAAACGAGTTAATATTTATGCCCTAAATTTACCGACTCAGGTGAGGGTTGAACCTCCCCTTCACAAGGAAACACTATCCAACTGATACCACTCCCTGATAAGATTCCCTGAGTCGTGGGTATTAGAAACTATGTGTAAGTACTGTGGTATACAGACCCAGGACAAATATTTGCTAATCCTACAAACGTTTGTCCCGCAGCGGGGATCGAAGCTTATCAACCAGGCACCTGCCTATTTCACCACTGAGGTCGTCAAGTCAAGTATATTACAAAACTTAATCAGATATTTGTTATGTTTACAGGATATCATGGTCAGAACATGGACGCGGGGGGAAATAATTTTGACTCTGGTAAGTTTTGAATTTATGCAATACTCAGGTTATCCAATAAACTTTTGAATTGAGTGCATGTACCCAAACAATACTAACTAGCCTATTAGATTCTGTAAGGAATCTACCCGGGAATCCAACTGTTATGAGTGAAGATTATAATATCCCAAAAAATATTTTGCCTCAAGCGGGATTTTTGGGATATTATAATCTTTAGTATTCCCCTAGTGTGATGGTTAACACTATAAAAACAAAAATAACCAATGTTATGAGTGATTTCAGTAAATGTCAATGATGTCTATAGCGATTTGAATTTTTGGTTCTATAGTTAGATGTTGGAATCTAATGGACCACTTTACCACGCATCATTCTTTGTACGTACTTTTGAGAATTACAAACATCTTAGTAGGTACCGTTAACAGCCATAGCTCAGAATACATTACAAATGTCTTTCTTAGTGTGTACACTTACTTACCTTACTTACAAACAAAAGTTTACTAAATACACTCACGAAACATTAGACTTACCGCTTTTATTGACCGCTACATAAAAACCTAATAATCCAATTATCATCAAGCCATCTTAGTTTTTGCAAGCCAACAAGGAGTATAAATAAGTTTTATGTTGGTTTTGACTTGAAATTAGTTTATTTAATCAGATTTATTCTGTTCAAAAAGAACGTGAATGGTGGTTAGTCAAGTTAAATAAGCGAGGAACTGGTGTAAATTCACCTTGCTTTAAGACGTTTCAAAATGATCCTTGTGATATGATTGAATAGAAAGAAAGAAATACATTTATTTACTGTAAAAATACATGTGGGTACAGTACACAGAAAAGTAAAGTAAGCGAGCTGCTTATAAGTAGAATTACACAGTATTCATAAAATATATTTTTTACTTTACTTTATCTTAATAATAAACTATACGTGCACAAATACGTGCAATGAGAGCGGCTGTAAACAATTTATGAAAATCAGCCTAAAATAGCACCTTGTGGTACACCCAGTAGTTTTTTATGATTTTCAAATGCCGTACGTATTTAATTTGTAATTTAAACAAAAGTATTTGCAAATACCTATCTGTCTGTGTATTCTAAATCTCATTCATATTGTTGTTGTTAGCAAGATAAAAAAAATATGAATATTAAATAATTAAACGTATCGCAAGCGTGTGCATTATCAGAAAAAACTGCAAACAAATCTCATTGAATCACTCTAAATTGCTGATCCAACAATAAATAGTTTTCAATTACCTGTATTATGAGCTACAAACTAACGTTGATTATGAACTGGTGAGGTGTGGAGTGGACGGCACTGGTGCGTGCGGTTACGTCCGCGCCGTCTGTCATAATTCACACCACGATTTCTAATTTTACATTTCAGCTATTTGCATTTACTTTTTATATTGCAAAAAGAGGATAGTTCTCATTGTCATTCTTATGACAATTTACAACGATGGCGACAGATTTTGACCCCATGTTAGCGAGCCGAGTTTTAAAATATGATTATAAATAAGTTTAGTTGGATCTTGGTTTACCATCACCACATGCACCTGTTAGAAAGTAGGAAAGGTATTTCTTTCACATGTACTGCACAAAGAGTAGTAGAGTTCTTTGTTGATAGAGCTCGCCCGGGGAAGACCTACCACCATATTCTGCCGCCAAGCAGTAATGCTCGCATTGCTGTGTTTCGGTTCGAATGGCACATGAGACTTTAAACCTACGACTCAGGGTGGCAACGCGCAATTGATATCTCTGATGTTGCAAGCGTGCGTAGGCTACGGTGACCGCTTATCATCAAGTGGGCCGTACGCTTAGTTGGTTGCCACTTTAGAGCTATAAAAAACAAATTACTGCGCTATGAAAGTATTAATCTCCTAAACTTTATTTTGATATCGATCATAATGGTATGTGGGGGTGTTGATGGTGCAGGCCAGCAAGCACAGGAGCAGGAGCTGGCGACCAAGATGCTGCAGATCCAGTCCAAGAGGTTCTACCTCGACGTGAAGCAGAACCGCCGCGGGAGGTTCATCAAAGTTGCAGAGGTCAGTCATACCCAAGTCATAGTCAACTAAAGTCTATCAGCGCTTCGAGCCGAATACATCCCAATGATTGTTTCGTTCAAGCGAGATTATGTCTCGATAGCTCAATTGGTATCATGCGGTGGTTGTGGCTTCAAATCCAGCTTGCGGAAGAATATTTTTTGGGATATTTTAATCTTTAACTCAAGTCTAGTCTAGTCATAGGTAGCCTACATAAGATTTGCAATGTCTGAAAAGGGCAAATAAGTTCTAAGTGCCATATTACTTTTAATACCTTGTGTAACACGTATTTATGCAAATAAATATCTTGAATCTTGAATCTTGATCCACTGCTGGATATCAGCTTGCCCTATAATGACTCCTCTATAACTACTTATGAAGTATTAAAAGAACAAGGGTGCAACAAGTTCTCCATCCAAAGGTTGTCTGGAAGTGACCGTTTACCCAGCGATAAGACCGCCCATTGTATATTGTGTTTATTTTTCGTAGTCTAGTTTGTGTAAGTACCATACTGTACAAAAATAAATTTTAATTGATTCATTCAACTTGTGCAACTAATGCCATAATATTGAAATATTTATGCACAAACAACGCTATCATGTACCTAACGATAGCGATTTATGGAGCGTTATGAACTTACGAGTTGTGTTGATAAACAGCTGTTCTGCGAGATTTATATAATTTACATAATGATAAATAGATAAAGTATACGTCATAAAGATCGTCTTAATGGGTACCACCGCAGTGTTGAACATTCTGCCTCCAAGCAGTAGTGTGCAAGCTGCATTGCGCTTAGGTTTAAAGAGCACTGTAGCATGTAAAATTACTGGGCGAGAGATACTTAACAACTACGTCTCGCACTACGAGCGCAGTGCAGTGCCACGCAGAACTTTAAAACTTGACATTGCATCTTAACGGTCAGGTGTTGTGTGTTCAGGCGAGCGACTTGACCATCTCGTTATTTGCTCTCATAAAGATAGATAGATAGATATAGCTTTTATTGCTGAATTAATTTTTTTTTATTATTTCAACTTATAAATTGTATTACTCTAACTTCCCTCAGACATCAGCTTGTCCGCAGACATAGGCCTCCTCCACAAATTTCCACCCCGTCCGGTCCTGTGTGAGCCTGCTTCAGGTCATCCTCCCAACGCCTTCTTTGTCTACCTCTCAGTCGTTTACCATCCCGTGGATACCATTCTGTCACTCGTAAAATTTTGCTCTCATAAAAAAAGGGTTTAAATAAAATCGCTGACATAAAAAGAAATGTATTGTATTAAAAGTTGACGTTCCCAGATCGGCGCTGACGGGCGGCGCAGTCAGATATTCCTCGCGATGTCGACGGCGGCCGAGTTCCGCGACCACCTGTCCGGCTTCAGCGACTTCTACGCGTCGCTCGGCCCGCCCAGCCCCGACCACGTGCCCGAGGACGGCAAGCTCAAGTCGGAGATGATGCTCAAGGTCATTTGAAACCTATCCTTCGTTCTCACTATAGTTCTCACGGCGGATCTCGGCCGTCGCGATGTTAGCCGTTTCGATGCGCAATGGAGCTTTTTCTTACTGAATTGTCTTTGCGCATCACAAACGGCTAACTTCACGGAAGCCTAGATCCGCCGTGCGAACTATATATGTGCTGTAAAAGGGGTGGGTTTCCAATGGTAGTCACCCACGACCTTTTAGTAACGGTATCGTATGGTAGGGTGGAAGTGTAAAGTCACTTTGACTTAAGAGGAATAAATATATAATTATTATCACACCGTAACTGGTTGGTAAAATGGCAAAATTATGGTATATTAATATAACGAATGATTTATAGTGAAAAATGGTGTTTTAAATAGTAATTGAGCCGCGAGTGCCTCAATTGGTTAAAGTTCGCGAACTGATGTTAAATCGCCAGTTTAGGTAAAACTTGCGCTCGGAAACTGCACTACGATGCACAAAAGCATAAACGCTGATGTGTTCGATTTATAGGTCGCACAGCGGATCTAGGCTTCCGTGAAGTTAGCCGTTTGTGATGCGCAAAGACAATTTAGTTTGAAAAAGCTCCATTGCGCATCGAAACGGCTAATTTCACGACGGCCGAGATCCGTCGTGAGACCTATACTCAGAACATGTCATGTGGTGACTTGTGGAATGCCAGTGATTTTCGCGCTTACCCTTTATCTAAAGTTCATATTGCCACCTCTACACATTAAAATGAAATTTTCAGGTTTTTAGGACTCACCGTTTTGTCTGTGTGTTGTCAGCTAGTCAGACCTTCTAATGTGTAGGTGCGCTAAGAAAGTAATTACCGAGATTCAACTCTTCGAAGGAGCGGAAAGAATTTTGCATGTTTTTTGGGGACAAATGTTTGCATGATCAATTTCGATGGTTGCGTTCCTGACACCGCCAGCCGAGTTTGTCCCCAGATTCTTCTAGGGGCGTGTAGAACTGGCGTATATTCAGCTTTAAGACGCTTCAAAGAGATCCTCCACCTTCGAATAAAAGTATTAAGAGTTAGAATGAGAATGCAATGAGGTTTGCGTGTGCAGGACAACCGGCGCTACTACCTGGACCTAAAGGAGAACTCTCGCGGTCGCTTCCTGCGCGTGTCGCAGACGCTGTCCCGCGGCGGGCCGCGCTCGCAGGTGGCGCTGCCGGCGCAGGGCATGATCGAGTTCCGGGACGCGCTCACCGACCTGCTGGACGACTTCGGAGCTGACGACGCACAGTGAGTGCCTCTCCCTCCCTCCCGCCTCCCCCCTCCCCCTGCAGGTGTGAGCGAGCACCCGAGAGAGAGATCACCGCGCGGAACGGCAGGCAGATATGCTGTCGAAGCGCTCGTGACGTAGCTGAACAGATCAACGAAGTTTATTGCATTGTTCAGCATACTCACCATTTGGATGGGTACCCGCTAAGCGCTACTTTGCATCGGAGGACACGTTAAACTGTCGGTCTCGACTTTTTCAATGCTGTTAGGCCATGACGGAGGCCTTTGGGCGGCCTATTAAATCCGTCACCAGAGTAGGCCACTCACTCGTAGAAACATACTTTGAATATTCTTGAACGTACCGGTTTCCTCACGATGTTATCTTGCCCTGTTTGAGAGCACTTGCATTACCACATCATTTTTATGCTCAACTTAGTTGTTACCGATTTAAGTTGAACTACGATGTTTGCAGCAACATTTTTTTTTGACTGGTCGTTAGTAAGAGTAGAACACAGAACTATATTTAAGTAGAATGAAAGAGTTCGTCGATTTGTATGAAAACCGAGCGTGTAACATTTTGCGTATTTGTATTTTACACACAAATGTATTTTAGTGATGGGAAACATAAGCCGCGCGAAAATGAATGATTTAAAAGCATCGATAAGCACGCAGCAAACCGATTCTAGGCACTGCCACACCACCACACCGCCCCCGGTTGGGAGCAGACTGAGTTTCGCGGCGAGTGAAGAGGTTACTCAGCCCTTACTTAGCCCGTCTTTTCGGCACGCGAGGTAATACTCACTCATTCTACTTAAATATAGTTCTGTGGAGTAGAAGCTTAGTTTTTTTTTTTTAATTTGTTTTGGCTTGGATGCTTGTCCTTACGCCAAGTCCTATTTACATTTTTCTGTCACAGTCACTTTTCAATTTGCTGTCACTTCACTTTCAACTTCTTTTTATTTGAGTTTGTTAGAAGCTTAGTGTGTGCGTGGTGTTGCCAGGTACAAGGGCGAGCTGCCGGAGGGGCGGCACTTGCGCGTCGACAACAAGAACTTCTACTTCGACATCGGACAGAACAACCGCGGGATCTACATGAAAGTCTCAGAGGTAAGCCTCTAGTCTCAATGCCTGAATGTAGTGAGGCTGAAGACAAAGGAGCGTCGTTTTTGAGTTGTGACTCGCGTGATTCGGTCGCGTAATGAGATGTTTTCGATTCGAGAAAAGTAGTTCCGATTGCTTTGACAGATGGCGCTATCTGCCCTACTGCCATACTGGGAAAGGTTATTAAAACAAAAAAAAAGTTGTTAACTCCGTTTTTGTTTCGTCTCGTGTCAAGCGGAAAGTTGTGGGTTCATGTCCTGCTTGAGGCAAAATAATTTAACTTCAGTACGACCAAAGTTAATGTACTACGTAGTACGTCCTATGACTTTGATACCAGCCAGAGGTATGACAGACAGTGACAGCAGGAGCAACCAATGTTGAATTCTCTACACATTCACCATAGCTCACCAAACGTAGTGCTCGCCAGTTGAGCTACCGCCATCTAAATAGACAGCTTTTTTTTTTAATAACTTGAGACGAAAATCCCTATTTAAAAATAAAAAAAGGTGGAGTTAGCATAACTGGGGGGTAACTTATGGCAATATTAAAATAACATTACACTGTTTTTTTTTTGTATGCCGAAATGTCAGTTTAACATCGTTTCAATATTGCTTTAGAGCTTGTGGTTTACCTACCAGCCCCCCTAGCATGGCGGTTACATCTCTACTGTACAGTAGAATAGACAAGGCAAGGCGGCGAGATGGCGCGATGTGGCGATGCGGGCGAAGGTCCGCCTATGACGCAGGAGGTTGCGGGTTCGATTCCCGCCTTGGAACAAATGTTTAAATATTAAATATTTGCAGATTCTGAGTAGGCATTTTCTGTATAGTATAAAATAATAATAAAAATAAAACTAATGAAAAAAAAAAAACTATTTGTGTCTGGGATTTTTCCTCAAATTCATTTTTAATCACTCATATAGTTATAGTTTATTATTTAATAAACAATTATGATAGTTTTTAAAACAATATTACCTAAGATAATTGATAGATTCAGGCGTTACTTTGCGGAATATTACCTAATCAAGAAACGCAGAGATAAAAGCTTGTCTAGGTCTCAGGAGATGTAGACATTTTCCGAAGAAATGTTTCTATTCTCGAATGTCAAAAATAGATAAAAGTGAACTCCATGCTCGCATCCGTAGTCTCATCTCTAGAGTAGACTAAAGAAGTTTCAAGAAGTCTCTAGGGCTTGCCTTCTGTAACGCCATGCACATGTATGACGACCGATGTGGCGCAGCGGGCGCAGGTCCGCCTGCGACGCAGAGGTTACGGGTTCGATTCCCGCCTCGAGACAAATGTTTGTACGATCTACAAATATTTGTTCCGGGTGTTCTGGGTATTTTCTATATATAATAAAAAATATCTATCTATGTTTTGTATTGTATTAAATATATATCAGTCATCTAGTACCCATAATACAGCTCTGTTTAACAGCAGCTTACCTTGAGGCTAGATGATGCTGTGTGGATTGTCCAGCATTATTTATTTATTTATTTATGTATCCATGTATCCATGAATAAATGTATTTTCTTTCTTTCTTTCTTTCTTTCTTTCCATGCTCTCGCGAAAGAGAAAATCAGAACACAAAAAACTGTTGTCTATTCTACTGTAGAGTAGAGATGAAATCGCCATGCTAGGGGGAGTTTTGTATAAAACCGAATGTAGCAGAAATAACGCGACCATCACCATCATCATCATTGTCAGCTTGTATCCACTGCTGGATATAAGCCTCCTCCATGTTTATTTTATTCAGCGACTCACAACTAAAAAATTACGCTAGTCTGGCTTCTCTTGTAGTAGCGAACATAATTTATACACACAGCATTTTTAACTTACAAGAAACACAATATATATTAATATCATATAAAATAATGTTGTATAAGACCCTTTTTGCTAAATAAAGTTTTTTTTTTTATTTGATTTGACATACTAGTAGATCCGGCGCGATTTCACTAGCGCTTTTTTTTCGTAATTGTCCAACAAATTTCGTAAATGTGTCCATAATTTCTCACCGTTTAAACCTTCCCTGGACTTGTTCAAAGATCAAAATCAGCCAAATCGGTCCAGCCGCTCTCGAGTTTATTTTTGGAAATATGTTAGACTTTGTTATTCCACAGAAAACATGATCGAAAGTTGACTGGAAATGCTCATTTTACGAAACGTGCGTTACTAATTATATTTTTAATCAGTTGTGTCTTGAGTTAATTAATATATTTTTGTTCAGTATACTTCAAGTTTAAGGGATAAAGATTTTATTTGTTTTCATTTTTGTTAAAATATTTTCAACACACGAGCCAAAATCGTGTTCGATTCTTCACGGGCTACAAGAAAATTCAAGGATAGGGCTCTTAAGAAGATGTAGGTGAGCTGCTCTGCTACTTACTTCTGATTTTTGTTGTTCATTTTACTGACTAAAAGGCGCTTTAAAAAAATTCATACAAATTGACAGCTTGACGATACGATTATCAAACAAATTTGTCGTGATTCGCCCTTTGTACTAGAGTTGGCCATTTCATAATGATCTTTGTATATTATTGAATAAAAAATATTCTGAATTTTTGAATCTACAATTTTCAGGTAAAAAGTAACTTCCGCACAGCCATCACAGTGCCTGAGAAGTGCTGGGGACGGTTCCGCGACATCCTAGCCGAGTACTGCGAGAAGATGTGCCGCGCGGGGCCCCCCGGCCTCCCGGGGCCCCTCGGCCTCCCGGGCCCGCCCGGCCCGCCGGGGCCCCACGCCCCGCCACACCACGACGACACACAGGTATGTGCTACTCTGTACAGTGCTCGTAATGATATGTCGTAACGTGACTACAATCCTTAGGAAAGGAAGTTCATCCCAGAGGAGGCAACGGAAAGATAAGTTTGTATAAAATTCAGCATGTACAATGTACATTACAAAGTTCTAAAATATCAATCTATTAAAATGTGGAGAACATCTGTCATAAAATGAAATAAAAGTCAACTCAAGCGAGACTTGTACCCACAATCTTCCGCTTCTGTTATATGTGTATGCTCTAACAGTTGGGTAACCGAGCCATAACTTGACATGAGCAAGCTTTAAGCCACCACATTAAGATAACACAGTGATTTCAAGCAGCTGTTGCAACTAGGTATAGGTAACAAAGTTGATGCAGTATTTATTAATTTATTTTTATTATATAAGTATCTAAGTAACTTTCAAATTTTGTAGAGTTAGTAACATTATTTTAGGCATGCCGTGTTCTCTTCAAGAAGGCCGTATACTTGTAATATTAACATTATGTCAAAAACCTATAATGTAAGCTTATGGTGTAACGTCCAGTTTACAGAACCATTAATTAAAAAAAAACTATTTGAAAGTTAGAGGAGCGCTCCACTAGTGTAATCATTACCGTGTTGCAGGACACATTCGCGGGGAACGCGCCTAATCGGATTTGATTCCCGCGCCCCCCGCCCGCCGACTCCGACACGCAACCTCACCCCCGCGCCCGTCCGACCGTCTGCCGGACCGTCTGCCGGACCGTCTGCCGGACCGGCAGGCCCCGCACCGCACCGGTGCCGCGCTGCGGCGGCGGCACGTGGCCCCGGCTAACGCGCCCGCGGTCACGGTCACTTCAATAACACAGTGAGACAGAAAGACGGGACGTCGGTATAAAAGCTTGTATATATTAGAGTTAATAGGTTGTATATTCGACGCTACGAAAATCAGGACATTCCTTTGGATTTGTTTTTCAAAATTACCGTAGCGAGCGCTACACTGAATCATACGGTCGGGACGCACCGAGCGCGAAGGCACCGACACACCGGGTGAGCTTGCCTCACTGGGCGAGCTCACCGCGCGCGCGTTCTCTGTCCCCCGACGACATAGTTGTTAAGGTATTGTGATAAAAAAATATTTGAGCTTTATTTTATTTCTCTCGTAATCAAGTATTATAAGTAGCGTCGTGGGAGTGCCGCAGTCGTCGAACCGATTCTCTACATGGTACTAATGTTTGCACTTTGACAGATTTATTTGTTGTTGATTAATTAATTGTGATAGAAACGCAGCGGAGAGTCGGCGTTACAAGCGGACTGAGATGTCAGGCGGTCGCGTGACAACACGGCCGAGTCACGTCGTACCTGGGACGAGTCACGTCGCACCTGGGCCGAGTCACGTCGTACCTGGGCCGAGTCACGTCGCACCCGGGCCGAGTCACATTCTAGCCGGCTGTCGCAATATCACACAGATACAATCGGTTGCTCGCACTGCTGCCACAAAGCTTGAGGGTCTGCTCTTGCAATCGACTAACAATAACCGTGTCAAATATCGAAGTTCAACTTATGCTGGCGATAACTAAGTTTGTATATGAGTATCGCTTTTGTCCGCAAGAGACAGTTCTATTCGAAGTTTCCAATGAATTTGTCAGTCGGTCTGTGAAATTAAATTGTGTCTTGTGTCGTATTCCGGCAGCCGGCTAGGACATAAGGTACACGTGTCACGGCACATTGCTCTCGGTGTGCCTCGGCCGGACGTTGTCGCGTGAAATGAAATTAAAAAATGATTTCACAATTTTTTGTGGCCTTTTAGTAACGCGCCTCCAAGGGGTCGATCGAACTAACTTTAAGCTTTGAGCTTAATTTTTTTTAATTACATATGTTTGGCTAACTGCTTCTTTTACTATTCGAGTAAGTGTCAAGTAGACCGATACTTGAGACTTACTCGAGGGTCGTGAAATAAGCAATAATTCTTGTATAGTGATTCTTTAACACCATGATTTAAATGTAAAAGTTAATAATAGTATGAGATGATTAACTACATGGGACAGTTCCCTGCGAGTCATGTTTATTGTTAAGTTATTATTTCGCCAGGTTTTTGACGTTATTTGAATGGAAATCAAAATCTAGAAAGTCACATAACGAACATAATAATGAAACCACTTATCTAGTTTGTAGGAGTATGCGTTTTTTTAATATGAATTATTTAATATTAGTTTTTTTTTGTCTGTTTACACTTGATGTGGCACGGGTGTGTGCGAGGGCTGGTTCCGTTTGTAAAACTTACTTTGTCATCTAAATAATACAACTTAATATTGCTTGGCAGGAAATACTAAGGCCAAAGTAGTATATAATAAAAAACAAATTAACTTTTTTGAATGTTTTGTCAAAATAAAAGATTATGGATGCAATAAATATACTGAATATAGAAGGTAACACCAAGACGTGGTCAGTGTTGCCACCTTGATACAAATCTAGGTGCCTGTAATTGGATTCGACTGCACTTTGTAGTAAACGTCAGGCATTACTTACCTATGTACAGCTACATTATATAAGTAAGTTTTACATAACGGAACTCGCCTAGAACTATATAAGGCACCGGGTGTTTACAGGGGTCGTTCTACCCACTGTACCTTAACCTCCTTCACTATAAAAGCATTCGAATATCCACCTTATTGCTACAAGTTAAGTTATATATTCCATTAAATGCTACTCTTACTCTCTTTTACGAGCATACAACCTTCAATTAATTCAAATTATAACAAAACTAGATGTGAGTGATTCTCTATCTAATCTTGTTTAGATTCTCTGTCTATTTATGGAGCGCTCGTGACGTAGCTGGCTAAGTTGTTCTTAACAGATCAACGAAGTTAAGCACTGTTCCGCGTACTCATCATTTGGATGGGTGACAGCCAGTGGCAATTTCAACTGAGCGCTCCCGTGCTTCGGAGGGCACGTCGGTCCCGGCTTTTTCAAAGTTGTTAGGCCATGACAGAGGCCTTCGGGCGGCCTAGAAACTCTGTCACCAGAGTTGGCCACTGACTCGTACGAACTTACTTGACTATTGATGAAAACCGCATTAAAATCCGGGTCGTTTGAAAGATCTCAGCGTACTACATTGGGACAGACGGCGGGAAGCGCCTTTGTTTTTTATATATAAAGATATTATAGTGTTTATAATGCGGGAGGTCAAGATATAGTGGTTAATACTCGAATCATTTAGGTAAGACGCGCTGCTGTGATATTCTCGTAGGCGGACGGATGATCCGAGCGATTTTAAACGTTTACAAAATTGTAATGCGATGGACGCGACCGCGGGATTCTTTGTTCAGTAGGGTTATATTAAGACGTAAGTCTAACATGTTTTGGTAGGGTTATACCAAACCTGCCAACTTTTGTAGGGTTAGAGTAAAATTTGGTAAAAGACTTTTGGTAGGGTTTTATAAAAAGTTATAGTGAGGTAGACTATCATATTTTTATAATTTTCTGGTTATATCAGCAATTATTTTCTTTGGAAAAAATAATCTTAGTTTAAAAAAGCTAAAACTTTTTAAAATAAATATTCAGATAAAAATTTCAAAACTTAAAGGTCAATAATTAGATAATTTAATAAGTTCCCGAATGTCTCACTGGTTTATTAAATTTTTGGGACAGAAAGCACAAACTCCTGTTTGCTTCCGAAATTCCTATCCAACTAAAAAGTTTGTGACATGACCATTTTCAAAATCAGAATGTCTATTCGGCTGTAACTTGCCTTGTCTAAATTCGTGTCCGCCTATAAGTGCGAGTGAGAGCGCGCTAGCCGCGGCCGCGTCCATGTGGGTAGGTTAAGTGTGGTTGTAAGCACCCCGTGTATGGTTTATGGAGAATCATCTACTAAAAACTACATTCTAGCCGTCAATCTTAAAGTGATTTCACAACACAGCAGCTGGTACAAGTACCAGAAGTTAAGAAGTGTCAAAGAGATGAGTAATGATTCTCCACGAGCCTGAGGAATGTATGCGCGCGTGTGTGCTTGTTTGTATGTGTGTGAGTAAAGCGCGGGACGCAGTAGTTGTAAGTGCAGAACTACACCGGGCGTCAGGCGTGCCTTCTAACTTACTTTACTAATGTATTTATGCATTTTTTGGTAGCCTCCTGATGTTAACCCTTAGGTGAACTAGCGGGTACATTATTGTCCTAATCGATTACTCCACCGCAATAACAGATAACAGTTTTTTATCGACCTGAAAATAAATGTATATAAATATAATAAATAAATGTCTTGAATCTTGAACCTATTTTTATTATGATTTAAAAATAATAATAAAAATAGTTCCTGTTTTGTCTTTACCTAGTTCTAATATTCTCTCTGGTTCACCTATGTATACTACACGGCAGGGTGGCTACATTTTTTTTCATTATTTTTATTATTTGTATCATGACTATAAAAAAGCGTCACTCTGGGAGTGTTTCACCCTTTATTGGTAGCTTTATGACCGGCGCCGGCGCAGGCTGCGTCAAGTTTGCCGTCCGCTGTTGCTTTATATTAGAGCGACTACACGCGGCGACTTAGAGCTATGTGAATGTCGCCGCGCGTAAACGCTCCTATCGTTGTCTACGTTCGTATTCAATATGCTTTTTTCATCTTAAAATGTTCAGTTGAAATCAAAAAACCGTAATGAATATGAACAAAACTATGTTACGAAAATACTTATCTAGCTAAAGAGTCGCAAAGCGATGCTTCAGTTCCATAATTCCTATTTTTGAGTCACTGTAGTTGTAATTCGATGTAAGCAATATAGACAGAGTAGCACCATACTTCGGTTTAATTTTTGTAAGTTTAATGCGAGTTGTATATGTTTTTTGTTAGTTTATCGCTTTGTATCGCTTTACTTGGGGCTGAGAGGCGCATGGCCGCCGAGACCCCGCGGCCTCCTGCAGGTTAATACTTGCGTTTCTTGCTTCGCGTACATGGATGACTTGTTACTGGCGCAGATGACACAATATATTATATTAACTTTGCTTGTCGACAATTCTGCGCGGATTGTAAAGTTAGTTCGTCATTTCCTTGATATTGTCATCATTACAAGTAGTAATTGAAGCAGGAACCGGGAACGACCGGCAGGTTTACTTACTCACTTGCAAAGCGTGTCACCGGTTCTCTCCGTGAACTAAAACTAAGTCTCGATATATGCAGAGAACGCATTACATATAAATAATAGTTTATCTCTCACATAAGAAATAGAGTAATGGGATGTTTTAGAGTGCATCATCAATGCTCGATGCGACACTAGACAAGATGCATTCTAGCACGATCCTTTAGGATAATTTACAGTAACTTCTGTGACCGTAAATCTTAAAGAGAAAACAAAAAGTTGTGACGTCCGAAAAAAAATACAAATATAAAAAAAATACCTATATTAAAGATTCACCTGTATAATAATAATAAAGATATATTAGAAGCGGGGGCGGCGCGGGCTCATATAATAAGTTAGGTTAGGAGCCAGTACTGCTAGACTACTGCTAGTGGTAGGTGTTAGCGTAAGTGTTGCCAGCTCTCGTCGACGTTTTGGTTTATTGTGGTCGAGTGGTGGTGTGGTCCCTCAGCGTGGTCCGGTAGGGCTATCTCTGTCTCTGTCGATCGCTTGTTGTTGCGTCTAGCTGTCTCTGTCACGCCTACAGTACAGCGATCGACACCGATAGACATCAGTGTTGCCGGTTCAGTCTCTCGTGTGTGTTTCAGAAAGCTCGCGCGGGCGCGCCTCGGGCGTTCCCCGCTACACAATAATGGCTTAATTTTAAAACAACTTCATGGTACAAAATGTAATTTTAGTTCCATAGGTGTTTAAGATGCAGAGTCTATATTTAGAAGATTTTAAAATATTGAATCCTCCCTCCGGTTTCCGGTCTAGAATCTGTCAATAATTAAATATTATTATAAACATGAAATGTTTAATATTAATGTTGTGAATCTAGCGTGAGTTCAATTCTTCGGCAATAATGTAGACTAGTGTTGTGTCTCCGGGTCTCGTCGGAACCTCTCGGTTGGATCGGCGGCTCGTGCACTTTCTTCTTACTCTCTCTTTCCTATTTAAGATTTGAAATTGTAATATAAAGCAGTATTGTCGTATCTCACCGTACTTAGGTATCACTTAGGGTTATGTCTGTGGTTAGTGGTTCAGTCGTGGGTTTGATACCCGCCGGTCCTTGGCAGTTGGTCTGCAGCCGTGACCTCGCCTCCCCCTCCCAACCCCTCTTTTGCATCTTTTATCTTGTTATCCCTTTAGATTGTTTATTTCTTTCTACCGATGTAAGTAGATATTCTTTATTTCTAGAAGATGCGACTTTGTCCGCAGTCTTCATCATATTTGGGAACCTAAACCCAAATTCCATTTTCTCTCTCCATTTCTCTGTCATTTATCTTTTTTTTTTCAGTTTTTTGTATTTTCTACTGTTTAATATGTGTAGCTTGGCAAAAAAAGTAGAGAAAATTGAGTGTGCCTCTTCCTTTGTGATAAGAAGACAGAGTGGCAAGTGGAAAAATGTTTTAGTTCCGTTTTAACACTTTTTTGCCAAGCTATAAGCACATAGACATAGAATGCATAGACCAACAGTTTAATTCAAAGGTTCACTCTAAATTGAAGTCTAAAAACCATCTATGTGTGTGTAACGGGTTGTAATTACAGTCGCTTACACGCGCACGAATAATGTTGCAGTGAATGACATTTTCTCTATAAAGTAGAGCTAAGTTATTTGCACTAAAATGTGGCCATACACTGATGAGCCACAAGCCGGTCTGAGTCGGTTTTGACTCCCTTGAATCTGTTACAATTTGTCTGCGAGTATATGCGTTCTATGTGTATGCTTGATCCGATTGTATATCTATGATCTTTTTGTGCATTCATCAGCTAAACTGCACAAAGAGTAGTAGAGTTCTTTGTGGTAGAGCTCGTCCGGTGAAGAACTACCACCATATTTATTTCTGTCAAGCAGTAATGTTTTGCATTGCTGTGTTCCGGTTCGAAGGGCATGGTTTCCGGTGAAATTACAGGCACATGAGACTTTCGAACTACGTCTCAGAGTGGCAACCCGTGTGTGATATCTCTGGTATTGCGAGCGTCCATAGGTTGCGGTAACCGCGTACCATCTTGTGGGCCGTACGCTTGGTTGCCACTTTAGTTGTAAAAAAAATATATATTTTCTTATTTTTATTCTTATTCTTAAACGTTCGTTATCTTTATAATCCCACCCCAGTAATGTAAATGCCGTGTTTTAGGGAAGTCGCGTTCACTGTGCAGTTGGGTGTGTTAGTCAATTACTACAGTTATCATGATTCATTGTGATTCATTGTGATTCATTGTAAATGCCACGTTTTAGTCACACTCCCTTACAACTATGGCATCTATTGTATATTTTATTGGACTCGTTCATCCGTTGTATATTTTACTGTTATAGATATGTTCGGTTATTGATTCAGCGTTCAGGCGGAGTTTGTTTGGTTGTCAGCTCTCAAGTGGCAGTGGGACCCTGGGATACCAGTTCTTTCTATAAGTTACCTTGCTTTTGTTGATCTTTGATAATCTATCAAATAATGGAGTGCATTGATCTCAATAGTTACTAGTTTTCGTCCTTAACGTTTTTCCTTTCTCATATACCTCATTTGAACTCATTGAATACCTCATTTTATTATTGGAATACCTCAGGTTATTCTTCAAGTGCCTTGTTTTAATCTTTAAATACCTCATTTTATTGTTGGTTGAGCTCATCTGCAAGGGAGTGTGACACCGGGACGCCGCCCGCCCCCGCCCCCGCCCTCGCTCCCGCCCCCGCCATGTTAATCACATAGAATACGAATCGAATCAACTACGAAAAATAAAATAAAAATAAAAAATATGAAAAAATAATTCAGAGAGTTATAGTACGTTAGTTTTAATTATATTTCTGATATTAATTGATGTTTTGCTATAGATAATTTATCTGTGCGTTAGGTTTGACAGCGCGGGTGTTAGCGCATAGCATACGTCGCGCCAGACACACAGACACACATACAACACTACTCTAATGTTTATGTTCACCGATACACTACACCGTTTGTTTTCAAACTGCTCCAACACGCATCGTCGACTCTTACTGGGACGATTGAGCAGGTTTCACTTGGTGGTAGGACTCTTCAGCGAGAGTGCCTACTCTCAATGCATAAACGATTGTAGCCTAATTCCACCATCGTTTTTGTATCGAGAGTTGTTCCTGTTGATTACCCAGTGAGAAGCGACAGCAGTTACCGCCGCTATTGTACAATTATAATATATTCTTCAAATTGCAATAAAATTCATATATAATATACAAATAAGCAATACCACAGTACCTGAAATTATATAAAAAGTTGTAATGTAGAAATATGATGATTGTAATAGAACGGGAAAATAGTGGTTTGTCAAAATGCTTGGCGGTTTCGATAATGCCCTGGATAAATAGCGGCCGTCGGATTTCGGCGGAGACGTAGCTCCCGATCTAGCGGCGACGTTATATTCCGGCTGTCAATGACGGCCGCTGTTTAGACCAGGGCTTATGCAATTATACCTTCAGACTGGATGGAATGCAATGCGATGCAAAGATTGTTTTATTATGTATTTAAAAAGGTACCTACCTACGTTATACTATACCTACATTATTTATATATTATTATTTAAAAGATTGCTGACTTCGGTATTTGGAAATGGGGTTCGACGTCGACAATATAACTTTCTTTTTGTAATAACACTATGTAACTGGAAATCGAATTATTTCGTTTTTCATTTCGTCGGAAATGTTCGGTCAGTCACCGGTCGCTTACAGCGCCGGCTGACAGGTTACGGGCCCAGGCGGAGCGATCGCGCAACACCTTTGAACAGAAACGTCAATGTAAAGATGGCGCTCGCGAAGTACTGAGCCCGCTAGGGTAAGGAACGGTTGAAGGGATCACATGCCAAGTGATAGGAGTAGATAGGTATCTCGACGCGAGCGGCGTGCGCACACTGCGGTGCGAGCTCGTGGGGAGCGATGACAAGACTGATGTCTATTTAGTGTCGTCTTTTGACGTATCCGAGCTGTCGACCGGAGCGAGCGCATCGCAGTCCGCACAGGCCGCGCCGCGCGACGCTGTGCTGTAAAAGAATTGTAAAGGACGTGCCATACACGTGAGCGAGCGGGCGGCGGCGCTGAGCTGTTGTAACGGAGCCGCCGACCGGACACTGAGGTTACAACGTGCTTTCATTTTTTCTCACATTGGCCATTGGGGTGTGGGTTTGAGGTCGCCACTGTCAGAAAAAGTTGATATTGTAGGATAGGGTACCCTTGTACGTCCAAGAGGAAGGGGAATTTCGGTTTCGTGTCATTTTAACCTGTATAGGTAAGTTTATTAAAGTATGGGATAAGCGCGCTCGGCGGGCGAGGCCGCAGCGCAGGTCGACTGTCGACACGCTGTAGCGTCGACACCAAGTGAACTTGATGAGTAATATCACGAGACGGGAAGAGGTGAACTAATACTGCCAATCGATTGTAGTTTGTAATGGATAATGATTTGTAGAATAACGATTTCTTATTTATTATGTCCTATTAATTAACATTATATATTGTATAGTATCGGAATGCGGTGGCTTGTTGTCGTTCAAAGATTCCTTCAGCTGTTGGTGCCGGTGCGGGGTGTGAGTGGTCGGTGTTGGATTTCGTTTGTGCCGTTTCATCTTGCAATAGATTTACTTCGATTCGTTTAGTCAGATAATTAGAGTGTTTGGACATAATCGGCCACCATGTAAATGTTTCCTTAGGAGAGGCGATGGATACATACAACTGTGTTCTGTAGTGTACCGAAGCGACAGGGCGTTGTCTAGATAGGTTTGCACTGGCGAGTGGCGCGGCGCCGTCTCGTCTCCATCGACGCCATCTTGTCAGCGGCGCGGAGACAAAATGGCGGCCGCGATGTAATTAAGGCGAACGATCGTTCGCAGATGAAGCTAAGTTGTATAAACTAGGTCGCAATATAAATGTTGGTTGTTAGGCTTAGCGGTGACGGCATATTGAGTGTTGTGTATGGAGAGAGTGAGTCGGACTTGCAGGGCGGTCTATTCAACGAAACTTCACGTTTATTTCGACGATCGAGAACATTCTAGGTTCCCCAGGATTGTTTAGACTTCCCAAACGCAATGGGTTAGGTGGTAGTTTTGATATCGTGTAGAACTGTGGGACTGACATGGCTCATGTGATGAGGATAAATTTATTTGGACTTTATTTGTTTTTAAAATTCGAAATTTCTCAATTCGTGTATGACACGGCTCGCTTATTGAGACTGGTTTGGTGTGAGGAGGCTGACCCCGGGCGGTGTGAGTGAGAACTAACAGCATGCTTCCAACGTGAGCCGCCGGAAGGTCGGCCTCCAGGGCGCTCCGCTGCGTAACGTACACTGTTTGACACGGTTAGAACGAAGGTAATGAATTTGAAGGAATTTTTGTATTGAAGTAAAACGTTTGTAAATTACGCAGTGGCGCGCCAGGTTTTGTATCCAAAGATTGTATAGTGTGATGTATACTTCCTATAGGTTTATTATTATTATACTTACTGGTATTTTATAAAACATGTTATTTTTCTTATTATTTTGGAACTAGTTGGTAGCAAAAATTGTAATGTCAAGATCTCCTGATCTAATTTTGATTGTAAAATTGTAAATCAGATGGCAGTCACCTGAACAACAGAATGGAAAATACTCGAAATTGAAGGAAAAGTCTGGAGTAGTGCCGTAGGGTTGTTTCGATACGCATTATTGTTGTGGAATGTTTGGTAAGGAAATCCACGCTCGCGCATTGAGAAGTAAACGTTTGCTAAGCAATTCTCGACTGTAAGCGCTAGCGTGGATGGTTTAAAATCGGTATGGGTAAGGTGGCAGTCAAACTGCAGCTAGAAGATGGTGCTTGTGTGTACTTACGATGGATATCATTATACTTATTTTCTATTAAAAGTAATCTTCGTAAAACGCCTTTATTTGTATGTAAAACTTTCATTTTTATTTGTCGATTTTTACATTGTAAGCGTAGCGCTTTCGCCCCTATCGTCTGGCAGCGCCATCTACCGGTAGCTGTCGGTACTCTGGGGCGGAGGCTGTGCGCGAGAGCCCGTGTGGCGTGATTGTGACGGATGTGTGTTTGTGGCGCCAGAGGGCGCCGGTGGGCTGGACACTCGCTCGACATACACAAGGCGGAATATTGGTGCGCGGCGACGCAGTCGCGCTGTATGTAGCGAAAAGTTTTAATGAATAAATGGTGAAAAAATAAAGAAATTACAAAAAAAGTTTTTGGTTTTATTTAATTTTATACCTCTATAAAGATGCGCCACTCACTACACATGTAATAGGCTGGTTACGATACAAAAACCTACAGATGTCAGATCTTCAGGGGATGTTTGAGGCTATTCGTTAGATAGCTTCCTTACCCAGGGACCTACCTATCGTTTCTCTACTACGCTGGCGGGCACAAAAACACTGAATTAATAAATCTTTCAACGCCTTTCAAGTTCAATCCCAAGTTCTTTTGATATTTTTTGGATTAAAAATAAATAAAATATATTGGCACATTTCATACATCTTTCTCACAGCCTTATACACATCCTCGCACATCTCTGGTGGAAATGCAGCCTTAAACTAAGCAAAGCTTTTAGTATAACAGAAATTAGTACCTACTTAAAATATGTACTACATAGAAAAACATCCATAAAAAAGTCTGGTTGTGGGCTGTTCACGCATAACTTTGTCATCAAGTCATTCAAAGTTTTTCGAGTTTTATTACTTCAAGTTACGCTAAGGCCTCGCGGTCACTGGCCTATCTCAGCTTATGTCCGTGAATGCTCTCAACTTAGCTATAAACATAAACTACGATATTTGCCACTATAATCGTTTTCAAGAGTATACCCTCGTGTATAGATTAGTCTGTTGATTTCTATCGGGGGTGGTGTCAGATGATCTGATTCCACCCTCGTTACCGGGAGCCCGATCGAGATACGCCGCGTCTGACACTTGAGAGGGTAGCTCGACTGGTTTTGCGACGGCTTTCACTATGCCAGTTCTAAACTAGTGATGGAGAATGTTCACTAACTAAATCTATAAAATAACCGGTATATTCTATTGAGTTTAGGTTAGCAATACGTTTCTATTTCTTGGTCTTTCGAGCCGGATATGCCAGTATTTTGGATCCTTTACCAAAAATATTGTAAATTACTCTAGATATATCTTCCTCAAATCATAATTTCATAGGTATAAATTATAAAAACAAAAATATCATTTATTGAATGCGAATGCCCCTTACAAAGTAGGTAGGTAAATAAGTAAGGTCCTTCTAAAACGGACTAAGTGACGTAACTCGATACGATAATAGAATTATCTAATATAAATCAATAGCCGTTGATTTTACTTTCATTGTTCATACTCGCAAAGAGCTCGATACCGGTGTTTTTCAAAGTTAGGCCACTTTGGAGGCCTTTGGGTCTATTAATTCCGTTACCAAAGTCGGCCGGCCTCATACATACTGACTCATACGAACTTACTTACAAAGGTGTGATGATGACTTGTGATACAAAGCAAGATTGCACAATCCTTATCATTCTCAAAACGCAAGCAATCTTTTCAAACCAGTGCCGTCTCCCCTACCTCCCCCTGCCCCCCTCCCCTCAGTCAGGGGTCTTTCAAGAGCCATCGACCAGACTTTGATCCTCCTATTTGCTTATCACATTTGTCTAATTGAATTGATGGCGTTATTATTTTTATTCCAATCCAAAGTGCTTGAGTCAATAGATGTAGTTATGTGAGTGGTTTTCATTACTGTTGGTTGTGTGATCAAAGACATGTCAAGGAGTGAGTGATCAATCCTTATTTTGGAGTGGATCACACTTAAGATTCACCCTACCTGATGGTAAGATGGTTAATACCACAGAAATGTAAATAGTAAGGCACTTATTCCGATTTCTGTGGTTAATACCATTGCCTATGAATGCTGGTTTTTTTCACGCGTTGACTCTCTTTGAAAGAACATAAGTAAGGTAACTTAACTAGGTAGATCAAAAGTCTCGTGAGTCTCTAATTTTCTCGGCCCCTCCTTAAGCATTACCTACTATTTGGCTGCAGAAATATCTACGTTATGTTGGTAGTAGGTACTTCCCGGGACGACCTATCAAATAGGCACTGCTCTTCCTAACCTTCCCGCCCGAAACTTTCCTTTTCTGAACGTTCTGTTTTTAAATAAGTAATTAATTAACGCAGGTAGGTAGGTAGGTACTCATACTTATAATTTCCATAAAATAGGTAAAACACATTTATGCAAAACAAAAATAAAAACCTTCCGTTGGCTGAAGGGTTCCTTTGGCATGCAAATGAGACGGTACCTGCCTCCTGGCGAGGACTGCGCGATGGCTCATTACCATGCCTTTGATAGGAGCACCATCCAGCCTCTATTAACTTCTGTTTTAAAATAAACGTAGAACAGTTGAGAGCGTTTTGGAGCGTGTAGGATTAGTACGAAGTCATTAATTGTCTGCAAGCATTATCCTTCTTAAAACAAATTGTAATTTTAACGGCTCGATAAGTAGGTACATACTGTACCTACCTATCTAGTATTTCTTTTTCATTCCTAAAGACTAGAATATAATTAGAAAATAATTTATTTCAGTTAGGTATGTCAATGAACAAAGATGATGACAGATTTTAAAGATTATTATTCTGAGCATTAGCCAATAGACGTTTAGAGTATGATTATGAGTAAGTATCTAAGGCCGAATAGGCCGAGACTTCGGTCGCTAAAAAGTTAGGATTTCATTTGCCTGGTCATGAATAACTGGCCTTTAAACGAATTCGGTATTCATCATGAAACAACAAAGCTCGCTAAGACATTGAACTACACTTTGCTCTGAGCATAGTGAGCATAGCAAACACTAATAATAACGTAATATCTAGTCTGCCTGCCAGCCATTCACTCTGCCGTCTCGTCGTCGGAGTGTCTCAAAGGTCTCCGTCCCTTCCCGTGGAGCGTGACTAATCTCGACGCATTCAGCTGTGTGTGATTGACATTGAGTGTTTATTTTTTGTTTGTCATTACTTCTCAATAATTGAGGTCTTAGATCTATCATCCTCCCCTACTTTACAGTTTACTATCTGGTGATAAGACTTTAGCAAAAGTCCGTTTTGTTTGGAGGGTACCACCGCAGTGCTAGATATTCTGCCTCCAAGCAGTAGGTAATGCTCAAGCAAATTTACTGTGTAATTCAAAAACAATAAAATTAGCTTTTGAATTATTTTTTTCCTATATTAAATCGTTTCGGCGGTTTAGATCCACAAATGAAAATGACCACTTTTAATAATGTCCACTTCACAAAATGTTTCTACTTAAGTAGTGGGTTAGTGTAGTTAGTGTCCTTTGAAGGAGATTTTCAACTTAGAGCAAGGATAGTGCTAGGACATAGCACCGCCTTAGGAATAGAATAGAAAAATATTTATTTAACGCCACACAATAAACATAAAAATAACAATACAAATTTAAACGAAACTATTGTGACGAGAAAAAGGCAGCCACTCAGCATGTGCTGCAGACAACGTGTCTGTAACGCTGGTTTTCAGTGTAGCCTACGAGTACCTAGTAGTAGGTAGCAGGCTAGCAGCAGTTAGCTGCGACACGAGTCTCGCTATCTAACAATTTCATTAAATACATTTTATAAAGATTTTCTAAATAAACCAAAGCAACAACTAAAACTAGGTACTAAGAAGAAACTCTTCCACAAAACTCTTGAATACAAGCTTAAGAAATGGCCAGAATTGAGTTATTTTACGAAGATTATGCCAAAAAAAGACATTTTACGGATCAGACTTTGAGAATTTAACAAGTATTTTTTAAGATTAATTTTAAAAGAGCAAATAGTGTTGGAATTTCTAATAGGAGGAGGAATGTTGTTCCAGCACTTCGTGGCAGCATATCGAAATTAAGATGTAAACTCATTATTAACACCATGTTGGTGAGCGTCATCAATGGCACACGAGTCACGAGCGCGCCGGCCGCGAGAGCCCTCGATACACCCTCCGAGCCGCGCTGCTGCTTTCATGTCGCCGACGGTAATGACAGCGAGACCGCACACCACTACAGACCGCTCTGTTATTTTACCTCTATTTTACAGAGAGCTCAGGTGATTGAAATCTAGAGCTAGAGCATAGAAACAGCTTTTACCAAACCTACAATTTTAATTAATGAATAGGCTAGTACTTACACGGTAAAAAAAACATCAACTTTCTTACCATGTCGCCACTTGAACTCTCTACCTTCCGCTATAGGTACTTATGGCTATACCTACCTTGTACCTACTTCTAATAGCATCGATTGTGGTGAGTACCTAATGCTAGGTATTATTATGCTATTATTCGAGAGTCGTGACTTGGTAGAAAAAATAAAATCTGGGATAAAGAAAATATAAAACATGACCTAACACCTGGTAATAAAAACGCAGTTCCTACCCCGGTAGGTGTACCTTCAGACTTTGAACAAATCAACCCTTTCCTCCCACGTAAACCCCTAAAATAGATGATTTTCCTCATCAGGTAGGTCTGTACAACCCAACTACCTACATACAAGATAGCTACATAAAGAGCAAAGTAAAATCGATGTGTACCATCCTAAAAGGTCGTCAAAGGGCGGTCGCTGCTAAATTATTAACCAAGCCACACTGAGTACATATACCCTACTCACTCGCACTCACCAGCTTTAGATACCTCTGTTTCGCTTGTTTAATCTATGGGTGGGGTTGCGCTTTGCCCGCCATATATAGTCGTCTCTGTCTGCGATGTGAGGGCGGGGTATGTGCGTCTCGCTCCCGCTCATTAGGTTAGGCCACTGGGGCATGTTTGCTCGACGTTTGCCAGTCGAATTTTGTATGTAGGAGTGTAGAGTAGACGGGATCTAGAGAAAACAGGTTTTCTTAATTACTTTGTGCAGATGATTTTGATACTAATCCCACTAAAAACATTTTGTACCTATGTAAAATGTTGCCAAGAGACCATGACTCGCACTGTCAAGTTTTCAGATCTCATGCAGAGCCAAGCTTTTACAAGCTTCTCCGACAAGCCTACAAACTCTACCAACTCTACACACTACACTAGGTACCTACATAGATTGCCTACATATAATTTGCAATGCCTGAAAAGGGCAAATAAGTTCTAAGTGCCATATTACTTTTAAGACCTTTTGTAACACTTATTTATGCAAATTAATATCTTGAATCTTGAATCTACAAACTCCACATTTAGGTGCCAACCCACCTCAGTACCTACATCAGTTAAAACATGTGGCTTGGCCATTTCACTACGTTCACATTTACATAGATAATCGTAAGGTGAAAAAAATATTCACTGATCATCATAACTAACGTGTACCTACCTACCTACCTACATAAACATAATGAATAAAAAAGCTGTCAAGATTCAAGATATTTATTTGCATAAATAAGTAAGTAGGTAGGTACCTACTAGGTAGGTACTTATTTACTTTTCCGCAATAGAATCCTTAGGTAAGTATTGATCTGGAAATTCTTTAATAGCATGTAGATACCTACCTATCTAGGTATTAAAGAATATTAAAGAATTTCTAGGTAGGTAGTATAAACAGGTACAAAAAGGCAAAAGCTGGTGTCTTAGTCTGTTCTGTGGTCTTAGATAAAAATCGGTGAAATCATCACTTAAACTTAGTTTGCAAAAACGATAAAGGAATACCATGGTAACATGCCTCTGGTTGCTGGGCGCCGTGTAATTCCCATGTTCCCAAAGCGATTACCCACTTCAAATATTTGCTGGTCCACCCTACCTAACCTACCCCTGCGAGATAATCTGTAGGCAAGGTAAGACAACTGAAGGCTAATTACGGAATTCCTCTTGAATGCAATGTATTTATCCAGCGGATCTCACTTGTGAAGTTAGCCGTTTCGATGCGCAATGGATCTTTTTCAAACTAAATTGGTTACCTATAAAACAAAAATAAAAAGTTTTATATCGGACAACATAAATAAATAAATAAATAATGCTGGACAATCCACACAAGCATCATCTAGCCCCAAGGTAAGCTGCTGTTAAACAGAGCTGTATTATGGGTACTAGATGACTGATATATATTTAATACAATAAAATACATAGATAGATATTTTTTTATTATATATAGAAAATACCCAGAACACCCGGAACAAATATTTGTAGATCGTACAAACATTTGTCCCGAGGCGGGAATCGAACCCGCAACCTCAGCGTCGCAGGCGGACCTGCGCCTGCTGCGCCACATCGGTCGTCCATATTGTGTTAGTAACAAAATTTAAAACAATGTGTTAGTAGAGCAAAATTAAAAACTAGGTAACTTAAGTAACTGTTAAGGTCTAAAGGGTCTATATAGGTGCTAGGTGTAGCTGCTTATGCTCCTATGCTGAGGATGATAGATAGATAGATAGATAAATCATTTATTTGTATCTTCAAAACACACGTACATTTTAAAGTGCAAAAAGGCAAACCATACAGTTTCTTAACACTAACATAAATCAAGTAGGAATGTATTTGCCCTAAACATTGACCTCCATTGATCTTTGATGATCCAAAAAGAAACTTAAGTAGAGTTCTCTTTAGATCACTTATTTATGCAAATAAATATATCTTGAATCTTGAATCACCCTCAACACAAGGCACTTCCATAGCGGCGATGTGTACCTGTCCGCTAGGTCTTCAGGTTATTTTTGCGCATCACCAACGGCTAACTTCACGACAGCCCAGTAGACCTACCTTACTAATCGTAGTACCTAGCTATGTATAAGCGCTTACGAAGGTATAACGAAGGAGGGCAGTTAGAACCTGTCCCTCGTAGCCTCCACCTACAAAATCATCAGTCTATTACCAGTTAATTGCTTTCCACAGCTTCCCGAGCCGGACGCGTGCCGGACGCGTGCCGGACACGTGCCGGAGATTGGATCAGTGACGTGTTGTGATGGCTCCGACCTGCCGATCTATTCAATGTCTTTATTACTTACAGACATGCTATAACTAGTAGCTATGCGAACGTGACATCGCTGGCACAAACTTTCAATAGTGAGCTGAGGAATTTACTGCATTTTCAGGAACTATTTCGCTCATCACGCCGAAGACCCTTATCTTCACGATCCTTATCGATTCTTACGAAATCAACTTAAAGTAGCAAAGTTACTGCATAACTTACTCTTCAATGTGAGTAAGCTACTTTTATTATTTTTATGCATGAATTAGGTACTAACTAGAGTTTTATTGAACTTTACTTAATTATTCATTATTCCTTTTATTTGTATTTTTTGACATTCTTTTGAAATGAAGCTACTAAAGTACTATAATAATAATAATAGTAATTGGTATTATAATAATTTAAAATATAAATAAACCTTCCCAACCAAGCCATATTTGACCAAGCCATATTAGACGACCGATGTGGCGCAGCGGGCGCAGGTCCGCCTGCGACGCGGAGGTTGCGGGTTCGATTCCCGCCTCGGGTCAAATGTTTGTACGATCTACAAATATTTGTTCCGGGTGTTCTGGGTATTTTCTATATATAATAAAAAATATCTATCTATGTATTGTATTGTATTAAGTATATATCAGTCATCTAGTACCATAACACAGCTCTGTTTAAACAGTAGCTTATCTTGGGGCTAGATGATGCTGTGTGGATTGTCCAGCATTATTTATTTATTTTGTAATGAATGGTCGATGAGTCGTCATAGGTGAAATGTAACAAGTTGAAATAGCTTCCGGAAAGGCGTAGTGAACCCGAATGCCGACATTGCGACGCAACTGTTTCGAAATAAAAATCCTAGTGCTGGCCCTGGGGGCTTATTCGCTATGACATAGAAGATTCCTTACCAATAACGTGTAACATAAGGAATAACCCACGTGTTCTAAATATAAGTGGTGTGAAATTGTAAAACGGTTTTCCGCATCTGTCTTACTCGTAGTTTCGCTATAGATAGGTTGACTTTGAAAAACAGTCAGACGAGCCCTAAAACGTGGCTCAGCGACAATTATTCCACGCTGTTATCGTAACGATTCCGCGTTTGGTCATAGCGATAAGCGAGCATAAGGTCCCTGGACTTTCAAGGCTCCTTCAAGTCGTTCCCACTGAGCTATCTGCGCACACGCAGGCCTAAACCGCGCCCGCATACTCCAGCAGTACGAGGTCGAGTGAGCCCGACAGGATATTAACTTATTTACTGTTTATCTACGGGGCAATTGATTGCTACCTCAATTATGTGGACTCTTCGAGTGAGAGGTACTAATCTCTGTTCTGTGGTGAGTCTGTTTTGGTGGGTACCGCGGTGTCTATATTCTGCTTATAACATGGAAATAAAAGATCCTTAATTTCTATGACCTCCAAGCAGTACCTACTTAGTGTTCAACCTTTTGTTCTACCACCAAGTTCACAAACAAACAAACGGCCCATTAGCCTATCGACGCTTGCAATACTAGAGGAATCACTCGCTACACTGTGTTTAGGTTTATAAATATAGGTAGAGTACTTTATATGTTTACGTAATATAAAACCAAGTCGCTTCCCGCCTTCTGTCCATCTTTATGTACCTACGAGCATGTTACGCTTACGCAGCGAATTTTAATACGGTTTTCATTGATTGATAGAGTGATTTAATTGAAAGGTTAATACGACGCACTCGTGCGAAGCCGGGGCAGGTCGATAGTTACTACCCTTTATTATAACAATTAAATGCAATTTTTATAGCGTAGCCGTAGCGTAACCGCAGCGTAGCCGCAGCGTAGCCATGGCGAAGCCGTAGCGTAGCGGCACCGTAGCCATAGCGTAGCATTAGCGTAGCCGTAGCGTAGCCCCTAAAAAATGACAACAATTTAGATTCAACAAAACAACATTTTTCATTATAAACCACGAAAAACATAATACCCTATAACATAAAAGGTTGCTAGCTAACAAGCTGTCATAACCGATTACATATATTATTATCTGCGAAGTTATTGAACGAGTTCTCAAGGGGTAAGCACTGTTTACGCGCTCAGCTCTCATAAGAGTCTATGCCCGCCATCTTATCGGACGTAATGACACCCAACAGTCAGAATCATAAAACAATTTCACAATGAAAAATCAATTTCAAATTGTTTTTAACATAATTTCAATCTAATTGTTTTTGGCACTGAGGTAGGTACCACCTAGGTACCACGGATAAAATCTTGCTAAAGAGATCTCTATCTCCTGGTAAACATAAGTATACATAACCTATAATATATTATAATAATAATAATAATAAAAAACGTTTATTTCGTTACCAACTAAAAACATTACATCAGCTATTACTAAAAATATAGAGTAACAAAAATGGCCACCACTCAGCATGTGCTATGACAGAACAACTCATGCCATAGCGCTGGTTTTCTGTGTTATATTATTATGTATTGTCTGATATCGTGAGTGGCTTGGGCTGGATTCGACCAACTTCTGGAATAACTATTCCGCGGAATAAGATATGTCAAATCAAAGAAACTGTCAGTTTACTCGCAAATAATACTTAAGAGTAGTAGAGTTCTCTGTGATAGAGCTCGTCCGGGGAAGGACTACCACCATACCTATTTCAGCCGCCAAGCAGTAATGCTCGCATTGCTGTGTTCCGGTGTGGATGGTATGGTTTCCGGTGAAATTACTGGCACTTGAGGCTTTCGATCTTAGCCTCAAGGTGGCAACCCGCGAGTGATAACTCTGGTATTGCAAGCGTCTGCGGTAACCGCTTACCATCTTGTGGGCCGTACGCTTGGTTGCCACTTGAGTTGTATAAAAAAAAAAAAAAAAACTACGATTTAGAAGAGAATTGCGCCCATTCGAGTTTGGTCGAATCCAACCTTTGTCGTTGATCTTTTCTTATATTGTCTTGTTATCTGGCTCCCATATTACAAGTTTTGCTTAGCTTAGGGGAGGATGTCGTTGTGTAAATGTAACTTATCCTACACCTCACTTCGAAACCTCTGACGAATACGGGCGCCATGTAACGCTCGCCGTGTTTCAGGAAGCGCAAGGTACCGATGGCCTGGTTATTACCCCGCTGATTGGTAATTCCACCGTTATTGCCGGGGTTATTACAGGCACGTGACGGGAACCACTTATGCTAAGCTTTAGTTATGAAAATGTGGGAAAATTATAGTTTGTGCAAAGCTTGCTTGTACCGTGGTTTCGCTTTCTGTGTTTCCATCGACGGTTGGGATGGCTTTCGAGTGAGTGTGGCCACCACGCCTCACATCACCTCACCTCAGTGCGGATTGGTGGATGAGCCATTTTAGCATAAAACCTTTGTTTTTTACACGGTGTTTTCCTTCACTGTTTTCCGTCGCGAAGTTCCTACTTTAAGTACTTTAAGTACCTCCTATTAGGCTAGGCTATATTTTACTTAAATTCAGGTCGTATTAAGTATAAGTACAATAGCTTAACTATCCACCGAACTATCCATCGATCTGCATCACTAAAATATTGAATTATTCAGCTACATTTTGTTTTGGTGGACGATCGCCTATAATAATCAAGTTCCTACCAAATGAATAAAAATAAAATAAAAATAAAAATCATTTATTTCGGACAAGAGTTCCATAGAGGCACAGATACACACTTAATTAATAAATAAAATAGACACACAAATTGTTATTAAGTATACTTAATTATTATTAAGTAGGTACCTACCTTTAGTAATCGAAACCAAAAAAAGAATGCAATTATTATTACTTATCTTTTTAAATTGTACTGTCAAAAAAAATGCATAGAATAATAAATATTTCTGTAACTAAAGCTAATCAAAGATTTTGCGATCACGATTCTACGTCACACAAGTTGCCTGAATTCACAACTAGATGTCGCGACTAAATCCGTCCCCTCGGTAGAACGCGCTATCGTTGCGTTTTGCCGTATCGGTCGGGCTGCCAAGCATTTCTTTTAAAAGTTACAAACATCCAAGCAGACTTTCGCAAAACTAGCTCTGCCCGCGGTTTTAACCGTGTTGTGTTTTTGAGTAGTGCCCTATTTGATAGCGGCACTTATGTAAATTAAAATCATATTTCTAGGCAGGCAGGTATGGGTGGATGGAAATGATTGATATGCTACTTATACTTTTAATTTTTAAATCAATATCATTCATTCGATGATATCATTATTAAATTTTGTTACTGCTAGGCAATGATTTTCATTTTGACGGCCTAAATTTTTCGTTTATTTCGCACGCCTTAAATAGGCATTTAGCGTGTCGCTCGGGGCGGTTTTACCGACCAATGATACCGATGCTCCTCACGAACCACTGATCTTCCTCTTGAAGTCTTGCTAGAATCACTCGTTTTTAATAAAATCCATCGAGAGTACTATAATTATTCCCTGTCGGCCATCGTGGAGTTAGCCTTTAACTTTGAAAAAGGTAATGTGGACGAAAAATCCTCGATCAATAAGATCACAAAAATCACTTTAAATCACCTCAGGTTTAGTAACACCGCGCCATATGCGTAACTCCCTGGAGGTATGTCTGTGTGTTTGTTCGTTTGATTTGTACAAATATTGTCGAATATTTGCACTGGCAATATGTAGGTACTTGACGTTTGTAACGAGTTGTACCGAGTGCAGTCGGCGACACAAGTGTTAGCACGATTTGCTATATTTTTTACGTCATGCATGAATCAGCATAATATTATGGGCCAAGAATGTAACAACGGGAACAATAATTAAAGTGTAGGTACTAGATATTTTTTTTCAACAAGTGACGGATGCAGTGCAGTGCAAGTAGTGCATGTTTTATATTCTTGAGTTAATAAAATCACATGGTTCACTAGCAAGGCAAGCTTAGTAGGTACTTTTTTTTTATATCAATAAGTGACAAGACAATCAAGGCGCCCACCTGATGTTAAGCACCACGCCTGACTATTACAGATGCAGTGCCACCCAAAGCTTAAAGTTTTTAATTGTTTGCGTGGCAGCACTGCACTGTGCTTATCACCCCGAGACATTGTTGTTAAGTCTCTTTCGCCCAGTAATTTCACTTGCTACAGTGCCCTTCAAACCTAAATACAGAAATGCTTGCACACTACTGCTTGGAGGTAGAATATCTGAGTGGCTGCCTTTTTTCGTCACAATAGTTTAGATTTAATTTGTATTGTTATTTTTATGTTTATTGTGTGCCGCTAAATAAGTATTTTTCTATTTCTATGTTAAGTGAATTCCAGCAGTGGGAACATTAGAAGGATGTCATGATGATGATATGTTAGACAATTTGTGCGCGAGTGTCCCCATTGCCAAATAGGGGTGGAATGTTCTACCCCATTACGCCGAACGGCAGATTGATACCTTAATTGCTTAGTTTAGCTTAGCCGATACACGCACTTACGCGGGGTTGCGGAGTGCCGCAGGGCTCGGCTTTGGGGAGGTTACTGTTTAACCTCTTTGATTTTAATGAATAACTTCTTTTGGATGGAGGGTGTGTGATAGAATTTGTATATTAAAATATCGGTAGATCCGTGGAACACCCGTTTTTAAAATGTAACTAAATAATAATGGTATTAGAATTTGAACTTGAATTGAACGCTTGCAATACCAGAGGTATTACTCGCGGGTTGCCACCTTGAGGCATAGATCGAAAGCCTCATGTGCCAGTAATTTCACCGGAAACCATACCCTTCACACCGGAACACAGCAATGCGAGCATTACTGCTTTGCGGCAGAAATAGGTATTGTATTTTTCCTCACTATCTCTTTCGTGAACCATTCACTTCCTCAGCATCCAAACAATATCTAAATCCATTCTCGGCCGCGCTCTCCCGATCATTAACACCTCATACAAACCCTCGCACGATGCAAAACCCACCTTACTACTACAACATACGATTTCAAATACAAAAAATATTTTGCGGATAGTTATGTCAAGCGATAGTAGAACTTAAAGTTATAGAGTTAAAGTTAGTTGTCGTTAGGGGAGGGGGGTGAAGATTGCACAATGACATCCGGTGTATTAAGCCAATCATTGTGTCACGCCCTTGTGCATTTGTTACAGTGTTGCACCTTAACTGTTAAGGGGCTTGGAAAATAGAGATAATTCTATCCGACAGTCAAGGTTGATCTGATTGCTAGTCAACGTAACCAATAGTTAATTTTTATTTTTTTATTTTATAGAACTGAAGTGGCAACCAAGCGTACGGCCCACAAGATCGCAAGCGGTTACCGCAGCCTATGGACGCTTGCAATACCAGAGGTTGCCCGCGGGTTGCCACCTTGAGGCTAAGATCGAAAGCCTCATGTGCCAGTAATTTCACCGGAAACCTTCACACCGGAACACAGCAATGCGTGCATTTCTGCTTGGCGGCAGAAATAGGTATGGCTTTTTGGCTAATTGACAGCAATCGCTCAGTATTCAATCTTATTACAGTATGATAGATAGAACTGGCTAAGGCTTAGTAAAAGTTTTTTTTTTTTTTTGTAGGTTTTTTTTTCTGTAATTTAATTGAAAAAAATTGTGGATTGAAATAATTTCGAGCAGGTGAGGCAGGGACTCTGTGGTCCAACTGGTAGGTCAACCGCGTATCCAGCGAAAGGTTGTGGTTTCAAGTCGCTTGATTTTAAATATTTTTTGAATTAATATAGGTACTTAATATAGTTTTATAACTTTACTTGTTATTTTAGCAACTATCGCCTTAAATGATCCTGCCAATGACGATAATCCACAGACTACTAATTCACCGACACATCTGATAGTGGTCGCCCACAAACAAAGCCACATTGACAGGATTACACGACCACGTCTATTGGTATTCATACAATTCAATTTGACTGTTTGGTTTTTGAGGCTAAATATCTAAGCTCTGACACAATTTATACAAATTAATACTAGCTACCGCCCGTGGCTTTAATTGCGTGGTACATAAAAAGTAGCCTGTTTTTCCTCAGGCTTTATTAAACTATCTCCTTCGCAAATTTTATCCAAATCGGCTCAGCGGTTAAACCATGAAATGGTAACTGGTTTCCTCACGATGTATTCCTTCATCGTTTGAGCAATTGGCTTATATCACATTATCACACTAATCAATTGGCTTATATCACATTATCACACTAATCAATTGGCTTATATCACAATATCACACTAATCAATTGGCTTATATCACATTATCACACTAATATTATAGATGAGAAAGTTTTGATGTTTGTTCCTATATAACTTTGACGAGCGATGTGGCGCAGCGGGCGCAGGTCCGCCTGCGACGCAGAGGTTGCGGGTTCGATTCCCGGTGTCCGGGTGTTCTGGGTATTTTCTATATATAATTAAAAATATTTATCTATGTATTGTATTGTATTAAGTATATATCAGTCATCTAGTACCCATAATACAGCTCTGTTTAACAGCAGCTTAGCTTGGTGCTAGATGATGCTGTGTGGATTGTCCAGCATTATTTATTATATTTATTTATTTATTTATAACTCGACAACCACTGAACCGATTTGACTGAAATTTAAAACATAAATAGATAATGACCGGAAATAAAAGATAAGCTGCTTTTTATCCCAGAAAAAGGTTCCCGAGTTCCACCCGAACGGCTAAATGGTTCTTAACAGATCAACGAAGTTAAGCACTGATCCGAGTAGTCAACATTTCGATGGGTGACCGCCAGTGGCAATTTCAGATGGCACGTTAAAAGCAGTCTGTCCCGGCTTTTTCAAAGTGGTTAGGCCATGTCAGGGGCCTTCGGGCGGCCTAAACACTGTCACCAGAGTTGGCCAATGACTCATACGAACTTACTTACCACTGGGCACTGACTCACGAAATTACTTTTCTAATAATAAAATTGCAAAATTGCAATATTACATCACAAATTACTTGTAATCTCACCAACACAATACTCTGAATCAAAAGCATCGCCGCCCGCAGCTCCTTTCAGCCGGCATTAACTGGCTAAATCCAGTTCAATGCAGTTCCATGTAGTTCCGACTGGTTCGTAAGCCGCTGTAATCCGGTTCCGACCGCTTCCGGCAGAGGATGTTACGTCTTATTGAGAGGTGGAGCCTTTATTCTTGCGTCATTATTGGCGTATAAGTAAGCCTAGATTGTAATAATATTGAATACATACTTACATTATTTTAAAATGTGAGTATTCTTTAAAAAAATAAAATATTGGCATCATCTTCAAAGAGATATCTTGTATTGTTGAATAGGCACCTACTTATGGTATTTTTCAATCATGTTAGTGAAGTTATGAAGAGTAGTCTTCTCACGTAGAGTTCTCTGTGATAAAGCTCGTCCTACCACCATACCTATTTCTACCGCCAAGCAGTAATGCTCGCATTGCTGTGTTCCGGTGTGAAGGGTATGGTTTCCGTTGTAATTACTGGCACATGAGGCTTTCGATCTTAGCCTCAAGGTGGCAACCCGCGAGTGATACCTCTGGTATTGCAAGCGTCTATAGGCTGCGGTAACCGCTTACCATCTTGTGGGCCGTACGCTTGGTTGCCACTTCAGTTGTATAAAAAAAAAAAATGTCCTATACAATTCTATTTAAAGAACATGATTGAAATTGAATATATATCTGTTATATATAAATAAATAGCGGCTCGTCCCGGCTTTCCAGAGGTGGACATAATATATAGCCTATGTTGCTCAAGGATAATGTAGCATTGTAATGGTGAAATAATTAGTTGGTGTAATTGGTATTGTTATTCCAATTACACTTATGTAACAAATTGATTGATGTAATGTTGAAAATAGTATGATGAAAAATTTGTTATTCAATTTTAATTTTGTTAGCCGGAGCACAATATGCATTTTTGTTATGCTAAATGAAGAGATTTTTTTATATTTTATTTGTTTATATAAAAACTGCTCTACAACTTTGCTTATCATTTGTACCTATTGTAAGCAATATTGTTGTTGTCAGTACAAATCCTGTTACCTACCCATAGTTTCCTCGCTAATAGGCTTACCGTCTGTCTGTCTGTGCATTGAACGTAAACAGCTGTAACCCCATTGTGGTGCTTTCGGAAAACTCGGATTTTGCACAATTTTGCCACGCATCGTGCCCGCTGCCGACGCGACGCGGACGGGTGACTGGCGTATTCTCTGAGGGAGCGGTAAACGATAATCAGGACGAATATTGCAAGATTGTATGTCGGTGAGAACATCAGGTGCCTTACTCTTGAATCCAATGACAATACCGATCCAATCCCAATTTCTATTTACTGCTGTCAAATTTGTATATTCATGAAAATAAGGTTGAATTTGGCGCTACGTTTGCTGTCAAATGTCCGAAATGTCATATTCCAATACTTGTCCAATACCAATATTACATTTCGTACTTTTGAGTGCAAACCTAGCGCCAAATTCAACTTGGTTTCCAAGAGTGCAAAAATTTGATTGATGTTTTGTTTTGATTGTTGATGAAATTGACAAGGCAATTGACAATTTGACAAGACAAAATTGTCTTATCAAATTGATTTTAGAACAAAAATGTTCTGAAATGAAATTGACAAGGCAATTGACAATTTGACAAGACAAAATTGTCTTATCAAATTGATTTTAGAACAAAAATGTTCTGAAATGAAATTGACAAGGCAATTGACAATTTGACAAGACAAAATTGTCTTATCAAATTGATTTTAGAACAAAAATGTTCTGAAATGAAATTGACAAGGCAATTGACAATTTGACAAGACAAAATTGTCTTATCAAATTGATTTTAGAACAAAAATGTTCTGAAATGAAATTGACAAGGCAATTGACAATTTGACAAGACAAAATTGTCTTATCAAATTGATTTTAGAACAAAAATGTTCTGAAATGAAATTGACAAGGCAATTGACAATTTGACAAGACAAAATTGTCTTATCAAATTGATTTTAGAACAAAAATGTTCTGAAATGAAATTGACAAGGCAATTCTTACATGCAATTATGTTATAGTGTAAATGAGCCATTACGGACGAAAATGGTTTTATCTCCAGTGTTAGGCATCAGAATACGTCTCCTCAATGAATTAAATAATCTCGTGTCTTACCACGTGTTTGATTCACACATTATTTATTATCCTTTTGAGGAAACCGTTTGCGTTGATTTTCTTATTCTTTCTAGTATGTGTTTTATACCTTACAAGCTGACCCGCGCGGTTTTACCCACGGTTATTTCAGTTTAAGTTATCCCACAGGAAAGCGGTTACCGCAGCCTATGGACGCTTGCAATACCAGAGGTATCACTCTCGGGTTGCCACCTTGAGGCATAGATCGAAAGCCTCATGTGCCAGTGATTTCACTGAAAACCGTACCCTTCGGACCGGAACACAGCAATGCAAACATTACTGCTTTGCGGCAGAAATAGGTATGGTGGTAATACTTCCCCGGACGTGTTCTATCACAAAGAACTGTTCGACTCTTAAATAAAAAGTAGCCTATGTGTTATTCCAGGATTTAAGCCATCTACGTTCCAAATTACATCACAATTGATTTAGTCGTCACGGAGATACGTGGTAACAAACATACGCACACACACACACACATAGACTTTCGCATTTATAATATTAGTAAGATTATTCGAAGCGGAATACATCTATGCTCGCATTACTTGGCGGCAGAAAGCGGTATGGTGGTAGTCCTCCACCGGACGAGCTCTATCACGAAGAACTCTACTTTGTGACGAGGTGGCCAAGTCGTTCGTCTGTTAAGCGTCACGCCTGACGATAATAAATTATAAATAAATAAATAAATAATGCTGGACAATCCACACAGCATCATCTAGCCCCAAGGTAAGCTGCTGTTATACAGAGCTGTGTTAAGGGTACTAAATGACTGATATATACTTATTACTATACGATACATAGATAGATATTTTTTATTATATATAGAAAATACCCAGAACACCCGGGACAAATTTTTGTAGATCGTACAAACATTTGACCCGAGGCGGGAATCGAACCCGCAACCTCTGCGTCGCAGGTGGACCTGCGCCCGCTGCGCCACATCGGTCGTCAAATAGTAGCTGTGGCACACAAACTTAACTTAACCGCATTCAAGCGGAAACGAGATGAGATCAGGAGGACTTTAGTTATGAGGAGCGTATGCGGAGGTTCTTTACTCACCCTTAACTGGGGGTTGTGATGGGAGGTTTATTTAGATGTCAAGTGACAACAAGTTTAAGAGTAGTACAGTTCTTTGTGATAGAGCTCGTCCAGGGGAGGACTACCACCATACCTATTTCTGCCGTCAAGCAGTTATATATTTGCATTGCTATGTTCCGGTCCGAAGGGTATGGTTTTCGGTGAAATTACAGGCACATGAGACTTTCGATCTGGGTAACCCGTGAGTGATACCTGTGGTATTGCAAGCGCCCATAGGCTGCGGTAATCGCTTACCATCTTATAGGCTGTACGCTTGGTTGCCCCTTTAGTTGTATAAACAAAAAACATTGATCATCGTTAAATTGGTGGAAGACAAAACCCACATAAGTTTAAAAAAATAGTAAATTTAACTGTTAAAAGTAGCTTTTGCTATTTTACAGCTAAATACGAGTACATAATCAATAACTTAATTTACGGCGATATTATAGTAAGTTCGTATGAGTCAGTGGCCAACTCTGGTGACAGAGTTTCTAGGCCGCCCGAAGGCCTCTGTCATGGCCTAACTTTGAAAAAGCCGGGACCGACTGCTTAACGTGCCCTCCGAAGCACGGGAGCGCTCAGTTCAAATTGCCACTGGCGGTCACCCACCCAAATGATGAGTACGCGGAACAGTGCTTAACTTCGTTGATCTGTTAAGAACAACATAGCCAGCTACGTCACGAGCGCTTCTTAAACTATAAATCTGCGTAATAATATTTAGCGCTTTTATTATTTTTTTTTTTAATGGCCTTTGCTACATAGGCAATTAGCCAAATTCAAGTTATTGACACGTCACAACATTTTAAATATCGTAAACTTTGTAAATGGTCGTTACGCTGTCTAATAATAATTAATAGTTTGTATGACGTCACGCTAAACAGAGTTATGTCACAGGTTATGTGGTATACAGATTAATTACGACCTAGAATTTGAAAGATTGGATACTTTTTGTACTAGGATGCGTGCGAGGTTGCGATCAGAGTAAACGAACGTCAACCAGTGCTTTTATGGAATTTTGGTAGTTCATTTAACGCACTGTAGAGTCGCATGCGTAAGAGTAGTAGAGTTCTTTGTGATAGAGCTCGTCCGGGGAAGGACTACCACCATACCTATTTCTGTCGCCAAGCAGTAATGCTCGCATTGCTGTGTTCCGGTTCGAAGGGTATGGTTTCCGGTGAAATTACAGGCACATGAGACTTACCATCTAACGTCTCAGGGTGGTAACACGCAAGTGATATCTATGATGTTGCATGCGTACATAGGCTACGGTAACCGCTGACCATCAAGTGGGCCGTACGCTTGGTTACCACTTTAGTAGTATAAAAAAAAAAAAAAAAACTGTAGAATCCTATACAAATTGACAGCTGGACGATACGTTTACGTTTACGATTGTCAAACGAGTTTTCCGTGCTAAGCACTCTGGTTGACGTTCGTTTACTCTGATCGCAACCTCGCACGCATCGTAGTACAAAAAGTATGCAATCTTTCAAATTCTAGGTCGTAATTAATCTGTATACCACATAACCTGTGACATAACTCTGTTTAGCGTGACGTCATACAAACTATTAATTATTATTAGACAGGTCATCAAATACAAATACTTACAAATCTTTTATTGCATTTATTTTGCTAATAGGTCTTCTATTAATAGTATCATCTCAAAACAAAATGAGTTTTTAAGCTTCAACCCCAAAAAGCGTAATTCAAATCACTTTATTTTAAATACGCCAGTCGTGAGAGGGAAGTTTATGAGGAGCATATTGCGAGGGGTAATGTTAACTCTCGGGTGAAGGGGGGAGGGACAATAGTCGGCTATGCCGGGATGACCATAGAGTTCATAATACAGAAGGTATGTCTTCAGAGTACCTACCTCAATAAAGTTTTGATGAAGTTTGACGACCAATGTGGCGCAGCGGGCGCAGGTCCGCCTGCGACGCGGAGGTTGCGGGTTCGATTCCCGCCTTGGGTTGTATGATCTACAAATATTTGTTCCGGGTATTTTCTATATATAATAAATATTTTCTATGTATTGTATTGTATTAAGTATATATCGGTCATCTAGTACCCATAATACAGCTCTGTTTAACACCAGCTTACCTTGGGGCTAGATGATGCTGTGTGGATTGTCCAGCATTAAAAAAAAAGTAGAGCTCGTCCAGGGAGGACTACCACCATACCTATTTCTGCCGCAAAGCAGTAATGTTCGCATTGCTGTGTTCCGGTCTCAAGGGTAGGGTTTCCGTGAAATTACAAGCACATGAGATTTTCGATCATTGTCTCAGGGTTGCAAACGCGTAAGTGATGCCTTTGGTATTGCAAGCGCCCATAGGCTGCGGTAACCGCTTACCATCGTACGCTTGGTTGCCTTAGTTTTTTTTTTATTTGTTACTTTCCTTTCACCGTCTGTTCCTATGTATGTAGATCGCTTAGATCTTCTAAAATACGCAACGGTTTTTCTTATTTTTTTTTTTCTTTAAGTTTAAATTCTATCTTTAATCAATGTAATTGGTTTTTAGCCGTTTTAATTAAAGTAAAATAAATAAATACTAAATACAAAATCAATAGGCAAAGCATTTCAATTCTAATTTATTTTTTTACTGACATTTCGGCCAACATCAAAATACTTCAGCTTTTGTAGAGTCACACAAAAAAGTTAATATTAGAATTAAGTATTGTAGAATACTAGAGTAATTCAAGATGAAGGTTTTTAGTTGAGGAGATAAATTAAAGGTGCCAAATTATACTAGCTGTTGAACTGTACATTCTGTACACTTATGATTTTAGTTTTTTACTGATAATATTATAGTTTTAGTATTTGTCTGCTTTTTAGTACTCTAAAAAGCAGACAAAGACTAAAACTAAGTACTACTACTTAATTTTGTTTTGGTATGTTTTTTCCACCCGAGGCATAAACCGCTATGTTAAATATATAATAACTCGTTTGATTCTAAGTTGTGTAGTCTCGAGCATCGACGAAGAATCGCCTGCCTATCAGTTACAGACTACACTTCTGTGAGTACGCACAGGAATTACACAACCTAGTAAAGGTTACGGGAACGTTACTTAGGTTTTTAAAAACTAAGATTTCAACTTAAATTGACGAAAATAATATTCACAAATTAAATTGATTGAAACGTCTGAGACGAAGTTTATTCTCTGAACGAATGCTTATCCAAATCTTATTAAGTACTACGAGCCGTGAGGCACAGATCGCGTGGGCGGTCGAGATAACGCGGCCGACCGTGCATGTGCACAAGTGCATCGTTGCATTTTCATGCGTTTAATGTTGTGACTAACCTACTGGCCGGTAGCATAACTACCTCATCCCCTCTTCTCCTTTCCACTACCGGACAACTAGGAAATCGGAAAGACGCCACCCTTACACTGTAGAGATTCCACCAATTCGTACGAAACGGTTTGACTCTACCTTCATCATTCGCACTGCCAAAGAGTGGAACTCGTTGCCGGCGTCAGTCTTTCCAGAAGAATACAATTTAGGTATATTCAAAACAAGAGTGAACAGGTATATTCTAGCCAAGCGTGCTCCATCTTAGGCCGCATCGACACTTGACATCAGGTGGGATAGCGGCCAAACGCTTGACTATAACATATAAAAAAAAAAAATGTTGGCCCTCACGCTGCAGGCTTAGTATGAGGACCATAAGATAATGCTTTGTGTATGTATTTTTCATTTTTTTTTCATTCTTCGCGTACTATTCAAGACTATGATCTGTCTCTGTACCCATTCAGAGTCTTTTAGCCGTTCTGGCGTAACAAGCTCTAAAGGGGATTTTGACACTAACCTAATTGAGTAACATACTTCCATTCACCCAAACTTCTAAACTTTAATATTAGTGTGAAGTGTGATTCTGTAGTTGTAAGCAATAAAATACTACTACAGTCTTTTCTGTTTCGGGTATACTTTACTCTTTGGAAGTTTTATTATGATTTTCGAGTGGCTAATTGTTGAGTGGAGTGCATTCATATTGTTAGTTTGTTAATAACTGTTTACTAACAGCGATTTATTGTCGGAGATCAGTTATTATAGTAATTGACAGTGAATATTTAATTAAGTATCATCATCATCAGCATATCAGCCGATAGACGTCCACTGCTGGACAAAGGCCTCCCCCAAAGAGCGCCATGACGACCGATTTTGGGCCTTCACCATCCACCGACTTCCTGCGACCGCTTTAATGTCATCGGTCCATCGAGTGGGGGGCCGTCCTACACTTCGTAAAATAAAAAAAATAAGTACGTTAATTAAGTAAAAAAAGAATAAACATTTAATGAAATATTTATATAACCGGTCGTGCACAAATAGTTTTTTACTCACAAATTATATGTGCGCAATGTCAGTGCACTCAAACGGTGAAGGGAAACATCGTAAGACAAAAGAAAACGTCATTGTTTTTATAGAACTAAATGTCTTTATTGAGAAAAAAATTCAGTATATAACAATTAAGCAAAATAAAATATGTACATAATTATATTAAAATATACAAAATACATATGAAACAGTTGAGCCATCTAAAGACCGTTACAAACGACCTATAGATAGCTCAACTGATCCAAATCACTACCAGTAGGAAGCGTTCCCAACATGCTGGCTGCATTGCCATGTTGAATGGCAATGCTGATACGTTGAGCCAGATATGAACCAGCCTTTGGATCACCCGTCGCTTCGACCAAACGCCCGGAAAGAATTTTGAAAACGCGGTGAGCCCCGGTAATGTCTTTCGAATTGTTGTTCTTGGACATGCCGGTTTCCGTATTTTCCTGCGATGTTTTTCTTCACCGTATGAGAGCACTAAAATTGCGCACATACATTTTTCTAATATACAAGTTTGAAGTGTTCGAGTTCCACAACCACGAGATCAGAAGGAGTTACTACCACTAGACCACCAGTGCTCCACATTATTTTATTAGTAGTAGTATAGAAAAATGTGGAGAACTAGTTGTCGCCCGCGACTTCGTTCACGTGAAACTCGGGAACCGTACTTTTTTCCGGGATAAAAAGTAGCCCATGTCCCATTCCCAGTCGGTGGTGACGATATGTTGTAACATTTACTAAACTAAACTATCTAATATTATTGCCGACCTTTTCTAATGAATTAAAATACAAAGGACCGCGATAATTTTACCTAGCTAAGTTTAGAATGCTGTAACAGTATCGACACCTGCCCCCATACCATGAACTCTTAGAGCGTTTCAAATTGGGACCTAAACTGAATTGTCAAAAAAATTTTATACCATGATTTCAATAATTATTAATTTTATGGCACAATTTTTTTTGACAATTCAATAATTCCTAATTTGAATCGCTCTAAGAGTTCATGGTATGGGGGCAGTAGGTATCTATTTATGTTTTAAATTCAGCCAAATCGGTTCAGTGGTTGTCGAGAAACTTTCGTATTCATAATATTAGTGTGATTAGTAGTAGTATCATTATAGATTACCGCTCCGACATCTAGTCCTAAATTGGCTTCCCCACAATGACGTGCAGTCAACAAGACAGTGACGTCACGCACCGCGCCGCGCCGTGGCAAGGGCGCTGAGGGAGGGGTTTTTATGTCGTCATAATGAGCTCGTCGCTGTGTTGAGGTGATCTGAATTTGACAGCTGTCAATAACTGACATTACTAGAGCTTCTAGAGGCTTGGGGCTTATGCTGCGTTTACACCAGAGCTAAGCAAGGATGTCTAGCGAGAGATGTTTTCGTTCGAACCAATAGAATCACTTCATTGAAGCTGTCAGAGCGAGACTAGGTAAATGAAGTGATTCTATTGGTTCCTTACTCTTGACATAGATACTAGTACCTACTCTTAAGTTTGTTGATATTAGGTTTTTGAACGAACTCTGAATGTCATTGTCATATGTCTTATGACGTAAGTGTATCTTCTGTCTCGCTCTCTTGCCCTTCTGTTCTTGTGATCGACTGTTGTGTTTTTCTAAATTACATTAATCTTAATATATTAGTTTAATCCATTTAAAGTTGACGACCATTGGCAGCATAGATTTTGTGAATAAAATCATCTTCAATGGACCCTGCGTATTTCATTTCTGGCTAGCTCCGAATCAGTACAAAACCACAATCAATCCACTATTCCTCTTATCAAAGTTAGCTTAGCGCCCAAGCATAGATAGCCTACATAAAATTTACAATGCCTGAAAAGGGTAAATAAGTTCTAAGTGCCATATTACTTTTAAGACTTCTTGTAATTCTTATTTAAATAAATACCTTGAATCTTGAATTTTGAATGGATCAGTATTGAACAAGTACCTATCCTACTAATAATGACATTTCATCACAACCTAGCGCCAAATTCAACCTTGTAATTCAATCGTATATGTAGATGGTAGTAGGTAGCACGTAATGTACTACGAGATGAACAATTTACGCTCGAGTGTTATACCAGCAGATATGAGCGCGAGTAGTAGAGTGCGAGTTGTAATTCCGGTGCCAGAGGTATTCTGGTTAAAAAAACGCTTGCAATAGGTACCAGAGGTATCACTTCTGAATTTGTAACTCTTGAGACGTAAACCAAAAGTCTCAGTGCCAGTGATTTCACCAGTAACCCTTCGAACAGGAAAACACCATACAAGCAAATACTGCTTCGTGAATTTTGCGACAGTGTACCACGGGCAAAGAAATGTGCCCGTGGTACACCTAGGTGAACTAACAAGGTGGGACCGGCAAGCTCTATCACCATTGTCATAGGTTTTCGCGATTATCTCTACGCAAATATAAATCTCTAAGCAATTGAAATACGTTTTTTAGTGTGTTTAATTTACAAACTCTATTTAAAATTAAACTGGAATAAAATAAAAGTCACTCAATGATCCCGCGAAACAATATGGCGACCGTTGAGGCAGGCACTTCCGGCCTGACAATGCGCGCGCACAAAAGCGCAGCGCGATTTCTGCGCTATTATTTCGTAAATAACACACGATAATTACGATAGTGATTGCTCTCAAGTTACTCACCGTTGACTTCTGCTGTTGTTGCGGGGAGAACAACCTTTTTGAAATCGCTTATTGCTTGTTTTTTTATTCTCAGACGCCGAATCACGCAATTGTATTGTCCAGCTTTCAATTTTCATGCCTCTTTAGTGCGTAAAACTAACTACAAAAAACTCATATAAATGACTGCATGGTATGCCCTCAGGCCCGTATTCCATTATTAGACAACTCAAATTCAAGCTTGAGATATATTTTAACTAGCTATTCAATCAAATCTCATTTAGTTAAACTCGTAAGTTTTAATTACAGCTGTGTTTCTTGATCTTGAGTTTCAGGTGTTTGGTTGCCATTCAGGAACTTTTATTAGATGATCCGTGACACTTCCAGACATTGGATCCTCGGCCGTCGTTTGTGATGCGAAAAGACAAAGGTTCGAAAAATGTTCGAGATCCGTTGGCAGTAAATAAAATAAAAAAATAAATAACAAAGCCTTTTATTTCTGTCTTTAAATGTTTAGACTCTAAATAAATAAATAAATAATACAAAAATACAAAACCGTTGGCAGTACCTACTATACATGTACTTATTTGTAGCACTCGATCCAAAGGTTGCCGATCTCTGCTAACACATCGGGCGGGTCAAAAGCTATAATTTCGACTGTTCAATTCAGCAGAATAAATGCGCGCGCGCAGCGGGCACGCACTCGCTAATATAATACCTTACATTACTTGAAATAATTTTTTCGCTGTTCTTTTGATTGACATTTGACAGCTGACAAACTTTGAGTTTCTAACCGTCTGCCCGGCTAACATAAGCACCAATGTCAAAATCAATTAAAGTTACTCAATAAAATCACAAGGATCACTTTGAATTGTCTTACGAGAAAAGTGAATTTATGCCAGTCCCAACGTGCCCAAGCTGTAAAAAGAATCTGGCAACAACAACGGCTAGGTTCCTATCTTTTTAGGCACCTTTGCTATTTTTGCTAAAGAATCAGTTAAAGGTGGATATGACCAACTTTTGGAATAACTATCCCGCTGAATAAGAAATGTCAAATACAAGTAAACTGTCAGTTTACTCGCGAATAATTTTGATTTAATCTGCGAATAGTGCATATTCGAGTTTGATCGAATCCAACTTAGCACACTTTAATCTTAATAATAGTTAAGGATGAATGGATGTATCAATCGCGCCAGAACGGCTGAACGAATATGGATGAATTTGCCACAGATGTAGATTATAGCCTGGAATAGCATAATAGACAACTTTTTATCATGGATACTGAAGTGGCAACCAAGCGTACACCCACAAGATGGTGAGCGGTTACCGCAGCCTATGGACGCTTGCAATACCAGAGGTATCACTCGCGTGTTGCCATCTTGAGGCTAAGATCGAAAGCCTCATGTGCCAGTAATTTCACCGGAAACCATACCCTTCGCACAGGAACACAGCAATGCGAGCATTACTGCTTGGCGGCAGAAATAGGTATGGTGGTAATCCTTCCCCGGACGAGCTCTATCACAGAGAACTCAACTACTCTAATACTCTAATAATAAACTAATCTCATATTAAGCTTTTTGGGATACTTGAAAATAAAACCAGTATTTTATACGTTTGAGTTCAATATAATACAGAGCACATAATTATATTGCATTGACTATACTTTTTATATTATATCTATGTACTACATCACAATAATTAGCTAATTAGAATATCTAAATTTACATACAACTTTTTATAGACATTTAATATAACTTTGGTATTTACAATTATTTAGATAAAACTATAATACATACTGATACTCGATGCGCCGACGACATTAAAGCGGTCGTAAAGACTTGGATGGTGTAGATCGGTCGTCATGGCACTCCTTGAGGGAGGCTAACATAATGATGATGATGAATACTTATACTAGGTATACTATATTACAAAGAGAATGTGTCATATCATTATTTTATGGTATTCGCGTACCATGCATGGCAAAATTATTAACTACAATTGGACAAGTCAGCTTACACAGTTGTTTTCTCATAATATCAGGCTCACAGGCGAAAATTTTCCGGATCTTTTTTGGAAGCTTTGTAAGCCCAGAATGGCGCATTCGAGACATTTATATTAAAATTTGTTACAAGAGAAATTTCTGCGTGCTGACTTACGGCGTCAGAAATGTCGCTAACTTTATCCAGAATGCAATAGTAAAGAAAACAAGAGTTTCTGAAACTAGTATTTATAAAATACTTCTGCATTTCATGTACTTACATAATATGTAGGTATAAATATTTGAAGAGCTACTTTACTTTTGATGGAACCTCTAAAAACAAGATAAGTAGTTACTCCTACAGCTACATTTTACATTTAAAATCAAATCCACTTCAAATCCTCCGTTTCACTCACTGTTCACGTCTAATTCACTTTAATTCACTATCCCCGTAGTTGAAGTACCCCGGGGGTCACAAAAGCTTCGAGAAGAAATTATTAGGAGCTGTCATTCTAGCTGGATCCAGGATCCTGGGGTACGCGGAGCCTAGGAAGGGCCTGAACGCGACTCGACTGTCGTCCACCGGGCTGGTGGGCGCGTCTTGGGTAGAGTCGTCCTGGGTGTCCATGGACGAGTCGTTGTGTGAGGAGCTGCCGACTCCGATGTGTAGCTTTCTAGTGTGTTTCTTCAGGTCAAAGTTTCGACAGAAGCCTTTAGCGCATATACTGCATGTGAACGGCTTCCGCTCGTTGTGCGTGTGCATGTGGAAGGTGAGATTGTACACCTGGTGGAACGCTTTGTTGCAAATCGTGCATTTGTACGCCTTCTCCCCGCTGTGAGTCAACCGGTGGTTCTTGTAGTTGCCTTTCTGGTGGAAACCTTTGCCGCAGAACTCGCAGACAAAGGGCTTGTAACCCGCGTGGATCCTGGCGTGCGTGTTGAGAGTAGACGAGCGGTTAAACGCTTTGCCGCACGTCAGACACTTATGCGGTTTTTCTGAGGTGTGGATGATCTTATGACGGCAGAGAGTAGACGCCTGCCGGAACCCTTTTCCGCATATCTTACAAACAAAGGGTCTAGCACCAGTGTGCACGGGCATATGCCTGGTCAAGTTATAGTGCGCGTTGAAGACCTTCCCGCAGTCTCCGCAGGCGAAACTCTTGTTCTTCGCGGGGGACGTCGAGGGCCCGGTCGTGGACGACACGGCCTGCTCCGCTGGTGGTCTAGGACTCGGCGGTCGAACTGGGGAAGGCGCTGGTGGGGGCCTCGGTAAATGCAGCTGGTGAGCATACGTCAAAGACACTAAATCTGGGCCATAGTACAGCAATGGGTAGTGAGAAAACTGTCTCCGAGCAGCTGGGATGTACTGCTTGAAGGCGGAGTCTAGGAGCTGCGCTCCGTAGGAGAGGAACCCTGGCGGAGGGACTGGTTCTGGCGACATGGAGCGCTTGCGGTCGGGTTCCATCAGCCGCGCAATAGAGAAGTTGAGGACGGGCGCTGAGGGCGTGTCCGGCGACTTGGCGCGCTCCGGGGAGGACTCCCGCGGACCCTCAGGCCGAGCTGACGACTGGAACGGCTGCATAGTACCTCTGTGGACAAAAGAAATAAGTTTTTATATGTATTGAAACTGCTTTGAATCTCGTTAGAAACGTAGAAGGAAAAACACAATATACGATACGCGACCTTTAAAATTGAGTGTAGTGCAGTTAAACATGGCTAGACTATGGCTCGAACTTTATTGCGATAAAATATTTTTTTATAATTCTGGGTTACCGTTGATTGAAATCGAGCGATCCAAGTTATGCAAATCTATAAACCTATGCAAAGCTGTCAAAATGTCCTTAATTTAAAACGTTTTCGCGAGCTCAAAGTCATTCAACCCTCCACCCCGGCAGGAGTAGGCAAGTAAAGCAGGAGTCGCGAGTAAGTGTTCCGCATTGTGCTGGCGGGGGCAGAGGGAGGGAGCTCATTGTGCTTGTTTTAAGTAAATTGGAAGTCGACTGCCGCTGTGCTTGCCGGTGACACACGGTGCGGTGCGGTAGCGTACGTCTGCCTTTTTAAATGTTAGCAAGTGACTGATGTTAATTGCAACCCCTGAACATCACAGCTGCAAGTCACCAGAAGCTCCAGCGTTTCACGTTACTATGCTGCTGCATTGCGCTCGTCACCCCGAGACCTATTGTTCCCCAGTAACTTATCACTGTGAAACGAATCCAAACAATAAATAAAATAATGGGATAACACTTTTTCACATATATTAAAAAGTTTGTGCGTGTATGTGCTAGTTTGTTACTTCTTCACGCTCAAACGGCTGGACGAATTTGGATAAAATTAACATAAATAAAGCTTTTTACATACAGACTACTTTATCACGTAAGAGTAGTAGAGTTCTTTGTGATAGAGCTCGTCCGGGGAAGGACTACCACCAAACCTATTTCTGCCGCCAAGCAGCAATGCTCGCATTGCTGTGTTCCGGTTCGAAGGGTATGGTTTCCGGTGAAATTACAGGCACATGAGATTTTCCATCTAACGTCTCAGGGTGGTAACACGCAAGTGATATCTATGATGTTGCATGCGTACATAGGCTACGGTAACCGCTGACCATCAAGTGGGCCGTACGCTTGGTTGCCACTTTAGTGGTATAAAAAAAAAAAAAAAAAAAAATCACGGTAACCGGACATAGGCGACTGATTTCTCGCATTTCTAAGGATAAAATGTCGTCGTACCGTGCCGTGTGTCACCACACGATTGTAGAAATGACTGCGTTTGACGCTACCCCACAATAATAGAAATGCAGCTTTGTAGTGAAATCGTTTGCAAACATCATGTGAGCACCGCGGCATCGGCACCGCGGCACCGCCGCACCGCCGTGAATAGCCCGCCTCGGTGAATAGGCCTCGGGCGGGTGGTGAATGGGAGGTGGTGGATGGCACGCCTCTAGATTCGTTTGTGACGAATGTGGTTTTCAGTTAAAGTGCTTGGCTTGATTAGTATTTTTTCTGATGGTAAAACAACTTTTCGTTTTATTGCACACTAGCTCATACACGCGGTTCTACTGGTATGGTCCCTGGCCCCTATTCAGTTTCAATTGAACATTGTAAGAAATATACTTGTAGATTTTTGATATATTTATAGGTTTTATAAACAGTATTTGTCTCGTAAATTCTAACGAAAATCTACAAAATTGACAAATTCTACAAAGTGGACTTGTTATGTCTTTTATTTATTGAGCGAGCGAGCGAAGCGACTCAGTTTCGAGATTGGCCAAAAATGCTTGTTGTTGAAGTTGTGCTAGTTTTAAAAGCTCATAAATAACCATCTCAACAGTTTAAATCCTCATGTCATTATGCAACTGCATCAAATACCGTATGCAAATCAAATAGGGTCCTTCAGGCCCCGCTGGGGTCACAGCAATCAACACGAGCGGGTTAAAGAGAATATGCTCGGTATTAATTGGACCCACTGCGTGTATTGTTCTATTTAATGCCAGCGGCGGCGAGGGGTTGAAAGTAATTCTCTTAGTTTTACAACGAGTTTGTTGTTTTGTAAAGTGGTTTGCAAAACATTGATTTATTTTCCTTCGCCGACCTTTTACAAGCTTAAAGTACTGCTGCAGAACTAAATAGAGAACAATTAAATTAAAAAACAAAAAAAAAAAAAACAATTCGTCACAATAGTTAAGTTTTAATTTGTATTGTTATTTTTAATTAGTATATTTATTACATTTATATATTTGTATTATTAATTAGTTTTTAATTAGTTTAATTATTTTTAATTAGTTTTTAGTTAATTGTGTGGCGTTAAATAAATATTTTTCTATTCTATTCTATTCTAATTAATTCATATAACGTAACCTGTAGAGAGCACTGGTGGTCTAGTGGTAGTGACCCCACCTTCCGATCCTATGGCCGTGGGTTCGAAAAATGTATGTGCGAAATGCCAGTGCTCTCATACGGTGAAGGAAAACATCGTGAGGAAACCGAAATGGCTAAGAACTAAAAATTCGTGCCATCCATCAATCTGCATTGGGTCCGTGTGGTGGATTAAGACCCAATCACTCTCGCTCGAGAGTAGGCCAGTGTACTTGACAAAATATCCTAGAGATCTTAATTTTAAGTGGGTCCTTGATAATAGGGATGCAAATAAAATTTAACGATTGCCATGGCTTACGAGTCCCAGTCTCATATCAATGTTATTATTAGTTTTGTCTCATTCTATTTTAAAAAACTAAGTAAGTTCGTATTAGTCACTGGTGATTTACTGGTCAATGTAATCACATTTTATTTTTAATATAATTATTATATATAATATAATTATTATTTTTATTATTATGATTATGTACCTACTATATTTTGTTCATATTTCTACCTATATTTTTTATCTAAGGATCGGCAACGCGCGAGTGATACCTCTAGTATTGCAAGCGTCTATAGGCTACGGTAACTACTTAACATCAGGTGGGCCATATGCTTGTTTGCCACCTTGGTGATAAAAAAGAATTAATTGCATGAACTTGACATAGCTGTAGTTCGAATGACGATCCCTCAATAGAGATACCTCGGTAGATTACAATTCGTCAATGTATCGTTCGTTATGGTAATAATACACGCTTCAATCAAATTAAGAGTAGTAAAGTTCTTTGTGATAGAGCTTGTCCGGGGAAGGACTACCACCATACCTATTTCTGCCGCCAAGCAGTAATGCTCGCATTGCTGAGTTCCGGTTCGAAGGGTAAGGTTTCCGGTAAAATTACAGGCACATGAGACTTACCGTCTAACGTCTCAGGGTGGTAACACGCAAGTGATATCTATGATGTTGCATGCGTACATAGGCTACGGTAACCGCTGACCATCAAGTGGGCCGTACGCTTGGTTACCATTTTAGTAGTATAAAAAAAAAACTATTTGGTTGAATGGAGCAAAAATGTATAGATATGCTGTCGTTGATTCACTTTTATGTTTAAATGGATCAATTTGCTTCATCCAAATTGAAAGGCAGAAGTGAACCGTGTATAGTTCTCACAACGGATCTCGGCCGTCGTGAAATTAGCCGTTTCGATGCGCAATGGAGCTTTTTCAAACTAAATTGTCTTTGCGCATCACAAACGGCTAACTTCACGGAAGCCTAGATCCGCTGTGCGAACTATATCGATCGTTATGTCGAATGGTTTCTACCTCGACGATACGTTTCGTCATAAGCTACCTTAGAACTAGGATATAATTATGTAAACTTTAAGCTTTGGGTGGCAGTGGCACAGCATCTGTAATAGTCAGGCGTGGTGCTTAACATCAGGTGGGCGCCTTGATTATCTTGTCACTAGCGGACATAAAAAAGAAATGTTTTCTCGTATAAAAAATGTCCGCGCACAAAACATCTTATATTTTTTTTTTAAAACGTTTACCCCAATTGATGGCATATATACATTATGTACGCTCGCAACATCAGATTGCGTCAGATTGATTGCGCGTTGTCACCCTGAGACGTAGATTTACAATTGGTCTCAAAACTGACGAAAGCATTGAACCAAAATGACGAGAGTCAGTCAGTCTAGTAATTAACACAAGTGGGGACGTGGGGATTGGGGATGCGGAGAATATGTTCGCGGTAGTAATTGGAGCCGTGAACACATTGTTCTATAACATTCACTACGGAGGGTGCAGTGCAAAAATAATTTCGAGCATTTTTTATTTTTTATACCACTAATGTGGCAACCATGCGTCCGGCCCATTTGATGGTAAGCGGTTACCGTAGCCTATGTACGCTTACAACATCAAATATCACTTGCGTGTTACCACCCTGAGACGTTAGATGGAAAGTCTCATGTGCCTGTAATTTCACTGGAAACTATATACCCTTCGAACCGGAACAAAGCAATGCGAGCAATCCTGCTTGGCGGCAGAAATAGGTATGGTGGTAGTCCTTCTACGGACAAGCTCTATCACTAAGAACTCGATTACTACTCGTTTATTTTTATTTTATTTATATTTTAAAACTTTCATGGAAAAGACTTCAAGGAGATACCTATCGTAGTGCCGTAGCATACAATTATTGAACGAAATTTAAATGACTCAAGTACAGAAGGCAGGCGTATACCACCCAGACTTATTAATTACTGGCTGTTGCCCGCGAATCCGTTTGCGTGGAACTCAAGAAGCGTACTTTTTTCCTGGATAAAAAGTAGCCCATGTCCCATTCCTGGTCATTATCTGTTTTAGAACCCGTGCACCAATGGATTTATTTATTCTGGATAATGTATGTGCGCAATGCCAGGTGTTCTTATACGGTGAAGGAAAACATCGTGAAGAAACCGACTAGAATAGAGAACGGTATAGAAATCTAAGGGGTTTGTGTGGGACCAGTTATCTGGGGATTAGTGTACCAAGCCTGGCCACTGACTTATACGAACTTACTGTTAATTACGAGTAGTCACAGATGAAATTTAGCGCTCGGCCCCACGTCCCAGCATCCAGGTGCAAGTACCACAAAGCTCTCCACTTCCCCAACACAATGACTCCAACAATTGTTTTCAAACAAACAACAATACACTTCACTTAGAGCTAACGGCTTTTTTCAAGTTTTATTTTGACTTCCGGTCGCGGTTGTACCTTTTATTTTTGAGAAATGTTGATTTAACAATCATTTGTAATGTTTGTGCAAATAGTTTAATCGGACATTGGTGTCGATTCTGTTGTAACATTTTCTAAACTAAATAACTAAATCTGTTGCCGTCCTTTTCTAATTAATTAAAATAGAAAGGACCGCGATAATTTTAGTTAGATAAGTTTAGGAAATGCTACAACAGAATCGAGCACTATTGTGTGGCCAATAAAGTATGTAAAATGTAAGTAAGTTCGTATGAGTCAGTTGTCAACTCTGGTGACAGAGTTCCTAGGACGCCCGAATGCCTCTGACTGCCTAACAACTTTGAAAAAGCCGGGACCGACTGCTTAACGTGCCCTCCGAAGCACGGGAGCGCTCAGTAAAGTATGTACTTATAAAGTCAGTGGCCAACTTCGGTGACTTATGCCCTTATTCATAAAAAATACTGACATTTCAGCGGCTTGCTAAGTATGTATTTTCTTGTCATGTTTACCCAATATAGGTAACTTGTTTACTTAGCACAAGTGTAAGTAATTAAAATGAAAGGGTAGTTGGTTTATAATTTAGTGAAAGACTAGGAAATTTTGAAAGAAACGCTGCCATTTCTTTCCAAATTTTGTTCGTTGCTAAGCGGCAATGAAACTCATTTACTTGACACTGGCGGAATTGAGAGTTCTTTGTGACACGTCCGGGGAAGGTCCACCATACCTATTTCTGCCGCAAAGCAGTAATGCTCGCATTACTGTGTTCCGGTGTGAAGGGTATGGTTTCCGGTGAAATTACTGGCACATGAGGCTTTCGATCTATGCCTCAAGGTGGCCCGCGAGTGATACCTCTGGTATTGCAAGCGTCCGTAGGCTGCGGTAACCGCTTACCATCTTGTGGGCCGTACGCTTGGTTGCCACTTCGGTTGTATAAAAAAAAACAGAAGCCATAAACGAAGAGGAAGCAAGGAATTTATAAGTAAATGCAAAAGGTGTATTTTTGCTCAACGACGAGAAGTGTGCCTAATCTGTTAATTATCTAAAGAGTTCGGCTCGTCCAGATTTGATGTGACTTTTGTGATAAGGCGCGAAGTGATACGTACAAGAGAGTTATTGTGATATTAACTGGAGTCAGTGACAATGACTCTTTGATTTTAGGGAGAGATAGGTAACCTGGTGATAGGACTCAAGAGTCCGTCTCGATGGGCACCGGGCACGGGTAGTAATACTACCGTTTACTTATAAATTCCTTGCTTAATACTCAATATATTTATTGCTTCATATTAGTTCCATGAGAGAATGAATAGAAGGAAGACACAATAGTTAGCAGATGTGTTAAGTACGAATAAAAGGCCCTTAGTTAATAAGCCACCTGAAAGCCTTCCGTCTTGGCCTTATTTAAAAAAGCCTGGATGAATTAGGACCTCGTAATTGTACCTACTAGCTACGCCTTAACTATATACTATAACAGTTACAGTGTCACACATATCTTCTGCGTGAAGTTGGACGCTACAGTACCTGTCAAACCAACACAGTGCAGCTTGCACACTACTACTTGGAGGCAGAATATCTGGCACTGCGGTGGTACCCACCAAGAATAGAATAGAATAGAATAGAAAAATATTTATTTAACGCCACACAATTAACATAAAAATAAAAATAACAATACAAATTAAAACTTAACTATTGTGACGAAAAAAAGGCAGCCACTCAGCATGTGCTACAGACTTAATGTGTCTGTAGCACATTAAGTCTGCACATGCTGAGTGGCACTGGTTTTCTTGGTTAAGACGGACTCTTGCTGAAGAGTCCTATCACCAGGTTATACCTATCTGTCCCTAAAATCAAAGAGTCATTGTCACTGACTCCAGTCAATATCATATTAACCCTCTTGAACGTATCAGTTCGCGCCTTATCACAAAAGTCGCATCAAATCTGGACGAGCCGAGCTCTTTAGATAATTAAAAGATTAGGCACAATTCTTGTCGTTGAGCAAAAATACACCTTTTGCATTAGAAAATAAAGTTTAGAGTGCTGTACAAAATTATTATCTACCAGATCTATATACCTTAGATTGGTTGACACAATCAAAAACATTTATTATTTTACTGTATGCAGAGCACAAATTACTTTGGCATGTTTTTATTGAAATTACCTACAGTATTGTTTTAATTTAGACTTAACAGAAAAGTAATAGGATCGGCTTTCGCTTGTCAAATATTGAAGTACCTAGATCTTCATTGCCTGGAGATGGGCGGGTGATGAGATGGTAAGATATGCCCATTTTAAAGATATCACTCGTGTCAAAGGGTATTTGAATAAATGAGTGTGTAATGATAGTTTTAAGGGCGCTAGCCAATATTAAATTGAGCAACGTTCACTGTGGCTTTTATTTGGATGGGGGACAGCAAAGTTATATAGCTTAGACTTCCTTACTATGTGAATAACCTACGTCGAATAGACAATTATTTTGTTTAAAATGTTGTCGTCAATGGCGTAGCACTGTCTACGAAATTCGTAGCACTTTCGTTAGCAAGCATTTATGTTATACTTACACTTGCTTGCGCAAATATTTTGTGTTCTATGTTAGGCACAATAAGAGGCGTTTACAGAGTATCGACTTGCATTGCATGCACAAAAACTTGCGATCATTAACGGATTTTATTGCCATACATAACTAACTAATCGTCTAATCCCATTAAACCAGATACAAAAATTTCAAAACAATGCAATCAAGAGAATGCGTTCAATGCAATGGGCTAATGGTAATTTCTTACAGGTCAAATGTAATGTCGATGTGTTTATAACAAGATTTTGATTCAAATAATCGAGAGGACAGAAGTCTCTCGACGTCTGTCAAGCTGACATCTGTCAACTCAAGACGCCATTACCGTCCCATTTGGCGGGAAAACGAGAATCAAATCATTAATGTTCCCGACACTCGTCACCGTAATCCCACGAATAATCGTCTGCTGTTCCTTTCTGCCGTGTAGAAACGTGTATATCTGTCCCTTTCTCAATCGAAGGTCATTAGAATCGACCAGCTGTTCTTGAGCTCCCGGGGCTTATGTCCGGTCACGGCTACGCTTTGGGGTGAAAGGTCGAAGCATTTTGGTGGTGGATTGTAATGCTAAGGGGTGTTTCGGGGTAGTAATCGCTTGTTTTGCAAGATTGGATGGTTTATGGTGTGATTTGTGGTGTTGTAATTGGAAATCTATTATTGGAATGAGAAATTGTTTATTTTCTGATAGCAGACCCCTCTGTTGAGGGTGTTGACAGAAACAGTTAGGCTTAAACTACTTTACGAACTACTTTAATATTAATTCTTTGCTTAGGAACTATACTCATTGGTTTTCGCGCTTTCTTATTATGAGTCCCCGAACTTTGCCGTTTCATACAATCGTAGTTTTCGATTCAAGTATTTTGAAAATACTTAAATCGAAAAGTCCTTATAAGTATCTAGGTACCAAAATGAAGGTTCGAAAGTGAGTTTTGAACATAGAAGATAATCACGATGGAGAAAAACAGGATGTTTTAATAAATAAATAACATGTTACTGGTTGACACGTCTTGACAAATTTTATTAATAATGTGACAGTTTGCACGATTTTAACTTAACTAATTTCAGAAAGTCAAACAATTTGTTCTGAAATTAGTAGGTGCCTACTAAATAAATAGACATCTATTAAGTCACTATTTTTTAAAGGTGTCTATCTACCAATTTAAAGGTGTCTTCTACCAACTTTTATTAAATTGTTAAACTGATGCAAAAATAAAATTAAATTTCATAACAGCATAAACCTAAATGAATTTGACAGCTTTTCGCTTCAGCAACTTACATTCATAGCTCTATCACAGAGGGTTTGATATTTTAAGAAAAATCTGCTATGACGTGAAGTGGGCGAACGCAAAAAATGACGAGATTATCCGATATTAATTTTGACGTTTGTCGTTTTAGATATAAAAGGGTCTGCGATGGGACCCTCTGTGTCTGTGTGGGTTGTGTTTATTGAAATTATTGTGGTTGTGCTAGCCACTGAGTTTTTGACGATTAGGTACTTGTTTGCACCGAGTAATGAGTTAAGTCCATGAGCTTGAAGTACACCTAGCCCCGCTGGTTTTTTCACAATCTACCTGCATGGATTATAATTTGAACATATCTATTTTTATTTTTGAATAACATAGATATTATTTATACAACACGGTCTTTTCTCCTCACTGTACTAGAATTTCTTATGATGTTTCTGTCTAAGGATAAATCTTTTATTGATACATTTTTTTTATTACCAATTTGACAAATTATTAATACTACCTATTTACGACGACCGATGTGGCGCAGCGGGCGCAGGTCCGCCTGCGACGCAGAGGTTGCGGGTTCGATTCCCGCCTTGAGACAAATGTTTGTAGGATCTGCAAATATTTGTTCCGGGTGTTCTGGGTGTTTTCTATGTATAATAAAAAATATCTATCTATGTATTGTATTGTATTAAATATATATCAGTCATCTAGTACCCATAATACAGCTCTGTTTAACAGCAGCTTACCTTGGGCTAGATGATGCTGTGTGGATTGTCCAGCATTATTTATTTAAAGTTAGAATAATAACACCTAAAAACCACTAAGGTTTAGTTGGTGCTACTGTGAGTCTATCTACGAGTAGGTAAGGTACCTGCTCGTTCAGTAGTTCAGTAGTTCACATAGTGCCTTAGACAGACCGAGTGTTCGACTCATAAACACGTTTTGCGTTTTATTCAGTTTAAACTGTAGTTTAATTCTTATCTAGTTTCGGTTTAATCCCAAAAAGCTATTCTGTTATAAGGATATCAAATTAAACAAAACACTCGATTGATCGTTGGCTTCATCATCATCATCATCATCATGACAGCCTTCTAATGTTCCCACTGCTGGGACACTAAGAGTAGTAGAGTGCTCTGTGATAGAGCTAGTCCGGGGAAGGACTACCACCATACCTATTTCTGCCGCCAAGCAGTAATGCTCGCATTGCTGTGTTCCGGTGTGAAGGGTATGGTTTCCGGTGAAATTACTGGCACATGAGGCTTTCGATCTTAGCATCAAGGTGGCAACCCGCGAGTGATACCTCTGGTATTGCAAGCGTCCATAGGCTGCGGTAACCGCTTACCATCTTGTGGGCCGTACGCTTGGTTGCCACTTCAGTTGTATAAAAAAAAAAAAAAAACACTGGCCTACTCTCAGCGTTGGCTTCAGCTGAAACGAAACAGCAGCTGGATCGTTGTTCAATAGTGAATACAAAGAACCGAATAACAAATAGAAAGTAGCAGTAGGTATAGCTTCGAATTGTTTGCAATCTTTGTTCGACATAAGCTCTTTAGCTCATTTACTTTGATATTAGAGTTTTATTTGAATACCAGAAGAGGAGTTTCACTACGCGATCGAATCCGCAAGGAGGAAATCCGTAGAAGAACCAAGGTCACCGACATAGCTCTTAGAATTAGTAAGTTGAAGTGGCAATGGGCAGGCCATATAGCAGAACCGATAACCGTTGGGGAATAAAGGTTCTCGAGTGGCGACCACGAACTGGAAAACGAAGTGTAGGACATATTCTTAGCAACTAATTTATTTTATAAGAGTAGGTCAACTTAAAATTACTCATTAGCCTAAATGTAAGGCTAGATTGTAATATTATTGAATACATTATTTTAAAATGTATTCTAAAAAAAAAAAAAAAATGGTTGGTTCATTTACAGTTGTTATATAATAGTTGTTAGTATCACATATGAACCCTGCAAAAGGGTATGACAACATGGAGATAGGCCGAAGTTTAAATAAGTAGGAAGTAAGTTGATAAATAAAAAAGGTTGTTAGCATTAATTCTCAGTCAAATAAAAAAGGTTGTTAGCATTAACCGATTCGTTGCTGCACCCATTTTGAAAAACTTTTCACCAGGGCTGTGAACAAATTTTCTATGACACGACTGGCGTGTCAAGCGCCATAGAAGTCCATGGCACGCTTAGCGTGCCATCAGCCATGTGTATAAAACTACATGCTTTTTTTGCTTTTTTACTGGTCAAGACTTGTTTCAAGTTTAGTTGGAATCAAACCACGGGAGTGTACGGCACGATACGTTAATTACATTGGTTTTGAAGAGGTTAACTAAGTGTTTTTCCTGAAATGGAAGGTAAGTGACTTTACTTTTTCAGATGTTTCAAACCTTTTTCGATATTTTATCTAACTTTTACTAAAAATGTCACTTAGTGACTTGTTGCAGTAGTACAACGACGAAATGTTCGGATTATTTTGTCAAATTGACCTACTTTTTCTAGATTTAAATCGAAAACGCAAATACATTCCTGAAACAGAAAACTATGATAATGATGAAACTCAATGTGAAAATGAAGAAGAAACTTTGAATTATATATTTGAACAAAACTCACAATCATACTCAGATGTTGGAAATGACAAGCCTCAAAAGAAATTTAAGAACAGTGGTACATGCACAGAAATTGAAGATTAAGAAATATTATCCGTATGCATATTGAAGTAAGGTTTATAATTGCTTATCCAAGTACAACACACATACATGAATGCTATTTATAGTTCTGAGAAAAATATTTTTGTCAGAATAATCTTCATAAAAAGGTATTGTTTTTTACTTTGATTGTACGGATAAAAATTCCAAGTATAAAATAAAAGACTTGCCGTACATAAAAATTGTTGGTTTTTCAAAATACATCATATTTTACAACCCTCCTCGGAATTTACTTTTTCTCGTACTTATCACGAACCTTGTGTAATTATCATAGCCTAACTTCGGAATGTTTATCTACTAATCCCTAGACAATTTCATGGAGAATCTAAATATATAAAGGTGTCAATAGGTATTCTAACGAGATAATTGCGAATATGTCGCGCGCGTGTCGCGCGTCCCACTTTGGGACGCTCAGCGTACGCTCACTGCAGAGGTCTGCCACACCAGCGCTTTAAGCGCCGCGAGGTCCGCCCCTTGAGAGGTGGCTAAAGTATTCAGTATTGACACGCCTATCGTGTCATAAGAACGCAATTTAAAAAGGTTGTCAATCCCTGGAACTGTTGAATTCACGCAATATTGAGAGGCTAAGACAACAGGCGTAATCTACGTGGAAAATCTGTATAGTTTCGTTCTGGGCAGACTTTTCTAAAACTTAATCTGAGGGTGTTACAATCGAGGAAAAAATGACACGCCTATCGTGTCATAAGCCACTAGTTAAAACCATTGATGACACGCCTGTCGTGCCATCAGCAACGAATCGGTTAATTCTCAGTCGTAATAGAAACGTCAAAAATGTCCGTCATCACTAAATATTTAATTACCTATCTATTTGAATAAGGTTTCAGTATCGAACTGTTTTGAAGTTGTTTAATTGCCCAAGCAACATGTGACTTATCAAAGTGATCTTTGTGATTTTTAACCGACGAAAAACGGAGGAGGTTCTCAAGTCTACGCACACCTTATATTTATTTAAATTGAAATGGTTGACCTCTAATGGCATTTTGCAGTGACTATTTCCATAATTCGGAAGGCACATTATGCCTCGCTAAATTAGGCTAAATTAAGCCATAACATAAAATAAAACGACTGTTTTTCATGAACTGACTGAAACAACTGATTTATTCATAAAGAACACTGCCAGTACAGATGGCGCTATTAGTCTCTAAAGTAGATCGTATATCAGGTATTTTGTCTATTTTCAACATTCCCACTCAAAATACCTTCTAAAATAAAGATTACCTACTCTTAATACCTTTAGACTTTTTGTCATTAAATCTGCTGGCATATCTGCTGTACATAAAACCATAACATCAGGCTTTTTTCTTGCTCTTACTCCAACTCATTTCCATTTCGATAGCCTCCTCAATTTGGTATTATAAGTTTCGTTATTAACATTTTTAGTGGATATGAAATAATCTCCCTTGCTATTGTTCTCTATAGCATTTCCCACTAAATTTTGCATTCAATCCAACAGTGACCGCACTGTTTACATATTGAAGCCTCTCACATTTTGTTTATTTATGACAGATGTTGACTTTTGTTTTCCTGGCATTCTATCTTTTCCAAAAAAAAATTGTTGCAATTATTCTTAACGGATACATGCCAATGCATTTGTCACATCGTCGTCATCAATTTTCCCGGATCCATGTCCATCAATTTCGTTTTCATGACATATCCCATATTCCAAAACCCGTTCCTGCCAACTTCTGATCACGACAATCCGAGTTACATAGCATGTCATCGATGTGCAGTTTTAGTCAAATACATATTAGATATCTCGATTCCGCCACTGGTAAATCCTGAGTCATCAAACAGCATCTTCAACGACTTCAACTTTTCACACAACTCCTTCGATATACTGACATTCTCTACGTCAACGTCGGATCAATTGTCAAAATATACCTAGCTTTTGTTTTCGCATCATCTGCGGCTCCTGGCACTTTTCCAGACTCATGATCCTGCTGATCAAGCCCTCCAAGAAACCAGAAAATTCTCCGCTGCGTAAACCATTCCTTTGGTACTGGTACCTGACAAGATAGTTAGATGGTAGCCATGGCAACGGTCGTCAATATAAAAAAAACAGTTCAAAAAAAAATTTCTTCACAGCAAAAAATAATAGCTTCAGTCTAATTGTAAAATACTGTTACTGTCCATCACACACACATAGTATTGGTGATCATTCTGACTAACTATTTACACAACTGAAAAATTTTGTACGCTGGATCCCATAACCTAAAATAAAACGACTGTTTTTCATGAACTGACTAAAACAACTGATTTATTCATAAAGAACACTGCCAGTACAGATGGCGCTATTAGTCTCTAAAGTAGATCGTATATCAGGTATTTTGTCTATTTTCAACATAACATAAAAAGCTTAGGCTAAATTACGCCATAACACCTAATTAAGTAACATACTTGTAGAATGCAATAAATAAATAAATAATACTAAATACTAAATAGAGGCGTTTGCATGATCAATAAACTGCATCATCAGTGTTTGGGACGACACTACAATATCTTTTAACTATGTTTAAAAACTTGCAAAATAATATTCTCAAAGTCGGCCGACCGCAGCTCCCAGTACCAGATTCTATGATCTATGGTTCTGGCGGAAGTGATCACACCTCATTGTTAAAAATAGCGGCAAAAAGCAAAATGGTGGCAAAAAAATCAATCTACGGCGTGCGACACTTTCACTGCGGATTATGGGTAATTTGGAAGCATTTTGAAGTTATTTCTTTACGGTGGAATGGATTTCAAACACTTTGTTAAGAAAAGGATCAAGTCTAAGAATTTGTAAGAAATATATTTAATTGCGTTAGTTTTTAGGAAATAGAATTGATCGGGTGAGTGAAGTGTGAGATTTTTGTGGTAGGACAGGACTAGCTGATGTGGAAGACGTTTAAAACACTAATACCATCCAAGGCGGACTCCTATAAATAAATAAATAAATAATGATGGACAATCCACACAGCATCATCTAGCCCCAAGGTAAGCAGAGCTGTGTTATGGGTACTAGATGACTGATATATACTTAATACAATACAATACATAGATAGATATTTTTTATTATACATAGAAAATACCCAGAACACCCGGAACAAATATTTGTAGATCGTACAAACATTTGACCCGAGGTGGGAATCGAACCCGCAACCTCCGCGTCGCATGCGGACCTGCGTCCGCTGCGCCACATCGGTCGTCAAGCTCTCAAGCAACTCTTGCTAAAGAATATTACGTATTTGCGCCGTAGCGCGGTGCATTATACAACATTGAACCAATTAGTTCAACGCACCAAAACGCGCGAAAACGCACGCTCATAATATTACCGGTCAGGTAATATTATGAGCTGAGAGAATAATATTATGAAAAGAAATCAATATTATGACAGTACCCTGTCAATATATTTATAAAATATAAAATCTTATGTATGTTCGCAAAAATATTAACCTGTTTAAAAAAAATTGTGATAATCATAATGTTAATACTAGAAATAAAAATAAACTCGCTGTTCCCACAGTTAGGCTCACTAAGGTCAGTAAATCTTTTAAAGGGCAATGTGTACGCTTCTTTAACAAAGTCCCAAGCGACATACAAAATTTATCAATTGGCAAATTTAAAAACTTAATTAAACAAAATCTGTCTCAAAAAGCTTACTATAAAACAACCGATTACCTAGATGATAAAAAAACTTGGGACGAATGTGCTCCAACTCTACTTGGAATCCATAACAATAGCAAGGGTCATGCCAAAAAAGCGATAGGAACCCAGCCGGTGTTGTTGCCAGTTCTTTTACGGCATGGGCGCGTTGGAACTGGTGTAAATTTTCCTAGCTTGTAAGACGTATCAAAGTGATCCTTGTGATTCTACTAAATAAATAATTTTTGATTTTGATTTTGGTACTTGCCAGTACAACACAACGCAACATGGCGTCCTACGGTGCTATAACGGGATGCAACAGCGCTTTTAACAAGGTCTTACACAATATAAATATAAATATAGCAAATTCTAATCGCTTTTACATCTAATTTCCATTCCAACGCCTCGTCACAATTAACCCTGCGAGCGAGGGTGTGATGATCTTCTGAACCCTTCCACGTGTCTCCATTAGCAGACAATAGCGGAGCAGCCTGGCCCACCTGATGTCACCCTCAGGCTCAGGGTGAGAGGGTGGTTTAATTAGCTCAGTCACAAATAACTTAATAAGTTCAGTCGAGCGGAGGTACTGCCGTACTGTGCTGACCGGAGGTGTAACCATTATTATGTAATGGTAAAGTAAAAAGTATAACTATTTATTCACTGAGTAAAAGTAAAATATGTACATAATTACATTACAAATATACAAAATACATGTGAAACAGTTGTGCTAAAATTACATCGCATGTAGAAAAAGATGCCATGTCTTTAATAAAAAAATGATTACCTCCATATAAGCAAGGACTTTTATAAAAACTTTCTAAATTCCCTTTAAACTATAAACTAATTCTTAGTACAGGGGCCTTATTAACGCAACCCAATCCCAATCCCAATTTCAATCCAATTACTGCTGTCAAATTTTTGTACTCCTGGAAACAAATTCAACCTAATTTGGCGTAGGTTGTCATGAAATCTCATATTACAATTACTTGTCCGATACCAATTGCGTTCAAGAGTAGGTTCGCAGTAGGTAATAAGGAGCGCTCGTGACGTAGCTGGCTAAGTAGTTCTTAACAGATCAACGAAGTTAAGCACTGGTCCGCGGGGTCATAATTTGGATGGGTGACCGCCAGTGGCAATTTCAACTGAGCGCTTCCGTGCTTCGGAGGGCAAGTTAGGCGGTCGGTCCCGGCTTTTTAAAAATTGTTAGGCCATGACAGAGGCCCTCGGGCGGCCTAGAAACTCTGTCACCAGAGTTGACCACTAACTCATACGAACGAACGAGTAGGTAATAGGAAACACTTCTGAGTGGGTTAGTAATTATTGGGAGTAGGCCAGTGCCCAACAGTGACAACATTATAAGGCTGTTGTCATGATGAATAAGAATCATTATATTACAAGATTTAACTCGTCTGTTTGTCACCCTAAGCTCTCGTTCAATCAGTGCCAGCACACGGTCCGCCGCCTTGTCAACATCGTTACGGTGCCACCCGGGACTCGAACCCCGTCTCATCACAATGTGTTAATATTTGCGGCATATAATTTGAAAGCGTCTATTTTACAGGCGTTATTTGCTTTCACTAAGTTGGTCGGGATTTACTACCACTGGGTTTTGTTTGTCGTTGGATTTGAAGTTGCTTGATTCTTTAATCAGACCTTAGAGTCTGTATGGTTCAAGAAGGTCAACAGCAAGCCATCATCAACCTAACCATAAGTAATACCTACCTATAGTTCCTACCTAGATTATAAGTACCAATGAAAATGTCAAAGTAGTCAGTACCAAGTAAGACATTGAAAATGGCAAAGTATAGTTCGCACAGCGGATCTAGGCTTCCCTGAAGTTAGCTGTTCGTAATGCGCAAAGACAATTTAGTTTGAAAAAGCTCCATTGCGCATCGAAACGGCTAATTTCACGACGGCCGAGATCCGTTGTGAGAACTATAATTATTTACTTTGACATTTTCAATTAATCATAATTACGCGTAGAATCACAATTTTTAATATCTTAATTTTATTTTATTTAGGTAGTTTCAATATTTGCCGTGTAAAAAAAACATATTTCGCATATTACTAATACAGTTGAATTTGTGGGACTGATACTTTATTTTAAGAACTTAATTTTATACACTGCGAATAAATCATTCATTCATTCATACCTACATTGTAGTGCCCCAACCTACGCCCCAACGGGGCTCTTGTTGCGGACAATAATTAACTAATAAGACCTATGTACCTACAAACCAACTTCAAGCAATAAATAAATGATATGATATGTTAAATAAATGATATGAACCCAACCTGGGTTGGGTTAGCAATTAAAATTATTGTAATGTAATCAATTTCATTTTATAACATTTTTGTTCTAAAATCAATTTACACCACACCATAATTGCATGCAATAATTGCCTTGTCAATTTCATTTCATAACATTTTTGTACTAAAATCAATTTGACAAGGCAATTCTTGCATGCAATTATGGTATGCTGTAAATGGGTCATAATGCTGTGTTCTTTACGTGAACAAATGATTCGACGGCGAAATCATTTGCCGGATCAATTCCACCAATAAAGATTACAAAGAATCGAACCTGAACCGCTGCTTTTCATTTGTTTTTGGGTGTTTTCGTATTTAACTATTCAACAACGATCCACCTAGTTACATTTATATTGATCGAGTGTTTTGTTAAATTTTTTTTTTTTAGTAAAAACCAAAACTCAAAAGAAACTAAACTATTGGAACCGAAACGACAGAAAAGTAGGCGAGTTCTTTGTGATAGTGCTCGTCCGGGGAAGTACTACCACCATACCTATTTCTGCCGCAAAGCAGTAATGCTCGCATTGCTGTGTGTGAAATTACTGGCATATGAGGCTTTCGATCTATGCCTCAAGGTGGCAACCCGAGAGTAAAACCTCTGGTATTGCAAGCGTCCATAGGCTGCGGTAACCGCTTACCATCTTGTGAGCCGTACGCTTGGTTGCCACTTAAGGCAGAATATCGGCCAGTACTGCAGTAGTAGGTGCACAAGGACTCTTACTGAGAGCCCTACCAGGTAAAGAAGATCCAAGAAACATTTCCACAGGAAAGACTGGCCTAAACTAGCGCTCAATAGAGATGATTGGAAAGGAAGGCCGCAGTGGGACGTTTTAGGCTTTTAAAAAAACTTTTGCTAATGGCAACATGGCTAAAAATGTATACAACTTAAAATAAAGGTTCCCTACATAAAATTTGCAATGCAAATAAGTTCTAAGTGCCATATTATTACTTTTAAGACTTTGTGTAACACTTATTTATGCAAATAAATATCTTGAATCTTGAATCTTGAATCTTGCTTGTTGCAGTTGGTCAGAGCTGTTATTTTGGTATTTTTAACAGGTCGGCTAGATGAACGGCGGACGAAAAGATGGTTGATCAGTGGCCAACTGTTAACGGAGATTAAAGGCGGATTACTCACACTTTACTAAATACCATTGAAGCTACCGCGTTTCCTGTTTGCAAACACAGCACAAAGCCTTATTATCGGGTCTCTAACATCAGTGTCGCTAACTGGTTGAGTGTCACTGACGGACGCGTCGGCGGAAGGATTAGGAGACAGGGGATGATCGGGGATTAGAATTGCTTTCGGAAGTTTGGCGTTGAAGTGTGTGTAAACAAAACGATATATAATGTATTTTTAATTGCAGATTCTTTTGGCCATTCGTGTGTTGGTTATTATTAGATACCTAGCGTTGCATCTAGAAGTTTTCTAGAACCTTCAAAGTGATCCTTTTGTATTTATTGTGAGATCTAAAGGCTGGTTCATAGCTCAACGCTTTCAGCATGTTGGACACGCTTCCGTCTGCTAGTGATTTGGATCAGTTGAGTTGAGCCATAGATCGTTTGTAACGGTCATAAATCAAGTCTAGTCATCGTCAGTTTTTAATTTGAATTTATAGAGTAGGTTATCGACAGATCTCAAAGTCAAAGTCAAAGTCAACGACAGATCTAACGCGGAAAATCCGCGCTGAAAGTTTCCGGTTACCTGATAAAGACTTATTCCGACAGTGCCTTTCAGAACGAAAAAAAACAAAACACAACTTGAACAACTTGATGAATAAATGTATTTTCTTTCTTTCTTCTTTCAACTTCAACTACAATAGGTATACTTATACTTACTGCAGACCGATTTGTTTTGAACTTGAGTAATTACCTAAAAGTATTATTTAATTACGGTAACGGAAGGATATCGCACACTAAGGGTGAGTTGCACCATCTAACGTTAACGTCAAATTGTTTTTTTTTTTTTTTTCAAGATATTTATTTGCACAAATAAGTGTTACAAAAGGTCTTAAAAGTAAAATGGCACTTAGAACTTATTTGCCCTTTTCAGGCATTGCAAATTATATGTAGTCTATGTTCGACGACGATTGAACAATTTGACGTTAACGTTAGATGGTGCAACTCACCCTAAATGTTTTATTTAACTAGATACTAGATTAGATAGAGTACATGGCTATCGTGCCAACGAGAGGTATCCCTCCTACGCCGTAGCAAGCTACGCCGTAGCCATTACGAATTTTGGTTAAAAGTAAGATTAAAATGACTCAACGGAAGTGGTCCCAAAGCAATGCCCTAGAGTGAACCCCTAGATGAAAATAATGATACAAAAAGGTAATAATTCAGAAATAAATACTTGCATTCTTATGTAATACCTAGTTCTAGTAGTAGCAATAGTAAGTAACCTTTGATTTAAATTGGTTATAATTAAAATATAAATATTAATTGGTAGGTAAATAAATAAAAAAAAACAAATAGCAAATTTTCGGGATCAGTATCGAAAGCTTTTGTAAAGTCGGTAAAAAAAATATTAACGATGTGGTACCTACGTACTTACTTAGTTAGTTCCCAAAAGCTAGGTAGTAGTAGGTAGATATCACTTAGGTACCTAACTATACCTATCCCCAGAAACCTAAAATCACAAGACAGTAAAAAGAACACATTTGACCCACAAACACCACCAACCTTTATCATCCAATCACGCACAATGCACATCACTGCACTGAAACTGAACCGAAAACGGGCGAGGCTAAGATGGCGCGACGTTTCAAATTGGTGTGACGGAGGAAAGGCTCTCGGCAAACACCCTCCCCTCACCCCCAACCCCGCAACCCGGGAGTTCCGCCATTCGCAGCCGGCCGGGAAAGGGCGGTCGGGATTTATAATTCAGGATCGGCCAACAGCGACCTCGCCCCAGTGTTGCCGGCTCTCCAAGATTTGTGGCTAGAATACTGCTAGAAAGAAAGCTCTGTAGAGTTCATCCAGTCTAAGGCCCATATTCAAGAACAATACTTGAATGTGAATCGTGAACCAATCGCCGATTTGCTAAAATTATCTTTAGTGAAGTGTCAAAAATCTATGCATAAATCGTTTTGAGCTTGAATACCTATCGTTCTTGGATACGAACCTAAAACTGGATCAAAAGGTAAACAAGAAAATATACATGAGCATGAGCCAGATAAAAAGAAATATCGCTTTATTACTCCACCAAGGTTGTAAAATTCAAAAGTACTTAAATAGTTTTTTTAATAAATTCACAAGAATTTCTTAATAAATTTAACGAACTCCTTTGTTAGAAATAAGTGAGCACAGTATTAGTGAGTACCTACTACATTGCAAGTCTCCAGGTTTTTCTACATCAAAAACTTGTAATAGTATTTTTATACCTACACGACATAAACCAAACTTCATATAAAAGCGGCTGAATATAGTTAAAAAGAGAGTACGTTGGCTACACTAGTTTGCTCCTCCCTACATGCAATATGCCGCTATCTCTTTCAGTTGCGTTGCGCATTTGGTTTTGTCCCGCTTCCTCGTGTAAAGTAAGTGTAAGTGTGTCTCGCTCACCCTCATTAGGCGGGCCTTATGCGTGCATAATGCAGGATGTTTGGCGAACATTTTATGACATTTGCGCAGTCTGGATAGAGTAGTGGGAGACTAGAGACTATCATTTACCAAACTTCGATAATCATAGCAAAGTAGGTTATGCTTCTAAGTGAGAGATTCAATCGATTACACTGTTTTTTTTAGTGAGGTTTCGGTGAATTCGTAAAAAACTAGCTTCAGAAATTTCGATTCGGTGATATTAAATGAGTTGCAGTTAATAAATTCATTTTTCAAAAATACCATATTACAGACAGACAGGTAATAGTTCAGTGGAGTAGTAGAGATCGTAGGAGAGTTCTTGTGATAGAGCTCGTTCAGGAAACAGCCACCGTATCTATTTTATTTATTAAGGACACCCAACACAGGATAACACCATACACACAAAAATCTTTTCCAAAGGTTTTACACTAGTGTTCCCATAATTATAGTGCATCACAGCATGCGCAATAGTAGCAACAAGACAAAAACTTAATTAAAATCTAAAATATTAAAGCTCTTACATAAAACAAGGTTACAAAACAATAATAAATACTACTTATTATGTATTAACTGAATATAGTTAAAAAGAAAGAAGTTTTTAAGAGTAGTAGAGTTCTTTGTGATAGAGCTCGTCCGGGGAAGGACTACCACCATACCTATTTCTGCCGCCAAGCAGCAATGCTCGCATTGCTGTGTTCCGGTTCGAACGGTATGGTTTCCGGTGAAATTACAGGCACATGAGACTTTCCATCTAACGTCTCAGGGTGGTAACACGCAAGTGATATCTATGATGTTGCATGCGTACATAGGCTACGGTAACCGCTGACCATCAAGTGGGCCGTACGCTTGGTTGCCACTTTAGTAACATAAAAAAAAAAGATATCACTGGTGGTCTAGTGGTAGTGACCCCGCCTTCCAATCCTAAGGTCGTGGGTTCAAACCCGGTCGTGCACCAATGGATTTTTCTGTTTGAAAAATTTATGTGCGCAATGCCAGTGCTCTCATATTTTAATTTAGGTAATGGATCTGAAATATCCATTTCACTGGTTTTAGAAATTGCATTATAATATTGCTGCCGCCAAGTAGTATCTACCTAATGATCGCATTAATTTCTGTGTTTCCCTCTGAAGAATATGGGTATGGACATTTTCCGTCATGTCAAGATTATTATAATGTAGGTACAGTCAGCGTCAAGTTGATATGAGCGTCTAGAGTAATCAAAATGATCTGAAAAACATAAAAGCAATTTGTTCTATCAGAGCAGAGGAGAGTTTTGTGTGCTAAGATAATTTTGATCAGGGCAGATATTTGGACACCTTGGGTGCTTACAACAAATGATGATTCGAACTGCGTAAGTAGGTACCTAAATCAAATTACCCTAATGTTATTTAGATCATTTTGACTACTCTAGACGCTCATATCAATTTGACGCTGACTGTACTTCTGATATTGCAAGCGGTATATCTATCCACATCCAGGCTACCGTATCCCCTACCTACCATGATTTGTTCGTATCCTCATAACAATGACTAATAACTTCTCAACTGTCGTCGTATACGTATGCTTGCTTATCTACTTACCAGGAACTAAATAAATAAAAGAAAACAGTAAAAAATATTTTAGTAAGTGTTTATGAAGGAATAAGGTCGGTAACTAGAGTACCTACCTAAGTAATTAATTATCTTTATTAAACAAAATAAAATATGTAATAATTACATTAAAGACTGGCCTACAGTAGCCAAAGATCGAGAAGTGTGGAAGAAAGGGAGGGAGGCCTTTGCCCTGCAGTGGGACGATATGGGCTAAAATAAAATAAATAATTACATTACATTACAAAATATACAAAATACTAATTTCTTTTATTTAATTTTTTATTAGAAGTATTGCATGTAGAGCTGCCTTATGAGCCATATCTAATCTCACGAAGCGCCGTCTGACCATCTCTAATGCAAAATCTGTTCCCGTTTCTCGAAGATTAGAAGTAACCTTCGACTTTCCGTTTGAGCTGCCATCTGTATTAGGGTTAGAATATCTTGTGAAATTGTGAACAGCGTCATCTATTGACACAGCTATATTTTAAATAATCTGGCAACTGGAAAAGTAAATGGAATGTATGCCTATATCCTTGCATATTAAACAAATGACTAAGTACCTAAAAGTAGATTAACAAAAATAATCTCATATTTTGTCTCTGAATGTCCTAGTTTGCAACGCGCAAACAATTCGTTTATCACACCTAATGGGCTAATGCTTCTGGTTGGTAGTTCGATTATCTGTCTGTCTGTATGGGCATGCTTAGGTTAGAAATCATGAAAATCACTGCATTCAATAAATTATTAATAACAAAACTATAATTGAATAAAACAACCGTTATTTTAAACCAACTTTATTTTTAGCTAAAATATAATAATTCATACATCAAAGAAGTTCTCCTAGTAATACAGTGGGTAATAATTACCGCATAATAATAAAAATGAAAAAGGGTTACATTACAGTAGTAAAAGACGAAAGTAGCTACCACAATAATACTTAAAAAATAATGTTTTTTTCTTCAAAATGCCTGCATTTGTGCTTCTTTGAGCTAATCGTTCAAAACATCAGATCTTGTAATAGTAAACATGAAATAATTAGGGGAAATGGACATTGGACGGTAGTCGAGTGAAAGGGATAACGATAGAAAGAAACAACAGATAACATAACACGCATTTGACATAAAACTGTCGCGAAAATGACACTGAACTATTAAAGTTTGTAAATTCTCAAACACGTTTGTTAGTTAGTTTGTTACCAAGTATTTATCGTTCTTATTAGCTTGTTAAAAATCTAACAATGTTTCTAAATCGTCAACTTTTAAAAGTGGTGTCATGTAGGTTACGTAATTTTTTTAACAAAACATAATAAGCCAAAAATAAATCTGTTGTCACAGGGTAAATTAAAAACAATACTTAACGCAACTGGCAATAACTAACATTACAATAGAAAACAACTACAAGATACACCAATGATTATGTAGGAATTGCTTAAACATTTTTATTTTTACAGTCGATCTTATTCTGACATTACTCTCTTATACCTGACATTACTCTATGCTAATATGGCAAACGATCTGATATGACAGAGACGGAGCGATGCCGCCCTTGCGTGTGAGCAGGACAGCAACACCCAAGCGTTAAAAGATTTATGAAAAACGAAGAGAATACCTAACACTTACGACTATTGGCCGATTCACAAAACGCGTCGATCTATAAAAACATAACTTTGTTTATACATAAACACTGTTTGTTTTTTGCTTAAACATAGTTTTGGTTTTATAAATCAGTTTTACACTTCTAACTACGTAAAAAGAAGTTTTAATTTTATGTAAACATCATAAAATCCGTTTATTCTAGTAGTTACTTTAAGCGACCTTGTGAATCGAACCACCACCGGGACGCCAAGTCGCCATTTCCCAAAATGTCGCTCGTCTGACATACACCGACTTATCCTAAATTGTTAGTAAAAATCCCTTAACGCATTCAAAATATATATATATAGTTACATATAGCTGATTCTAAGAAATCTGTATATGTGTATATTTATCGTACATCTATTAAATCTGTGTCTAATATACATTTAAGCCGATAGAAAAGCTCTTAAAAGGTGAATGGACAATTTGTAAATGTTTTTGAAGCTTTGTACTGAACTTTAATTAAATGCTACTGTTGTACTCGATAAATGCAGGTTTATGGAATTGGTAAAATGTACAAAATGGCGTCTTTTCAAGATGACGTCGTTTCAAGATGGCGACAATCAAAAGCCACGTTCTATCGCAATTGTTTTCGAAATTCATACATAGTTTTGGAACAAATCTTTGTATCGTACAATCGATTTAGACATTACGTAGTCGTACATACGCCATTTTGTGTTATCTTATGGCAAATGAACTGGGGAATCAGAAAGCATACTCCTTAACCTCAATAATATACATAGTTTCGACTTAATCTAACTTAGTCCGACCATAATACATCAACTACATTACATACATTACTTATTGTAGAAACAAGTATAAATCTGAAGAGCCTATAGAACGAGCTAGGAAAGCAAGCGAGGGGAATAAATCATACTTCGGTTACGTATAAATTTTGATATGATCATTTTTGAATCTTAGTAATAAACTACAAATAAAATCGGTTTTAAGTCGGGATCCACACGTTTTAAAAATTTTGAAATCTTATAGGCCGTTATTTTTAACAAACCACTTTATTTTTAAATAACTGCTGAAAATAATATTCATACAACCGACAAAACTATATTTAAATTTAAAACAAAATAGAACTCAGAACTTATACCAAAACTAAATTAAAAAAACTAGGGTAAAAGAAACAAAGTATCTGAGCAGTTTCTAAACCTGGTCAAAATTACATAAGTATTGCTAAAACTCCAATATATTTTGCTGAAAACGTGCAAATCGCGATCTAAAACCGCCTTGTGCCGCGCGTGTTTGTGCCGAAAGCATTATTACTACAGATATAGATAACAGACAAAATATAAAATCAATTCCGTTAAACTATTCATTTCTCGCTTTTTAATCGTATTTGTAGCGACGCTGTAACATCAATGGATGCAAGTTCATTTTGATCTGATTCTGACAGTGCAGAAACTTGGTCATTGTTTTTTAAAACTGACCATCTATCTTCCTTACGCCTATAAAGTTGCATCAATGATAGAATAAAGCTGCACATTCCGTACTAAAGTGTCTATAGCTGCCATTTCAGGCGATCAATTTTAGAAAACTTGCCATATTCATGGCTCAATTATAGATACTATTTTTTAACTGATGGTAACTTTGGATGGACAATTCTAGAATGTATACCATTCTTTATGGTCAACTTTAGTAATTACTTTTTGACACTCGTTGACACTTACAATCCATTAGACGTTACAACGCGATAGACGCGCCGCGAGAGCGAGCGGGACGGGCGGGCGCGAGTGCGACAGAGACGGGCATATAAGTACGGGCCGCGCGCGCGAGCGAGTTACATAGTGCTGTTGTCCCATTCTAACTGGCTGATGTTTCTGTATTTGTGCTGCTTGCTCGGGATCACTGGAAATTATAAGAAAACCATGTTACATTAGAATCAAATCTGTCGGTGAAAACACATCCTAAAAGCCACAGAATTATACCACCAACCGGGGGTGGTGGTGTGCCAGTGCCTAGAATCGGTTTTCGTGCTTATCGATGCTTTTAAATAATTCATCTTCGCACGGCTTCTGTTTCCCATCACTAAAATACATTTGTGTGTACAAATACGCAAAATGTTACACGCTTAGTTTCCATACAAATCGACGAACTCTTTCATTCTAATTAAATATAGTTCTGTGTTAAAGCCTATTAGCTAGACCCAATTAGGTGACTTGGCATCATTGCAGATCTCAAATGATACAAGGATACTACATAAATAGATAGTTTTATTCAACACTTTTCATTGAGAAGTCAGCAATGCCACGTCACGCTACGCGAGTGGGCGGTGCTCGCTACATTTGCATTGTATTTTTGTACGAGAGGGAAGTTTGTTGCTGCTGGCGGGTACCATTGTTAATGTTTCTTAGATGGTAAAGTAAAGTAAAAAATATATTTATTCAATAATATCTCAAGGTTCATTTTGAAACGTCTTAAGCTAGGTGAATTTACGCCAGTTCCACGCGCCCCAGCCTAGAAGAATCTGGCAACAAACTCGGCTGGATACCTAGCTTTTTTTTGATGATCCCTCTTCATCATAAAGCTTCAGTGTGGAGCCAATCGGTGGTGTAAGTTAGGTCGGCACAATAGCTGGTAAGTTCTTATGAGTTAGTGGCCAACTCTGGTGACAGAGTTTCTAAGCCGCCCGGAGACCTCTGTCATGGCCTAACAACTTTAAAAAAGCCGACCGACCGACCGACTCCTTAACGTGCCCACGTGCCCTCCGAAGCACGGGAGCGCTCAGTTGAATTTGCTACTGGCGGTCACCGAACCAAATGAGTACGCGGAACAGTACCTAGCTTCGTAGATCTGTTAAGTACAACTTAGCCAGCTACGTCACGAGCGCTCCAATAACTGGTGTTTCGTTAGATGGTGGATGGTTACCTTCGTCCTCGTCGTCGGAGGAGTCGCGGTGGTCGGAATCAGAGTCTGAGCACGACTCGCCGTCCGAGGAGTCGCGCGCCGCACCGCTGCCGCCAGCCTGCACACACACACACAGCGTTTTATGTAAGTACAACGACATCTAGTGGCGAACTTCAAAATCTTCAAAGCTCTGGTCTTTAAAGCAGTTTAACGCCATCTAGTAGCGAAGTCTGTCTTTATAAATTATATTCTATCGCCGTGCCGTTTCAACGTAATAAAATAACCTATTTATTTCCACTTTCTTTCGTTTTGATTCCCAATTCCCTTCCTCTCTTTTGTACCCGGTTTCGGTAATTCTTACCTCCTCCATAGGATTGACAGTGATGGTGAGAGCGGAGTCGTCCCACGCCATCTCTCCGTCGTTAGGGGGCAGCCTGGCGGGGGCCCCCCGCGCGCCGGTCACCGCGGGGGCCCGCGCGCCGCGCATGCGCGCCACGCCCACGCCCACCGCTGCGACTATCACGCCTACGCACACTACGCCTATCAGGAGAGCCACGTGATCTGAAACGAACATTTATTAACTTAAATCACTAACGAAAACATAAGTCTAACATCGTCCTATTAATTTTAATTTGCTCTTTTGACAAGACAAAAAACACAGTTTCGCTGGCTTCACATCTGTCACTTAGCTCGGCATTCTGCACTGGAGGTTGGCTCGAAGCAGGACAAAGATTTATGTGATAAACATAAATGTTTGTTATCAGGGGGTGGGAAGTTACTCCAACAGTTGGATGCGTGTGTTGGGGGGGGGGGGGGAGGCTACTGCACTCACTGGAGGCCGAGGGCGCGCGCGCGGAGAGGCGCGCGGCGGGCAGCTCGGCGGCGTGCAGCGGGTCGCGCTGCGCATGCGCCGCGTACACGCGCGGGGACACGTGCGCGTGCGCGTGGGACATCGGGTGATCCGCCTGCTACCAGGATTACATTATTTAACTATTTAACTGGTTATTAAGTTATCTGGTAAGAAACTAATAATAAAAGCACACCCAAATAGACCATACGTACGTAGTCCTGACGAATAGTTTTAAAGTAAGAAAGAAAGAAAGAAAATACTTTTATTTATGACGAACATACACTTCAAAAATATCAGCACACACAGCGCCATCTATGTAGCTTTAAACTAAGCAAAGCTTGTACAATTGGAACCAGATAACTTATAGAATTAGTGAACTTAGTAACTAGATTTTTTGTTTTAATCAAGAAAATACAATAATTGTACAAAGAATATGTAATATAAAGGGAAGGCACTACTTGCCAAAATACGAGTTTAAAACTTAGCTTGGTAATTAGGGCTACTATAAAATTGTAATGTACTTATGAGAAATATACATATTTTATTAAAAAAAAAAAGAATACAAATTATATATTTTTTATGTAAATATATGCATTAATTAAGATACAAGTAAGTAAGTAAATTAAAAACTATATTTATTCAATAATATCACAAGGATCATTTTGAAACGTCTTAAAGCTAGGTGAATTTACGCCAGTTTCACATGCCCCAGCCCAGAAGAATCTGGCAACAAAATTCTACTCAAATGGTCCCTCGGCAAGGTCGTCGTTACCTGTTTGTCCCTCGCGACGGCGTCCGCTTTGTCAGCCATGCCGCTGGGATGCAGCTCGCGGGAGAGGCTGGCCTCGATGGTGTGGGGGTGCACCACGGTCAACTGGGGAATTACAACGTTCAAACAATACTTTTTTTTATACCACTAAATGGCAACTAAGCGCATGGCCCACTTGATGGTCAACGGTTACCGTAGCCTATATATGCATGCAAAAGTCTTATGTGCCTATAATTGGACCAGAAATCATACTCTTGGAAATTAAACTAAATATTCTATCTCCAAGCAGTAGTGTGCAAGCTGCTGAATTAGCTGTACTACTATTATCTGTGGTGTGGTGCCCCCGCTAGCAAACATGGCATTAAACCATGTCGTCATCTTTGTTCATTGAAATAAGAATGACAAAAATAAAAATACTGTACTACGAGTCGCTGCTAAAACGACTTTTATAAATAAATGCACTAGTTTAATACTTCATAAGTGGCCCATCGGTAGATATTGAAAACAGCACCATCTATACTCAGCGAGCCGCTAAAACGACACTGTGAGCATGAGCTCTTAACTAGTCCACCGGTAGATACCGTAATGAGCGCCATCTATACTCACAGTCTGGACGTACTCGTTGCTGGTGAAGCGGCCGTTCAGCTCGGAACAGGTCAGCTTGAAGACGCGGTTCAGGTAGTAGGCGGGCTTCTTGTTGCTGTACTCTATTTCTCGGAGGACCTGGAATAAATATACTGAAGGTACTAATCAAAGCGACAAACGATAATCGTGGTAAATATCGTAATTCAACTTTTATCAGTGACAACTAGTTGAGAGCATTATAATTTTATTGTCTGTTTTGTATTCTTGTGTTTTGTTTTACGTATAAAATGTATTTGTGTGCTGTGTGATAAAATACATATATGTCTATGTATGTCTATAATTGGGTCATGACTCATGCACCACGCGGACCTAACGCGAATTGGTGTATACCATTCCACGGTTCTTGGACATGCCGGTTTCCTTCACCGTTTCAAAAGTACATAATTTTTCCTAATTACTTCATACCTTCTTGTAATTACGTTCATACCTCCTGGTAATTGCGTCATACCTTCTCGTAATTAAATCAAAATCAATCAAAAATCTTTATTTAGTAAAAAGGGTCTTAGACAACATTATTTTATAGGATAATAACGAAATTACGTAATACCTTCTGGTAATTACGTAATACCTTCTGGTAATTGCGTCATACCTTCTGGTAATGGCGTCATACCTTCTGGTAATTACATACCTTCTGGTAATTACGTCATACCTTCTAGTAATTACATACTTTCTGGTAATTGCGTCATACCTTCTGGTAATTGCGTCATGTCTTCTGGTAATTACATACCTTCTGATAGTTGTTGTGTGTGTCCGCGCCGGTGAGGATGACGCCGTCGCGCGTGACCGCCGCGCGGATGTCGTACCGCAGCGGCAGCTCGGCCGCGCGGCGCAGAGCCAGCGCCTCGTGGTCGGGGTTCAGTGCCGGGTACACGGACACCACGCACGAGTCCAGCTTCTGGCTCGCCTCTGGAACAAACAACCCGCTCACTTTATAAACAGAAAAAAAATAAAGTAGTATGGAAAGAATCAACCATTTTCGTAGAGTGTTGACTACATGGGGTGTAACATACCTGCATGGTGTGGTACGTGGTGCATGACTCACCCGGCAGTGTACGGGTATGACATATCTGACTTCGTGGGGTATGACATACCTGGCAGAGTGTTGGCTCCGTTGGCCAGCACGCGCACGGCCAGGTCCGGGAAGACGGTGAGTCCGGCGCGGAAGTGTGCGTAGTCTCGCGCCAGGTCCGCGCTGCCGTTCAGCAGGATGCTGGGCGTCTGCGGCGTCAGCACCATGATGTACGACTCCGCAGGACGCGCGGAGATCTGACGCCCGTTGTCACACCTGTGAAATATAGTAAGTAAGTTCGTATGAGTCAGTAGCCAACTCTGGTGACGGAGTTTCTAGGCCGCTCGAAGACCTCTGTCATGGCCTAACAACTTTGAAAATGCCGGGACCGATAGCTTAACGGGTTCTCCTACTTTTAGAAACTCCTTGATATCAGACGGGTCAATGAAACGTTAGAACACAAAATATAACAATTTTGCCAAGAAAAATTAAGTATTCACTCGAGTGAACATTCATTCGAGTGACCCGTCTGATACCACATTTAGTCCACTCCTACATCTTAGATTTATACTAAACCATCGTTTCCACTCAAAATCACAAGCAAAGCATCGAGTTAAACGTCAACAAGCTAGAGTTAGGTTAGGTCGGTGCACTAGACTACAGCTAGATAAACGTCAACAAGCTAGAGTTAGGTTAGGTCGGTGCACTACTGGAGGGACTGAATAGGGATCCATGGGGGCGCCCGTACAGGATGGTACTGGGCAAGCTCAGACCGTGGGTCCCTCCAGTGACGGAAACCCTGGACCCTGAGTTCGTGGGGGGAGTGGTTGATACACTCTTCCCTAGGGTCCAGGACAGTCCCTCACCCCCCCTGTCATCATCTGCACCGACCAGCTGGTCCGATGAACTGGGGGTGACAGAACAGGAGTTAGTCCGAGCCGTTAAGCGTCTCGGGGCCCGTAACACGGCACCAGGACCCGACGGGATTCCCGGTCGGGCCTGGGTGCTGGCACTGTCCGCCGGCTTGGGGGACAGACTGAGACGGCTGTTTGACAGCTGTTTATGTTTCAGTGTGTTCCCCAAGCAATGGAAGGAGGCAAGGTTGGTCCTCTTGAAGAAGGAAGGCAGGGCCGCAGACTCTCCCTCTGCGTACCGTCCCATTTGCCTGCTAGACGAAGCTGGCAAGCTATTCGAAAGAATACTTGCTGATCGTCTATGCACGCACCTGGTGCAGGAAGGTCCCGACCTGTCGGAAGACCAGTATGGTTTCCGGCGGGCGCGTTCGACAGTGGACGCGATTCTTCGCGTCCAATCACTGTCGGACCAGGTAGTGTCCCGGGGCGGGAGGATGTTGGCGGTGTCCTTGGACATCGTCAACGCGTTTAACTCCTTGCCCTGGAGGGCGATCAGGGAGGCGCTCATCTACCATCGAGTGCCCCCCTACCTGCAGCGCATTGTTGGCGCTTACCTGCGGGATAGGTGCGTGCAGTATGTAGGCAGGGATGGTACATTGCACGAGAGGGAAGTGTATTGCGGGGTTCCACAGGGGTCCGTTCTGGGTCCGCCGCTGTGGAATCTCGCATACGATGCGGTCTTGCGTGTCGATCTCCCCGCCGGCGTACACGTTGTCTGCTACGCAGACGACACTTTAGTGTTAGCTGGTGGGGACTCCTTCGACAGGACCAAGGAGCTCGCCGAGCTTGGGGTGGCTTGTGTCGTGGACAAGATCCACGAGCTGGGTCTGCGGACAGCGCCTCACAAGACCGAGGCGCTGTGGTTCCACAAACTCCCGAGGAGTAGGGAACCACCCAGCGCGTCGATTCGAATAGGTGACGTGGATGTCCAGGTGGGGCGGTACCTCAAGTACCTGGGCCTCACCTTGGACAGCCGTTGGGACTTCGGGGAGCACTTCAAACGCTCCGTCCCCCGGATTCAGAAGGTAGTGGGTGCTTTGCATAGACTGCTGCCAAATCTCGGGGGACCACGGGAAGGAGTTCGCCGCCTGTACGCGGGGGTGGTGCGATCGATGGCTCTCTACGGAGCACCCGTCTGGTCCCACAGACTAGCGGGTGTTAGGCGCTACAGGTTGCTGTATAGCAGCTTGCAGCGTCCTATGGCCATCAGGATCGCACGGGGGTATCGTACGATATCCCTAGAGGCGGCAACAATCCTGGCGCGGTTCCCGCCCCTCGACATCTTGGCGGAGACTGACGCGCGTGTGTACGTTCGTCTCCGACATGATGACGGGAGCGGAATCGCGCCTTGTGAAGTGCGAGTGCAAGAACGCCGGCGTGCGTTTGTTAGGTGGCGCGAGCGGCTCGAGGAGCCGCGGAGTTCGCGCCAGCGCATCGTCGGCGCAATTGCACCCAACCTCGAAGCCTGGCTGGGAAGGGAGCACGGCAACGTCACCTATCGACTTACTCAGGTGCTCACCGGACATGGATGCTTCGGTGAGTACCTGAATAGGATCGGTCGCGAGTCGACACCACAATGTCACCATTGTGGGTGGGACCGAGATTCCGCGCAGCACACGCTGGAGCAGTGCTCAGCGTGGTGCCCGGAGCGCGGGATCTTGGTCACCAGGATCGGGCAGAATCTTTCTCTGCCAAGCGTGGTTGAGGCCATGTTGGCAGATGAAACGGCGTGGAGGGCCGTGGCCTCTTTCTGTGAGACCGTAATGGTTCGGAAAGAGGCCGCTGAGCGTGATCGGGAGAGAGCCGATCCCGCTCGGAGAAGGCGGCGGCGGGGTGACGGCAACGGCCGCCCCGCACTGCCTGCCCCATAAGGGGCCAAGCGGTATCCCCTGCCGAGCAGGGGAACTTTCGGGTTCGTGGGCGGCCTAGAGTAAGGGCTCTGGTCGTCCGTTTTCAGCGAACCCGGGAAGGGCGGTAGCACAGGGGTGGCCCTGTGCTGCCGCAGCACTGCGAGGTGCTGGGGCTGACTTTTGTTAGCCCCGGGAAGTGCTTTGAGCGCGATGCGGGAGGGGCACCACTGATAGCCCTAGGGGACCGTGGAGCCCCTCGGCATGCATCGAGGCTGGCCACCGGGGATGGTTTAGTGAGTCGTCGAGTCCGACAACCTCACACACCCCCGTCGTACCCTTATGCGACGGGATGTCTGGATGCAGATTCCTCCCCGTAAACAAAAAAAAAAAAAAAAAAAAAAAAAAAAGGTCGGTGCACTAGACTACAGCTAGATAAACGTCAACAAGCTAGAGTTAGGTTAGGTCGGTGCACTAGACTACAGCTAGATAAACGTCAACAAGCTAGAGTTAGGTTAGGTCGGTGCACTAGACTACAGCTAGATAAACGTCAACAAGCTAGAGTTAGGTTAGGTCGGTGCACTAGACTACAGCTAGATAAACGTCAACAAGCTAGAGTTAGGTTAGGTCGGTGCACTAGACTACAGTTAGATAAACGTCAACAATCTAGACTTAGGTTAGGTCGGTGCACTACCCCCCAAATGGGTTCTGCCTTGTCGTGGCTGGGGGGCTCAGTAGTCGTAGTTTATACGACGAAGCCAAATGAACCCGAGGAGGCTCGAACGGCGCCCTGGAGAATCCGGGTAGCGGCGTTCCGGGTGTAGGCGGCCTTGAATGGCTGCGGGACTCGGTCGGCGTCTCAGCCATATGTTGAGTAGCGGCGACGCGAGTTGGAGAGGCCTCTCTGCGCGTCCCTCTGTTTAGCAGAGGGCGCAGCAGATGAGGCAGCAGAGGAAAGGATTTCCTACTCTGCCGGGAGAGGGGCGAGCTTTCTGAAGCTCGCCATTTTCGTCGATTGCTTCGACAGGGATAGGCCAAATCCCAATATATGGTTTTAGCGCTCGCCGAGGGGAGTACTCAGCTTGGGAGCCCGGACTTGGTCTGTTCTGAATGACAGTATGGGTCCGGGTTCACTCGCTGAGTATGGTCGGGGGGAACCCGGCCGCTAGGGCGCTACATTACGGGGATGTAGTAGGACGGACTGGGTAGTACTAACACTATTGCCCAGTGCCGTCGGAGAGAGTCACGCCGTCTCTCCATCCGGTTCCATGCTGTACACTTCAATCACCCCTTTTTTGGCGTTAAGGGGCACGTTGTGGCAGTATGGACCGAAGGGGATTTGCCTTAATTGGCCGGTCCCAGAGTAAGGAAAAACTTGAAACAAAAACCCGTGAGAAAACACGTAAAAACCTGTGGATACCTGGGGACCTCCGCAGTATTTACCCTCGCTATCCGGAATAGGCGTCACCCGGTGCGGCTCTTAAATCGTCCTATATTCGTGGGAACAAAAATGGATAAATTAAAAAACAAAAACCAAACTGAGGATGTTGTGGACTCAAGGGAGAGTGAAAAAAAAGGAAGGGGTGGCTTTTTTAGAAAGCCAACTCTGCCGCTGGAAGCGGCAAGTGATGGTGGGGAGTCGGACGGATCAATGGTGTCCGTCTCCTCTGCGGCCTCCTTGACAATGTCGACTAGGTCGCGTACGAGTAGGAAACGGGCAATCATGCCCGCTAAGGAAGTGGTTGATGGCGGCTTAGATCTGCAAGGGTCGAAGCGTGCCATGTTTTTGAAGGACGGAGAGGTGGACGAAGACGATGTTTTCAATCCCCTCGTTGTCCCTGCTAAAACCAGGACCAAGGCCAAGCTGCCGAAGGCCGATGAGCTGGAGCAGGAGATGCGGGCGCATACCACTGAGGAGCTGGGCGCCTGCATACGGACTGAACTGCAGACCGTTGAAAAGATCGCCGACAAGTCAAAGAACTTAAAAGGCGATTTTGTCAAAGGTCTGCGTACGGCGGCCCGTAGGGCTGAGGCCGTGTCGGCGGAGCTGGCACAGCGAGCCTCAACGGACGCCAACGTGGAGCGGCTCGAGCGTGAGAACGCTGAACTGCGGGCTGGAATGGCTGAACTTTCAGCTAAGGTTGAGAAGCTGACGGAAGCCATCCGCCAGCAGGGCGGTCCTAAGACTAGTGCGGACAGCACGGCCAAACCAACGGCCAAACCAGCGGTGCCAACATCTGCCGCTGCTGCTGGAGGGAACGACTGGGAGGACCGGTTCATGCAGCGCATGGCTGCGATGATGGACCAGAAGTTGGCTTCGGCTCTAAGAGCCCAGCCTTCTTCTTCCTCCCAGGGCAGTGGCCCAACTCCTGCCAAGACAGGGCCGAAGGGGCCAACGGGAAAGGCGAAAGTCACGCCGGTGTCTTCCCAGCCACCCGAGCAGTCGCGACCCGCGGAGACGCACGTGCCAAAGGCACCTACGTCTACGTGGGCAACAGTGACCGGGAAGAAGACGAAGAAGAAGGCTTCGTCAGAGAAGGCTCCGCAGCCGGAGAAGCCCGCTCCGACAGCTAGCTCGAAGGCTGACCCTAAAGCCGGTCCGAAGGGTGGTCCTAAGAAATATGCTAATGCAGGTCCAAAGGCTAAGGCTGCACCAAAGCCGACGCCTGAGCGGCTGCCAAACTCTGCGGCGATCACGCTCACGATTCCGGAGGGATCGGAGCTCACGCTCGCCGCAGTTATGGCGACCGTAAAGGCGCGGGTGAAATTGGCTGATGTCGGGATAGACACAGTGAAAGTCAAAAAGGCGATCACTGGCGGTCACATTTTGGAGGTGCAAGGGCCTGACTGCATCTCCAAGGCAGACGCCCTGGCCGAACGCATGCGCGTGGCCCTCGCGGATCTGGGTGTGCGTGTTGCACGCCCGGTGAAAACGGGGGAGTTGCGGCTGAAGGATCTTGACGACAGCGTCACACCTCGCGAGGTGTTGGTCGCGGTCGCCGAAGCCGGAGGCTGCTCGACCGACGACGTGCGGGTAGGCGACATACGTCGCTCACCCACTGCCCTGGGCACGGTATGGGTCCGTTGTCCACTAGCTTGCGTGCGCAAGCTAGTCGCGGCAAAGCACGTCGTCGTCGGTTGGGTGTCAGCGCGGGTAGATTACCTGTCCGCGAGACCGCTCCAGTGCTTCCGGTGCTTGGAGTATGGGCACGTACGCAGTACTTGTCAGAGTAAGGTGGACCTTAGCAGCGTGTGCTACGGGTGCGGCGAGTCCGGCCATAGGGCTAGCCAGTGCACAAGTCCGCACAAGTGTCCGCTGTGCTCTGACAGGGGTTGCAAGGCTGACCACAGGATGGGGAGCAAGAAATGCTCCCCCCCTAAGGGCAAGAGGAAGCCAGCTCCTCCTCAATCAGCCCCAGCACCGGAAGGCAAAGCGGCCCCAACAAAGGGGGCCGCTCAGTCGGGCCAAAGCCCGCCACCTCAGGAGGCCATGGAGGCCTCTTAATGGATCACACCATTAAGATCCTCCAGTGCAATCTGAACCACTGCCGGAGCGCGCAGGACCTGGTCCTGCAAACCTTCGCGCAGTGGTCGATTGCACTTGCCGTAGTCGCGGAGCCATACAACGTCCCGAACCATCCTCGCTGGTTCGGGGACGACATGGACTCCGTTGTTATTTACTGGGGTGGTGGCCAAGGTGACCCCCCCTGTGCCCTTATCGAGAAGGGACAGGGTTTCGTGGCCACGGAATGGGGTCGCTTAGCCGTTGTGGGCTGCTACGTCTCTCCCAACTGTACCCTCGTAGAATACGAGGCGTACCTGGACGCCGTGGGCAACTGCATTCGCAGGTGCTTGCCGCGTCCTGTGCTTGTCTTGGGCGACTTCAACGCGCACGCTCGTGCGTGGGGGAGTCCTCAAGATAACCGTAGGGGAGAGACCGTGCTGGAATGGACGGCGGGTATGGACCTCCGATTGTTAAATCAGGGGTCTGTAAGCACGTGTGTGCGGTGGCAGGGGGAGTCGATCGTGGACCTTTCATGGGCGACTCCTTCTGCCACACACCTGGTAACGGGATGGAGAGTTGCGGAGGAGATGGTCACGTTATCTGACCATCGCCACATTGTAATCAATGTGGCCCTCCGCCCCCCCGACCGTGTGTCCCGCCGTCGTGGCAGCCCGCCGCGACGATGGGCTCTCAAACGGCTCGACAGGGATCTGCTCGAAGCCGCCGCCATTGTCGCGGCCTGGCCGGATGGAAACGCCGGAGAGATTCTGCCCGATCCTGAGAGGGAGGCAGCATGGTTCCGGGCATCGATGACGTCGATATGCGACGTATCGATGCCCCGAGCCATGCCAACCAAGCTAAAGGGGGTGTACTGGTGGTCGGAGGAGATAGCGGAGCTGCGAGGCAGAGTTTTCCGCTCCCGACGCCGGTACACTAGCGCCCGAAGAAGGCGCCGAGCCCTTGCCGAAGAGGTGGATAGTGCGTATAGGGCATACAGAGACGCTTCCAAAGTGCTCCAGTCGGCAATAGCCGACGCCAAGGCTCGGGCCTGGAGCGAGCTCCTGGACGGACTGAATAGGGATCCATGGGGGCGCCCGTACAGGATGGTACTGGGCAAGCTCAGACCGTGGGTCCCTCCAGTGACGGAAACCCTGGACCCTGAGTTTGTGGGGGAAGTGGTTAATACACTATTCCCTAGGGTCCAGGAAAGTCCCTCGCCCCCCGTGTCATCATCGGCACCGACCATCTGGTCCGATGAACTGGGGGTGACGGAACAGGAGTTGGTCCGAGCCGTTAAGCGTCTCGGGGCCCGTAACACGGCACCAGGACCCGACGGGATTCCCGGTCGGGCCTGGGTGCTGGCACTGTCCGCCGGCTTGGGGGACAGACTGAGACGGCTGTTTGACAGCTGTTTATGTCTCAGTGTGTTCCCCAAGCAATGGAAGGAGGCAAGGTTGGTCCTCTTGAAGAAGGAAGGCAGGGCCGCAGACTCTCCCTCTGCGTACCGTCCCATTTGCCTGCTAGACGAAGCCGGCAAGCTATTCGAAAGAATACTTGCTGTCCGTCTATGCACGCACCTGGTGCAGGAAGGTCCCGACCTGTCGGAAGACCAGTATGGTTTCCGGCGGGCGCGTTCGACAGTGGACGCGATTCTTCGCGTCCGATCACTGTCGGACCAGGTAGTGTCCCGGGGCGGGAGGATGTTGGCGGTGTCCTTGGACATCGTCAACGCGTTTAACTCTTTGCCCTGGAGGGCGATCAGGGAGGCGCTCATCTACCATCGAGTGCCCCTCTACCTGCAGCGCATTGTTGGTGCTTACCTGCGGGATAGGTGCGTGCAGTATGTAGGCAGGGATGGTACATTGCACGAGAGGGAAGTGTATTGCGGGGTTCCACAGGGGTCCGTTCTGGGACCGCTGCTGTGGAATCTCGCATACGATGCGGTCTTGCGTGTCGATCTCCCCGCCGGCGTACACGTTGTCTGCTACGCAGACGACACTTTAGTGTTAGCTGGTGGGGACTCCTTCGACAGGACCAAGGAGCTCGCCGAGCTTGGGGTGGCTTGTGTCGTGGACAAGATCCACGAGCTGGGTCTGCGGACAGCGCCTCACAAGACCGAGGCGCTGTGGTTCCACAAACTCCCGAGGAGTAGGGAACCACCCAGCGTGTCGATTCGGATAGGTGACGTGGATGTCCAGGTGGGGCGGTACCTCAAGTACCTGGGCCTCACCTTGGACAGCCGTTGGGACTTCGGGGAGCACTTCAAACGCTCCGTCCCCCGGATTCAGAAGGTAGTGGGTGCTCTGCACAGACTGCTGCCAAATCTCGGGGGACCACGGGAAGGAGTTCGCCGCCTGTACGCGGGGGTGGTGCGATCGATGGCTCTCTACGGAGCACCCGTCTGGTCCCACAGACTAGCGGGTGTTAGGCGCTACAGGTTGCTGTATAGCAGCTTGCAGCGTCCTATGGCCATCAGGATCGCACGGGGGTATCGTACGATATCCCTAGAGGCGGCAACAATCCTGGCGCGGTTCCCGCCCCTCGACATCTTGGCGGAGACTGACGCGCGTGTGTACGTTCGTCTCCGACATGATGACGGGAGCGGAATCGCGCCTTGTGAAGTGCGAGTGCAAGAGCGCCGGCGTGCGTTTGTTAGGTGGCGCGAACGGCTCGAGGAGCCGCGGAGTTCGCGCCAACGCATCGTCGGCGCAATTGCACCCAACCTCGAAGCCTGGCTGGGAAGGGAGCACGGCAACGTCACCTATCGACTTACTCAGGTACTCACCGGACATGGATGCTTCGGTGAGTACCTGAGTAGGATCGGTCGCGAGTCGACACCACAATGTCACCATTGTGGGTGGGACCGAGATTCCGCGCAGCACACGCTGGAGCAGTGCTCAGCGTGGTGCCTGGAGCGCGGGATCTTGGTCACCAGGATCGGGCAGGATCTTTCTCTGCCAAGCGTGGTTGAGGCCATGTTGGCAGATGAAACGGCGTGGAGGGCCGTGGCCTCTTTCTGTGAGACCGTAATGGTTCGGAAAGAGGCCGCTGAGCGAGATCGGGAGAGAGCCGATCCCGCTCGGAGAAGGCGGCGGCGGGGTGACGGCAACGGCCGCCCCGCACTGCCTGCCCCATAAGGGGCCAAGCGGTATCCCCTGCCGAGCAGGGGAACTTTCGGGTTCGTGGGCGGCCTAGAGTAAGGGCTCTGGTCGTCCGTTTTCAGCGAACCCGGGAAGGGCGGTAGCACAGGGGTGGCCCTGTGTTGCCGCAGCACTGCGAGGTGCTGGGGCTGACTATTTTTCAGCCCCGGGATGTGCTCTGAGCGCGATGCGAGAGGGGCACCACTGATAGCCCTAGGGGACCGTGGAGCCCCTTGGCATGCATCGAGGCTGGCCACCGGGGATGGTTTAGTGAGTCGTCGAGTCCGACAACCTCACACACCCCCGTCGTACCCTTATGCGACGGGATGTCTGGATGCAGATTCCTCCCCGTTAACAAAAAAAAAAAAAAAAAAAAAAAAGGTCGGTGCACTAGGCTACACTAGATAATCGTCAACAATCTAGAGTTAGGTTATTTCAGTGCAATAGATTACACTAGATAAACGTCAACAAGCTAAAGTTAGGTTAGGTTGGTGCAATAGATACACTAGATAAACGTCAACAAGTTAGAAGGCTAGATGAGTGCTCACGTGATGGTGGTGGCGACGTGGACGTTGCGTCGCCCGGGCGTGGGGAAGGCGCGTGCGTCGCCGTACGCCACGCGGCGCAGCAGCGTCTCCACGTCCGCCACGCCGTCGCCCTCCACAGACACCGACTTCAGATCTGTACATGCATAATATTTTTTTCTTCATTTTTTAAGACCTTTCACAAGCACCAGGCTTTCGCAAAACAGGTGCACCTATCAACGGATTAGGTACTTAGATAATTAACCTTTTCGGTTTTAAGAACTTTATTAGACTCATGAAGAAAAAATTATACAATATAAAATTACTTTTTATGTACCTTGTGTAAGAGAGAAAATAAATATATTTGATTTGATTGATCTGATTCACTAGTCTTCTTTACCAGGTACTAGCTGACTATTTTTCTATATTTTCTCACCGTTTTAACCTTCCCTGGACAAATATTTTAAGATATTAAGATTTTTACTGATTTTTTTGTTCCAAAATAAATACATTTTGTTTATTTTTTAATTGAAGACAAAAATTAGATCGGTCCAGCCGTTCTCGAGTTTTAGAGAGACGAACAGCAATTCATATAGGTGTTGCCCACGACAAGTACCAGTGAGTTTGTTTGCTAAGCTTAAACTGGCCGAGAGTACGAAAAAATGTGTGTGTGCTTGCCTGGTTATGTGAAGTTGTGTGTGGGTGTGTGTGACGTACATAGGTCGGGAGCCAGGCTCAGCCCCTCCCGGCAGCGCGCTAAGCAGGCCAGGGCTGACATGGGCTGCACCGCGCCCACCGCGTCTCCATGCCGCGTGTGTGTGTTTGGTTGCGTGTTTTGTGCGTGGGTGTGTGTGGGTGTGTAAGGGTGTGTGTGACGTACAAAGGTCGGGAGCCAAGCTCAGCCCCTCCCGGCAGCGCGCTAAGCAGGCCAGAGCGGACTTGGGTTGCACCGCGCCCACCGCGACCCCGAGCCCCGCCAGCCAGCCGTGCAGGTGGTGCTTCATGTTGCCTTCTGTTCCTGGAACACAACGTAACCAACGACTCAAAAAAATAAAGAAAGAAAATAGACAAACGTTCATACAAAAACGACACACATATTAAAGCTGGTATTCACAGTTATTACTATCATAAATAATTTATTTATTTAACAAATTTCAACATAAGGATTCTAACTTCACTCACATCCTCACTCACAAGAATCCTCACTCACAAACATCCTCACTCACAAGCACCCTCACACAAACTTTACAAACTTCATAGGTAAGAATTAGTAAGTGTACCTTGCCAGCAAGCCCCGACCACCATGGTGGTGTTGACACCATGCGCGGGGTGCAGCGGCCAGTCGTCGATGACCTCCGGCCCCTTGCCGTCCAGAGAGTGGTACGGCTCTCCGTCGATCAGCAGCTCCACGTTCGGGAACCGAACGTTTATTGCGTAGTGGTGCCATTCGTCGTCGCACACCTGGAAAACATGAATAGACATGATGACTGATTTTGAAAAACTGTTCTATTGTGTTCAGAAGTATCGGCTTTATGCAAAAAATAACTTAATATTCCAGAAACGAATCGTTTAGTAACAAAAAAATGCTGTTGTAAAAAAAAAATTGAATTTTTAGTGTCACGCCAAAACGCGTTGAGTTAGCGGAGAGACAGCTGTGACGTCATTATGTCAGTTTTCAAAGTAAAATTTTAGCAATAAGGTTCAAAATTTTGCATATTTTAATGATGCCACCAATCAGAGAACCAAGATGCTTTGATTGGTGTTCAACCTTTTATGGCGGATTGCTGTATTTTGTAGTTTTATTTTATTAAAAATATTATCAATCTCGCATTTAATGTAAAATGAAATTAATATGGTTTTTATATTCCTTGAATCCTTTTTCATAAGGTAAAGATGTGATTTAAGTGATTTTTTACTACGTAAGTATTAATTTCCGGACTAAAAAGTTATTTTTGTATAAAGTCGATACTTCTGAACACAATAGAACCATTTTTCTAAATCAGTCATCATACATTTATATTTAAAAATAAATAATGATATGAAATTTATTAGAAAATAATGACCTCTGGTATCTTCCACCTCCACTCGGCGGGGCGGAAGATGTTGAGGTCTCCCTCCCCGAAGTCCCGCCGCAGCAGCAGGATCAGCCGGCAGTTGCGGACGAACAGCGCGTAGTGGTGCCGGTTCATTTCTGCAAGATTGTATCATTTATTTATCATTTTACTGTCTTTTTTATAATAGGCACTAGGCAACACCATCGAAGATGCTAGAACATTGCTGCCATCAACCTAAAGTTCTTCTCCGTTATTTCAAGGAGTTGGACTGGCTAGGGTCAGGTTAGCAGGGGGTCAATGCACAATACACCCCAATGCAGATGGGACTGGAACGTCAGTGCAGAGAGTTAGAATTCGTTTTTTTTAATATCAGCAAGTGACAAGACGGTCAAGTCGCCCGCCTGATGTTAAGCACCACGCCTGACCATAACAGATGCAGTGCTTGTTTTTTTAAGTTCAGCGTGGCACTGCACTGCGCTCATCACCCCGAGACATTGTTGTTAAGTTACTTTGCCCATTAATTTCATTTGCTACAGTGCCCTTCAAACCGAAACACAGTGCAGCTTGCACACTACTGCTTGGAGATAGAATATCAGGCACTGGGGTGGTACCCACCAAGACGGACTCTTGCTGAAGAGTCTTACCACCTAGTACTGAATTAAGATAAGATAAGATAAGATAATTTTATATTTTTTGTATTTATGTAAATGTACGGTCTAGTCATTCGCCTGATATTAAGCTCCATGCCTGACCAATATAGAATAGTATAGAATATTTTTTTAGCAAAGATGACGACACATTCAAACATTAAGTTAGATAGATAGAAAACATTTCATTGTACATCACACAGAAAACAAGAAAATAAAAGCTTAAATACTAAAAATTGCGGTAGTATGGGCGGCCTTATCGCTGACAGCGATCTCTTCCAGACAACCTTAGGATGGACAGAGACAACGAGTACTGATTAACAGTACTAACATCTTTGATTCGTCAAGTATAGTCTATTTCACATAGGAAGGGTGCTGGCAGGGGAAGGGTCGGCCCAGGCTGCAGGGCGTGGCATCTAGGTGGAGACTAGGTGGAGACTCACTGTGGTCGTCAGCGAGGCACAGCAGGTGCTCCTTGCGGTGCGGGTCGGCCCCGGGGGGAGGCGCGTGCCGCATCCAGGTGGAGACGGAGAAGGTGCTGGCGAGGTGGTGCGGCAGGACGCCCTCCGGCACCACGGCGGATGTCGTCTCGCCGTCGAACTCGAACATTTGCTCTCCGTCGCGACCTGGGCACGTACGTACGTAACTACTGTTAGTACTAAAATATCTGATGTTGCAAGCGTACATAGGCTGCGGTAACCGCTTACTATCAAGTGGGCTACGCTTGGTTGCCGCTTTAGTGAATTAAAAATGGAAAATAGGATAGATAATTCAGTTTGACGTAGCTGGCTAAGTTGTTCTTAACAGATCAACGAAGTTAAGCACTGTTCCGCGTACTCATCATGTGGATGGGTGACCGCCCAGTGGCAATTTCAACTGAGCGCTCCCGTGCTTCGGAGGGCACGGTAAGCAGTCGGTCCCGGCTTTATCAAAGTTGTTAAGCCATGACAGAGGCCTTCAGGCAGCCTAGAAACTGTCACTGAGTTGACCACATACTCATACCAACCTACGTTTTAGTTTAAAACTGCACGCCTCTTCACCGCGTTTGTCATAGATTTGAATGTGACAATAACATCATTTTTGGAGCAGGGCGGACAGTTTTAGCATGGTTTATCTCTACATAGTTTATTACTGCATATTTACTTCTAATTAACTCGCAAATAACGGGCTGAGTGCACTTGTAGTGTTACATCAAGTAGTTCTGCATATCAAAATCTACGAGTAGGTTTCGTTACTTTTTTTTTAATGTCAGCAAGTGACAAGACAATCAAGGCGCCCACCTGATGTTAAGACTTAAGCACCACGCCTGACTATTACAGATGCAGTGCCACCGAAAGCTTAAAGTTTTTAAGTATTTACGTGGCACTGCACTGCGCTTATCACCCCGAGACATTGTTGTTAAGTCTCTTTCGCCCAGTAATTTCACTTGCTACAGTGCCCTTCAAACCTAAACACAGTGCAGCTTGCACGCACACTACTGCTTGGAGGTAGAATATCTGACAAAATCAAAATCAAAAAATCAAAATCAAAAATTATTTATTTCAATAGAATCACAAGGATCACTTTGAAACGTCTTACAAGCTAGGAAAATTTACACCAGTTCCAATGCGCGCCCACGCCGTAAAAACTGGCAACAACACCGGCTGGGTTCCTATCGCTTTTTTGGCATGACTCTTGCTATTGTTATGGATGCCAAGTAGAGTTGGAGGACATTCGTCCCAAGCTTTTTTATCATCTAGGTAATCGGTTGTTTTATAGTAAGCTTATTGAGATAGTTTTTGTTTAATTAAGTTTTTAAATTTGCCAATTGATAAATTTTGTATGTCTCTTGGTACTTTGTTAAAGAAGCGTATACATTGCCCTTTAAAAGATTTACTGATCTTAGTGAGCCTAACTGTGGGAACAGCGAGTTTATTTCTATTTCTAGTATTAACATTACGATTATCACAATTTTTTTTAAACAGATTAATATTTTTGCAAACATACATAAGATTTTCATAAATATATTGACAGGGTACTGTCATAATATTGATTTCTTTGAACTTATCTCTAAGTGATTCTCTGGGACCCATGTTATAAATTGCGCGAACAGCCCTCTTCTGCATCACGAATATGGTGTTAATATCTGCAGCACTCCCTCCCCCACAACAAAATACCGTAAGACATAATGCTGTGAAAGAAGCTGAAATAAACTAGTCTGGCTGTATCGACGTCGGTGAAATGACGGATCTTTTTGACTGCGTATGCTGCAGAACTAAGTCTCTTCGACAATTTATATATGTGTGGACAATTTATCTATGTGTGGTATCCACCAAGACGGAATCTTGCTGAAGAGTTCTATCACCAGATATTACTGCACACAATACCCAGATTCGGGTCAAATATTCACAGAACACAGCCACCATGCACTCGGCCCTTGCGTCACCGAGTATACTTAAGGATTCAAAATACCTGAGTCAGGTTTGAGCGACTTCGCCCATTCGTTGCCAGCTCCAGGACTTGGCAGCAGGTCGATCGTCTTCGCCTCCAGACCTGGGAAAACATGTCATGGTTAAAATCATTACAAAAAATTGGCGTCATACTAGATTTATGATGTGCGGATCCGCTATCTTAACTTATCTACTTGATTTACCTATATCTTTTGTGACCTTAACTCGAACTGGAAAACAAAGTGTGAGACCCCACCCCCACTCGATGGACTGATGACATTAAATTGGTCGCAGGTCGGTGAATGGTGAAGGCTCAAGATCAGTCATCGTGCTCTTTGGGGAAGGCCTATGTAATAATAATAATAATAAAAAAACGTTTATTTTGTTACCAACTAAAAACATTACATGAGCTATTACTAAAAATATAGAGTAACAAAAATGGCCACCACTCAGCATGTGCTATGGCAGAACAACTCATGCCATAGCGCTGGTTTTCTGTTTTTATGTCAAGCAGTGGACGTCTATGAATGAATGAATGATATGAAAACCAATACGACTCGTTGTCTTGGCACAAGTGTAAGTGAAATGGAAGGGTGATGTTGGTTTGTAATTTGGTTGAAGATTCTCCTAGAAAATTTGAAAGAACGCCATCATTTCTCTTGAAATGATGTTCGTCAAATTCAAAATTCGAACTTGTTTCGTTTATTTTTGTATACGTTGACATTACTTGACACTGGCAATATTGTCTGAACAGACAGACTGCCATTCAAAAAAAACTGCATATTGCTTTGCGAGTCATTCTTATAGCTGGTGAATTGGAAGTTCCGCGTACCTTCACGCTTCAACGTTTTCTCCAGCATTACCCTGATATGATAACCGGGTACCAAATGTTCCTTGTTATTCAAATTTTCGAAAAAAAAATATTTATTGACATACCACAGATGGTCCGTTGCGAGTGGATGCTGTATGTATCCCGGTCGCAGCCAGAGCCGGCTCTGGACGCCTGCAAGGTCACCGCCGCCTGGATCCTGGTGACTCCTGGGCAGCGCTCGTCGGAGGAGCAGGTATCGAGGCGCGCGGCGGGGAACAGCGCCAGCGGGCCGGTGCCTGGCGCGTAGTCTACTCGTTCTGCCACTCCTGGGGATTACAGCGTTTCCTCATGAACTTAGCACTAATCTTACTAACTGCTCGCGCGCTCGGAGCTCAAAACGCTCGTGACGTAGCTTGCTAAGTTGTTCTTAACAGATCAACGAAGTTAAGCACTGTTCAGCGTAGTCATTTGGATGGGTGACCGCCAATGGCAATTTCAAGCGCTCCCGTGCTTCGGAGGGCACGTTGAGCAGTCGGCCCCGGCCTTTTCAAAGTTGTTAGGCCATGACAGGCCTTCGGGCGGCCTAGAAACTCTGTCTCCAGAGTTGGCCACTGACTCATACGAACTTACCTACTTACTAACTCTACTTATCTTATAATCTTCATCTGGATGAAAAATGGCACAGACATCACACTAATCACACTAATACCAAAGTTTGTATGTTTGTTCCTCTATAACTCGACAATCACTGAACCAATTTGGCTGAAATTTAAAACATAGATAGCTAATGGGAATATAATAAAATAGGGAATAGCTCCTGTCCGCGACTTCGTATGCGTGGAACTCTGGAACCGTACTTTTTTCCGGAATTAAAAGTAGCTTAATATGTCCTATTACCAGTTTACCTATTCAGGCCATGTATGCGTGGAAACCGTACTTTTTTCCGGAATTAAAAGTAGCTTATTATGTCCTATTTCCAGTTTACCTATCTAGGCCATGACGAAGGCTCTCAGGCGACCTATTATTCCGTCACCAGAGTTAACTACGAACTTACTTTTTTTATCAACGTTTTAAATTTCATATTTCATTTATTCATGCTCAATGTACATTCACTTAGGTGTAACATAGTACTGCTGTATATAATCAGTTCAGTGAGTGTACAGTTATAAACCAATTTCCATCCAGAAAAACATCCAAACTTTCGAATTCGTAATATTAGTGTAATTAGTGTGATAATATTACAATAGGATCCAAAGCGTCTATGGACTCGTAATCCCCCCGGCACTGTACCAAAATAATCCGCACAAATTGCTATAACTCAATAACACGTGAATTTGTAATGCGGGTGAATAATCCGCTTTTCGGACTATGACGTCATTACTATCCAAACATCCCTGGTCCCTAGTCTTCACTCATTAACCGGCGGTTAACTTAACCAGCGAGTGAATTTTGTTAGTTTTCAGGGTTTCGTACCTCAAGAGGAAAAAACGGAACCCATAATCCCTTTGTTGTTTGTCCGTCTGTCCGTCCGTGACAAGACCGTGTTTCTCAAGAACGGTCGAAGATAACAATACAATCTATACTAACACTCGTATAATCAAGAGAGAAGATTTGTGTTTTTGTATTTTAATTTGTTACGAATAAATTAAAAAACTACTGGTCTGATTTCAAAAATTCTTTCACCATTAGAATGCTACGGTAACCCTGAGTAACATAGGTTGTATTTATTACTAGCGACCTGCCCCGGCTCCGCACGGGTGCGGTTTCATTGCACCCACGCGAAGCTGAGACGGACATCTAGTACAATATTAGGTCGATCAACAACTCTAGGCATTAAAATGATATGGTTATAAATGTCCAACTATTGCCACAAAGATCCTTTGCTGCTTGCAATAGGATTGCGTTTGACCACTATCTCGCCTGATGTTAAGCAATGATGTGGTCTATACGGTAGAACACGCTTGCCTGAGAGCAACCTAATTCACTCGTGGCTTGAACAACCAAGCGTGCGGCCACAAGATGGTAAGCGGTATCACTCTCACACGGGTTGCCACCCTGAGGCGTAGATCGAAAGTCTCATGTGCCTGTAATTTTACCGGAAACCATACCACACTGGTTACAATAAAGTTACCTTTCCACCCCGCCCTGCAGGGTTTGTTGACCTTGATGGTGACCATCACAGGAGCTGACTGCATCATGCCGCAGTCGTACGCCACCACTGAGAGGATGTGGTTGTGTGACTTCTCGTAGTCCAGGGGTTCAGTGTTGCGAATCACTCCTGGTGAAAAAAAAGTAGTATGATATCATCCACCAGTCCGAATTAGATCTGATGATGGATTAGAAACCACTCTCCCTTAGGAGTAAATTCAGGGCAGTCTTATTAGTAAAATTAAGTTACTTTTACACAACTGAGATGGCGAACAATTCTGCACGTCCTGCTAGTAAGTACTTAATTATAGAGTCGGCCAGACGCGTAGACGCTTGCAACACCAGAGCTTCTCATAGAACAAGCTTTGCTTAGTTTGGGGCTAGGTGGCGTTGTGTAAATAAATGCCCGCCAATTTCTTGTTGCCATCCTCAGAGAAAAAGACGGTAAGTAAACGTCAACCTCATCACAAACACTATTGTCCTAAAATCATTTATAGTAACTCACCCTCGTTGTCTATCGCAAAAGGCTGGCTCCTATCAGTCAGGATCTCGTACTTGCAAACGTCACCAAAGCGCGGCGTGCAGTCCTTGTCTGCGGCCTCCACCCTGAGGATCTCATCGTAGACCCTGCCCTCGTCCACAGACTTCACGTACGCTGCTTGAGTGAAGGTAGGCGCGTACTCGTTCACGTCTGTCACCGTGATGTGGACTGGGACGCTGGAGGAACGATTACCATGTGAAAGAAACGATAGATGTATCATGAAGACCTGTGGGCCTCTAGGTGGGGGAATAAGATCTGTACTAACTTAAATGCAATAGATTCCAACACGAGATGTCCGTGTTGGAATCTATTGCATTTAAGCGCAAAACACACAGAGAGTCAGATTTCGTCTAATTTGTATGGACGGCAAGGATGACAAGTGACAACACACTGATCGCCTGCGCGGGTCGGGCACGGCCTTGTTCGTCCTTGTCCGTCTTCTTCTTGTCGTCTTGTCTTGTGTTGACACGACCCGTCACCCGACCCGCGCCCGCTCTTTGTGTGTGTTCAATATACCTCAGCTAACCACCACCCATGAGTGCGCTCGAATGACAACCATAGAAGGGTGAATTAACCACTAGAATAACAACAACATGAGTAAATGGCGAGATATCGTGAGGCATATCATATCAACCCCTAAAAAAACTCTTCCTGGCGACCACTACACAGCCAAGAGCGTAACGGCTAAGAAGAAGAAGAACCTGACCCCTACTTCAAAATAACGGAGAAGGACTTTCAACACTGTTCCAAGATCTAAGATGGCCTGTGGCCTTATTATCAAAAAATATAATATATAATTGTGAAGAAGATTCGTGTTCTGAAGATGCAGTGCTGTAGAAGAAAGACAGCTAGATATATCGTTGACCGCCATGGCGATGAACCATCGCAAGCGACAACTACGTTCATAAAGCACCATAGTGTTTCATACAATGGCGACTGGGGCAGCCCCTACGAGCAAACAAAACATGTTCGTAGGGCAGCCCCGTGTTGGGTTGTTGTTGTTGATAAATTTTGTTGGTTGTTGGTAGAAACCAAATGAACACGCGCCCTTAGGGTTATAAAGTATAGAAATTGGAATCTGTGGCAATAAACAAGTTGGGTTGAAGTATATTGTGGACTGGCTTGCTGCCAAGCGAAGGCTCTGGAATGTAAACAAGTCTGAATCTACATTAGAAGTCAGAACGTATGACCTGGATATAAGCCGCAACTCCGCGAGTCTACAACTCACAGGATTAAAATTCGTTCGCCGGGCGCCGCGCCGTTCAGTTGAAGGCATTTTTGGGAAGATGTTTTTAGAACAGACAAGTGTGATATTTAAGTTCTGACTCTTGTACTAGATGGTGTGTACAAGCGGGAATAGAAAGTAGCGTTCGTAAACAGTGTTGACAGCGGGGTGTTACCGAGCGGGAATGACTCTACTCGAACTCTGAGAGTTTCTTACTGTAGAAGATATACTTAACTTAATTTCATAAGTAAGTTCGTACCTATGAGCCAGGGGCCAACTCTGGTGACAGAGTTTTTAGGCCGCCCTAAGGCCAGAGGCCTTAGGGCGGCCTTACAACTTCACAAAAGATTTCACAAAAAAAATTTCACAAAAGCCGGGACCGACTGCTTAACGTGCCCTCCAAAGCACGAACTCTTCTTCTTCTTATAATTTGTGGCGTCTGTGGACGGGTTTGCCACAAAGCACGAACTCAATTTAATAGAAAAGAGACACGCGCGAGTCAGAGAAAACAGCGCGATTTCTTGACTGCAAAACTCCCCCAAATGTCATGATGACAGATCTTGAACCTTCATGATCCACCAACTTGTTGCAACCGCTTGGTCCATCGAGAGGTTTTACATTATAGCTAGGTTCTTACGTATTAGAGTAGGAGCCATCGCAGCCGACCGCGGCGATGTCGAACTTGTAGTTACGTCGCTTCTCGCAGTTGAGAGGGTAGCGCACGCGCAGCCGAGCCTCGTTCTCATCTATCACCATTATCTACAAACAAACAGATAGTTCTCAATAAGTTTTATGACTATATATTAGTAAGAGCCAATGGCCCGTGTATTCTCGATGTCCTCATTAACCGTGTCCCCATTAATGGGGAAAAAAACATGCCCGTTGTCCCCAATGTAATCGTAATCTGTTGGCCAACTGTCAGTAATAGTCATTTGGTTATTAGATAGATACATAAATAGAAAATACTTTATTGTTCACCATAAAATAAAGTTTAGACAGAAACAGCTTAACTATACTTAGGTTTAACAATGGGCGGTCTTATCGCTTAGTAGCGATCTCTACCAGACAACCATTAGGCTATGACGGTAGCCTCCCAATAATAAAAATACTTTGGCTGGTATAAAAAATTAAACAGACAAGTTCGAGCAATTTTAAGCTACAGTTAGCGACGCCTTCAACACTTCAAATCATTCAAGTCAGAGAAAGACAGACCGACAAGAAAGTGATCTTTAAGGGTTCCAATTTTCCCTCTAGAGTACGGACCTCTAAAAAACTCAATGATCACTTTGAATCGACTTACGACCTAAGAGAATACTATGATTTAATTCGGACGTGATATAATTATTTTTTATTTGAATAACTTGTTTAAAACAGAAAAGCAATTAAAAGGAACGCTACTGAAAACTGAATTTATTTTATAGTATTGGTACAAGTATTTTGTTAAAATAACCAAGTCACTTCTAGTCGATAGACGTAATTAAATTATCTTTAAGAGCTAAGGAGTTACTATTTACAAACATACCTACTTTTGCATGCACATTTTGATTGCATAAGGCCTCTGTCATGGCCTTCAGAAATTTTGAAGGATTTATCTAGTACCCATAAATAGGTCTTGAGGTCTTAACTTTTGATTGGGAACTAACCACAATTTCATTTTATTTATTTATTTATTTTATTTATTTTATTTATTTTATTTATTTTATTTATTTTATTTATTTTATTTATTTTATTTATTTTATTTATTTTATTTATTTTATTTATTTTATTTATTTTATTTATTTTATTTATTTTATTTATTTTATTTATTTTATTTATTTTATTTATTTTATTTATTTTATTTATTTTATTTATTTTATTTATTTTATTTATTTTATTTATTTTATTTATTTTATTTATTTTATTTATTTTATTTATTTTATTTATTTTATTTATTTTATTTATTTTATTTATTTTATTTATTTTATTTATTTTATTTATTTTATTTATTTTATTTATTTTATTTATTTTATTTATTTTATTTATTTTATTTATTTTATTTATTTTATTTATTTTATTTATTTTATTTATTTTATTTATTTTATTTATTTTATTTATTTTATTTTATTTATTTATTACTGGCCACTCTCGCTGGAGAGTAGGCCAGTGTCCCAGCAGTGGGAACATTAGAAGGCTGTCATGATGAAGCTTAGTTGTATTTGTAAGTGAATTTGTAGTTATTATTTCCCTGCTCACTGCGTAATAATATTGTAAAAGTTTTATCATGTTTCTCAGTAAGCGATTTTGTAAATCTTATGAGAAATAACCAATGAGAAATAACCAATCTTATGACAAATAGACACCGAGCACCGGTGGTCTAGTGGTAGTGACCCCGCCTTCCGATCCTAAGGTCGTGGGTTCAAACCCGGTCGTGCACCGATGGATTTTTCTGTTCGAAAAATTTATGTGCGCAATGCCAGTGCTCTCATACGGTGAAGGAAAACATCGTGAGGAAACCGGCATGTCCAAGAACTAAAAATTCGAAAGACATGTGCCATCCACCAATCCGCATTGGGTCCGCGTGGTGGATTAAGACCCAATCACTCTCGCCTGAGAGTAGGCCAGTGTCCCAGCAGTGGGAACATTAGAAGGCTGTCATGATGATGAGAAATAAATAATCTAAACTCTAAAAAACTTTTTATACTTATAGTACTTGTGTACTTCTTTACATAATATAAAACCAGTCGCTTCCCGTCGTCTATCCCTTGTATTACGCTTCGTATGATAAACAACATTTAACAAATTTTAATGCGATTTTTAATAATAGATAGAGTAATTCAAGGCCTACACGCATAGTTTAAGCACACCAGTGCGAAGCCGGGGCGATCTAATGTAAATAAAATACAATTTATGAACTTATTAAAATATGTACTTAGTTACATTACCTACAAAATTTAAGCACAAAATACATATGAAACAGTTGAGCCATATAAAGACCGTTACAAACGATCTATCTATAGATAGCTCAACTGATCCAAATCACTACCAGACGGAAGCGTTCCCAAATTGATAGGAGATAGATGACGCTTTTTTATTTTTGTCTTTCATCTATTTTACAATAATAAATAACAATCAAATACCCACCCCCGCCGCAACCCTATCCATAGACAATGCAATAGCCAGCCACACCCCACCCCATAGTGGTGTTCAACCCTGTGGATATTACGGAGGTATGGTGCCTACTCGAACAAATAAATGTAAATAGGTTTCTTCCGCTTGCCCGAACATGTGCGACGGGATACATACAAAGCATAAGCTGAGCGATAAGCTGAGCGGTAATTGAGTTATTTATTGTTACAAAATAGTTTTAAAGATAAAACAGATGAAAAATCTCTAGTACTATTTTAACTTTTTAACTTGAGGTCATACAGTTAACATCAAGAAAAATATCCCTCCACATCAGGGATATCATCAGGAGGAGGGAAGAAACACGTGTTGATATTTTTCTTTTGATGTTAATTAACTGTGTTAAAAATATTTTTTAACCATCAACATGTAAAAAGAGGGGTATAACACACCAGTTTGACCGCTACGTGTGTGCGTCTGTTTGTCTGTCTACGGTACTACCCGTAGCCCTTAAAAGGGTAAACCGATTTGAATATGTTTTTTTATTTGAAAACAGGTTTTCTAACAATGGTTCTTGGACATGTTTTATCAAAATTACTTTAGCCGCTTCTAGGTCTTAAGTAACTTTTTTATTAGATGATGTTAATCAATCACCGCTAATCGCTCCGCTCATGCGCAACCGTCTCCTTACATTATAATAGTGTTTTCAAGTGTGCCAAAATCATTTTATTCCGTTAGGTTAAGTAGCAATCTAATGTAAATGGCTTGTCGAAAATATAACTTATATCGTATAATACCTATTCAATTCTAAACAGGGGAAAATGTTTATTTATTACAATATGATGCTGCAAACAATATTGGAGCGATGCGTGGGTTGAATAACTAATGGAACGCCACGCGACTTTGTCTGCGTTGAGTTTTTTGACCGAACGAGCGAAGCGTCTCTACTTCATGTTAAACTTTCGTATGTCTGTTTGTTGGTACTCCTATAAAAAGGTCGTATTTTATAACCGATCTAGACGAAACTTGGACGTGTTTTGTGATTTTATACTATAGCCCAAACAGTAAAGGTGTGGTAAAGGTAACAGCGGGTTGATCACATAATTTTGTTAGCGACCAACTCTATTGATCTCTATCTCAAACTGTCTAATAGCACTAATAGTAACAAGACTACTTTATTAATAATTTTTATATTGTTTTTATAATAAAAATTTTCTTTATTTCCTGTTTTTATATTGCTAGTGAGAGCACCGGTGGTCTAGTGGTAGTGACCCCGCCTTCCGATCCGAAGGTCGTGGGTTCAAACCCGGTCGTGCACCAATGGATTTTTCTGTTCGAAAAAATTATGTGCGCAATGCCAGTGCTCTCATACGGTGAAGGAAAACATCGTGAGGAAACCGGCATGTCCAAGAACTAAAAATTCGAAAGACATGTGCCATCCGCCAATCCGCATTGGGTCCGCGTGGTGGATTAAGACCCAATCACTCTTGCCTGAGAGTAGGCCAGTGTCCCAGCAGTGGGAACATTAGAAGGCTGTCATGATAGATATTGCTAGTTTTGTATTATGGTTTTTTTTAAGCTTTATATTTTATTATAATAAGTTTTTTTTACACTACATTATCGTTTACGCTAAGACTCTACATTCATTTCTGTTCAGTAGCTTATTATTGTTTATTAAATTGAGGAAACTTCACTGGTTTATGCAAGTTGTAAAAATTACAGTGTAATAGTACTGTTTGTTTTCCAAAAAAAAAAATAGACAGTTTGACCAAGCGACAATGAAACTAATTTACTTGACACTGGCAGAACTGTGGCGAAGAAGAAGAAGAAGACAATTATTGTCATATTAGACAGTTTGAGATGGAGATCAATGGAGAATGGTCGCTAAGAAATCATCTTGTTACAAAATTATGGATTGTCTTTGGCAATTTTGTCAAAACGACATGGGTCCTCCCATTTTAATTATTTTTCTCGTGTTATTTTAAGTTTTTTTTTTGGTGGCAGTTTATTCAATTTAACTTGTTTACTTAGCACAAGTGTAAGTAATTGAAATGGAGGGGTGATGTTGGTTGGTAATTTAGTCAAAGGCTTTCCAAGGGAATTTTGAAAGAAACGCCGCCATTTCTTTCAAAAGTTTGTTTGTTTATATTGCCATGCGACAATCAAACTTATTTACTTGACACTGGCAAAATTGTGGCAAATATGCCACAGAGTCCAAAACGAAGAAGAAGAAGAAGTAGTAATTATGGTTGAGTCTCCCTTGTTAAACCGACCAACTTATGTCTTGAGTTGACTTGACTTCTTTGTGTGTGGTTTCTGTGGCTTAGTTGTCACATGTCTCAGATCCTCCATTGTCTTACTGTTTCAACCCTGTCGACATTGACATTGGCAAAATTGTGGCAAACTCAGCCACAGACGCCACAAATTAAAAGAAGAAGAAGAAGAAGAGATTGATCACAGTTACATGTAATTAAGGGGCTTATGTGACATATATGATTACCATCAGGCAAAATTGGCCTTCTCCTGACATGCTGACATAAAAAAAGCCAGACTGGGCGAAGTCTGACTTGTTTGATGAATGAAGTAAATAATTAAAAAATAATGTTGGACAATCCACACAGCAGTGTCCACATGCAGTGGATGATGATTATGATATCCTCAGGAAAGAATATTTTCATAACACAAAACAAGCAACGCCTTGAGCGCTTCAAAATCAATATCTAAAAGAAGGAACAGACTGGAAGCTCAGTTTGAAACTATCGTTGCGGGACTTGCGGGAAGCGAGCCGAAAAGAATGGCAGCAGTAACAATTTAAGTTTGTGTATAGGTATAGTTCTCACAACGGTTCTCGGCCGTCGTGAAATTAGCCGTTCAGATGCGCGATAGTAAAGTTCTTTGTGGTAGAGCTCGTCCGGAGAAGAACTACCACCACATCTATTTTTGCCGCCAAGCAGTAATGCTCGCGTTACTGTGTTCCGGTTCGAAGGGTATGGTTTCCGGTGAAATTACAGGTACATGAGACTTTCTATCTAACGTCTCGGGGTGGTAACACGCAAATGATATTTGAAAATGTAAGCGTACATAGGCTACGGAAACCGCTTACCATCAAGTGGGCCGTACGCTTGGTTGCTACTTTAGTGGTATAAAAAAAAAAGCATCTTCAAATAGTTAAAAATAAGGTCGCCTCCCTCCGTCTTTCTCTCTGTATACCTGGTGATAGGACTCTTCAGCAAGAGTCCGTCTTGGTGGGTACCACCGCAGTGTCAGATCTACCTCCAAGCAGTAGTGTGCAAGCTGCACTGTGTTTAGCTTTGAAGGGCACTGTAGCAAGTGAAATTACTGGGCAAAAGATACATAACAGCAACATCTCGGGGTGATGAGCGCAGTGCAGTGCCACGCAGAACTTAAAAACTTTAAGCTTTGGGTGGTACTGCATCTGTTATGGTCAGGCGTGGTGCTTAACATCAGGCGGGCGACTTGACCGTCTTGTCACTTACTGACATAAAAAAAAAATTATACCTATCTATGTACGTTTAGATTTTTTACAACTGGTTGTTGGTTCGATTCCCAACCAGGACATAAAATGTTGGTTTTGTGTCTGAATATTTCGTATTTAAAATACATTATGTAATTACGTGTATAATTATTATAGGTGTAATGTATTTAGATGTATCTTGTATCTTGTTGTATGGTGTATCGACGACCAATGTGGCGCGGTGGGCGAAGGTCCGCCTGCGACGCGGAGGTTGCGGGTTCGATTCCCGCCTTGGGGCAAATGTTTGTAGGATCTGCAAATATTTGTTCCGGGTGTTCTGGGTGTTTTCTATGTATAATAAAAAATATCTATCTATGTATTGTGTTGTATTAAATATATATCAGTCATCTAGTACCCATAACACAGCTCCTGTTTAACATCAGCTTACCTTGGGGCTAGATGATGCTGTGTGGATTGTCCAGCATTATTTATTTATTTATTTTATTTATTTATTTAAAATACATACGTATTATCTGTTTCCTATAGTAGGTACAGGCTTTGTTTAGTTTGGGCACAGGTTTGGAGCTGGATAGCCCTGTGAAATGTTCTCCCAGTATTTATTTCTACTTATATAAAGTAACAGAAAATCAATATAATTTCCCCGAAGTTTATTAGAAAAAAATACCATACATTTCCACGGCACTCGCCGGCAATGGCAACACTCATCGAGACCCGCGCAGTGAAACCGTACAAGTACAAAAAATACAAAAATATAACTACACAGTAGAGTTATTGGTTTAATCTTGTAAAATTGTAGCGAGCGTTTCTCGCAATACTGTAGCTAGTAACATGAGTGTGTGTATGTTTGCTTACACAGCTGGTTGTTAGACTACAACGCTTATATACTTGATACCTAAAAGTGTAATTCAAATGCCAGATAATGATTTTCTATTGTTTATAACGACGGACGACAAATGTGGCGCGGTGGGAGAAGGTCCGCCTGCGAAGCGGAGGTTGCGGGTTCAATTCCCGCCTTGGGACAAATGTTTGTAGGATCTGCAAATATTTGTTCCGGGTGTTCTGGGTGTTTTCCATGTATAATAAAAAATATCTATCTATGTATTGTATTGTATTAAATATATATCAGTCATCTAGTACCCATAATACAGCTCTGTTTAACAGCAGCTTACTTTGGGCTAGATGATGCTGTGTGGATTGTCCAGCATTATTTATTTATTTATATAAAAAGACATTTAATTGCTAAAAGTTTTTATAGATTGGACGAAGCTTTTGCTGATAAAGAACTTTTTACTGATGGCCATGCTATTTGTTAAATTTTAACTTATTTCTGACGATGCTATTGCAGATACTACTTCTGAATTTGTTTGTGACATATTAATTTGTATTTTACATATTGTATTTTTAAGACAATTTAATTATTTCTATGATATCACTTAAACATACCTAATTATAATAATTTATTATAATGTTTGTAATTTATGACAATCCAATAACATGTAATTTGTCAAAGGAAAATAAATTGAAAATTGAAATTTCAATTTTTTTTTTATGTCAGCAAATGACAAGACAATCAAGGCGCCCACCTGATGTTAAGCACCACGCCTGACTATAACAGATGCAGTGCCACTCAAAGCTTAAAGTTTTTAAGTGGTATTTCACCATATTTAATTATATTTTTACTAGCTGACCCGCGTGGTTTCACTCACCTTTTTAACCTTCCTTGGACTCACACAAAAACTACAAGAACAAAATTAGCCAAATCGGTCCAGCTTTTTTGAGTTTTAACGAAAATAACGAAAAGCTATTCAATTTTATATATCGGCGCGTTTGGTTTCGAACCTATTACCTAAGAATCAGATTACAAGGTTACCTATGAGTGGTTGACTATGACCAACCACTCATCATCATCAACATGACAGCCTTCTAATGTTCCCACTGCTGGGATACTGGCATACTCTCAAGCGAGAGTGATTGGGTCTTAATCCACCACGCGAACTCAATGTGGATTGAAGGATGGTCAACCACTTCGAGTCATAAAATAAAAAATAGTCTTACTTTTGCCTTCGTACGAAACCATGATTAATTTTTAATCAGGTGACAAAATAAATTTAAGTGAGGTAAGTAAAGGTAAAAGTTATAGCTGACAGCGTGCAATTAATATTCTATAATGTGCTTGATCATAATAATGAAGTACCTACCCTACACTAATTCAATATTGTGCCAGAAACACTCGTCGAGCTCCGGGAACCATCAGGGTCCAAGTACGAAAACTTGAAAACTAAGTTATTGGTTCACTAGCGCTTGTATAGCAATATTGTGCTGGTAACGAATGTGCACGGGTCATGGTACGCTTGTAAAATGGCGACAATTTTTGAGAAACTTTTATACTTACCTACAATTTTTTTTGTTAGCAAATATCGAGTCGTTTAGCTGATGTTAAGTGCAAGCTTACAAGTTTATTTTAATAAGTGTGGCTAGCTGTTGTCCGCGTCTTCGTTCGCGTAGAACTCTGGAAATATACTTTTTTTTCGGGATAAACAAACATCTAAACATCCTAATTACAGAATTATAAGTTCTGACGGTTAAGAGCACCGGTGGTCTAGTGGTAGTGACCCCGCCTTCCGATCCGAAGGTCGTGGGTTCAAACCCGGTCGTGCACCAATGGATTTTTCTGTTCGAAAAATTTATGTGCGCAATGCCAGTGCTCTCATACGGTGAAGGAAAACATCGTGAGGAAACCGGCATGTCCAAGAACTAAAAATTCGAAAGACATGTGCCATCCACCAATCCGCATTGGGTCCGCGTGGTGGATTAAGACCCAATCACTCTCGCCTGAGAGTAGGCCAGTGTCCCAGCAGTGGGAACATTAGAAGGCTGTCATGATGATGATGAAGTTCTGACATCCTTTAAAACTACAATTTATTTTTGAAAATCCAACTGTCATATTGAAGTGTGTAAATAATAAGAGGCTTAAATTGGTCTAGTTTGCATGTAAAATGCAAATGTCTCTTAAAAAAAGAAGTTTCGCTAATATATATTTTTTTTCTATTATAAAAGTTAACGAATCGTGTTTCTGCAACTGACAAAATGAAGTGATTGAAATGAAGAATCAGGTTATAAAGTTTCACTTACATACGTTTTGTAATTGCTTAAAAAATTAAGATCCTTGCCGCCAAAAGGTCCAATTCGTCATCTTAATACTATTTGTAGTTTTCTTAGATGTTATTCTGTCATGGATACGAGTGCATGTCTTTGGAAAGAGCTTTACAGTTTTGAAAAAATAACATGCAGGTATGGTGAAATATTCTATGCATGTGTACCTCAAAAGAAAAATAAAAAAAAACAGTTTCCTAGTTTTTCTTCGAAATTTTTACAACACTAAGATTCTTAAGTCTAGATGGCAAAAGTTTTTTAACGATTTAAGTCCTAGGAACGAGCTAATAAACCGGTGGATTGCGGCTTAACTTACTTCATTAGTTCTTTATTGGAAAGCTTTTAGATTGAGTTTTAAACTTGTAATAAGACCGATTTCGCTTTGAGCTTTTGAAGGACTCAACTCATTGATAAAATACTAGTGCCAGGAGAAAATTACGAACTGTGAACCCAAGGACTAAGTTTTAAAAGAAGTTCGGATTTTACGCTCGATATATTAATAAGAAAACTGGATTAATGAATTGGAAAGTGTCACCATTTTCTTGAAACATTGAATGAAAAAGACTTTTGGAATGCCGCGCTTGCGACTTTTGCTGCGTTAAGTATTTCTTTCATTTAGACTTCAAATTGCTGCGGAGATTTGAAATTTGAGAATTGCTATTTCTATAAATTATCTTAATTATCTTAATTATCTTATTAAATATATCATCCATAGCCCGATTTCACCCACTGCTAGGTAATAGGCCTCCCTTTGTATGTGCCACACCTCTCAGCCCTGTGCTAGCCTTATCCAGGTTCGGCCCGCGATTTTTCTATTCACAAGAGCTTAATCTATCGGCTACAAAACCTCAAATTAACAGCAAACAAAACCTAAACCAAGCATAAAACTTCCACAAAACCGGTAATCTACTGTAGTTAATACATTTTTACGGTTGCCAAATAAAACACACTTGCAATGCAATGCATTCCCGGGTTTACAACGGGCTGTAAAGTTTATTTCTCATTGTGTCAGATACATTGTAGCCACAGCCAGTTTGAGAGAGCTAGATTACTGTAAATATCTTTATTAACATTACAGTACCTACACAAACAACCAAAACTATATAGGCTAAAATTATGATGATGCAATGACATAAAAGTCTTCTGACGACGGTTCTCTTCTTGAACAGACTCGAGTTACAAATACTGATTGAAAACTGGAAACATCTTTATCTTATCTTTATTATTAGCGATCAAGCAGACTTCACAGTAACGCAAGATGTAATAATACGTCCGAACATAAAGTTTAAGCCGAAAAACAGTTCGCATCCAACTTATTCTTGCAAAGATTTAACAGCCAGTCTGGCTCGACATAACTTTTCAACTCCTATCGTAAAATGGCACTCTGCCTGTGTGAAGTGTAACTGCTGTTGTTCCGTGCCACCACGGAGTAGCTGATGCAAATTGTCGTTGTTTACGAGCTGTACTGTGTTTCGCTTGATTTATCGTGCGCGGTAACTGGCTACGAACAGGTGTCGGTTTCTTGCGCAGATTTATAAGATTTTGACATGAGTACTTTATTTTGCAAATCTATTTGCGCAGTCGATTTTTTGCGTTATTGCTGCTGTATTCGGCGTTATATGAAAAATAATACACGTGTATATCTCCCATGATACTTGTACATACGTTAATATACCGACAGTTTGCGCACTAACATTTGTTAGTTGCCACAGAGGCACAGAATGCAGAGCTCAGAAATCGTTGTTCATCTGGTAAAATAGAGTTTATGTTTGTTATCTCCGTTCTTCCAATACTCTCTTAGCAGCTAAACATCGGTGGTCTAGTAGTAGTGGTCCCCGCCGCGTTGATCTTAAGGTCGAGGGTTTGAATCCGGCTGTGCACTAATGGATTTTTCAGTAAAAAATTGATGAGCGTGTCGCCAGTCGCTCAAACGGTAAAGGGAAATATTGGGAAGAAACCAGTTAGTATTCTATAAGTCCGTCTTGGTGGGTAAAACCACAGTGTCAAATATTCTGCCTCCAAGCAGTGGTGTGCAAGCTGCACTGTGTTAAGGTTCGAAGGGCACTGTAGTGAATGAAATTACTGGTCTTAGCGTGATGAGCGTAGTTTCCTAACAAAAACCTAAAAGTAAGTGTGCCGAATATAGGGGACACAGTCTTATATGTAATTTTTTTTAGCATTACTTTTATTTTTATTTTCAACTCACACAGGATGAATGAACTGCGCAGTTCTCAACTTACCTCATTTTGCTAGCGTGCGGCCGATGTTTTGCACAGGCTAAAATGCAATTTAGTTGCAATAATCCTGTACAATTAGTCATTTTACGACTGAATTTGGTAAATGTTTTGACTGTAGTTAAACTGAATAATAACGTTTTATTTGAAACACTTTATGGCTCTTACAACGGAAAATCATCCAGTCACCCATCAAATTATAACCTCGGTGACGCTAACTCAGTTGCGTCATTTAAAAGGTCTAAGCGTACTAAAAAGTAAGTAAGTAAGCGTATGTAGGTATTTAAGCGTACTTAAATATCTATTGCAAAGAACCTAGTGCCATTGTATTAAGACACACGTCACGTGACAGTTGCTGGCCTTGCAAAGCCCCATTCCACCAAAACCATTTTTCAATTTAGCTCATGAAGAACGGTGTAGTGTCGTCGTTATTACAAAATATATCATAAAATTGTGAACGTGGTAGTAGATACAACATTTTTCATCGTAACTTTGCGACATTTTTATTAATTTGTGGTACCTACGAGTGAAAGAGACACATGATATTGATCCGAGCTGTTAGTTCTCTACGACGCTACACGTGTAGAGCGTTGGATGCGCCACGTGTGTAGTGTGGTCTTGACATTATTGTATCAATAACATCTTCCACATAACCCATGGCACAACTGGTGGTGTCAAAGAAACTGTCGGAGATAGAGAAACTGTTTTAATCACTCAATAAAGAGAACTTAAGAGTTCAATTTAGCGGTTCAAAATATTGACTTTTCGTGCCATTTTTAGGTCAATGAACAAAATGATCAAAGATTTAAATGGGAGTATAAATGAAATGAAATGAAATAATTTATTGAAACAGAGAACATAAATATTAACAAATGTAAAATTAATTTACAAAATTAACTGTGTCAGTTTCTCGTCAATACAAAAGGTGTTGCAATAAGTAATTAGTTAAAATATACCTATTCAATAAATAGCAAATAAGAATAAAATAGGTTTATGCTTAGCATATCTATGCTTGTGACTATTTGTTGCAATAAGTAATTAGTTAAGTTAAGCACATTAAATATACCTATCCAATAAATAGCAAATAGGAATAAAATATATATATATATAGGTTTATGCTTGTGACTACCGTCACATCATTGAACGAGTTTTAAGTCGCCGATCTTTCGCGGCGCGGAATGCCAATACATTTAACTTCAAAAAATTTTTAGTCGGCACACTACGCGGAAAGATCAGGAAAATCCGTTCAATATGGCACTAGCCTAATTGTCGTGGTCAATACTATCAAAAACTAAAACCAAAATGCGATGATTCACTAATTTTCCTTATTTTAGATCCCAGCGGATCTCGGCCTTCATGAAGTTAGCCGTTTGATGCGCGATAGAATGTCTTTGCGCATCACAAACGGCTATCTTCAAGATGGCCCAGATCCATCGGCAGGACTATACAAAGGTCTCAATTAAGAACCTCATCCTTTTTCGAAGTCGTATAAAAGGTACATAAACTGACCTCGAATGGTGCTTCTCCATGGTGCTTGTTGTTGAGGATGAGGAAGGAGCAGAGCGGGCCGCGCGCCCTGATGGCCGGGGTCACCTCCACGAGGGTCTCGTTCTCGCGGATCAGGCCGTGGTAGCCCTCCTCCGGATCCGACAGCACCAGGTACGGGATATCTGGAAAGGAAAACGATATTTAGTTAAAGATACGCTCGTGCCTCCTACTTTCTTCTGCCGGCAAGCAAAAAAAATACAGTCTTCTATGAAATGTCAACTCTTCCGTGTTTCCGTTCTCCGTGCTTGAGCTGATCAGGTATTCTAATAAAATTGAATGGTCATTGTGTTATGTAGAAAATTACGAAGTATTCCTGCGAACTGCATACTTTTTATTCCCATAAGTGCACACAATTTGTGCCGTTCGTGGGAATGGCGTTCAACATATGATAATAACGTTTATTCACCAAAAAATGTACAATTTAGGTACACAATATCAAACGTAAGAAAAAATATAATATAGACAGCACGTAAGAATAGCTTTTAAATAAGAAGGAGGTGCTTAGGCACAGAAAGGTGCACGTCCCTAAATGTAGATAGGTAGGTTAAGTAATGAGGTAGGTGCATAAGTGGGCCGTACGCTTTATTGCCACTTTAGCGGTATAATAAAAAAATACTGTCAGTCAATCAGTTGTCGTTAGTCAATCAGTACCGTTACGGGTTAATATCATACAGTTTAGGTGCAAATTTTTAGAATGTAAGTTATTTCTCCGTCACCACGGAAGCCGTAATTAAGAGAAACCCGATTAAATTTCATAAACCCCATAAAACTATAGCAACCGTTGATAATAGACCCCCTTGTCCTAAGCACACCCTGCATTCATGCCTGCTGATTATGTAAATGGCAGTGTCGTCGGCAGTATATTAGCTAAGCTATTTGTGTAACTTCACTACGTTGTTAGGGATGGGAATTTAATATCAAAATCGATATCGATGATATTTTAATGTACGAAAACCACGCGATAATGTACAAAAGTTGTTGTTACTCCCACAGCCTTTTATTATTATAGTAAGTGCCTACTAGAAACAAGTCCGTACGTCACTTGCATAATATCATTTTAAGAGTAGTAGAGTTCTCTGTGATAGAGCTCGTCCGGGGAAGGACTACCACCATACCTATTTCTGCCGCAAAGCAGTAATGCTCGCATTGCTGTGTTCCGGTGTGAAGGGTATGGTTTCCGGTGAAATTACTGGCACATGAGGCTTTCGATCTTAGCCTTAAGGTGGCAACCCGCAAGTGATACCTCTGGTATTGCAAGCGTCCATAGGCTGCGGTAACCGCTTACCATCGTGTGGGCCGTATGCTTGGTTGCCACTTCAGTTGTATAAAAAAAAAAAAAAACATTTAACAAAAACGAGACAAGAAGCAGGTTCCTTGTTGGGTGCCAACTATTGTCAGTGTACTGTAGATACTTATGTAGGTAGGTATCTGTTCAACTACATTTAAAACTTTTTAATGTCACATCGTGTCGTCGAATAAACGACAGAAAAGCAATACAAAACCTTGAGTGTATAAAAAACCTCCGAAAATGTACCACGTTGGGCGCCAATATTTTACAACAAATTTATAGCTTCAGCAGTCAAACGGTATCTTTACTGTATCCGCAGTTTCTACAAAAGCTACTTAAGGGAACTCTAGGTAAAATAAAGATTATAATATTCATTACATCAGTAACTTTAGGGGCAAGATCTCCGTTGGGACCACTCAGGAACCGGAACCGTCTGACAGCTCCGTCTGTAACGTTTAAATGCGGGGTATTTACGATATATTATCCCTGTTCTTAACATAGATACGTAAGATGGTGTCAAATTAAGTATTAAGACTCTTATAGCTAAGAGAATAATCAGACCTAAGTTAAAATTCAGACTCATAATCATCGACAAATCATTTACAGCTTGGAACACCACTAGTACAACTAGTATGGTTACTAAGAGCCCATTTCATTAAAATCCACTACACTGTACCGGCATAGCATACAGCTGGTATGTCATGGGTCGACTAATCGCCGCGTGGTAACTTTGTCCTCAGACTAATCATCTAACTTAGCTGAATACTCATGCTTTAAATGTGTTCTAACATGAGCTTAGTAAGCACTGTGGGACCAAACTAGTGTATTTTCTAAGTTCAAACAAGTTAGTCTGAAACTAGTTCGGTCATTTACCGTACATGCTAGGTATCAACCCAGTCCAGACAGCGTCTGTATGATCTCTATACATCTAGTGCAACTAACTTGTCACTAGACGCTGAAAAATAATCTTCTGTAGAACATAGTTTTAAGTAACTATGTCTATGTCTAAGTAATTTTTATTCTGTCAGTCCGGTATCGACCACCGCTGGGCCTCGTATCGCTTTTGCTTTTGCTCTTCGATGTTGCTCGATCACCCAGTTTTCAGATCTTTAAAAAGTATTCTTTATATGGTCAGGTTTATCACCATTATAATCACCAACTTCTCACTTTACAAACTGCTTCATGTATAGGCCTCATTTTGCTTGTGCTATGAACTGCGAATCTGCGACGCTTCTCTAGTCTTATCTAAATATAAGGTATTTGGCCCTTGGTATGGTCTTTGGGCAAACGATACCTCGCCAATGGATGACCGACGTCTATACCCAGAGCTACTTTTCGATCAGTGCGACCATTCGGTTGCCATGATATTTTAAATAGTAAATTATTGATCTTTTTTTTTTTTTTTTCTTATAATAAAATAAAAAAAATATCTAGTCTAGTTAAACAAGATGTATAAAAATCCCTTACCTAGATGTAATTTTAGCATGTATCATTCATGTATCATTTTGATCAATGATGTATCATTTTGATCGTACAAAATAAATCGCCACACATAATCAAACACTTCATACAATAGGTGCAGGAATAACGATTACGTATTCCCTCTGTGCCTTGCGGCCAGGAGAGCTCCCTGACGGATCTACCGGAGCTCTCGTTAGAGCCTCCGGGGTTGAGGCGCATCCGGTGTAAGGGTAGTTTTATTCAATGGATACCTTACAGTCATGGCATAAATAGTCAGCCATCGTTTTGTCACGTCACACCTCTGGGCCTGACTCATGCATAGCTACTGCTATATCAGCAAAAATGTATATGGTTTAGGTGGTATAAAGATTAAGATTATCATTATATTTTATTGACCTACTAACACACGATGGACTTTATTTTGTCAGAAATAATTATATTTTGATTTGATTTGCGATGTTTTTTGTAATTTTTTTAATCTATCAAATAAATTCTAATATGAAAAAAAAACATAAATATAGGGATGATGATGATGATGATGATGATGATGATGATGTCCTCCTTGACGTATCCGTCAACGGCGAACCCTGTTAGCTTCGGACATGAGAGCGTAGATGACTCGCAAACCAAATTTAGTTTTGAAGATCCTGTATTTTTGATATAGGGATAAACAGTGTTTAACTAAAAAGTTACGTCATTCCAGCCTGACTTGACGGAACCCTCAAAACATTATTTCATCCTTAATCCATACATTTCCTTTCCAAAGCCCAAAGTAATCAGGTCCAAACGTCAAAGGTTGCTTCATATCATCCCACGGGAGGGAACTATTCAAACCGTTACGCAAACATAATAACAGAAATCAAGCTGTTTGTTTGATCGCACGCAAAACGTTTAAAGGGTGCGAACCTGTTTGTGGTGGCGGATTTATGTAGGGGGGAGGTTTGGGATTTGATTGCACTTTTGCTTCCGCCTTGTTTGTTTTTGTCGGTTGTTCTTTATGCCGTCCTTCGTCCTTCTCTGACACCTCGTTCTATAGAATTTTCTTGTCTACTTTTTTATTATTGTGGAGTGGAAAATATTCTTTAGTCAGTACCGTAGTTAAATAGTTATATAATTAATAATAGTAGTTTTATTTTGTCTATGATGTTGTATCGGTACATAACATTATTATTAACTATATCATAGTATTACTTACTTAACAGCCAGTGTGTGAATAAGATGCAAAAAATTGTACCGCAGGGTAAGCTCAGTTCCCCGCACTAAATCTAAATAGCCTATACATACAGCCAATAGCCTAAAGGGGTTACAAAGATTCACCGTACATATTCTTTCTCACAAATTATCAGTGACCTGAAAATTTTTAATAGTCTTGTGTTAACTTTTTTTTGAACCCTAAACAATATTACTGACTAAGGTCTTCAAAATTAAGGTTACTTCTCTTAGCCTATGTGGGGACAGCCAGTTGTTATTTTATGTTACCCGTGAGAAAATCATCCATATAAATAAATACTTCATTGTGTAAAAACATTTTTTTTTCTACTTAGGTAGTTCGTCCAGTAACAAAGTGCTCAAAAGGCCGTAAATAACCCGCGGCCTTCCCTTTGTAAATGTTATCGTGAAAATATGCCATTCTTCGGGCAAAAAGAGTTTTGTAGGTACCACGGTGGGCGCCACTTTTTGCTTCACCAATGCTATGATGTGGGCAAATTTTGAACAAAAACATCCCTTGTGTACACTAAAAATATTGCCTAAAACATCACTAATCAAATTGTAGTTAATGGGTAAAAGACCAAGACAATAAATTCTTGCATAGGAGCTGATTCTACGACTTCGTTCCTTTTGAACTTAGCCCATAATAATTAGAACTTCTTTAAATACTTGTATGAAATTAATATTACAATGTTATGCTTTTAATTACGTGCTACTAACGCTTGTTATAGTATTACCTTAGATAGGTACCTAGGGTACCTATCCTACCATATTTAATGCGAAAGTCTATACTATAACACAATACATCTATATTATAACGTTTAAAACACAAGCTTTCAGAACGTAATCCGAAAATCCTGTGGCCCACATTGCCGTCAAACCGAGTAAATTGAAATAAATAGCTTATCTGCGGAGAAAATTAATCTATGAATCAATTCAGCTGACAACTGACACAGTAATTTGTATGTATTACTCACGAGAGCATAAAAACCCCTTTGGGGTAGCGCGATCGAAATTATCATTAATCTTCTTAGGAATACTGTCAGTATAAATGATAAAATGTGAAATTATAAAGAAATCGTGGTAATTATACATCAAAACGAGAGTTTTTGTTATATTAATCGATACAAATGGGTGGATGAAAAAGACCCAATCACTCTCGGATTTGTGAATTATTTCAAAATACGAGTTTCAATGACTTTTTACTTTACAAGGTATGTTCTCTATCCTATTTTAGGGGTAAAAAAAAAATAGAAATTTTGTCTTATAAGCTGGTATAATTTCAATCAGTTAGCAGGTCTGGAAAAGAGTCTTGACAGAACCAGTGGTACGGTGACAGAACGGATGGTACCAGTTTTATCCTGAGATGCCCTAAAACATCAAAAGATCTACCGTCTCAAATGGACTTCGGCACAGACAGTCCATTTGAGCTCTTGTGAGCCATAAATGCAGATGAGCCGACAATCCTATAAATTATTGAAAAGGTCCGATAGACCCGTGGACGATCTCGTATTCTCGTAGGGGTGTGGACAGCTAACGTAAGTCTTCTGACACAACAGTGTATTTAAAACGCTCGCCATTTTCAGATGTATATAAATCTTTTTTTTTATAAATTCGTTCGTTCGTCATGTATGAGTCAGTGGCTAACCCTGGTGACAGAGTTTCTAGGCTGCCCGAAGGCCTCTGTCATGGCCTAACAACTTTGAAAAAGCCGGGACCGACTGCTTAACGTGCCCTCCGAAGCACGGAAGCGCTCAGTTGAAATTGCCACTGGCGGTCACCCATCCAAATGATGACCCCGCGGAACAGTGCTTAACTTCGTTGATCTGTTAAGAACAACTTAGCCAGCCACGTCACGAGCGCTCCTTTTTATAAATAAAAAACATTATATTTTTTCAAGAACACACTGCATATTCTGCCAAAACAATAAGTAGAGATGACATGGTACCAGATATACCATTTATAAATTAAAATTGAGAATTTAGTAAATTAAACTAGTTTAAACTCAATGTATTGTAAAACGTATCATCGTACAACGTACATAACTCTTGTTATTTATAATTGAACATGAAATGCACTGTGCCTGCATAAACGAGCAGTTTAACAAGTTAATTAGCTGGTTAATTGGCTTCTACTACGTCTCGCAAATTAGATGCTATTGATATACTGATCATCATACATATTAATATGCAATTACATTTGTATATCTTGATACTCTTGTCTGATTTAACTCATACAGTTACCACTAGGTACATAAATACTTACCACTACTCAAGTACAACCTATCGACCAACTACAAGCAGAACAGAGTAGTAGAGTTCTCTGTGATAGAGCTCGTCCGGGGAAGGACTATCACCATACCTATTTCTGCCGCCAATCAGTAAGGCTCGCATTGCTGTGTTCCGGTGTGAAGGTTATGGTTTCCGATGAAATTACTGGCACATGAGGCTTTCGATCTTAGCCTCAAGGTGGCAACCCGCGAGTGATACCTCTGGTATTGCAAGCGTCAATAGGCTGCGGTAACCGCTTACTATCTTTTAGGCCGTACGCTTGGGTTGCCACTTCAGTTGTATTAAAAAAAAAAAGAACAAACTAAGGCCTGATGATGATACCGGCTAACATCATTTAAAATGGAAGCCAAATGGTCAATAAATTAAAATGGACATTCGAAACAAAGCGTTTAAATAGATCTATCACAAAATACCAACCAGCCGTGACAATCCTTTTCTATAATACTTATGTTATTTCTGATTCTGACCCATAAAACTCGCCCAACAACTCTCCACTCTCTACCACAAGTAACAATAACATGACAGCTGCGTGACAGGTAATTGCACTACCCGATGTCACCTGTCAATGTCACTACACGTTCTTACGGAAATTACATTGAAATTCAGCGCTCACGCTCAATATTCGAAATACGAGTTCATTTTAAATTCATAAACCTTGCGTGGAGGGTCTCAAATATGAAGGCACTTTGGCTGAAATACAGAAATGAAAACATTATTATATTTGCCGACACGACAACGTTTCAAGATTGGTTAACAAACATTTTCTATTGTGTATTATTTATGAAAAACTAGCTAGTAGCTATAGATTTAGTCACGTGGTATGCTGTTTAAAATGATGCTTTTTCTCTTCGTCAGCGGAGCGGATTCATTAGTTAACGACAGTTTGTAGTTCTCTCTAGAAGTTGAATTTCAGTAATTCCTTTCAATTCACCTGCTTCAGTCTATTATGATAGGCAAGTTAATGGTTCAAAGAGGTGTCGGAAAGTAAATAGCTGCTTGGCTTCACATAAATGCAACATCAAAAAGGACGGGAATTACGAAAGTAGAAAATATAAAAATAATAAAAATGTTTAGACTAGCAAGAAAATTTTAAAAGAATGGCTGCCAACCTTTAGTAATAGAGAGACACTGAGAAAAAGGAAATCTAAAATCGTACCGGTTGCTGTCGAATAGTGTAAGCAAAGATGGCGGGGGCCCACACAATAGTGAGGGCGCAATTTGCGAAATGAAGACTGTCATGGCCTCACGGAACAGTCAAGAGGGGAGTTTTCGGGTGAGTTTTCCTTAGATGACCTACTTTATTGGCGTTCACCTTTTCGAAATGCTTTGTAAGCTTCTGAAGGCATAATTATGCTTATTCTGATTCTTATGCTAATGGAAATCGCTGGATTGGATTTAAGGGATTTTAGGACACGCAAACCCGAAAGACGTCCGTGAGTTAAGAATAGTTTCTCTGCAGAAAAGCCATAATTATCTATATTATTATTAATATTATTAATTATGTTACTGGAATGATTATTCTTATCAGGTTCAATTGCCGTAATAATAAATAATAATAATAAATTAGCATGATGAATCATAATTGTGATCAATGGTTTATTAGGACTCAGCTTGGAGAGTAGTGTTGGATTCACATCATAATTATAATTTGCTTGTTTTTTTTATAAAATTTATCAAATGACAGTGCTTATTTGACGAAACTAGACAATAAAAAAATTACAACAAAAACATCTTCTAAGAGGTGTATCTGACCAAGATAGCGTTACCGTAACGTGCTGTACTGTATTGTATCTAGATTGTATCAGTCAAATGCAAATGTATTCATTATTCAATGGTCCAATCAATGGTTGGTCGTTCAGACTTTATCTCCAAAGCTTGCCGCTTTTGTTTAGGAATTCCTACCTAATCCTGTGACTGACAAGCAATGGAGAGAAAACAAAGGGTTACTACCTGTGTCGTGTGACGTCTAGCGCAAATGCCAAGCGTTCCAAAATCGAAATGCGAATCCAGAAGAATCTAGGTTTTGCTCGAATATTGTACTTTTAATACGGTTTTAATCTATAAAAGCAGAAAAACTTACTTATCTGAATTGTACTGCTCAATAAACTGTGACAAATAGAATAGAATAGACATCAATAAAGCCTTTTGAACTATTGTCTACGAGTAGGTACTTTGTTCGTACCTTGCTCGGATTATTCAAAACGTAATAGATTTTAAATCTCTACCTACACGAAAATACCAAAATCTGAGTAAACTTCCAACAGAAAAAATACAGATTCTTAAAAGATCCCTTTGAGTTATTTTAACCTTTTAGGAAAAACCCTTTCAGGAATCGATTCCAAACAATGATTTCCATCGGGACTTGCGGAGACTTGTCACAGGAATCAGAAAACCCAGTTCAAACTGAACCGGACCAGGTACGTATCTTGGCTTGTAACTGCGGTTTCCAACTTGCTCTGGAACTTTTTCCTGCAACCGACTTCTCATAACTTTATGATAGTTGCATCTACCACAGATCAAACAACAGTGCAACTTTCAGAAGTTTCAAGTTAGGTTCTAAATGGCGACCCAACGATCACGCAAAACTCCTACCCGGTGGTAGGACTGTTCAGCAAGAGTTCGTCTTGGAGGAACCACCGCATTGCCAGATATTCTGTCTTCACTCAAAGCAGTAGTGTGCGAGTACTGTGTTAAGGTTTGAAAGGCTCTGTAGCAAAGTAATCAAAATCAATGGGCGATGCAAACTTAAGGAGTGCAGTTTTACACAGAACTTTAAAATTTAAAGTACGCTGTACTATCGTTATATAATATCTGTTCTGTGGCTTTGGGTGAAACTGCAACTGTTATGGTCATGCGTGGCGCTTAACATCAGGCAAACGACTTCGTAATTTTCTGAGATAAAAAAAAGCAATAATGCTGTGATCTCAGAGTAAATCGTTAAGACATTGATTGTAAATTTATAGAGACACAGAAAAGCCGATAGGTAAACAATAATAATATTATGCTTATAACGCAGAGGACCATTTTTGGTAAATAGTTAATGAACGAACGAAATATGACGTTACTAGACCTAATAATAAGAAAATACATTCAACTAAAACATACTATATTTCAAAAGCAACAAGAATCCACTACCATATTAAACGCAAATCCAGCTCTATAGAGAACATTTTACATTGTAAGTGACTCAAAGCGACACGGGTTTGGTCTAGCTTCAGAAACTAGGATGAATTATTGCCTGACTGCTGGTACTAGATACATAGATATTTATAGAGGATATAGCAAGACAGTATCAAGTTGTATGTGGCTTTTAAATTGGGTTATAACTTGAAAAGGTCTGACAATTTAACTTTTAAACATCAATCTAATTCTAAGCATTCACAGCATGATAACACTACCATTAGGTACCACGTATCTACAACGCATGTCATCAAAATATATGCCACACTTCAGTTTACTTCAGTTTATGGCTTCTGTGGTTTATTTGTCACAATCTCGCCATTTCTTTATTTTTTTTATATTCATATCGATGTCACAGATAACATAATACGCGATTGGCTATTTTTGTTTTTATAGTGTTAACCATCACACTAGGGGAATACTAAAGATTATAATATCCCAAAAATTATTTTGCGAAAAATAACCATTATATTACAATTTATTTCGGTTAGCTGACAAGCCCATTTGTCTCGAATTGTTCAAACATATTTCAAATAGCAGATGTCTTGTAAATCTACGAAATACGTTTCAGGACTACGATTTATCATTATTCCGACGGTTATATGCGATATATTACGGCTCTCTAGATATTATAATATCTGCTCTGTTTCGAAGCTGAAGCTCAAGGTTAGGTAGTAAAAATGTAGTTTACAATTTTCTATAATAAAATAATTTAAAATCGTTGTGTAACTGAAAATCAACGCACGGCCAAAACGGTAAGTGACACACCATACAATTTTCAGGGTGTTATATACATACGAGTATCTTGACATCGCGTATTCTAGATTATAATATCCCAAAAATTATTTTGCCTCAAGCGGGATTTGAACCCGCAACCACCGCTTGATACGCGGGCGCTGGTTGCGGGTTCAAATCCCGCTTGAGGCAAAATAATTTTTGGGATATTATAATCTAGAATACGCGATGTCAAGATACTCGTATGTATATAACACCCTGAAAATTGTATGGTGTGTCACTTACCGTTTTGGCCGTGCGTTGATTTTCAGTTACACAACGATTTTAAATTATTTTATTATAGAAAATTGTAAACTACATTTTTACTACCTAACCTTGAGCTTCAGCTTCGAAACAGAGCAGATATTATAATATCTAGAGAGCCGTAATATATCGCATATAACCGTCGGAATAATGATAAATCGTAGTCCTGAAACGTATTTCGTAGATTTACAAGACATCTGCTATTTGAAATATGTTTGAACAATTCGAGACAAATGGGCTTGTCAGCTAACCGAAATAAATTGTAATATAATGGTTATTTTTCGCTATGGTCCATTTCTGGCTATCCTGAGAACTCTAAAGCCTTTGTTAGGTCGTCAGTAAATTCAGCTTGCTCTTTTGCAAGGTTCATTATAAAATCATACAATACATTCAGGCTTTGTTCGGTCTTTGTACCTTCACATTTTTATAACCGAGAATTGAGAAATATGGTGAATGAACCGGACGCTTTTAACCAACTGGCTAAAATACTGTTAAAAATAATGAAAGCTACAATATAAAACGTACTCAAAAAATATAATTTCACGGCTAAAACAAAAGTTAACACAGAACACCGACGACGCTCCGTACAGTTTGAGTGTCCTTTGCAAAGTTAACACGGTTAGGTAGAGTCGAGGAGAGCAGCGATTATTAAACTAATATTATTAAACTAATTAACTCCAGGATTAAAACAGACTACAAATCGCGGATATTTCGTACAGATCCGGCAGCAAGGGTCTCACATCAGAAATTATTTACTGCACTATTACATGTCCCATTAGGCGGCCATTACGCAAGCCCAGACGCCATTTTGTTGTGGAATTACGTTTTACTCGATTTAGTTTAATATCACGGGTTGTTGCTTGGTGCTTTGACTCTTAATGAGCGTCTTAAGATGGTTCAAACATTTTTGAGTGCGATTAAGTTGAAATGCTTGCCCCGTGTTGAGCGCCAATGAAAGCGGTACATCGTTGGGGCTCCAATAATCTCGAGGGAGTCTTTTATTACTGCTGACAAGTACTTATTTATTATTATTTATTTATGTGGACTCCCTTTTCCGCATTTGGACGCGCATTTGGTCCGTTGTGCGTGGGGAGCTGGCTATGCGCGAAGCCAGCCTAACTCCTCCCAGAAGCACAGAAGTTTCCTGGGGTCTTCGCAGGCTTCGAGGAGTGACCTTGGTGTTCCAAGGATTTGTGTGCGTTGAGTGGCTACTCCCACGCATTCCAGGACTACGTGGGCAGCTGATTCTTCTTCGGCTAGACACCCTCTGCAGAGTGGGCTGTCTGTGGCACCTATGTTAAAGAGATGTTTATTCAGGGGACAGTGACCTGTCAAGGTCCCCACGATGGTTTTGAGTTCTATCCTAGGTAGTTGGAGCAGACGACGTGTCAGTCGTTTAGAGGCAGTTGGTATAGCTGTCCTTGACTGTCTGCAGTCCGTCGTCCTTGTCCAGCGTTCGTTGTGCAGGGTTTGGGTATGCAGCCGCATCCAAGAGCGTATTTGGGAGAAAGGCAGGGGAAGGAACGGATTCGGTCCCTCTGTTTTTGTTTTTGAGCCCTTTCTGGCTAGCTCATCCGCGGCGTCATTACCCAAAGATCCGCTATGCCCCTTTATCCACTGTAGAGTTACCCTGTTTCTTAGGGCTATGGTCTCTAAGGCTAGGTGGCATTCGTGTATGAGTTTGGAGGTGCAATTATGGTTCTCCAGTGCTTTAAGTGTTGCTGTGCTGTCCGAGAGAATTCGTATGTCGTAGTCAACGACCTCTCTCCTTTTAATTGCGTTGGCAGCTTCAGTTATGGCCACACACTCACATTGGAAGATGGAGCTGTGTTTGCCTAGTGTTGTTGTTATGTTGATGTTGAGATCTAGCGAGTGAACTCCGGCCCCTGTTCCCTGGCTAGTCTTCGACCCGTCAGTGTAGATTCGGATCTCACTGTTTCCAGATTGATCTCTATGGTTCTCGTATGTTTGTATACGGTAGTGTTTCTGAGATATTTGTTGTTTGGGAATTTTATCACAGGGGGCAGCTACGAGTGGTTCATGTGATGTCGCTCTGTCCAAAATGGTTGCATGCGGACTTCTTGAACTTCCCCAGAGGTGTAAGTGTTTTAGTCTTATAGTCGCCTCCAGTTGTATGTGAAGGTCAAGTGGGGTTAAGCCCAGGATGATTTCTAAGGCAGCTGTAGGCGTTGTTCTCATACAGCCCGTTATTGCAGAGCATGCCAGTCTCTGAAAACGTTGTAGCCTGGTGATTACGGTGGTTAATTCGGTTCTGTTCCACCATACGATGGCTCCGTATGTCAGTGTAGGTCTTATTACGGCTGTGTAGAGCCATAGGGCTATCTTTGGTGATAGCCCCCATGTTTTTCCGAGCATTCTGCTGCACTGGAAGAAGATTGTGCATGCTCGTTGCAGTTTGTTGTCAAGGTGCTTGTTCCATAGTAACTTGCTATCTAGTATGACCCCTAGATACTTGACTTCGTTGGTCAGTTTCAGATCAGTGTTGAATAGCTTAGGTAGTCGTTGGGTACCGAAGTTTCTTTTGTTTGTGAACATTATAAGTTCTGTTTTATTGGGGTTGACTGATAAACCGTGGTTGTTGCACCAGTTCTCGATTATTTTGAAGCCTGACTTCATGAGGTCACACAGTACGCTCTCGAAACATCCGGTCGCAAGGATAGCAAGGTCATCTGCGTATCCCACTGTGAAAAGTCCACGGCCATTCAGTTTCCGGATAAGTTCGTCAACGACTATGTTCCATAGTAAGGGTGAGAGTACTCCGCCCTGTGGGCAGCCTCTTGCCACTATGCCTCGTGTTGTCGTGTTCACTGTGAGTTGTATCGCTCTGTATTTGAGCATATTGTTGATCCATTCTATCAGCGTCGGAGCGACTCCGCATCTTTCCAGAGCGAGGTTGATGCTGATGAATGTGGTTTTATCAAAAGCGCCCTCTATGTCAATGAAGGCGCCTAGAGTTGATTGTTTGGTTTTTAACCCGTCTCCTATACGAGATACTACGCTGTGGAGTGCAGATTCTGTTGATTTGCCTGGGCTATAGGCATGTTGGTTTTGGTGTAGAGGGTTGTGCATAAGAGTGTTGGTTCTTATTTCCTGGTCGCACAACTTCTCTAGAGTTTTCAGGAGGAACGACGTTAGACTGATGGGTCGGAAAGATTTTGCCAGTGTGTAGTCGCTCCTACCTGGTTTTGGTATAAAGATAACTTTCACTTCCCTCCATTTCCCTGGTATGTAACGGTGGGCGACACAACCCCTGAAGATCTTCACTAGGTGGTCGGTTAGAAGGTTGCCACTCCATCTCAGCATGCCAGGAAAGATTCCGTCTAGCCCTGGCGATTTGAAGGGAAGGAAGCTGTTGATGGCCCATTGTACCTTTTCGCGATTGATCAGGTTATGGGCTACGTTCCAATCTTGGCTACTAGCTACTCGAGTGGTTTGTACTTCCCATTCATGAGTGTCTGTTATTTGGCACCCAGGGAAGTGGGTCTCGAGTAGTATTTCACTGGTTTCGTCATCTGTTTTTGTGTAGGTGTTGTCAGGTTTTTTTTAGATATCCAATTGCTGACAAGTACTTGCATTATCTGCAAATTAATTATTACCTGTGGGTTCTGTCTGTTTGGGTGTTGAAGTTTGACTTTAGTTTTTAGTTATATTAAAACTATCTACAAGCTTTTATGACAAATCAGCCGTTATCAATGATTCAATATCTGTCAGTTTATGATCATATCCATCCAACTTGTATTGGTTTTTGAGAAAATTTACGAAAACGTTATCCACGAAGTTAAATAACTATGCAAAAATGCATCTGTAAGCGTCTATCAAAATATTGTGAAATAAATATCTCTTCCAACTACCCTTTATCTAATAAAGCCCTGCAACCTTAATATGACGCTTACTTACACCCTATTATTATTATTAGACGACCGATGTGGCGCAGCGGGGGCAGGTCTGCCTGCGACGCGGAGGTTGCGGGTTCGATTCCCGCCTCGGGTACGATCTACAAATATTTGTTCCGGGTTTTCTGGGTATTTTTCTAAATATAATAAAAAAACTATGTATTGTATTGTATTAAGTATATATTATATCAGTCATCTAGTACCCATAACAGAGCTCTGTTGGGGCTAGATGATGCTGTGTGGATTGTCCAGCATTATATATTTATAAAAAAAAAATATGGTAAGCTTTGTTCTTATGGGGTGTGAGGAAAAAATTATAGACAATGACTTTGGAATACAACTAAGTCATCTCGTGATAGTAGTGCACTCCTGCTGTCAATCATAACGTCTTGGACTGAAGCTCTCGCCACGGAAACAATGTTGTTTGCCACTGAATAACACGAACTTGTTTTAACACCACCACATTCAAACAAGCATACGGCTCACCTGATGGTTAGTGATTAGTAGATTAGTTACCGTAGCCTATTGTGCTTGCAATACATGAGGTATCACTCGTGTGTTGCCACTTCGATAAGTTGAAAAATCTCACGTGCCTGTATTTTCACCGGGAACTCTTCGAACCTAAAAACAGCAATGGGAGCATTACTGTTAGACGGCAAAAACAAGTACGTTGGTAGTGCATCCTCGGACAAGGCAAACACAAAGAGCTTTACAACCTACTCCTAACTTGATGAAACAAATATAAAAATGTGACTAACGGCGAAAGAACAAGTGTGCCAAAAGGGTTTACAGAAAGGCTCCTATCATGTACTGCCTAATAATAAGTTTACCCCGCTAACTCTCCCTACACGCAAAAACTCTGAACATGCGCGGAGATTGCCTTAGATTGAAACGCAGCCTTGAATTGGGACTTCGGGAGACAATTGATTACATTGTACTTTTTGCCAGGTTCAGCTTTCGGAGGGAAACGAGGTTAGCTGGCAAATTGAATATGGCGGAGGATCAGTGAGACGTGTCCTTTATTTAGGTGGAATATATAAAAGTACAGTGGGTTTGAGTTCTGGTAGCGCAACTCGCTAGCAACGCAAAGGTAGCTCTTTATTTCGCTTAGTTATTTAAAATTTAACTTAGTTAGTTATTCTGTACTTTTTCTTTTCATTTGATTGACTATTTTGTGCATAAAAGGCTAGGTTTTTAACATTGGCTTTATTCACGTTTTAAAACTTTTTATTTTCTCTAGTAACGGCTACAATCAGACTTATAACGTACTCATGAATATCTCAGTCACCAATAAGAATATTGTAACTAGAGTTGGCTACTGACTCATACGATCTTACTTACTTACCAATAAGAACCAATGCATACGAAAAAACCGATGGAACAAGGTAAACACAAGCCCAAACTAACAGCACGTCAACTTAACCTTCTTGAACTATGTCTATTTGCGGTATTATTTACTAATAAACCACGCACAATATGAAAACTTTGAACATTTTGCAAAATAGAGCAGTTATGAGTGCAACCACAGAAGATACAATAGGTTTTTACTTAAACTGAGACTAGTAATAAAATAATATTACGTATCAACAAAAACCAGAACCACAAGTTATAATGGCCTAACTGAAGTCATATAATGCGAAAACTTACCTAAGTAAAACTTCAGTGAACATTACCAAGGTAGAACTGTAATTTTGGGTAATTAATACAGAATATAGCATTGTACAGGCGCCAACACATGTAATTTAATGTTTGAGAAGTTGAGTGTACCCAACTTGAGTATTGTGGCGTGACAATGGGCCATTGTGCCAGCTATAGCTAGAGAGGCCCAAGTTTTGATATAACCTTATAACACTCCATATCTTGCGGATATTAGTTTAACTGGGTGAGTGAGCATAACTAGGTGAGTGAGCGGAGATTCAAGGCTTAGTACTTAACGTCTGCGATTATGGCGTAAGCTATAACACCAGCTATAATCAAATTCATTAATTCCTGTTAGGAAAGGTTAGCGCAGTCATATTTTAGACAGGAACACAACACACAGGTTTTTAGTACTTTCACGTGGAGTTAAAGGCATGTCGTGCGTTGACGTCACGGATTTGTCGTATGTTATATTCCATCTAGGACTGGTTTCTTATCAACATTATCATCATCTGTTAGAGACTTTAAACGTCTATAATCCCTGTTTGTAAAACGTTGCCATAGCATATTAAAATAAAATTATTCGTATTTACCTAATCTACCCGACCACACAATCATTTACCACGACAGCCTGACTTGAGACACTGCTACTATAAAAACCACCTCCACTTTGTCACAGACTTTGTTCTGGGTTCACTACGCCTTGCCGAAAACTATTTCAACTTGTTACATTCACCTATGACGATTCATCGACTATTCAGTTGAACTTTAGTACAATAATTGGTCAAATGTTTATTAGGACTATGTACGATTAACTAGTCTCCAGTCTCCACCACATACCGTCCGCAACCTATAATGTCGTCAATGTAGTTGTAAATATCAACATAAATAACTAATACCATCAAACGAAGGACACAGCGCACAAATGAAGGATATAGCTAACGGCAGTACTAAAAGTGTACAAAGTTTAAATTAACCCACGGAGGGTTGCTCGGCTCGGCATGACACAGCTTATATGAAAACAGCGCCTGCATTAAAATATTGGCATTTATAAAAAAAAGCAAATATGTACCTACTCAATAATCTTTTATCACAGACAGAAGCCTGATAGAATAGATGAGTAAAGTTGAATAATAGCAGACTAGTGATGGGATGAGATGAGATTCTAATATGACCTACGTCTTGATTGCTTCACCGGAAAGAAGCACTACGTTGCGCGTTATAAGAACAATTCTACGTTTGTCTCTTCACGCAACTTCCACTTTCGTGTTTCGGAGGGCACGTCAAGCGACTCATACAAACTTACATATTTACACATCTCTCTCACATCACAACCGAGAAGGCTTCCGGTCTCACAAGGTTCTTTAACACACTAAAGTAAGTTTTATCACATTGTGGTTGCTCGATGTGAAGTGAAGAGACGTAGACGAAGGTGGCTTGTCCTCACATCGTGGGACACTGTTCTCATAGAGAGTTACGGACTGTTTGTTTGTTAACTACAATTACTGAACTAACTCTAACTACCTTTTGTTTATCCCTAAGCTGACTCAACACCTTTGTATGTTCAATACACCTCAAACTTCTACTAAAAATTAATTTACTCTGTAACATTGTTTCTTAGTTATTCCATGACAAACCATTTGGGTGTATTGACATATTGATAGAATATTTGAACGAATTGTTAAACTATTTAACGATTAGTTTAGTTGCCGCTTCAGACATTTTTGGGCAGATTTTTATCTGTGGAAAAGCATACTGTAAAAGTTGTCTTATGCCGTTGCCTTGAATCCTGCAGTCTGCGCCAGAAAATTCAATGATCAAAGTACCTGAAACAAATTAAGTTACTTTTGAGGTTTAAACTATTAAGACAACATAGATTATCGTGCAAACTTAAATATTATGTATTTTTTTAATGTTTTTCTATGTTTCAATGTTTGCTATGGCCTCTGAGTAACTTCACATCCAACCCTAAGAATTAGTCAGTACCACAGAAAAAAAAATTGTTGCGCAAGCACAGTAAAATCGCCATCTTGCAAGACGCATAACTTTTTTTAGTTTAATTACAAGGTGATCCGGGTATACCCCTCTCCAGGGACAGAGAGAACTGAATCCTGGGACCGCAGGTAATTGCATTACACGTGAAAGGATTCGCAAACTTCGGGACACCGTCTTTTCAGTAATCTCCTAAACAAAAGCTGTGATAAAATTATACAACTTCTAACCAAGTTTCTGTATAGCCTTTGAGCGAATGAAACTGGTTTTGTTGAGATCTTACTAGCTTCCGCGTTCAGATTCTCTTGACGTGAAATACTAGGACGAATTGTATGTCATTTTTTAGTTCTGTAAGTTGTTGATAATTCTTAGCAATGTTTTATATATTAGTATGTTATTCCAGAACCAAAAATATGATAATTTTCAAGGTAACATCAAAATCAGCTCAGCAATCAATCAGCCGGTATGGTGTGATTGAGTAAGATACAGAGAAATATACATTTTTTGAACTTTTGCTTTGTTTAGCATTTCTAACAATTATTAGATTTTAACTATTTATATTCTGTAAACGAATTTTAAATTAATTTTAAATTATTTTTAAACGATATTTAATATATTTTGTTACGGAAGGAAAATATTTGTATTTAGGTAAAGATTCAAACAATGTATGTGGCTCCCTTTTTACATGCTAATTCACTCCATCCCCCAAACTTTTCCATTTAAAAACATACTTTGTTGAAACATTGTTTACCGATATTGGTTACTCTGTTTCTTCCCCAGGGCGCACCTTTCTCCCCCCAGGGGGGTCAAGGCCTACCCCACAAGCTACCTTAGACAAGAGTCCTATGAAATAATCGCTTGGTAGGTATGTCGCAGTAAACGACAAACACCACAATCACTAAAAACCAGCCAGTTTCCATAACCATAAAATATAATTTCCGTCTATATTTCTTAAACAATTTATTTGATGTTCGTAACTTTAGGAGTTAAGAACTAAGACTGTTCATCGCGGCAGGCTTGCGTGCGACAGCGTATATTGCGCAGAGTGCTTATCACGAAAAACTCGTTTGACAATCGTTAACGTAAACGTATCGTCCATCTGTCAATTTGTATTGAATTTCTGTAGTTTAATCTAACGTACTAAAGAGGCACTATTATAAATTATATACAAATTGACAGCTGGAAGATACGTTTACATTTACGATTGTCAAACGGCTTTTTCGTGATTCGCTCTCGGTCTCAGTACTGTCAAACGTTGAGCGATCTATCGCAACTTCACATGAAGTCAAAACTAACAGACATTCACTTTAATAATGGTATGATGTGTTGCGCGTGGCTCACAGGCGCGCTAATGGCGTGACAATCAAACAAAACGGGTATATTAGCTTGCGATTCAGTCCCTATTGGCATTTGTCTAAAGCACGCACGGCGTTGCGTAAACACCTTGTCAAAGATACCATGTATTTACGATACCCTTTGTCATGGGAAGAATTGTTACGCACACGTTATTTATTTGGAGATTAGAGCTGAAGACAGCCCGGAAGGTTCACAAACATTTGAATAAGAATTTGGACTTAAATGTAAGCTGTTGGTTTCGTTAAATCGTAACAGGTTTTGCGCGTTGCGAACAATATTTTAGGTAAACATTCGAATAATACTTGTCTAAACGCGTGACGCGACTTCGAATCAACTGCGCCAAGTGATTAGGGTGACAGTTACAGTTTTGTTTTAATTTTATATTAGGCATTATGATCTGAGCAGACAAATTTCGCATTAATTTGTTTCCTCTCATTAACCAGCAGTTCAATTTTTCAAACAAAGTTCTGTGGCCTTTTTTTCTTCTATAAGAGACATAACCTATTTTTACAGACATAATAATCCTTTATTTTAAAAAGTTTTAAAATATTTGCTTTATACATTTAAAACGTATTTCTCTCTGTGCTCAGTTTGCTAGACTCTGTCGCAATACATTTTTAAGTGCCTAGAAGACTAGAGTATAAACAGGCGCAAAGAACAATGTTGTCTTGCAAAAGCAAAAAGGATCCCATGTTGGGTAACATTATAACGGGCTGAAATGATGATGATGCTAGGGTATATCTCCAATTTTTTTGTCACCCTTGTAAGGGATTGGCTAGAGACACATGGCGTGACAGATTGAACTATTTGGTATCACTATCACGCCCCGAAGCCGAAGCCGCCAGAGATTTATCGTTAAAGGAGTGAAGTGAATATTTTACATCGATGATGTGCTTGTTGTTTTCGGGTAGATAGTAATATCATCTTAATACTACATATATTCAAAAGACTGATTTAGTTTATGTAATGGTTTACCTTTGTTATCAATAAATACGGAAGGTAACGATCTATATACTGGGTACCTCTACATTTCCGCCCTTTTTTACTTTACTTTGTTTGTATTTTGTATTTAATGGTACCCATAAACATGTGTTACTTTGGAAATAAGACTTAATTTATCTTATCTTACCTAATTTATATCGGAATTTAAATAACAAGTTTCGTTTATAAGACCTATTAGGTACCTCCTTACCTACACAGATACATTCCATTAGTGAAACGACACCCACCATTTTCGTGGAGTTATTTTGCGCCTCAGGATTTAATTTCTGACATACCTATCTCTTGACCTCGAAAAAAGCCCATAAGACTAATGGTTTTAGGCTGCTCGTCAATTTTGAGTCAGTGATAATAATGCAAATAATAAATTAGTTAAATTCTTGTTCTTACTAACTATAATTGTTAGGGTTTTTTATTTGTTGAAAATAAATGTATTTCGTTTTTGGATAAATTACTCAAGTCTCGATATCTATGGATATACTCGATATTATTTAATGCTAGCAACTGTTTTGTAACTTTGACGTTGTTCGCTGGTTCTTTAACTGTCAAATGAAAAAAGGTGGATCGATGAGGTTGGCCAATCACGGAGTAGTATCTGCCCGCAAATCGTTGCGATTGAGGACTCGTTTTGTGATTGGCTAACGTTCAAGAAGGAATGAATCGAAAGCCCGTTTTTTTGGAAATAGAAAAATAAAGAACGAACGAAAAGGTCGGAGAGGCATTCTGGCTTGGATCGTCGAACAAGTAACGTTGTGAAAAGTACCTACGTTGGTCGAATAAAGAAAAAGTATTTCTGTACCTAAAACATCATGCTGTTCTTCTTTCTACAAAGTCCTGAAATAGTAGTGAAGTTTATATTTCAGAAGCCGGGATCGAGACTAACTTAAATAAATAGTAAGTACACGCCCATTTCGTTGCAAAGACTAAATTTTGTTTAGCTTTTCGGATTTTGAATTTTTGATGTTGAAACAGTCACCAATTTTGTTAGTAGTCTGTGCTGTTAGATTTAGATTTGTATTTTTCTCGAGTAACCTTTACCGGTAACCGTAAGTTTGGTTTACTGTCATAATCGATTTTCATAAAATTATTATTCGTAAGATGCCTAGATAAGGCTAATTTATCTAGATTCTATCCTGTACCTAGCTAATATTGTTTTTCGTAGAATGATTTTCTAAAATATATTTTATTTTAGAACTACCCTCAAAATGTTTTATTCTAAAACGTGTTTTTTCTGGGATTGCAATGCCACGCAATCCTTTTCAGACGATGAACGAATCAGATCACAGGGTCGATTTGAAACGCAGCTGCCGAATCGTCGGGATCGCCGTGTGCTTTCTCGAGGTCGATGCCGTGTTCGGGTCTGCGGCCCCGGCGCCGGCGGCGCTGAGCGGGACCAAGAGTGGGTGCGGAGTCAGGAGCTGGTCGAGCTGCTGGAAGGGCTGACTGCGCCGGCGACTTCGTGCATCGGAGCGGCATCGCCGTGCGCCACCAGCCATGGACGGCGAGTTTCGTCAGGGCAGGCAGCGACGCCACAATTCTGAGCCGCGTATCGACGCGGAAAAGCAAAGGTCACGTAGTCTTTCCTTATTTATGTACGGTTTCGAATCGAAAATAGAGTTAGATTTTTCAAGGCCGATAATGTTTGAATTTGGGAAGGCAAGCGAGTGTTGTTTGATAGGACGATGAACACTACTGTATGCATAAAGTAAATAAATTCTATAAGTCAGTGGCTAACTCTGGTGACGGCCGATGCCGCCCGAAGGCCTCCGTTATAGCCTAGCTACTTAGGAATGTCTGGGACCGACTGTTTAGCTTTCCCGCTGCTAGCGATCACCCATCCCAATACTCTAATGCTTTAGTGCGCGGAACATCGAATGTTTCCTCGATCGTAATCTTCCATCGAAGTCATTGTGTTTATAGTATAGACGTTTGAAGCTTTTACGCGGCGTTGCTCAGATTGGAAGTGTGTCTTGCTCGCGCGCTCTGTTAGTTTATATTGTTGCATGGAGTGATTTCAGATTTTCTATCGAGATCGTTATGTCAAATCGTGAGTGTCTGTCTATCAGGTATTTCTTAAGTATACCATTATGTTATATTACAAAACGAAGAACTGCAGTATTATCGATGTACCTACCAGATGGTTTTACATTGGTCGAGGTCGAGGTCAATGTCGAGCTTAAGGTTGAGGTCACGATCAGGGCCGAGGTCACGATATAGGTAGTGGTCGTGGTCAAGGTCGCAGTTGAATAAGTCGAAGGTTGAATACGTCTCAGTTGAATATGTCTCAGTTGAATAAGTCGCAGTTGAATAAGTCGCAGTTGAATAAGTCGCAGTTGAATAAGTCGCAGTTGAATAAGTCGCAGTTTTAAGTCTCAGTTAAATAATTCGCAGTTGATTAAGTCGCAGTTGAGTCGCAGTTGAATAAGTCGCAGTTGACTAAGTCGCAGTTGAATAAGTCGCAGTTGAATAAGTCGCAGTTGAATAAGTCGCAGTTGAATAAGTCGCAGTTTTAAGTCTCAGTTAAATAATTCGCAGTTGAATTATTCGCAGTTGAGTAAGTCGCAGTTGAACAGATCGAAGTTGAATAAGTCAAAGTTGAATGAGTCTAAGTTGAACATATCGAAGTTGAATAAGTCGAAGTTGAATAAGTCGAAGTTGAATAAGTCGAAGTTGAATAAGTCGAAGTTGAATAAGTCGAAGTTGAATAAGTCGAAGTTGAATAAGTCGAAGTTGAATAAGTCGAAGTTGAATAAGTCGAAGTTGAATAAGTCGAAGTTGAATAAGTCGAAGTTGAATAAGTCGAAGTTGAATAAGTCGAAGTTGAATAAGTCGAAGTTGAATAATTCGAAGTTGAATAATTCGAAATTAAATAAGTCGCGAGTTGAATAAATTAAAGTTAAATAAATCGAAGTTGAAAAAAAGAAAAAAAGTTAAATAAGACTAAGTTAAATAAGACTAAGTTAGATAAGTCAAAGTTGAATAAATCAAGTTGAATAAATTGAAGTTAAAATAAATCAAAGTTGAATAAATCGAAGTTAAATAAATCGAAGTTGAATAAATCGATGTTGAATAAATCAAAGTTGAATAAATCAAAGTTGAATAAATCAAAGTTGAATAAATCAAAGTTGAATAAATCGAAGTTGAATAAATCAAATTTGAATAAATCGAAGTTGAATAAATCGAAGTTGAATAAAACGAAGTTGAATAAATCGAAGTTGAATAAATCGAAGTTGAATAAATCAAAGTTGAATAAAACGAAGTTGAACAAATCGAAGTTGAATATATCAAACTTGAATAAATCGAAGTTTAATAAGTTGAAGTTCATAATGTCGAAGTTTATATAATGTCCAAGTTTTATAAGTCGAAGTTTAATAAGTCTAAGTTTAATAAGTCTTAGTTTAATAAGCCGAAGGTTAATAAGACTAAAGTTTAATAAGTCGATGTCGAAGTAAGTCGGAAGCTTAAGTAAGTCGAAGTCGAAGTAAGTTAAGGTCGAAGTAAGTCTTAGTCGAAGTAAGTCGAAGTCAAAGTCGAAGTAAGACGAAGTCAATTCAAGTCATGCCGAAAAGTCAAGTCAATTATAAGTCAAGTCAAAGTCAAAGTCGAAGTCAAGTAAAAGTCAAAGTCAAGTCGAAATCAAGGTCAAATCAAAGACGAAGTCAAGTCAAAGTCGAAGTCAAGTCAAGTCCAAAGTAAAGTCAAGTTCAAAGTCAAATCAAAGTCAAAGTCAAAGTCGAAGTCGAGGTCCAGTCAAAGTCGAAGTCAATGTCAAAGTCAAGTCGGAGTCGAATAAGTCAGAGAAGGAATAAAACAAGTCGGATCTGCCGGATCAGCTGGAAAAGTTGGATTAATCAGAAGTTATATAGTCATAAATCGAATAAATCGAATACACCGAATACGCCGATTCAGTTGAATATGCCGAATCAGTTGATCATACGCCGAATAAACCAAATCGGTCGGTCGGATCAGTTGGATAAGTCAGATAAGTCGGATCAAATAGATAAGTTATAGTCTTAAATCGAATAAGTTGAATAAACCTAATACGCCAAATCAGTTAAATACGCCGAATCAGTTTAATACGCCGAATAAGCCGAATCAGTCGAATAAGCCGAGTCAGGCGAATCAGCAAATCAGTCGAAAGAAGAGGTCAAAGAAGTCGAAGAGGTTAAAAAGTCGTAGGTCTTAGAAGTCGTAGCAGTCGTAAAAGTCGTAGCAGTCGTAGAAGACTCAAAAGTCGCAGATGTCACGGGTCGAAGAGGTCATAGAAATCGAAGAAGTCGTCGCAGAAGTTTTAGAAGTCGTCGAAGTTGTAGAAGTCTTAGTAGTCATAGAAGTCTCAAAAGTCGCAGAAGTCACGGGTCGAAGAGGTCATAGAAATTGAAGAAGTCGTCGCAGAAGTTTTAGAAGTCTTTGAAGTCGTAGAAGTCTTAGCAGTCATAGAAGTCTCAAAAGTCGCAGAAGTCACGGGTCGAAGAGGTCATAGAAATCGAAGAAGTCGTCGCAGAAGCTACGGAAGTCGTAGAAGTCGTAGGTGTCTTAGAAATCACAGAAGTAGCAGAAGTTGCAGAAGTCGCAGAAGTCGTAATAGTCACAGAATTCGTAGAAGTCAAAAAATGCTGAGGAATACGTGGAAGCCAAGAAAGCCGAGAAAAACAAGGAAGCCGAGGTAAACGTGGAAGCCGATGAAAACGTAGAAGCAGAGGAATACGTGAAAGCCGCGAAAAACATGAAAGCCGTGGAAAACATGGAAGCCGTGGAAAACGTGGAAGCCGTGGAAGCCGAGAGAGCCGAGGAAGCTAAAGAAGCCGTGAAAGCCAAGTAAATCGAGGAAGTCGAGGAGAAGAGGAAGTCGAGAAAGCCAAGGGAGCCGTCGCGAGTCGAGCGAGTCGAGGAAGTCGAGGTAGGAAGTCAAAGAGAAGAGAAAATCGAGGAAATCAACAGTCGAGAGAGCCGTGGGAGCCGAGGGAGTCGATAAAGTCGAGGAAGTCAAAGATTTAGAAATCGCATTACTTCGTAATATATTATGATCTCTATTTGTGTTTAAGAAAGAGTAACACTGTATTCGATGTCCCGTCATGTTAGAAAGTCGTCAAAAAGTATTCGTCTTTTCTCCGTTAACATTCATTGCTAACGATCGTTACTCTATTGGCCAACAATATTGCGAAAATAAGTTTTTAACTCTACGCTCTTAGAATAGTACAAGCATAAACATGTCGTGTTGTGGCGTTTTATCCAAAGTAACAATTATGTTCTTGGACTTTCTTCAATTGATGTTGAGGCCCAGTTTTTGGCTTGCTGTTTTTAGTCGCTATAGCTATAGCAGATCCACCAGTCATCTTCGAGAAGTAGATGAAATTTGCAAATCAGTTTGTTATGCGTTAAGTTGTAAAACTTGTTAAAGACTGCTTCTATTGCTTGAATCGAATGTCTGATACAGTAGTTTCGAGATGTTTCGAGAGTTGTTGAAGATAGGCCAATTCTAGTGATGTGAGTACAATAGGGTAGCAAAAACCAAACTGGACACCGATTCGATAAAAGGTCATGGTTAGCTGCTCAAACGTTATTTTAAATAGTTTTGCTTACTGACGGCAATGTTCTGTGTTTAATGTTGTTAAAAAAAAAACTAAACTCCTTCGAATCGTTATTCAGTTCCGTCACGAATGCAGAAGTGGATTTTACTCTGAACAAAGTAGATAAGAAAACCTTAGAGTAATAGGTTTTTTTGATTTTGTTTGATTGATTTCAACTAGCGACTGTTAAACTTTAATGTTACTGTGTTACTGAGCATGTTTAACTACAGATAAGTTATTTCGTTGTTTCAGATCAAACACGAGAATCGATCGGTTCGTGTTTTGATTTGCCCATGCTGAGAAGAACCCTCCGTAATCGATCGTCTTGTGAGCATCAGATGAAAGAAGCCGCCACTGTTAATCCGGCGAGCGACGACTTGATGAATCGATAGTATTTTGACTTAATTCGTTACTTAACTGTCACAGAACAGAATAAGTCGGTCTGTGTTTGTTATTCTACAGCTTTCCCACAGGGAATCGATCGATTGATGAAGGGATCACCACAGGTGATCGATCGTCCTGTGTGTGTCTACTTGACGAATTGAGCGTTTTTTGATATGATGATTCGATAGTAAACGTGCAAACTGAATCAAACAGTTTTTTTATGTTATTCTACGTCGTTTGTTACGTCCACAGGGAATCGATCTTTCTGTGAGCGTTAACTTGACGTCTTTTACTTAAGTTTTTAATACGGAACCGAATTGATCGGTCTGTGTTATTTATTTTACAGTGCTACCACAGGTAGTCGATCATCCTGTGTGTATCAACTTGACGAATTCGATTGTTTCTTACTAAGTTTTTTAGCGACCACGGGGAACCGAGTCGATCGGTCTGAGTTTGTTATCAGCGCTATCATACACACAGGAAATCGACCGTCTTGTAGTCCACTGGCCTGAATTGTTTTTATTGTAGAGTAATGTACCTACTAGCAATTTAGTGATCAGGACTAAATAATACTAAAGTTGATAATATATGTTCTTATTTAGATATGTTTTATAAGTACATGAATATTATGTATAAGATGGTATAATTGTGGCCATCCATGGCATTTAAGGAACTGAGCTAATGTATTTAGAAACTATCTTAAGAGTAACGCTAGATTCATATAATATTTTTTCGATAATGTTGGCTTGTATAAAAATATCCGATTGTTAGGGTTCCACCTGGGGTCGTGTGCAGGGACGCACACGTTGTCAGAATGGACGATTGTTAGGGTTTTTTATTTGTTGAAAATAAATGTATTTCGTTTTTGGATAAATTACTCAAGTCTCGATATCTATGGATATACTCGATATTATTTAATGCTAGCAACTGTTTTGTAACTTTGACGTTGTTCGCTGGTTCTTTAACTGTCAAATGAAAAAAGGTGGATCGATGAGGTTGGCCAATCACGGAGTAGTATCTGCCCGCAAATCGTTGCGATTGAGGACTCGTTTTGTGATTGGCTAACGTTCAAGAAGGAATGAATCGAAAGCCCGTTTTTTTGGAAATAGAAAAATAAAGAACGAACGAAAAGGTCGGAGAGGCATTCTGGCTTGGATCGTCGAACAAGTAACGTTGTGAAAAGTACCTACGTTGGTCGAATAAAGAAAAAGTATTTCTGTACCTAAAACATCATGCTGTTCTTCTTTCTACAAAGTCCTGAAATAGTAGTGAAGTTTATATAATGTATGCATAACAGCCTACTTTCATAAATAAGTCTCCCAGTTTTCTAGTTTCTAAGTGGGCTAAAGACGTACCGTATAAAGTATAATATAGTAAAAAAAATACAATATTCCTTGTCTAATCCTAATATTCTCTCTTTGAGGCTTTCACAAGAAGGTCTTATCCGTGACATTAAATATGAGAAGGATTTCTTTTAAGAACCTAGAATAATAAACCAGAATGACTTATGCGACAGAGCCAAATCTTCAGTGCAACGTAAACTCTATACTTTACGTGGCTTTGCCTTCTTTCTAGAGTTGGCGACGTCAAAATGCATACTTATCATATTTCAAAGAAAGTACCTATTGAAAAGGTTGTAAGTAGGTCCACTAGGTACTGAGCAAATATGGAAAATTATTTCATAATACTTAGTTTCTAGTATTTATTATTTTTGACAAAATATAGCTCAAGCTATAACAGCATTTCTAACGTGAGAACGGAACCACGACGCTGAATAAAGCATGTCGCTGAATGATGACGTCATCACAGTACATCACCATACGTTTGTGGCATAAACGTACCTACTCTGTCTGTACTGTAGTAGAGTGCTGTAGAGAAATGGCTTGCGAATAATGTTAGAGGAAACATTTGGAATAAATGGGAAACTGGCAACTTGATTTATGCATAAATTTTCTTCGAATTCATTTTGGCGCCCAACATGGTGCTAAAGTATGTTTGAAATTTTGACTACATTTACTGCGGAAAGCCGCGTATTAATAATTGTGCGTAGCAAACTTTAGAGCATTTCATCGCGCGGCAGTAATGGATACCGGATTGAAGCGCGAGCCAAATCGAAAAATCTTTGTAGGATCACAGGATTCACAGGTATACCGCTGTTCAACATGTACCACTCGCGCGATATTGATATGGAGTCTAAGCTAAAGGTAGGTATCCTATTAGTTATAAGTCGTCTTCATTGTTTTAGCACTTTTCATTTTTTATACTAAACGATAATAAGTTCCTTTTGTTTTCAATTTTCCAAGAATTTAAATCTTATTGACTCAAGTGAGTCGAAGTAAATAAACGTTTTATATTTGTTATTTAAGTTGGCCCTAACATGGGACCGATTTTAAACAAAATGGATCTTGATATTTTTGAGAGGGTAAATAAAAGTTATCTTAAAAACTCGTATAAGGTTTCAATAAGCCAAGATATTGTGTTTCGAGTTTAAGGTAAGTGCGGTGCGAGAGGTATGGAATTGAATTTTGTTTTCGATATATCTGTTCCCTTTGACAAGTTTACTTCATAACTTTCAGTTTATTAAATACTAGCAGACCCGCCCTGGCTTCGCACGGGTGCTATAAATCTTCCTCTAGAATCACTCAAAATCTTTAATACTATCTCTCTATTAAAAAAACCGCATCAAAATCCGATTTTTGAAGATCTAAGCATAATAGGGACAGACTGCGGAAAGCGATTTTGTTTTATACTTTGTAGTGATAGTGACAGTAAAGTTTGTGGATTATTTATTAGTTTAGCGTAGGTAGGTATTATTATTATTTATTAGGTATTCGACATAACTTGGTTATTCTCAAGAAATCAAATACCATTTTAACTCAAGTTATTGGAATTTTGGTACAACCACAGATAACAAAAGCTTTCAGACAACATATTTTAGAAAAGCATAGGTACATTTTAGACCTTATTTTGTCAAGAAAGTTAGGAACATTATACGCAGCTCATTTTACTTAGCACGCAACTCGCGAAATTGTAACTTGTAAGTCATTGCATATTATAAAATTGTAGTAGATATAATAAGTAATAACGTAGACGTTTTAAAATGATTCTTGAGATATTATTGAATAAAGAGATTTTTTTACTTTGACCTTAACTAGTTTAACATACTTAGCTAATTTGGTCATCCGCAGAATCATGGATTTCAAAAACATTTTACTGGTCTCATCCCATGCCATCGTTTCGCTCGCTCCGTCAAATTAATAACACGAACATGCCTTACAAAGAACCCTTTTTTTAAACTTGTGTGAAGGCCAAGGATACAAAGGGAAGCAATTTAAATGAAATGTAAACGCCGAATGTACTTGCCGTTGCGTTATAGCAGATTTAAGGACTTCGTAGTTCAAGTGACCGTGTAGCATAGCTTTAAAAATATCGGTTTTTACCAGTGAAAATGTGTAAAAACGCCATCAGAGTTGGCCACTGTTATTATATGAACAGTGAAAATAAGTGCAGAGAATTACACAGCCGATATCCTTCTTCCGGATGTAGCATGGCTTTCCTACATGTCGCCTGAGCTCTGCAAGTAATCCCAGATCGGAGTGGACGAGGCCGACTGACGCTAACCCCTTCACGCAGTTAACTGCACGTATTATGCTGTATTACGGCGGAGTAAGGTTCGGATTTGAAACTGTTTTGTTAAGCTCTGCACTGTGACATGCGGACTTTGTTGGATTAGAGCTGTAAGTTACCTACTTTGTACGTGGATCAAGTAGATGTAGCAAACATATATTCCTATCGTTTTATTTGGCTTTTCAGGTTAATTACTAACTTTTATAAAACAGTAAGTAAGTCAGTGGCAAACTCTAAAATATAAAATTGTATTATTGATAAATGAATTTATTCATCGGTCATCGCACTAAAATGCATGAAATATCATCTTTTCAGATTCCTAGTTCTGGTTTTAAGCTTAGAGCAACTCTGACGTCATAATGTAAGGTGAATAGTGCATGTCCTGTGCAAACCATACCCTAGCCAGCACAGCTCCTGGAAGGGGATTTTAGGATAAAAAGTCCAGAAACCCTCTGATCATCGCAGGGGATTTCTGGAATACGACGCTCAAGCATAGAGTTCACAGTTTTTTAGACAAAATATTCACAAAAACTATGCTTGAGTTACGGTTCACACCAAAGTAGAGGTCAAGAAAACTGGCCTGAATTTCTCGAATCTTTTATTATTTTTCTTTGAAAACAATCTCCGCTATTTCAACAAATAAAGAATGTTTCAAAACGTTATTTAAAGCAAAATTATCCGGCAATCACAAACACAATGATCAAAAGAATGCCGTCACAGGACCAAAAACAATATCCGGTTTAAAGGGGCGATTAACTCGAAAATCGTTGAGAATTCTTGCTCATTGAGCTGAAACTTGTGATCGAGTAATACCGTTTGGTAGAGCCACTCCGTCTGGGCTGTCAACCGTCACTTTATGCAATATAAGCTTTATTGTGCAGAATTTAGATTCAATATAGAATGCAGCTACCTGCCCACGACGGCTTTTACAATAATTTAGTTATACGGCAACTAAATTTTGTGATAACTACGTGGTAGCAAATACTTAGCAAATACGTTGGACGTGGTCGAAATATTAACGCATATTAAAAGCAGATATTAGAATTAAGTATAGAGAAGTATTGTTAATTTTGGTGCTACATTACAGCAGTCACAGGGCCAAGATAGTCTTTAATAATTGGAACATCGTATTTTAAAACCTTTTAAAAGTTAACAAAAGCTTTTGTAAAATACCAGAAAGCGCTCTTCAATTCAGTCGTTCTGAAGAATCCTCTCAAGTGCCCATCTTAAAGCTCTATACATACTATAGAGTAGGTATGCATGTAACTATCTCGCATCTATTGAGTCCAGTTCGCTTGCTCTTTCGATCCGGTAAATTGGTCGAAGCGTATTATAAAGTTAAACTACTCTTTTAATTTTCTAGTTGAACCATGGAAACTGTCACGATATTCACTTTTCTCTGCAAGAGTATACTCGTACTCTTGTTTCGACCCGATTTACAAGAACGCAAGAGTTACAGTGCTATTATTTATCCCAAACTTTCTATTGTAACTCGGGTCTGTTTCTGAACAGTTTGTAACATCAGAACTATTCATTACCACTAACAAGCTGCAAGCGACGTGAATATAACCAGGACGATCCGTCTCCGTCTGTCCGACACGAGGGCTCATAAACTAAACGTGAAATACCTACTTAGCTTATTAAGTTCGTGTGAGTCGGACTTTTTAGGGTTTATAGGACTATTTAGACTTTATTATGCCTCTTCGCGAGTTGATGGCTTACAGCCAGGATAGCTTAAGTCGCAGTTCAGTGATAAATGCCCTTAGGCAAACCAAATAACTCTTACATCTCCCTGCGAATTTACCTTTTGAATCGAGTCAAAGCTGCCTTAGTTCACAAAAACTTTTCAAGGAAAATTCTCTGCTTGTGCGAAACCAAAATTGTAATTCGTCACAAAATACCCTCTTACCTACTAATGCTATTAGGTATTCCACGATAAAATGCAGATGAGAAATTGCTCATTGCCAAAAACACAGCATAAAACCGAACCGATTAAAACTCGAGCGTTCAAACAAATCGCTGCGATCTATCAAATAGTTCCTGAGTTGACCCACCGGAAGCGACGCCGTGATGGCCGCCATTAGCGGGGGCCACTTCCGCCCCGGAACACTTCCGATTCTGGAAGTTTAGTTAAGTACGTGTAATGAGGAGCTATTGGGAGATATCATTGTATAGGTAAGAAAAGAGATGTTATTAAATGACCTATCGAATTTTACGTTGTTTTTTTTTGTAATTTTGAGTGGAATTAAGACTTTTACGATAGTATGTCCGTCATTTGCATTTTTGAAGAATTTATTAGGATTATTATTGACATGAATTTTATTGATCATCTACATTCACAGCCTGACTTTGAGCACAGCTGGGCATAGGACTCTTTGCTTGTGCCCCACAACTCACCAGATATATGTTATAGGGTGTGTTGAATGTTCATTATTATATCTTCCTGCTAACAGGAAATCATACATAATACAGTACTCAAATCACCATCCAGATTCATAAGATGTGTTCACGAAACAAAAGATACTTCCCCGTCACGTAATTTCCACGTTTGTGCCTCTGTTCATTAATATTTCATGAAGGCATGTACCGCTCTGTTTAGAGACCCGTGAAGACTGTTCATTTATACATGTGGTAAGTAATTCAGCGCCGATAGAAGATTTGCTGGTCCTTGTTACAACTACTTTGTAGTGAAATGATACTCGTAGCACGCAGAACATTTTTACTAGACAGGTGTGGCTAGAATAACACTGCAGCCATGCAGGCATATTGTGCTCGTGTTGTTGCCCTAAGCGCTGTGCTTGGTTATGGTCAGCTCAGGTCTCTTAGCTCATCTGGGTTGAGGATATTTAAACTGATGTATAGTACGTTTCTGCATTAATGGTTCTCACTCTCTTAGCAGATGTACCGGGATGTCATCAGCCTCATTGCAGTCTGCAGAAACTTAGCTACACTCTGCGTTCGTGTTCTGAATAACATCATCTAAAAATCGTTGCTTTATTGACTGACAGTCAACGTAAAGCCAAAACGGTAAATCCTAGAGATCTGTTTCCGAAATTCGATTCCAAGTTACACAGAGAAGTTTGCAGTAAAAAAATCAGCGCAATAACACAATGTCACTTACAACCGGCACTAACTTTAACAGCAACAGCGGGAACCAAACCCACATTTTAGCATGTAAGCTAGCAAAACACCCGCAGGCATGATAGGTAATTTTTTAGCTGAGCTTACATTGCTTTGCTATTTCACCCCGAAAAAACCTTTTTACTTCCAACACCAGCATCCATCATCTCGGACACGGTCCACGTGTTTATGATAGAAAACAGCAACCAAACACTATATTTATTTACGTCCTGTTCTGTCACCTGTCACTGTTAACCTGGCACATTATTTCGGGACCAAGTATTTTTTGTATTATGGATACGGAAGAGGAATGTTTGATAACGGGTACTAGACAGGTAATTATGTCCCCTCACTGCTACAAAAATAACTTGAACTATGTACGTTTCACTGAACAAGGGATGACAAGCAAGTCAAAGTCAAAGTATATTTATTGCTCAATTACATATAGGTACAGAAGTGTTACAGATAATATTCTGGATCAAGTTATTTTTTCGTTCTGGTAGTGATATAATATACTTTCGAAAGAGCAAAGTATTTTATTTATTCATCCATAGATATTTATACTACCATGTACAAATTATATTATCATAGCAAACTTTATCTATAAAAGCAAAAATTTAAGGAAAAGTTCAAAGTTCATGTCCCCAAATATTAAAGTAGCTTTCAAAGAAACTGACATCAATAACGACATTTTTCGACACTTTTTAAGGGACTATGCTTAGGGTATGGTGTATGTATGTATACCGTACCATACCAATGTGAGCACAAGCTACTCTTAATACCTACATTTCACAAAGGTCACTGACAAGGACTCCATCGATCGCCTCCGTAGCTAGCTATGTTTAGTTGAAGGTTACTTGGAAAGCAGGGCAGGGTGGTCCCATGACATTTTGTACACTACCTACCTATGTATGTAAGTCTTTATACCAGCCTGTATAATAACTTGTATTTAGCGTTTATCCTTTTAACTACTGCATGTAATAGAAACTTAGCAACAAGCCATTATTTCCAATTGTTTCCATCAGTCAGTTTTACTTCGGCCGCAGTCATTAAATGGTAACCATTTAGTTTCAATAATTTATCTGCTATTTAGTTTTGTGGTCTATCTATTTAATTATGCGACCCGTGCGTGGTTGGCACGGAAAAACCACCAACAATACCAAAAGAGCCACTTATGCAAATTGGCGCCCAACATGGGGCAGTTTCAAGATGATTAGGAAACACCTGATGACCTGATTAAACTATTATTTGTATGATATTGGATTAAGACATCACGGATATTTACAAAACTATGAATGTTTTTAACATTCATGTTTGGCATCCAACGTGGGTCCAATAAATTATGTTGAATCGTACAGACAACTACAAAATAGGACAGAACTTGTGAAATTTATCTTCGTTCATAAAACGATTATCCACGTTGCAGAAACTGTTCGAACAAGCTGTATCCAATAGCAGTATCGGCTTTGTCCTTTTGTTCGTTTAGCGGACGGACATATGGGATCCAGTGGAAAAAGGTTTTTATATCTCCCCCGGCCGGGTCTAACCTAACCGACGGAGATTGGATGAGATTTCGAGACAGATTCAATTGACGTGTAAAAGTGCTTTGGCTGCCTTTTTGTTGAATAAATTATCAGTTCGTAATAAATGTAGGTAAGCTTAAACTCTGAAGAACGCAGGGTTTCTTATAGTTTTAAGGGTTTTACTTGTTTATTAATATAATTAAACAAAGTAATAACTTTTTATTTAAAGCTAAGATACACCGAAATACTCGTTTCACCAAAAACAAGCTTCAACAACGCTACAAACCTGCTGGCGTGGAATGTGCCGTGGTTGTCAAAGCGTTGCGCAAATTGGCACATAGGCGGTCAGTATTTGTAGACTGATATCGATATTGGCAAATTGGATACCTATCTATGTAGGCAGAGCTTCATAACGTAATCAGAATCAAATTAGGATAAAAATATTCTCGTACAATAACCCGCATCCGGTCAGCGTGATGGATGTCGATACTACTCCCAGAGGCCTAGCCGAAGCCGAGCCGCTACGAATATTATAAGCTGATTGCGCCGCCAGCCTACACAGTCTGCTTAGCTCTGAAAATAATTCATCATCATCATCATGACAGCCTTCTAATGTTCCCACTGCTGGGACACTGGCCTACTCTCAGGCGAGAGTGATTGGGCCTTAATCCACCACGCGGAACCAATGCGGATTGGTGGATGGCACATGTCTTTCAAATTTTTTGTTCTTGGACATGCCGGTTTCCTCACGATGTTTTCCTTCATCGTATGAGAGCACTGGAATATAATTACGCTTAATAAAAAATTAGCTGTTGCCTGCAACTTAGTACGCGTGAGACTCGAGAACCCTATTTTTTTAAGAGATAAAAAGTAGCCAAAGTTCCTATTGTTCGCGAGGCACATTAGTATCACCTAGTTTTTATGACGATTCATCTGAACAAGTCCCCGACGTGCTCAAAGTAAAGATTTTTCAATATGTTAAATTGAGTTCCACAACTTCTCTCGTTTTCAGAGAGGTTTTTATCCCCAGTTTTTCCCGTCACAAACTGACATTGGCTGTTCAAACTCCGCAGTTCCAAACTTCGGATCCTTTTAATCCACGTTTAGTTTCAGGCATCCAACAACTGCTATTAATCTCGGTCTCAACAAATTGTTTATTCTGAATATTCCGATCAACTTTATTATTTATCGGTGAAAACTGGGAAGTTCTCAGGCGAGTGGAGCAGAGAGATAAGCCTAGGTTAAACCCTGGATTATACCGGACGGACGACTGGGACTGGGTATAGCAGTTATCGCGAACTCGAATTGATGTTATTATCTACCTACCTACACTGGGATTGATAATCAGTTATAATGTTTAACTAAAAGCAAACATTTCACATTATAATTAACAACTATTTGCTTAGGGTTCCGCTCCCACATACTTAAGTACTTACACAGATGTCTTACGCTTAAAACCTTCCAAGACAAATACCCACTCTATTTACCAACACTACACTACACTGACGGTAAGCCGCATCTGAACCCGTACAGTAGAGCTTGGGTTTTAAGTGCAAATACAGTCAGAAAGACATAAAATACCTATTTATAATTTATAGTAAGTATACTCTGTGGCATAGTTCTATGAAACAAAAGGAGCCCCACGTTGGGCGCCAATTAAAAACAATTTATTGTAAAACATACCTGAATTTGTTTGTAGTGACACGTCAAAAGCGGTCCAAAGCATAGTTTGCAGAAAAGAAGTACGCTTCACGCAGTTTAAGCTGTTGCAAAATATTTTAAAATAGATTAGTTTTTCATCAGTTACCAAAAACCTGCATAATTACTCTCCGTTTCGTGATTGATCACAATCGCGAGGGAGTGAGACAAAGAGTGTTTTAGTTACGCGTTAAAGCGAGATAGAAGGTTTGGAACTATGTTTCGCTCTTCATGCTACACACAAAGTGGGACACTGTAATTATTTCGCGAAGTTTTAAAAAGTAAGAGTTTTGGGAACGCCTTCGTTTTCCCGCTGTAATCGATGGGGACTCGTAAAATTCGCACAAGGACATTAGATTTTACTGTTTAAACTAATCAGCGTTAACTCTAAGTACTGGCAAAATGAAGACTGGGATTTAGAAGTTCAGTTAGGTACTAAAACGGTGAGGCTCTGAGAACTTTAAGTTTATACTTGAGCATTTTTTGTTTTGACTATGGTAACAACTAAGTACGTATTCGCTGAAGTTATTGACTGACTGACTGACAATTAACGCAGACCCTAAGCGATAAGTCTTAAAGACCTGAAATTTTCAGGGTGTGTCTGTGCACTAAGAAAGGAATTCTTGAAATTCAACTTCTAAAGTACGCTGTGAATGAAAAAGTTAGCGCCGACAAAGACGCCGGACGGTCCATTAGCCAACCAATAGAAATAAATTAGGTCACGTCATCATCGCGCAATGTTATTTGTTGATTTTACGCATCTCTTGTGAAAAAGTGTGTTTATGTCTATCTCTTTTCCACTCAGCTGGATCACTGAAGCCATAAAATATAAATAAACAATGGCGGCGTTTAGAATATCGTCATCAGTAAATGATATTTCCATCAAATCCAGGTCACTGGAGGATTACCTCGACCACCGGATTGGTGGTTATCGAACCCATTTACATACCATCCGTTCATTAGTTGTACGAGCTTTATATCCTCTCATAATGAAGTTCTTACCTGGAAACAAATTAAAAATAATTGTATTAATGGAAATAAATAACATTTATAACAGCATCTGTTAATAGTTATTTTTTACTCTAAGCGCGAAGAGTCAGCATCCTGCCCGAGAGATTTTTATCTGGTAGGGCTCTTCAGCAAGAGTCCGTCTTGGTAGATACTACCGCAGTGCCAGATATTCTACCAAGCAGAATGTTGATGGAAGCTTGAAGGGCTACTGGGCGAAAGTAATCAGTAAAAAATATTCCTTATGCTGCGTGCATTATACCCACTCTCACGTATCAGAGAATCGGCAACAAAGTTCAAGTCAATGAGACATGAGACAGCAGTCCCACCTAATCCAAGGTTAACGCCACCAATTCAACGAAACCCTCATCCTTAACTCCGATATAATGGTGTAATTTAAGTCCAATCCTGGGATTTGATTATTCCGATCGTAAAGCAAGACAAATGCTTTTATAAAACAATCTCGGCCGCCATTACGGTGTAACGACTTTGCTTTCGGTGATTTGACGTTTAATGTCATTCATTCTTTACGACTACACCGGTATTTAAATCAATTCTTTAAGCTACAGGTATACCTACGTTCGTTATACGTCTCTGTAAGAAATTACCGATAAATTACTATTACAAGATACAATAGTAGGTACGGATTCGTTTTCTCTACTTGATGTTGCCACATTTAAAATAAATACCTAATAGGGAATTGGACTGGTAGGTTTTTTTTTTAAATTTATTTACCAAATAAAGAATAATAAGTACAGAAAGGTCACAAATAGCACATAAAAAACCACAGAGGTTTATACACATATGCTACTGACATAAGTCAATGTCGATTTTAGTTAGTAACGCAACGGAGTATCGTAGGTAGGTAGTGTATTACTTTTAATTAACTAGGCATGCGGTTTATATATTTTGTATTTTTAAACTCTGTTAAACGAGTAGCTACCGTAGGCCTTTTGTTTATAAAACCTCGATTCGTCCAATGATGATTATTACAAACACGTCAATCAAAATGCGTATTTCCGTCCTTACATGTAATTTAACCATTAAAAAGATGTCGATCAAAATAAAGAGGTTTTATTCTCTCATACAGTCAGTGACAGATGGACGAATAACTCAATTTTAAATCCTTCAATTAAAATCTTTTAATCCTCGCATTTTTTACCAATTTAAATTCTCCCAGTGTTACCTTACTACGTTCAGAGGAATGTTTAATATCCGATGTAAATAACTCAATTTAAATACCTACTCAATAGCATTTTTCAAATTACTTTGTTGTGTTGATTGTGGGCGCGAAAAAAATCAAAAGACAAGAACGAACGAAACGGGCCGAGAAAATCTAACGAAACCTTTTTATTAGCTCTTGTTATTCGTTAATTCTTTTTCGGTTGTAAACATATCTGACAACTGAAAGATCGATGGCTAAGGGTACGTAACGTATTTATACGTAATCTTTAAGTTAACTAAGCCGCTAAAATTACAGTTTTTTATTGACTAAGACATTTAATTATGGTCGGTGAATGGTAAAGGACTCAAGACAGCGCCGAAATTTGATATAAATAATGATGTATGTAACAACTAATGTAACCATCTATCCACCCAATAAAAGGTATTTATTCATTTATTTCATGATAATAACTAGGTAATGTATGTTTGTTTACGGCTCAGCTAAATAACAGTCTCATTATTCCCATTATTCAATCTAAATTATATAATATTCATTTGGAATGGACATCAGTTGGCTAGTTTAGCACACAAAGTACGCAGTCCACTGACATACCGCTTAATCCGTTTGCGAAAATTTAATAACCACCCACAGATAATGACCAAAATCACCGAATAAACCTCGTACCGAATTATGAGCGCTTTGTTAGCTGCATTGCCGAAAATTTACCGAATAAAAATGGCGGATAGGCGGTAGGGCTTGACAGTGACGTACGCAATCCGCCATGTTGACGATTCGTACGTGCGTTCAAATTCTGATACAGATTTAATTTGGCAAACGACGTAGAGTTAATTTTGTGTACTAAATTACTTGGATTGTACTTAGTAAATTTGTGCCTAAGTAACTTGCTTGTGTTCCACAAACAAGACTTAAAACTTAAAAAACCGCGCTGAAAAACCAATTACGGTGCTAGAAGAGGGCGTAATAAATGCAATACATTTAACAAAGGCCATGTTACATTTATTATCAAACCAAATGAATGTCTTGAATCTTAATATTGTTAATTTTAGTTAGATAAAAAAATACAATATTCATTTTCTTAAAACGGTAACAGATGATACTAGGCAGTCAATATAATTATGTCTCATTGGAGACATGGCGACAAGACGTGGTGGATTTTATACGTGTCATTTCATTTAAGAGGCTTGAGTCGAGTTTTAGCAACGAAAATAAAGTGGACGTGAAAAAGTTACGATCACAGCATCTGAGAGCTATAAAGATAGCTCATGAGTGTTTCTCATTCGCACGCCCTTTATCTCTGCAACGTGAATAACAAACTTTATACTCTCATTTATGTTATCGAGATGTCAAGATGTTGCGCCTACCAACAAACCTTTTGCTTCATTCAGTTCCACGATATAGCCAAGCGATATACCAATGTACCCGAACGAAACTCGATTATATTTGGTGTTTTTTGCCTTCTGTTTTCGGAATAAAAGCCAAACGTTACTGCTAGGGTACGCGATAATTGTGTAGATCTGTATAAATTTAAACTTTTATTCGAGTTTAGAGGCAGTAGAAAAAAACGGAAGGGAATAATTTTCATTTTTTTATATTATTTTATTTTTTATTTATTTACGGTATCAAATACAACATGTATTGTATTTGATACATATTTTCTCCTTAAAATTCGACGGAAAATTAAACCATACGTGAATACACAATACTAGAAGGATGGCCAATATCTTTCAAAGCAATCCACCCACAGTATTGTCCCCAAGAGGTGACTAACTTTCGACTGTTCTAAACCACCCAACGCCAAACTGTACCGCAAGCAAGTACGCAAGCCATGTATCTTACTCGAAACTTCCTCTGACGCCGAAATATTCATAGCTTTGAGGTTGCAAGAACAGCGAATATCCGACTGAAAACTTTAAATTTCTTAAAATAACCGTTAAACAAAAGAGTAGGCAGAAATCTTTTGTTTCTTTAGTCCTTTAAAAATATGGGGGTTTAAACGATGTCAAATTGAACTGAGTTTCACAAATTACTATTTCTTGGTGTGCAAATATGAGGCAAATAAGTTTTTTTTATTTTTTATTAAGAGGCCTTTCCAAGATTTAGCGATATAATTCATGAAGTTCGCCTGAATATATCTCTATATAGTATAAGTAATAGTGCGCGCGACGAGGAGCGATACATCCTCCCTCCATAAGCGCTCAGCGCGGTTTGAGAGTCGGTGCTTCGATCGATATGATTATAAGTGCGCTAAGGTGTGATTTTAAAAAATTCGTATTAAAAAAGTCAATGCTATTAGACTATTTTCTTTGTTGTATTTATTTAAGAGGCCTTTCCAAGATTTAGCGATATAATTCATGAAGTTCGCCTGACTGTATCTTTATATAGTAGAAGTAATAGTGCGCGCGACGAGGAGCGATACGTCCTCCCTCCATAAGCGCTCAGCGCGGTTTGAGAGTCGGTGCTTCGATCGATATGATTATAAGTGCGCTAAGGTGTGATTTAAAAAAAATCGTATTAAAAAATGTCAATGCTATTAGACTATTTTCTTTGTTGTATTTATTTAATAAAAACTTAAACTTTAATTTAGTAGGTGTATTTTTATTGTAAACTCCTTACTTTAGCAGAAATAACAAGCGTAAAATTGGGAAAAGTACGCGTTTTTTAGACCGTCTTTTTTCTAAAATATTTAACTAACATGCTGTATTTTTCTCTATTCACTTAAATTTTAAAACTGTGATTATTATAAATGCATTTTTGGAAATATGTTAGACTTTGTTATTTCATAGAAAACATGATCGAAAGTTGACTGGAATAGCTCATTTTACGAAACGTGCGTTACTAATTATTTTTTTAATCAGTTGTGTCTTGAGTTAATTATCATTTGTTCTGTTGGCTTAAATTTTAAGGGATTAAGCTTTTGTTTGTTTTTATTTTCGTTAAAATATCCTTAACACACGAGCCACAATAGTGTTCGAAACTTCACGGGCTACAAGAAAATTCAAGAATTGTCAAGGATAGGGCTCTTAATAAAAACTTGAACTTTAATTTAGTAGGTGTATTTTTTTTGTAAACTTCTTACTTTAGCAGAAATAACAAGCGTAAACTTGGGAAAAGTACGCGTTTTTTAGACCGTCTTTTTTCAAAAATACTGAACTAACATGCTGTATTTTTCTCTGTACACTTAAATTTTAAAACTGTGATTATTATAATTGCATTTTTGGAAATATGTTAGACTTGGATATTACAGAGAAAACATGATCGAAAGTTGACTGGAATTGCTCATTTTACGAAACGTGCGTTACTAATTATTTTTTTAATCAGTTGTGTTTTGAGTTAATTAATATTTGCTCTATTGGCTTAAATTTTAAGGGATAAAGCGCCCGCTGGACAATCCACACAGCATTATTTAGCCCCAAGGTAAGCTGATGTTAAACAGAGCTGTATTATGGGTTCTAGATGACTGATATACTAATAATAATAATAATATAATAATAATATTATAAAGAAAGAAGATTTGTATGTTTGTATTTTTGTTTGTTACGAATAAACTCAAAAACTACTGCTTTCTATTTCAAAAATTCTTTCACCATTAGAATGGTACATTATCCCTGAGTAACATAGGCTATATTTTGTTTTAGAAAATAATAGGGATCCTTACTAAAACTTCAATAATGTAACCCAAGGTGTAAAAAAAATGGTCATAAAATGTCTTTCATCGCATGCGCTGCGGAAACTATTGATGATAGAACAAAAAAATGTTCTACAATATTAAAGAACATATTGATATCTCCAAAAAAGTCAGCGATACCATATGTCCAACTATTGTAGTTATGTAACTATAACTACTTTTTAACATTATAAAAGTTGATAGAAATGCCGACCAAAATCAGACCATGTATTCCATACCTTTATTTTAATCCTTATCCATATAAATCATTTCATATTCAAGACTGTTTCAATACCTGTAGATAACTGTTGAATTATTGAAATCAGACATTCCATTCAAAAGTTACGAATAATAAAAATGACAATCTAAACAAAATACTAAAAAAGGCCGCTCGCGCGCCGTGCCCAGAGAGGGACGTGCACATGAACTATGAGGTAGGTAGCCGCGCGGCTAAAACGTGCGGTCGGCTCCTACCTTATGAATGACTAGCGACCCGCCCCGGCTTTGCACGGGTGCTCAAGTTTTTATTGCACCCGTGCGAAGCCGGGACGAGCCGCTAGTAAACACTATAATCTAAATTATTATCTCTGCGTAAATATAATATTATTTAATGTACCTTAGCATTATTAGCGCCTGTATTTCAAACTTTAATATTGTGGAATTAAGGTGTAACCTAGTAAATAGTTATTGAATGTTCTACCCATCAGAGTGAAAATCATTTATTTTTTTTCACTTGCTATAGCAAGATCCAAAGTGCATTCGTTCTCTCGCCAGATGGTGTCCAGGCCGGCTTCCCACACGCGCCACTAAAGCCGGCCCCTAATTACAGATCCCCCGGCAACGTATTAATCAGCGCTGACGGAGCATCCCGCGGGCCCCGAGCACAGGCCTCGCAGCGCAGCTGGCTCGCTTCACAACCTAGCTACAGACATACTTCTTCAAACTTCAAAGTCAAAGTCAAAAATATCTTTATTCAATCATGCCGTTACACTATTACCAGGGGTCTTACTCTTGAACGCAATCGTTATTGGACAAATACTGGTACAAGGCCCATTTACACCGAACCATAATTGCATGCAAGAATTGCCTTGTCGATTTCATTTCAGAACATTTTTGTTTTAAAATCAATTTGACAAGGCAATTCTTGCATGCAATTATGGTATGGCTTAAATGGTCCATAAGACATTTCATGACAACCTACGCCAAACTCAACCTTGTTTTCAAGAGTACAAAAAATTTACAGCAGTAAATTAGAATTGGATTGAAATTTAAATTGAGATTGTGATGAAGAGTAGCACCTGAGCGGTCGTGGTCGTCAGGAAGTATGTCAGGGGCACATGAGACTTTACATCTACATATGTTAGGATGACGCGCAAGTGATATCTCTGGTACTGCAAACTCTGCGATAACGGCATATGGAGTATACAATAACTGCAAAATTACCTTTGCATGATCGAATTAGAGTAGTAGAGCTCGTCCGGGGAAGGACTACCACCATACCTATTTCTGCCGCCAAGCAGTAATGCTCGCATTGCTGTGTTCCGGTGTGAAGGGTATGGTTTCCGGTGAAATAACTGGCACATGAGGCTTTCGGTGGCAACCCGCGAGTGATACCTCTGGTATTGCAAGCGTCCATAGGCTGCGGTAACCGCTTACCATCTTGTGGGCCGTACGCTTGGTTGCCATTTCAGTTGAATAAAAAAAAACGGCGTAAGAGTCAAAAAACTACACTGGCCTACTTTTCAGCAAGAGTGATTTCTGGACATGTCGCCGGTTTCCTCACGATTTTTCCTTCACCGTACGTATGAGAGCACTCGGACTGCGCGCATATTTTTTCTAATAGACAACTCCATCCCACCAAAAGGTTTTCATGTAAGTTGTTGCCGAGTACCATACAAGTTATCAGATCTCTTGTATAGCCCAGCTCGTAACCCTTCACGCCCTAATTCTACAAGCCCTAACTACACCTCTACACCTCAAAATGTGAGTTGGCCGTCAAACACGGTCAAAACCGCTTTTAATTCAAACAACAGAACTGAGTAAGCTTCCCTCTTACGCTGGACCTTCCGAGATATCTCCCGTAAATAATCTCGACTCCGTACATTACGGCAAACACTGCGCTAGCTTTGAAATTTTACAACGACATCCTTTGTGATTTCGTAAATGAATTTGCGGCTGCGAGGCTATCCAGATTAAAAACCCTCGTAATTTGGTGGCTGGCGAAAACCGAAATGGGTTTGAGATGGTCCAGATAAAGCTTGGGCGAAATCATTGAATATTAAAAATGTAGACCTTCACGTAAGAATTGTGCACCAATGGCTTTTTCCACGTGAAATTTTTTTGTTTGAAATCCAGTGAAAACATCGTGAGGAAACCGTCATTACACCATGCTCATTGTCATTGCACTCTCGCTCAAGATTAGGTCAGTTTCCCAGTAGTGGAAACATTAGAAGGCTGTCATGATGAATACATGAACGTTTTTATATTATTAACACAACTAGAGCCAAAAACTTTCCTAATTGCAAGACCAACTATTGTTAATTTGGGAAAGGTTTGGTCAATACAATATTATAGTTTAGATAATATTTTTTGTGTAAAAAAACAACTTTGTTCTCAACAACAGACTGACCACGAAAACGTGTGAAAAACTAATAAAACAAATGAATAACCACAGTGTAATTCGCCCCGACCCTAAACCTTCAAACACTGATAATGAGTAACATTTCCACTCGCCAGGTACATGAGAAATCGCTTACCGATGCGAATTCGTCCTCATAGGCTTGGCTTGGTTCGAGGCCGAAAACCCATAGCTACCTTCCTATAAATATAATCTTAATTTAGAATCAGGTTGAGAGTTTAGAAAGAAAATAATGTTTGAAATATTAAGTTTGTTGCCAGATTCTTCTAGGCTGATGGGGCTCAGTGGCGCGCTTTGGGAGAGACCACAAAACTAGATCTAGTTCTGTGGGAGAGACCTACGTCAAGTGGACTGCGTTAAGTTGATGATGGAGCGCGTGGAACTCAGTAAATTCTAGGCTTTATGACGGTCCAAAGTGATTCTTTAGATTTTATTGGATAAAACTATTTTTTTTTAATTAAAGGTAGGCCGCAGCGATATACATATTTGTTATGTTAGCCGATGCAACAGAAGCGCTCGTTAAGTTAAGCACTGTTCCGAGTAGTCTTCATTTGGATGGGTGACCGGGGCAAATTCAACTGAGCGCTCCCGTGCTTCGGAGTGAGCGAGTGAGCTACCTCACTCGCAAAAAAATCGAGAAGCTTTCAGAAAAGCAGACTAATATAAACTAAGTACACAACTGTGTTTACTTGCACTTAGTAATTACTAGAATAAGCAAAACCTAAGCCTAAGCTTGCCTCCAGCGCTGAAGCTTTCTCAAACTCAGTATTTGCTCATCATCACAATTTAATTAAATTAATTAAGAAAGACGGCTGAAAAAATATAAAGAGAGATGATTAATTTAAACGGTACGTGTCGTTTCGTAAGACTCGTTTCGTTAGATACATTAAATTCTTTATAAGTAAACAAGACGAGGGATTTATTTTATTTTTATTACGTTATTATTTCTAATGCATATCTCGATAGACTTTGCGGAAAACCAATAAAAGATCTGTATTATCTGTATATTCACGTAAGCCTCTGGAAATGATTGTTTGCTGCAGCATCGTGTGCAGCAACTCTTAGTGTTAATCTAGTTGTAAGGTACATTGTACAATAAAGAGTTTTCATTCATTCATTCATTCATTCATCCAATATTGTAAAGTAAGCTACTGCCGCGCCGGTTGAACCGTTCACAACACAACAGATGTTAGTATGTCTAGGAGTTCTTAATTAAATTATTTTATGACAGATCTTTAATCGAGATGCCTTATTGCTTATGCCCCTCAAACCTGCCCTTAAACAGTGAGGTGGATATGATTATGATAGTCATGAGTAACAAGTCAAGCCTTTATACTTCTCTATAAGCAATGGCGGAGGCAATACCGTAATGGCGACCTAACGGAACTGCGATCTCTCGACTCCGGATAACATAAATAATTCACCGGATAGCTTTCTATAATTGCCGGATACCCGGCCCGGTGACCGACCGATTGATTTGTGGCAGCGCCTTTGATAATGCAAGGAGATATGCTCAAAGAAAAACTGAAGGCACTACAGAGATTTTTCATGGAATATCGAAATATTAGCTCCGATTTAGATTAAAGTTTCTGCCAATTATAGACAACTTTTCACTGCTGTTCTCATAGGGTAGATCACAGGATAAATATGAAACAGTATTCGATTTGTAAGAATAAGTAGTAAACAAGTAGGTATAAGTACTCATTTCCTTGCCAATAACAGACGCTTTACATCAGTGTTTCTACGCGTTATCGTAACCAAAACTAACCAAGCAAATCCAATTCAAGTTGTTATAGCGATCAGAACGATTAATAGCTTTTGAGCCGAGTAGGCATGGAATAATCTTAATCAGCAATAATAATAGACTATTTGAACTGGTTTTAGTTCAAATATTCAATTTATAATGAAACATTCATTAAACTTGACTTTCAAACCCAATCGATAAGCACCAAGAATTTCGTCTGATAATTTCATATACTAGCTGTCATTTTAACCGGTGGTTAAGGTAAACAGCTAAGTTTAAGTGTGGATAAACATTGGACTATGTGGTTTAACCTTCGTTTGTTCCAAGTGTGACTAACCGTTGACCGCATTCAGAACTAAAGACGTAATATTCGGTTCTCAGATATCGTGAGGTTGATCGAAAGGAATTTAATATTGCACGAGCATTCGAGTCAATCATCATCATCATTAGCTAGTCTGCACTGCAACACCAGAACGTTTAGTACGATAGTTTGGATGTTTGAGTCAATCACAAATCCAAAACTGTTCGCTGTTTTGATTGTTTGGAATAGTTCTTGTCCGTTTCTGGCATTTGGGAATCTGCCACTTTGAGGTGCAACGCGAGCGAAGCCGCGGGCAGAGGCTACTAATACTTTATATGCGTTCCCCAAGAGCTCTCAAAAAGCACATTCCACGAGCGGAATTAGAGCGACTAGAGCACATCGTTAGTGGAGCGGCGAGACGGAATGCAATATGTGAGCTGAGCTCCTACACTATGCGAGCTCTTAGACTATGTGACCTGTAGACTTCTACATATACACTGAGACTTGAAAAGCTATGAATAGTTGATTTATTTAGTAGCAAGCAACTTTAAAAGCCTTAGCCAACATACGAATATGATAATAAAATAAATAAATAAATAATTATAGGTTATAGGCGAACCAAATAACTCAGACTCTTGCGGCGAATTTAAGGTTACGAGCGTTGTACAGCGTAGTCAGGCGTGGTGCTTAACATCAGGCACGAATATGATAATAAAATAAATAAATAAATAATTATCGGTTATAGGCGAACCAAATAACTCAGACTCTTGCTATACTAGGCGAATTTAAGGTTACGAGCGTAGTACAGCGTAGTCAGGCGTGGCGCTTAACATCAGGCGAATGACTTGATTATCTAGCTAGACAATTGCTAACATTCGTTAATTAAAAAAGGTTTGATCTATCTATGCCAGAGTGCCAATGTCTAACCCTCGGAAAATTGAAATAACCTAGTTTAATTTCTTATTGCACCAAAACACACGGTGTGATTATTAGGTGCTTGCTGGTAATGTTGCAATAGAGCTTATCAGCCTATAAACCTTAAATAAATAGGTACCTAACGAATTATCTTAATTGGGATATTGTACTTGGGTGTTCATCGTAAAACCTCAAAACACATTAAAATTAAGTAAAGTAAGTTTGTATTAAGTCAGAGGCTACCTCTGGCCTCCGTAATGATAGTAATGATGTAATGAAAGTTAAGTGGGACGTGCAAAACTCAAATTCAAAATATTTTAATTCACAATAATATCTTAGGGATCACTTTGAGTTACTTCGGCCATCTTGCCAGTACGATGGGTCCTTCCATTTTAATTGTTTTTCTAATGTTATGTTGAGTTGCTGTGTCAATTAAGAGTAGTACAGTTCTTTGTGATAGAGCTCGTCCGGGGAAGGACTACCACCATACCTATTTCTGCCGCCAAGCAGCAATGCTCGCATTGCTGTGTTCCGGTTCGAAGGGTATGGTTTCCGGTGAAATTACAGGCACATGAGTCTTTCCATCTAACGTCTCAGGGTGGTAACACGCAAGTTATATCCTTGATGTTGCATGCGTACATAGGCTACGGTAACCGCTGACCATCAAGTGGGCCGTACGCTTGGTTGCCACTTTAGTGGTATAAAAAAATATGTGGCAGATCCAGACTCGTTCTCTTGGCACCAGTGTAAGTGATTGAAAAGGAAGGGTGATGTTGGTTTGTTATTTGGTCGAAGGCTCACCTAGTTTTTTAAAGAACGCCGCCGTTTCTTTGAAAATTATGTTTGTTTCAATCAAATAATTATTTCTTCTTCTTCGTTTATAGACTCTGTGGCATATTTGCCACAATTTCGCCAGTGTCAAGTAGATGAGTTTGATTGTCGCATGGCAACGTAAGTAAACATTAAAGGTTTGTTTGAATACGTTGACATTTACTTGACACTGGCAATATTGACTAAATTGATAATACCTAACAGTTCTCCGAACAGTAGACCTCGCAAGCACAAACTTGCAAAGTGAGCTTTGAAAGTGAGCAACATATTGCATTTTAAGGAAATTTTGCTCATCACGCTGAAGATCCTCATCAGATATTCACCAATTATCAGACAAACTTAAAGTTAATACTTACCTTCATATAAAATAAAAATCATTGAAATCAAATCACACTAGGCGGAGATATTCAGCGGCCCCCTTTTCGGCGAAAGTACGCCCTTTATCAAAAATCCCCGACGATAATCAAATTCTATAAAGTCATAGAACCTGTATACCAAGTTTCAACCAGCTTGGTTGAAAAATGCGACCTGTAGGCGAGAACACAAAAAGTCCGGACAAACTGACATCCAAAAGCATTTTTGGCCAATCTCGAAACTGAGACGCTTCGCTCGCTCGGTCAATAAAGCTCCGAAAAAATTGTTTCTGCCAAAAAAACACTGAAAAATTACGAAATCTTTAGCTAGTTAGTGTGCTCGTTCAGAGATGTACTAATAGCAGCTTTTGTCTCGCGACAAAGCCTTCCCACGCATTGTGTAAAACAATGCCTTTATTGAAGCTGTCATGGAAGATTAATGACCTTAAGTAGATACCATTAACATGTTTATAGTATTTATTTGTGATGTAGCCTTAGAGCATTTGTTTATTTTACCTAACAATTATTTTGATTCAATTCTTCAATTCAAAATCTAATTTTAAAATATTTTGACCAATAAAATCACAAGGATCACGTCTTAAAGCTAAGTGAATTTACGTCAGATCCACGTGCACCAGCCTAGACGATTCTGGCAAAAAGTATGTAGGTAGTCAAAGTTGGCAACAAACTTTCGCCCAGTAATTTCAGTTGCTACAACCCCTTTCGAACTTCAGTAATGTCACGTATTGCTCTGCATAGGTAGGTACTGGTGTCTGGATAAATATCTAGCACTACGGATCCTATGCAGTTAAAAAGTCTATGATAAATAGAAGGGCAGGGGAGGGGTATCAATCAACGGTATCGTGATCGTGGAGCGACTTTTGCAAAAACTGGAAATTCGAAAAATCTCCGTCCATAATGCTTCAATCCGTATTGGGTCCGTTTTAGGGCGTTATCACGGCGATTTGCTAGCTTGTCTTCAGCGAAGCGATTTGCGACGCCATTTTTAATATTGCGTGTTCATTTTATGTCCTGCCCCACTTGCGCAAACGCGGACGGTGGTTTTTTTACATAATTGCCTTATTTTCTTAGCATGAGCCTTATCTAGATCGATTGGCATCACACTAGACTCAAGAGTGAAAAAAATCGACTAAACTCTCCGACGCGTCGGTCGTCTTGATGTTCCCACTTCATCTTATAGCTCTAGTCACTATACGTAGCACTAACATCTGGTTCTGTGACTAGAACTAGTAAAAATCGACTAGAGTTTAGTCGATTTTTTCACTCTTGAGCCTAGTGTGATGCCAATCGATCTAGATGAGGCTCATGCTAAGAAAATAAGGCAATTATGTAAAAAAAAACCCACCGTCCGCGTTTGCGCAAGTGGGGGAGGACATAGCGACGTTTAAAATTTGAATTTGACACCTCGCCGGAGAAACTCAAATCGCCGGTGTAGATGATATGATAACGCCCTTTAATGTCAATATAGTGAAATATTATTGAGAGGTTACAAGTATATTTTATTTAATGTTTCATGACTTGATATGCACATAAAAAGTCATGCTTACGTATTGGGAATTCAGGATATTCTATTCACGATCAACCAACGGGAAAATAAAGGGTGTAGGTAGGTAGGTAGTACCTATCTACCCTCTCAGGTCAACATTCAGTAAGAGATGGATATGGGGTGTGTACGCGTGACTTGAATTTTTATAGGCATTAGAAATAAAACCTCCCTCGTTCGATTTGCTCGCCTGGCTTGTATGTCGCAAATTCGGAAAGTGCCTGACGAATATTTCATAGCAAAATTCTTTGCTTGTTGCTATTGCGGATTTGTGGGGTCTGGTTGTTGTTTTAAGAAATTAGCTGGTGCCGGGTTGCATTGATGGAGTAAGCTAAAGGTAGTGAGATAAGTGTATACATGCTGCTTATCTCATTAGATGATGGCTAGAAATGTGCGTAATATTAAAAACTAAACTTCTTTAGGATTAAAAGTAGTAGAGTTTATTGTGAAAGGAAAGTAGAGTCCGATCAACCTATTACTGCCGCCAAACAAAGATAGTCGAGATTGAGTTTACTAGCAGATGGGCCATTGCTTGTCTGCCACCTAAACTGAGTTCGAAGTTCGAACCCACGACCTTAGGTCCGGAATGGGATCACTACCACTAAACCACCAGTGTTCTAATTTTTAGTTAGGTATACATAGTATCAATAGACAGCAAATTTGTAACATCTCTTACTAACCACATATTGGAAACGCTCGAGGTTTTCGATGTGTTATGATGACTTGAGGAGAATACTTGCTTCATAAAATAGGCAAAATGTTGCCAGATCTCAAAGGGGCCGTACATTAGAGATAGAAAACTCATAATGTGCGTGATGCATTGAGTAAGCGAAATTGTAACTTTATCAAATAGGTAGAGTAGGGGTTGATACATTTAGTCTTCACCTTTAATAGTAGTAACATTTAAATTGTATCTCTTGTTATGTGTACTTACCTAAATCTTATAATAGAATTTAGTCAAAGTCAAAGTCAAAAATGATTTATTTCAATAAAATCACAAGGATCATTTTGAAACGTCTTAGAGCTAGGTGAATTTACGCCAGCTCCACGCGCCCTAGCCTAGAAGAATCTGGCAACTAACTCGGCTGGGTTCCTAACTTTTTTTTTATGATCCCTTTTTAGTAAACATATAAATTGTATCTCTTGTTATGTGTACCTAAATCTTTTAGTAGTGTTTATTATGTTGGTGTTCATAAGAAATAAATAAATAAATACATACTATATCAACTCTTACGATTCGACTATCAGCTTGATAGTCCGTAATAAGTCGCCGGTGATTTTTGATTGGGGACTTACTTATTCCAAAAAGGGGCAAAAAGGGGGCTACTAGGTATCTCCGTTGATCTCATGAGATCCGAATTCGTAAATTGTGAAAATTTAATTAGGATATTCAACGTGATGACCAGAATAACTCCATCCTCCTCCTAGCGTCGTATTCCTCATGACTGAGGGTCGTGATTCCCCTTTTGAATCATCTGAATCATGAAGAAAGTTTGTGCTTGCAAGGTCTTCTGTTCGGAGAACTACTAAGTAATTCTTTAGCTAACTTTTTAATCTTCTAACTTTATGTGCACTCATCATCATTGGCCTCTATTTCAGACGGTTTAAGCAGTGTCTGTATTAAGATAGCACTTTTTTTGGTGGCTAAACAGGTGAAGTGACCTCTCCACAGACACTACCTCGCCTGCCACACTATGTGCACTATCAACCATAAAAATACATATAATATCTTCATTACTCTGAGGTTAACTGATTGATGTAGTATCTACAATGTCGCGGGTTGTTCCACTAATAATAAACATTTACCGAGATATTTTGCCTAAAACTAGAAAGTACTACCTGTCATTTTATTTGCCAATTCCACGAAATTATAACAAACATTTACATTTTGAGAGCTAACAAGCCCGAAATTCGCCATTTTACGACAGTAGGGCCGACTATTAAATCAGTATATTAGAGCCCGTTCTACGGCCCTGGGCCCTGGGCCTTTATTACGGCCCAGGTAATTACGTTAAGTGCTACGGACATTTTTAAAATATTCTCCTGAAAGATGCTATCGAACAACCTTGAATTGTAATTTTCCTGTAACAGTAATTACAAATACTTAGGAAAGCAGTTAAGAAAAAATATATTTTTTTAAAACAATTTATGAAAATACCTACTTTTTTATACTTACTTACCAGTTATGCTGAGAAAGGATAGGAAATAAGCATACTGTATTTACGATGGTAAGCAGCGTAGGCTAGCCTATGGTATGTGCGCTTATAATACCAGACAGCGTTGCCTTGCCCCACCCTGAGTCGTAGATCAAGTCTCATGTGCCTGTAATTTACTATACTGACTTTATTTAGCAGCTACATAAATAGGTAGGTGTACTAATCTATTTTTTTTTGTCAATAAATAAAGCACTCATTGCCATTCAGCAGAGTTTACGCAATATCTCTTCAAATTCAATATAAATGGTAGATTTCCTTTTTTGAAGTAATTTTATTCATCTAAAAACAACTGTCCAAATTATTTAAGTCTGGATTCTTGTTAAAAGAATGCCGATTGACTCTCATCCCTCAATTTGGCGGAAGTAATAAATAATAAAATAAGATTTTTCACTCAATATAATGATGTTAATAAATTATGTGAATCTTATGATTTAGATTTAGATATCCATTTATAATAAAAGGAGATAATGCTCTAAAAGAGATCGAGAATCTGCCTTTGTGTCAGTAGTACCATTGATTTGTACCAGTGATGGTACAAATGGTAAGTAAATAGTTAGATAGTGAGAGATTCGTGTCGCAGCTAACTGCTGCTACTACTCGTATAACTGTAGTAACTACACTACACTGAAAATCAGCGCTACAGACACATTAAGTCTGTAGCACATGCTGAGTGGCTGCCTTTCGTCACAATAGTTTAGTTTTAATTTGTATTGTTATTTTTATGTTTATTGTGTGGCGCTAAATAAATATTTTTCTATTCTATGTTAAGCGATACAACTTTGTATCTCAAGTACCATTTAATCCTTGACTAGTGGAACGCTCAATAACACCATGAAATTATCAGGTCTTATCGTTTTGTCAGTAAGTTCGTATTCAACTCTCGTGACGGAGTTAATAGACCGCCCAAAGGCCTTCGTCATGGCATGTGAGTTAATATTCGAGGGGATTTTGCTTTGATCCATTCACTCAAGCCTGGGTCCCAGTAGTGGGAAATACGGATAATACAGAAGTCATAACACAGTATCATCGCATCTCCATCATCTACCACACTTCACTCACGGCTGGATAAAGCCTTATTTAGTTTGTGCCTCCACCGCGATCCAGCGCTAATCTTATCCACACTCGCATTACGATGACTGTAAGCTTAGCTTTAACTAAAATATTTTTAGTTAAGTAGTGAGGTGATCTCTCTAACCAGTATCTGTGCCTTAAATGCATAGTTAATCAGTCAGCTAATCAGAGGAAGAACATTAATAATCCGACAGCACTCAGGTGATCCATTCTCAGCAATTAATGTATTAGCTTCAGAGTTAATAGTAGTAATAATCAAACTTTAGCGCATAAACTGTTACTAGTAAGAAGTAAGTTTGTAGTGAGTCATTGGTCAACTCTGGTGAGTGGTGACAGAGTTAAGGCGAGAATTGAAGTTGTTGAACCTACATAATTATAAACTTATTTTTAGACCCGGCGCGGTTACACTCGCGTTATTTTTTTTCACAATTTTTCCACAATTTGTCACCGTTAAAACCTTCCCTGGACTCATACAAATGTTCCAGACCAAAACTAGCCAAATCGGTCCAGCCGTTCTCGTGTTATAGCGAGCCTAACGAACAGCAATTCATTTTTATATAATAACTTGTATCATTTAATTTTGAAACGTAAAACGATCCTTTGTATAAAACGAATAGCAAACTGGTAACAGAATACTCAAAAACAGCTCAATTAAAAAATATTCCATAAAGAGTTTAAATTTTACCGTTCATCCCTCAGGGCTTCAGAATTAACTTAATACGTGTTTTGGGGTTTTATAAAGCCGACGAGACTATTATATAAAAAAAAACTAAATAAACCCAAAAAGACTAGGTAGGTAGACACTAGTCGTGCACCAATGGATTTTTCTCTTCGAAAAATGTATGTGCGCAATGCCAGCGCTCTCATACGGTGAAGGAAAACATCGTGAGGAAACCGGCATGTCCAAGAACTAAAAACTCGAAAGACATGTGCCATCCACCAATCCGCATTGGGTCCGCTTGGTGGATTAAGACCCAATCACTCTCGCCCGAGAGTAGGCCAGTGTCCCAGCAGTAGGAACATTAGATGGCTGTCATGATGATGATGATGAGGCACTATAATTATAGTTAAGTAATGTACAAAGGTAAGGTCCTCCTTTTGTTATAAAATCGACTTTTCCATAAACATTATTTTAAATTTACCTGAACCACTTTAGTTATTTTTATCTTAAATCGTCTTTCACCAGAACTCAGATAAAGAGTACTAGTATCTACCTAACTCTAAAAAGTAGGGGAAATCTCAAAGCTACTCAAACAGTAGGTACACCGAAGTGTCTTTGACATGAGAAGCGTTTCAGTCAAATAAATAATTCAACGGCTCAGACTCAGTTCTACGTACCTACTTACCCGTTTATTTCTTCTACTGCTCCATTTCACATAGGTAGTGATTTTGTGGTAAGCAACAGATCAACGAAGTTAAGCACTGCTCCGCGTAGTCACTTTGGGAATGGGTAACCGCCAGTGGCAATTTTAACTGAGCGCTTCCGTGCTTCGGAGTGCACGTAGCTTTTTCAAAGTTTGCCATGATGGAGGCCTTCAAACGGCCTAAGAGCTGGCCACTGACTCAATACGAACTTTTGCTTTATCTGGGGGCACGGCAGCAGTGCCCCCGCCAAGTCGAGCAAAAAAGCGGACACGGCTGTACCATCCTTTTCTCGAAACAATTCAGGCCATTTTCGACCCTCTATAACTTTGTTGTGGATAAAACTAGAAGCCTGAATTTTCAGTATTTTTTTATTTTTGAACCAATTTCTAGTTTTTTATTTTTGTTGTTAAAAAAATGTTGGAAGTGTACACAGCCCGGCCTCAATATACAGACCGCGCAAATATTCCTCCATCGCTCTTGCATGTAGTTGCAGGTCAGCTAATTACAAAACTAGCCGCCTGTGCTTTGGGACATGCGTGGGTTTGAACTCGCGACCGCGGCGCGCCAGTCGGATTGTGTAACCGCAAGACCAGCGGCCTTTCTAGCGACGCAACGAATTTTATCATCTGTTGTAATCGATGTCTGTTGTGTGATAACTTTACTTTGGGCTGCACATGTATACAGACAGACAAGCAAATACTCTATTACAACACCCTATTGTAAATTTGTAAGATAACAATACAATTTGCGAGGTTGCGGGTTCGATTCCCGCCTCGGGTCAAATGTTTGTACGATCTACAAATATTTGTTCCGGGTGTTCTGGGTATTTTCTATATATAATAAAAAATATCTATCTATGTATTGTATTGTATTAAGTATATATCAGTCATCTAGTACCATAACACAGCTCTGTTTAACAGTAGCTTATCTTGGGGCTAGATGATGCTGTGTGGATTGTCCAAAAAAAAAAAAAATATATAGAAACCTAATATTTGGAAATGGACTATAGCTTGAAGAGGTGTTAATAAAGCAATTTTGGTAATCAGCAATCTAAATGGTCTAAAATTGTGATCACACAAAAAAATTGACAACGCGAAATCTTTATAAATCTCTCTTTAAATAAAAATCTTATACATTTTATATTATGAAAGATATTTCCAAGACATTGTTTGCGGATTCTACAAATCACCAACTGAAAGACAAAGCGAACTTTTTCAAAGCAACTAAAAATAACAATGGCTATTTTTTGAGTAAACTTCAAAACCAGAATTTACGCAAACAAAAACAAAAGCACAAAAGATAATATTTCTGAGGTTATTAGATTTTTTATAAGATCACTGAGAACATACTACTAAAGTTTAGGTTTTTGTTACACCCACAATTAGGTAATTTTAATTAATTTAGTTTTAGTACCTACCCAAAGCACTAATTATAGTTCTCACGGCGGATCTCGGCCGTCGTGAAATTAGCCGTTTCGATACGCAATGGAGCTTTTTCAAACTAAATTGTCTTTGCGCATCGCAAACGGCTACCTTCACGGAAGCCTAGATCCGCTGTGCGAACTATACTTGAAATTATTTGATCTGAACTTTTGAACCGAAAACGCCGAGACGTGCTCCCATTTAACCTCAAATCAATTTGTAAGTATTTACCAAATATCAAGTATCAATTACAAAGATATTAATTACCAAGTCTTCGGCCGGTATAATTACTCAAACTTGGAAGTGGAAACTTTGACAAAGACTGAATTATAGTAACTTCCCCAAGGGGTTGTGGAACTTTTTGAAGAAAACATTTTTGAAAGAATTTCGGTGAAATATTGTGCTTTTTTTATTAATTGATCTTCAGATGTTTCATATTACTTTATTTTATTTTTACATATTTGGACTATTCTATAAGTTAATGCTTATAGAACAGTTTTCACTAATAGTACACATAAACTTAACCAAGTTTTAGTTGTCCACAATAAATAATAGTACAAACACTTATCACCCCGAGACATTGTTGTTAAGTCTCTTTCGCCCAGTAATTTCAATTGCTACAGTGCCCTTCAAACCTAAACACAGTAATGCTTGCACACTGCTGCTTGGAGGTAGACCCACCAAGACGGACTCTTGCTGAAAAGTCCTACCACCAGGTGAGTTACTAGTTTCCGTTATTGCAGTAGAGTTTCTTAGCCATCACTAACTCCTAGCCTTCTATTTGGTATTCTGATAGTACTAGAGTGTGTGACACACATTTACCTGGTAGCAAAGACATTAATATCTTAGAAGCCTGGTAGTAGGACTCTTCAGCAATTATAGCCCGTCTAGGTACCACCACGGTGCCAGATATTGTACCTTCAAGTGTACAAGCAGTAGATACCTACTGTACGTGTTTGTTTGAAGTCAGATAGATTGGGGTACCAAGCGCAGTGCAGTGTCACGCAAACACTTAAAAACTTTAAACTTTGGGTGGCACTGCATCTGTAATAGTCAGGAGCTTAACATCAGGTGGGCGCTTTGATTGCCTTGTCACTTGTCGACATAAAAAAAAACTCAATAACCTAAAAACTGTTTCGATGCCTCGGAGGAATCGAACGAAGCGCACGTTTAGATGTCCGTTTTGGCTTTAGCTATATTTCTTCAGGTACATAAGATGTTTTACCTGTCAGCAAGCGATACGATCTTCCTGCAGGTACCCTCCACTTCTATTCACTTGTAATATCCGGCTCGAAGGACTTAACGTACCTACCTACTTAAGTTTTATTTAATATCGCTTTCTTGTTTTAAATTTGGATATAAAGAAAATCTACGTAAGTCAAAAAGTAACGCTTGTCTGTCATGTTATAATCGTCTATAGATGTTGGCTACACATTGGAAATTTAGGAGAGGAATCAGATGACACCAAAGAAGGACTTACGGAGCTTCTAACTAACGAAAAACTAAGTTAAACATAGTGAAATAGGTAAGTATATTATTATCGTCTGTTTTTGGTCGAAATTCGAGTTCGCTCGTTCGTGTCACGATAAACATTGACTCAAACGCAATTTATTGGTAAAATCTGTCCTACAACCGCACGCAACTTTTCAACTTCACCACTTCATGAATAAACCAATACTTACTGTTATTTAGTTACCTACCAATTCCAATACAAATCACCAGTAGGTACTTTGGAGTTCAAAACCCGTGTTTGGATACAATTTTCATACCAATATTGGACGCCTGGCAGAAATGTTATAGCAACTAGCTGTGACAGACCCCGTTGGCAGGCTACCGCAGGCGCTACATTTGAATAGGTCGGTTTGTGTTTTGAAAACAAATTGATATTTGCTGACCAGTGTTTGGCAATGTAAAGGTAGGAACTCAGCACGAAAAGTTTAGTTTTAGACTAAATAAACACAGTACAATTGCGTGACGCGCGCAATATGGAATGAAATTGTACAAAATATAGCAAAAGCAACTTTGAAGCACATAGGTACGAACAAGGTACTGTAACGAAACAGCCTATGCCTAGTTTCGTTCTATTCACAAACATAGCTTAGGAGGTCTTTGAACATTTACTATTGAGGCGTTTAAGATTTCCAAAACACATCAGTAGTGCTTTCAAACAAACATTAAAATCTTATTTGTCATTATATTCAAAACTCATTACTAGACAGCTGTAGAGAACAAGTACAAGTTGGTAGATGTCAAAAAGAGGACAGGAATTCTGGTAGGCAGGCTGTCAGGTGGTGAAAAATAACAAATTGAAAATTATCGGCTAAAAAATCTCAAAATATTTAATTCAAACACATTATTATCAGCTGTAGACTAATTGTGATTTAAATACAAAAAGCGTGAATCGATTCAGTGCCCTTTTGAGGAGTTTGTAAACTAGAAAGTCCGGATACGGAATTGTCGTAGTTTCAGTGAAATTCACGATATTGGCTTATTTGATCTCAATACTATTTATTTGTACATTTAAAATAACCAGTAATTACTAAGGGCTATTTTTATAATGCTGTGAATATTTACCTAAATTGAAGGAATGGTTGAGTATGATCTTGATGTTGAATTTATTATATTAAATTGTGTTGTTTTAGACCAATGCAGACAGTGAGCTGAATTCTACTAATATTATATTCTTCTTTGGCTTTGGACGTATTTAGTCCTAGTGGCGATACCCAGACTGTACAGCTGGTGAACGAGGTAAGTTCACTTGGTTTATCCTACGTCAGACATGGGCAGAATAAGTCCCACCCAGCAATATCCAGACCTGTTCACGGATGGTGAGCTACCTTACTAAAGTCTCGACCGGTGTAACCATAATCCAGTCTATGTACAACTGGTGAGCTACGTTAAGTTCGCTTGGTATATCTTACGTCGGACTTTTGGGCAGTATAAGTCCCACCAGCAATACCCAGACCTGTTCACGGATGGTGAGCTACCTCTTCGAAGTCCTGACCGGAGTTACCACGACATTAACAATACAAATTATATATCTGAATTTGGTTCATTCTGCAAAGGTTAAGTAACGCCGATTTTATGGTATATTCTCTGTCAGAAAACTAAGCTATTCTGGAAAGTTCTAAACTAAATTATTCTTCCAAAACTTTCTAAAAAGCCTATATAGATAGATAGGTAGGTAGGTAGGTAGGTAGGTAGGTAGGTAGGTAGGTAGGTAGGTAGGCAGGCAGGTAAGTAGGTAGGGTAGTTAGAACGGACCTCTCCAAGTGCCAAGTTGCATTTCTAGATGCAGGATTACTGGAGAGGCAATAAAGACTGACGGACCTTCGACTTGGACTTGCTAAAAGATAAAGCCCTCTTGTCCCTTGTAGACATACATGACAGACTTGAAGTTGAAATACGTAGAGTTTTACAGATATAGTTTCTGTTTCCCAGAATTATTGATGGGCATCCAAGTCACTAGGATGTCCACGATAATTTCCATGATAATATTTCATGATACGGAAGAGGGTGTCCAGTTTGGAGACGAGCCCATTGATCTGAGCGGGGCGGTGCTCTGATCCTATAAGGATTATGTTATGATCCTTATAGCCGTTTCTATTTATAATCATCATCCTCGTTCATCTTGATAATATAAAAGGTATGTTATCCCAATGTACGATAGCCCGAGGTACGATAGCCTGAAGTATGTTATCTCGAAGCAAGTAACACAGTAGACAATAAATAAATATAGGTAACACAGTAGACATTCCTGTATTTAGGTATAATATTAGACGAGGTAGGTAACGCAGTAGACAATTATAAAATAGGTAACGCAGTAGACAATTATAAAATAGGTAACGCAGTAGACAATTATAAAATATGTAACGCAGTAGACAAGACTTGATCACTTTTAAAAAGAATTTAGGTTACTAATACGGAACACAAGTTAGGTCCTACCTTTTACTACTAGACGATCACGTGGCCATTTCAACGATATTTCTTCAATATTTCTACTACTATTTTAATGTATTACTTTGATACATTATTAGCTTTTACGGTGAGGTAGTTTTTCTCGCTTGAGGTAGGGTTCGGTACAGTACCAACATTAGTTGGTATGCAAGTTCGTCATCACATTATACGGCACGACAAGTGTTGTCGTCTACGACCACGATCTAGCAAAATGCAGGAACCTCACTTGGTTTATAATATTTGCCATAATGAATGCGTTATTTCGTCAATACAAAATCAACTCTGTGAAATATAAAAAAAATGTGAGTATTGAGGAAATATCGCAAACATTATGAGCAAAAATATGCCAAGTCAGTGATGTGCCATAACCCCGAGAGGAGGCCTTTTTTTCTTTCTAATATTCCGAAGAGGACATTCGTTGTGACCTCGCTAATACAGACTCATTAGTGACCTAGAGCGGGGAACAGAGTTCCCTCAGGTGCAATTAATTTAGAACGGGTTTTTGTAATATTTCTTTATCATAAGCATTAGGTATTACTAGATACATATTTGCACAGGCATATTATGTTTTCAGGAAACAAATAAACTTATCTTAAATACCTTTATAAATTATCTAAAATGACAAAGGTCTTTCTCTTGAAAAGAACTTACACCGTGCCGTGCATTGCGTCTCTTGGTTTTTTGTGCTCGATGATTGTGGACGACATTTCATTTCATTTAATTTATTACAATTTTACAGTTGTGTACAAAGTACAAACAAACAAACAAACTAACATCGTGCTGGATAGTGTAGATACGCTCTAACACTGCGTAAAAGTAGGTTGTTACCTAATGACACTGCTTGTAAATTAGTACGTATAGACTGGTACGTATTCAAATGAGTGCGATGTTGGGGAAGCCACAGACTCAGGAATGACGGACAGGAAGTTATGTAATGAGTTCTCGAACTATGTGTTGGTGACCCGTGTGCGGGTAATGAATGATACCAAGGACTTGACAGAGGGCCAAAATTTCAAACCTTTTTTGTGGATTTTGACTTGAGTGATCCTTTTACACTGGAGCTGATGAATGATCCACATCATAAAAAAAAAACTAGGAACCCAGCTTAATTTGTTGCCAGGTTTATTTACCTATTGAAATAGAACTTGATATATATCTAGATAAGATACTGATGCCTACTTGGATAGTTTCTCTCTTCTTTATTAGTTTGATTATTAATAAACAGCTAAAGATAATTACCTTATAAAGAACAGCCTTGTATTTTATGTAAGTACTTATATCAACAAATGTACCTATTTACAACCGCTCCGTTTCGTTCGAGACGAATCTCAAAATTAACATTTCAAACATAATCCCATGCAGTCTGACCAATTAAAACGTGCCAAAGGACGGGCAGGGGAGCGCACTGCGCACTAAAGTGTTAATTACAGGGATGAACTCTATAAAATGTTGAGCACACCTGTAAAAGTGCTTTCAAGCGCTTCACGACACGCGATAATCAACTTAAAGTAAAGCGAGCTAGGGCACTTTGTGAAGCGCTTTATTTTGTAGTTAGGATAAACTAATAAGGCACGTAGTAACGGCGTTTGTAGTAAACTTTGTTTTACGTTTAATAAAATGTACCTATTATCAAATAAATATTTTAGTAGTTTTAGCCCGCGGCATACAAACCCAGGCTTAGGACACTCCGGTACACTTCGTTCTTAAAATGGCCACTACAGAAACAACCTGGCCATAAAATACATAAATGGGGTAGGTATCATTATATTCGTCGTAGAGTAATGGTGCGATATCTCTACTTAATGTAATTGTAAAATCGTAATTGTAGCTCGGGCTAGATGATGCTGCCGACTTTAGGCTTCTACTAGGTGTTATTTTTTTACTTGCTTATAATGTACTTCAACAATGTTTTGACTCTAAGCTCAAACAATCAGCTTACCTTCAAATGTTTTCCTTCACTGTTTTAATTCTACTCTATACAGTTGGGGGCGTGAAAAAAGAATCAGTTCAGGAGAAATGCGCTGCAAAATATAGCTACCTGGTGCTAATAAAGAAAAACAATTGGAATTAATTGAATAAAAGCCATCCGTCTTGTCTCTCTCCCTCCTGAAGGGGTAAGTGGAGGGGAAGGAAGCGTAAGTAATTAACTAGACTATTCTTTATTCTGTGAACCTTGGAACGTTTAAGAGTCCGTTCCAAGATCCAGCGCTGTCAAGTTTAGGTATTTACGGGCGCGCGACGCGAGGCTCTACGTGTGCGCGGCTCACCGTTGTGTGCGTTAGTAACTTACACAACTAAGTAAAGGACAAATACATTTGATCCTTTGTCATGTCGACTGGGTGATTATGTTTAAAAATAGGTGTCTACTGCATACTCTTATGTTCCTACCTAACTCTACTTGTTGAACAGATAATGACGTGAATAAAAATAGGTAGGTAGGTATACATTTAAATATATGTGTAAGTACCTACCTACTTACTTTTTTTTATTAAAACCTAGGTACCTACTCTAGCTAGGTTAGGTACCTACTTACCTATTATTATGACTGGGGACCACACGCACTTTTCAACATTATACCTACCTACTCTCAGTTTTGTCCTCAAACAGGAACCATTACATGGTAGGTAGGTAGGTAGGTAATACCCTGTAGTACCTATTTCTGCTGCCAAGCAGTAATGCTCGCGTCTGTGCTCTAGTTCGATGCTCTAGTTCGATGGGTATGGTTTCCGGTGAAATTACAAGCACCTACAGATACCTACCTACTTTTGATTGTATTAGCGCGTGTAGCGCGCGGCTACCATACAGGCAGGGCTGGGGTTGGAGAGTACTAATACCTGTTCTGTGGTTAGAGGTACAAATAAGGGTGACTTGATGAAAGTGCCCGCGCGGCACTTTGCGGCTAATTTGAAATCACACTAACAGTAAGTACCTAGGTAGTTACCTAAAACTATTTATCTCGACGAGACGTGATAAAATAGTTTGAAGCGTATACAACTGCCTGCCAGGGCGGCAGCATAGTAAATAAGTGCGGTTGAAAAGCGCGAGTGCTATAGCCGCCGTACTATGCGAGCGGAGCAATATAAACTTTCGGAGAACTGTGATAGAGCTTGGAATCGCTGGTAGTCCAATTCTTGAGAGAGTGCAGTTTTAGTCATGGTCATGAAATATTTGAGTTAGTGTTTTTCATTACCTACCTACCTATTTTATGATGCGCTTGATAAAAACAAAATCGTACTGATTATTATCTAAGTACCTACTAATGTTTTACAATACACATGACATAATTTATGATTTGGAAGAACACATAAACCAGGTAGGTACGCGAACGGATGCTAGTAATAATTTAATTAATCTGGTATGATGATGTATGATATCTAATTATTTAAAACGTGTAACATAATGTACCTATAATCCCGAAAGGGGGGTATTCCTCCCATGCACGTGAACACTTTGACGGTGCAAAAGTTGAATTAGTATATCGTATTTAAAAAGTCCAATTAGTAAGTAAGTATTCATTTCATTTACCTACGCATACAGTACGCATTTCATGAATGAAAAACTTTGAAATTTCAAAAGTCATAGTGCATAAAAGAGTATTAGAGTTCTTTGTGATAGAGCTCGTCCGGGGAAGGACTACCACCATACCTATTTCTGAAGCCAAGCAGTAATGCTCGCATTGCTGTGTTCCGGTGTGAAGGGTATGGTTTCCGGTGAAATTACTGGCACATGAGGCGTTCGATCTTAGCTTCAAGGTGGCAACCCGCGAGTGATACTTCTGGTATCACAAGCGTCCATAGGCTGCGGTAACCGCTTACCATCTTGTGGGCCGTACGCATGGTTGCCACTTAAGTTGTATAAAAAAAAAGTAATTGAAATAACATTGGGGGTATTTTTTTTTTTTTATCGAGAATAGACCTTCGTTTGACCACGATCTCGCCTGGTGGAAAGCGATGATGTGGCCGAAGGTGGAGCACGAAGGTCTATGAGACACCTATTCACTCTAGCCTTGAAGAGGCCCGGATTGTAATTGTCAGGAAAAACAGAAAACGGCAGAGTATTCCACACCTTGGCAGTTCGCATAATAAATGTTGAGCTGTAACGCTTGGTGCGAATGGGTGGTATGCTGACAAGGTACGGGTGGTACTGCGCCGTACGTCTGCTACTCCTTTGATGAAAAGGAGATGGTGGGATAAGATCATGCAGTTCCTGGGCACATTCACCGAAATGCAATCTGTAGAAGATAGATAGGCACGCAACTTTGCGGCGGTGCTCGAGACTCTGGAACTTAGTCTCCGCAACTTGTTGCTCACCCACAAGTCTCAAAGCCCTTCGCTCAATCGAGTCTAAGGCAGCTGGTGTTGAGCTGAACCATCCCATAGGTGGCAGCAATACTCCATACCTGACCGGACTTGTGCTTTGTATAGAGTGAAAAGCTGTCCAGATCAAAAGCTGTCAGAGTATTCCACAGATCTTGCCAAATTTTGGCAAGACCTGTGAATACCCCCTTTTCGGGCATAGAGGGACATTAGGTTACACCATGTACTTATACAGGGTGTAAAAAGACTTCTACCGTGTATAATCAGGTGTGAAAGATCAGACCATGATTCTGAAAATATTTAGCGGAAAAAAACGCAAAAAATAATGTTGTCTTGTTTACGTCCTTTTCGTTTTTTTCTAGTTTCATACACATAGTACAACAAAATAAGATCACAACTTTATAATTATCTCTAGTCGTTTTTTTACACGCTGTGTATTTTGTATCTTGAGTATTTTCTTTTTCTAATAAGTAGGTAACCTCATAATAATTATGAATTTTTTTCATGCAAAAATAAATAAACAAGAACAGTTTGACTGTACTTTCATAAGGTTATTTTACACTAAAACAAAAAATCAAATAACCCCTCATCTGTGTCGCAGACTATTTATATAAACAGAGTATTTATTAAACGTATTTATTAAAACGCAATATAATGTTGGTTTCTTGAAGAAACCTAAACGTTGGAAAATATTATCGAGGATACGAAAAAAACCTTTGCTTAGTGGATTTTAATATACTGATTACAGATAACTATCAACTTGTATTATGCAATTTATTATTACTTCATCCGAAATAACTGTGTCATAATCATCCGTGTCATCGATCATTTCATCATCTTTCTCCTGAACTAATCCAATATTGTTATGGTGAATAAATCCACTGTCGTTCTCATAAACCATTCCATCATTGTTCTCATGAATAATCAATCTATCGACGTTTTCATTTGTCAATATGCGCACATTTTCTCTGGCTATAGAGTTCACAGTATCAGGGGCCAAGAGTCTGTAATACAAGTAGCATTTTATAAAGGAACATTCGTTTTATAATTTTACCTATAATTCTACAGAAATGTTAGGTACAATATCTGAAATTCCGAAAATTTGGAAGTGATCGGAGGTCACTACAGCTTTTAAGTGCATTGGGCACTCACTAGACCAAGAATGAATGGGGAAGCTCAGCTGTGGTTTATGGGCTTTGGATGATGATCCATATTTTTTTTGTGAAGTTGATATAAACTTTATTGAACTACAAAGGTTTCACCAAAGTGCTACTACTTCTACAGCGAACTATTATCGAAAAGTACATAACAAATAAATTGAAAATAAAAAAAAAAGTTTCAATATGTTTTTCAAACCTTTTTTTTATTTTAACGCAACCGAATTTTTCGGAATAATCTGAAAGTTACAAACATAAATATGTTATTATTTACGTAATTACATAATTTCACAAAGAAAATGACAATTATTTTCATCTATATACATTATATTATTACATTTTTTATATCCATTATACCAACTGCTTTGTACTTTATTGAAAGAAGTACTTATGTATATTAATATTTTATGCTATAGGTATGTTACTACTTGATGCACTAATATGCTATACTTTTTTTGCTTTTATTGCTTTACTATCTACAGAGTGAGTACTTTCAACCGCCCGTTGAGGGTAAAATCTAAACGACAACATTTTTCCATATCTATAGCCGTTTTTTTTTTTATACAACTGTTGTGGCAACCAAGCGTACGGCCCACAAGATGGTAAGCGGTTACCGCAGCCTATGGACGCTTGCAATACCAGAGAGGTATCACTTGCGGGTTGCCACCTTGAGGCTAAGAACGCCTCATGTGCCAGTAATTTCACCGGAAACCATACCCTTCACACCGGAACACAGCAATGCGAGCATTACTGCTTGGCGGCAGAAATAGGTATGGTGGTAGTCCTTCCCCGGACGAGCTCTATCACAGAGAACTCTACTACTCTTAAACCGTTTAGATTTTACTCACAAAGGGCGTTCGAGAGTATGTATTCACTTCATACACGGTGTATCATAATGTCCCTATAAACTCGAAAAGAGGCTATTCCACAGGTCTTGGTGAACAATGTTTTTTCAACGACTTTTGACGACGACGATTTTTCATTCATAAATTAATAATAAATAAATTATCTGTGTAAACTCCAAGTTAATTAATAATGTTACATTAATTTTTGTAAGGTAATGAATGAATTACGAATTTATGATGTACCTATTCAACTTTTGCACACGTCAAAGTATACACGAGGACGACGTGTATTATACGTGCTTCGGCGGGATATCCCCCTTTCGGGTTTATGGGGACATTTTGTTACCTACACGTCTATGATACTAGATCATACCGTACCATACCGTCGTGCTTATGTTTTTTTTAAACTAACTAAGTAAGTGTTCTCATTCATTCTACCATACCATACACCATCATAAAACAAAACATACCATACCATAACCTATGTATTATTCCAAGACATAAACTATGTGTATTTCAAGTATCAGCCAAATCCGTTCAGCCGTTACGGAGTAAGCGCAGACAAACATACACTCTCACTAACTCACAAACTTTCGCATTTTACCATAAAGGATTCTGTTTTCTATTAGATTCAAAAGAAATTGAGGCTATCTACTTATACAACTGCTTCATCTATCCTGTCAATAATTTTATTAGTACCTAGGTAAGTACATAGGGAGGGTGATACTTACATAAGTTGTTACTTTGGTAGGTAAGTCTAATAATAATTAAATAGGTAGGTAGGTACCTACTAGTAAGTATATAATAATAAATAAATACCTACCTACATGATTTACGGGAAAGAGACCCCAGCTAGTGAAAAAAAAACGGGTTTGACCCGAGTTTGTCGTTTCTATGTTTACATTTTTTTACATAGAATTTGGCCGGAGCACTGGTGTTCTAGTGGTAGTGAATGACCATGTCTTGTGATCAAGGCGCAGGCCAGATAGAAGACGCGCGGGCGCGCGGGGGCGCGCCCCGCCATCGGCCAGCGCACATTATTCTTCTATCTGTTTTGCACCACGTCCCTCTCCCTCTCCTATATTTTGTATGAAGTGGTGCGGCTCGGCGCGGCGCGCCCGCCCGATGCGCGCCGGTCGCTTTTTTCTGGCTTGCGCCACAGAGTTGCGCTGCGTTTCGAACCGACCGACGACCATAAGGTCGTGGGTTTGAAGACGGTTGGTCGCACACCAATGGATTTTTTTATTCGTAATAATAATGTGCGCAATGCCATCAGGTCAAAGAGGCGATTCAAAGTTTTGATTTTATCAAGAGTTAGCGAGCTCGGTAAGTGCAAATAATAACATACCATAACCTGTGACAATAGAGTCCAAATTTGAAAGACAACCTAAGTCCAGCGGTGCTGGAATGACATTGAATTTAATTGTCTATCTTTACCTACTTACCATAAAAAGATAAAAACCATATATAGATAAAAACTTAGAATCGCTTCTCAATGATCTATCTCACACGGTGAAGAAAAACATCGTGAGGAAACCAGTAGGTACAGTACCTATGTCTAAAAACTAACATTCGAATAACGTGTTATTCATCATACCTATCGGTACTTGTATAGTTACGGTAGGTTCATTATTTTGCATACCTACCTACAGATACACCTACCTGTACTTATATAAAGTTGGTTCCAGCTCTCCTAACTAGATTCTAGTTAGGAGAGCTGGTACCAACTTACGAACTTACTTACCAACTTACCAACTTACTACCAAATCGATAAATGCAATTGTATCGCAAATAGAAAAGTAGGTACCTACTTATTTCATTACAAATTCCTAGGTATCTATTTGCAGAACACGCAAACATAATAACCACTGCAAGAATCGAACCCGCACTTCATGCGTCTCAACTGGACACTCGCCAGCCACGTCACCGAGATCGTCAAAGTAGGTCTGGTAAGTTTAGTTTAGGTCTAGTGTCTACCTACTTAGTAGGTAGCTAGATTGTGTAAGTACCTATGGTATAGGTACCCATCTACGTAGGGACATCCGTGCCCTTTGTAAACTTACGTAAAACAATTTACCTAGTACCTGATCTAGGTCACAGAGCCTAGGTACTTTGACGATCTTGGTGGCGTGGCTGGCAAGTATTCAGCTGAGCAGCTGAACTGAGCTGAGATGCAAGAAGTGCGGGTTCGAATTCTGCAGTGGTAAAAATGTTTACGTGTCCTGCAAACACCTAGGAACTTACTAGGAACTTGAAATGAAATAAATACTTTTACTTGACACGTAATTGCTTCTTCTGTCTGGGTCTTGTATTACCATGGTAGGTTGGTACTAGAGTTTCTGATACCCACGATTTAGCTACTAAGTAGGTACGTAGGTAGGTATCTGTATCTAGGTAGAAATTTTACCTACTACTTAGTGCTAGATTATGTACCTACCACGAAGAAGGTAATTTTAATAATGTCATAAAAGTTTACTACTAATATTACTTACTAGTATACTATGTATTACTACTATGTACTACTACTTACATTCTAAGCTACTTACTCGTATCACTAGTTCTCTAGAACCAGTGTGGTTTACTACTTACATTATTATATCATAGGTACTTACTTAGAGATTTAACTATCACGGATCAAAACCACACGATCGCTTTATAATTTGTATAAGCTCCCTATGATTATACGTAACAGCTCGCGCGACAAACAGCGATACGTCCTCCCTCCACGAGCGCTTAGCGCGTAGTGAGAGCAGCCGCGTTTTGCATCAAGCTATAAAGTGGATTCGGAGGATTCTTTAAAAAATCGTATAAAAATAAATTAAAACTTTTAGACCATTTTTTAAGTTTTATTTTGTAAATAAATATCAAAACTTTAATGTAGTAGGTATATTTTTATTATAAACTTTCTAATTTCGAAGAAACAACGAGCGTAAAATTGGGAAAAGTACGCGTTTTTAGACCTTTTTTTTTTCAAAAATATTGAACTAAGGTGATGTTTTTTACCTACTTACTTAAATTTTAAAACTATGATTATTTGAATTACATTTTTGGAAATATGTTAGACCTTGTTGTTTCATAGATATCATGATCGAAAGTTGACTGAAAATGCTCATTTTACGAAAATGTGCGTTACTAATTATTTTTTTAATCAGTTGTGTCTTGAGTTTATTAATATTTGTCCTACTTACTTAAATTTTAAGGGATGAAGCTTTAATATGTTTTTATTTTCGTTAAAATATCTCCAACACACGAGCCACAATCGTGTTCGATCTTCACGGGCTATCATGGATAGGATTCTTAAGAATCATTGCTATTGAGATTTAGCGACGACAGAGTCGCGTAGAAGCTGTAGATTCCAGGAGCTAGGTCATACTGAGGTGCAGCGTCAAGCGAACCAATCATTCGATGATGCATTGACTGGCACTAAGGTTAGTACAGAAATTCGATAGGTCTTTAGTCAGTATGCCGGCGACGGTTGCTAATGTCTCATTTTGTGAAATCCAACCGGGAAGACCCCGACAGACTGTCGGCGTCAGTCACTGCTACTGTGTGCAAAAGCAATAAATAACATTCGTTGAGAGGAAGTTCGATAATTAGCAATAGCAATAAGATTAGCAATAAGACAGAATAGATATTAGTACATCGACTAAGATGAGTGAAGAAGTTAAATGGGTTTTTGTCTGTATACAGCCAGTTGCTGTTTCAGTAGCTGAAGGATTGCCCAACACACCCTTCTGTTTTCCCCGGCCAGATATATTTACCTTAAGGCGAGGCTTCCCGAGCACCGGTGGTCTAGTGGTAGTGACCCCGCCTTCCGATCCTAAGGTCACCCGGTCGTGCACCAATGGATTTTTCTGTTCGAAAAATTTATGTGCGCAATGCCAGTGCTCTCATACGATGAAGGAAAACATCGTGAGGAAACCGGCATGTCCCAAGAACTAAAAATTCGAAAGACATGTGCCATCCACCAATCCGCATTGGGTCCGCGTGGTGGATTAAGACCCAATCACTCTCGCCTGAGAGTAGGCCAGTGTCCCAGCAGTGGGAACATTAGAAGGCTGTCATGATGAGGCTTCCCAGAAAGTTTAGGTGTTCAGCGCTCCCTCAGCCCCCGCACATTGAGCGCGCGACGTAATTATTTCGATGCGCCGCGCGCCAGCCCGCGTCCGGAATCTTCATGATACAGTAAAGATAATCAAATAGCCTACTCATAGGTTAAACCTGATAAAGCTACCTTTAGCCGTGGTTTTAACAAAAGCTGATGTAAACGTACAGTACCTATAATAGACCAACAAGTTTAATTAGAGCAAATTTTATTGCAAAATGGGTGTAAAATTGTTTAATTGGCATGACAGTCTGGAAAAATACTGGTGTACCGGGTGTACGTCGGCGACAACTCATTTATCTTAGAACGCGACTTTGTCAGAGTGGATCAGTGCTAGCTTCTTACCGTTTCGTCCTTGAGGAGAATTATGGGAATTCTTTTTATATTGCACTCTACCCTGCAGTTTTTAGGTTCTAACTATGGTATAATATAGACTCTACATTTTCTTCACTAAACTTACTCAAATTGTTGCCGTCCTTTTCTAATGAATTAAAATACAAAGGACCGCGATAATTTTAGTTAGCTAAGTTTAGAAAATGCTACAACAGAATCGAGCACCTTTTGAATATTTATTTACGCCCCTTATCATAAAAACACTGTATTTTTGGCGGTTTTTATTAAATAAAGTAACAGGCTTTGTTTTTGCTTTTTGATTTTTATACTTTTTGCAGCATAGACAGCCGGACATGCCATTTTAAGACATTTTGACACCTGCACATTCCCAGTCCCAGTCCCGGAATCGTCACATACAAAGATGACAAACTTTAACACCGTGTTAGCTGGGTGTCCTAATATAAATAACGAAACTTGGGGTAGCATAGGTCTAATCCAAGATAAAAAACAGACGAAAAATCTCTAGTACCTACTACTCTGCTTAACCTATTGACCAATGATACCAAATAGTCAACACAGTCAACTTCAAAAGAAAGAAAAGCATCGACACGTGCCTCATCCCTCCACGGGACATCATCATTGGTTAAAAGGTTAAGCGGAGTAATGGTAGAGATTTTTCGTCTGTTTTTTATGTTGTAATAGATTTCCGCATGAATCTATCAATTATATTGGTTAGATTTTATATTATGAATATTAATTTATCTGCTGTTTCAACGAAGTATTACAACAACTTCATTCAAGTAACTTCAATTCACTAAACCTTATTACAGTTTCAATATACAAAATGAACTCCTTTAATTACGTCGTGTCTCACCTCGCGACGTAATTTGATAATGCTACGACAAAATCGTCGTGTCGCTCGAATTTGCATGCCGCCGTAATTGCTTGGAAAAGGCTCGTCGTACCTACCTACGTATACTATCGATACACTTCGGCTTGTTGTATCGCTGGTATCCTTCACAGTCACAGCTTATTCTTAGTTTATTCAACAGAACGGCACGTAAGTATACTTCAACACGTAAGAAGCTTGCAGCGCCCATGCGGACCTAACAGGCACCATGTGTAGATTGTGATGCAAGGGCAGCCGCAGCCGCAGCAACCGCAGTAGCCACCGCAGCAACCTGAGTAGTAAGTAGTACATAGCTTTGACGACCGATGTGGCGTAGCGGGCGCAGGTCCGCCTGCGACGCAGAGGTTGCGGGTTCGATTCCCGCCTCAGGACAAATGTTTGTACGATCTACAAATATTTGTTCCGGGTGTTCTGGGTATTTTCTATGTATAATAAAAAAAAACATCTATCTATGTATTGTATTGTATTAAATATATATCAGTCATCTAGTACCCATAACACAGCTGTTTAACAGCAGCTTACTTTGGGGCTAGATGATGCTGTGTGGATTGTCCAGCATTATTTATTTATTTTATTTATTCATTTATTTATTCTTTTACTTCGCTGTAGGTTGTAGGTTCGATTCCCAGTTTTATAGGCCCTACACTTGACTTGTTCTGGTTACCTAAGTTTACGTATTCCTCTAAGGTTCTGGTGCCTCGCTCTGTCGAGCTTGAATGAAGTGATTCTGTAGGTTCCTAACAAACACATCCCTCGCTACACATCCTCGCATATCTCAGGTGGAAACGCAGCCTAATACTTGTACTAGGCCTCATAGTGATATAGCAAAAGGTACTAGGTGTATATTGAACTGGATTTACGCTGAAACTCAGAACATTTAATTATCAACACAAGACAGTGATGACGAGTTCGCGTAACTCTGTTAAAGATTAATTTGAAACAGTCTGTTCTGTAATATTCATTCTCAGTAAAGGCACGAGCATGACTGTTATCATGACACGCACACGCACACACAAGTCTGTATGTTGCGTGTGAGGAACATAAAAGAGTTTAATTACTTACTTATGTACTTTAATATTTAGTTATTGAAACCCTCTTTTAACTATAAGTATTTCTAGTCGATTGTCCTTCAACTAACTTGCAAGGTACCAACCTAACTTTTGCCCTGAATATTATATAGCGTGCCCGGAAATATGTAAATGATCCAGTAAAATTATCATTTTATCCACACCCCCCTTATCTGAGACTACTGTGCTTGCATATTCTGTGTAACTGCGACCTTATTTATTCATACGTTTTTATTTTGTTATGAACTTAGACCCCGGACAGCATTGCGTATTTTCACCGCGAATATAATTTCGCGTAAGTACTTTTTTGTCAAGATTTTTTCTTATAATCTCCAGAATATTTATTTATTATTAACAAATCATAAATGAATCACAACCATTGTAGGGATTGGCCAGGCCTACTCTTGAGTGAGTGGATTTGGTCTATAAATGTACGTAATCAATATAAATCACAAAGAAATACGGTACTTTGTGGTCGAACAATCGTTAATAGGTAATTTGGAAAACTATTATGTTATCATCACAGAGACTAACTATAAAAGACTTGTATATTGAAGAGATGGTTCATTAATTTATTTGTTTTTGGAAATCAAATATCACCATGTTGTTATTGGTAAGTTCAAGTTATTATTTCATTTATTCAGAACTTCTTTTGGAAACAAGGATACAGTCTAGCTGAACATAGCATAAAATACCCAACAGTCTCATACATAACATGTCATGACCTGGTTTACCTGTGTTCTGGGTATCAAAATCAAGTATCACAACAATCAGACCCGGAAAATATTTGCAGATTATGCAAACATTTGTATCGTAGCGTATGAACACCCCACCTCAAATCTCGAAGCAAATGATCTTATTTTCATCCCAGTAAGCTTTGTCAGAAAATAGTTTTTCGATGTTTTCTCTCACTGTTTGAGGGAACCACAGTATGCAAACTTTGTTATTCTTAGAATGAATTGAAGTAGATAACCATATTCATGAATGAAGCACTTCGAAGCTGTCTGCCAACTATAACCATGAACATTGTCTTTTCACAGGTGGTCGCCATTTCGTGCTTACTGGCAGTCCAAGCCACGCCTATGAGCTATCGGGGAACCGGGATAGGAGGGATAGGAATGGAAACGGGGATGGATATGGACGACGGGCTAGGCATGGGGGTCGGCATGGAAGGCGGCATGGGAGGGTCACGACACGGCAGCTCGTACGGCCATCAAGGCATGGAAAACGGAAGCAACGGTTACGGAGCTGGTGGTTACGAACATGGAGGTGGTTCCCACATGCATGATATTGGACATGTGGATAAAGGTTATAGAAAGGTAAGACTCACATTTTATTGTTGTTTAAAAGAAACCAAGTAGACGGCGCGGCGGTCTATAAAGACAAAAAAGCCCATCTCTATATAAACACTGCACCAAACTAGAAAGCTTGAATTTGTCATTTACTTAGTAAGCGTATTGCCGCAATAGAGACAAGGGGCCTTATTCGCTATAACTAAACGCGGGCTCGTTACGATATCTGAGTGGAATCATTGTCGACGACCCACGTTCTAGGGCTCGTCCGAATATTTTTCAAAGTCAACCTATCCATAGCAAAACTATCGCTATTGAAACAACACAGATACGGAAAACAATTTTACAATTTCACACCATGGCACGTATAGAACACTACTAACTTAGTTACTAAGTTACACGTTATTGGTTAGGATTATCCATCCACACAATCTAGAGCCAGGTTGGTCGCGCACCGTAAGGTTTCAGAGGAACTTCCTCCCGCGAACACTTAGGCTGTGGAATGATCTCCCTGCTGAGGTTTTCCCTGGAGACTACAGTATGGGGTTCTTCAAAAAGGGTGTTTTAATTTTTTTAAGGGGTCGGCAACGCGCGAGTGATACCTCTAGTATTGCAAGCGTAACTACTTAACATCAGGTGGGCCGTATGCTTGTTTGCGACCTTGGTGGTATAAAAAGAAAGGAATTTCCTAGGTCATAGCGAATAAGCCCCAAGGACGGCCGGCCCCAAGTAAATAGGACACACGGTCAAGGAAAATATTTTTGACGGAATGACCTGGATGCCTTCGAAAGAGGATGACAAAAGACTGCGAAAGATGTGCTAGTTAGAGTGATTCGGAGACTTTTTCTTCGGAGGTTCTTGTATAGTTCTTTATTTCTGATTTCCGCTTGCTTCACATAGTTATCATTGTTGAGTATGGAAGACCAAAGATGATCATGAAGTAGGTTGGTTATTAAATGTGTAATTTCTGCTGCTAATAAAAATACCATTTGCAGACCGTGGAAGGCCACGTCTCAGAAGGCCACAACGTGGGTGCGGGCCAGAGTTACGGTTCCAGGGGTCATCAGGAAGGCGGGCACAGACGCTACGGAGCAGGTCACAGAGGGTATGGCAACGAGTATGGCAGTTCCTACGGTGGAATAGGAATCTAAAGGATACGAATCGTAGAGAAGGATCCATTGTCAAACTGCATTAAAGTATTAATAAACATAAATATTTTCGTTATTTTTGTTTTTATAGTGTTAACCATCACACTAGGGGAATACTAAAGATTATAATATCCCAAAAATTATCCCGCTTGAGGCAAAATAATTTTTGGGATATTATAATAAATATTTTCGTTTTCGCCATAGTAAATAATTTTTTTAAGCAGTTACAAAATCTCTTAATATTTGATTTGTAATAAATTAAGTATTTTAGATGATATCAATACAATAGTTATTTAATTTATCTTAATATAAATACACTTAATATATGTCACTAGCATCATCGTCATCATGATCCTCATCTTTGACCCCGAGACAAACACACTCTGTGTGATTCAAAATGATCCTTGTGATATGATTGAATAAATATATTTTTTACCTAATTTACTTACTTACTGTGTTTGTCCCGCTAATAATTTTCGGGATTTTCTAGATAATATTAATATGGATTTAGGCATTATCAGATAGCGAAAACAAAAAAAATATATATAGGTATGTATAATAATTGATAGATTCAGGCGTTACTTTGCGGAAATCCATTACAAGATAAAAAACAGACGAAAAATCTCTAGTACTATTCCGCTTAACCTTTTAACTGATGAGGTCACACTGTTACCACAGTTAACCTCAAAAGAAAAATATCGACACGTGTTTCATCCCTCAACGGGACATACGGGACAAATAGATATTAGCAGGTAGGTTTTCTGTGTCACACACTTCGTCGGAAACGACATGCAAAATTTAAATTACTTTTCTAAGAAGCTACCTACTATATTTTGCTATAATAATGATATAAATTAATAATTAAACAACCAACATAGAGATAAATTAAAATTCAATTCAATCGTTTATTTATTGCAAGTAAGTGATGTACCTTATATTACATTTTTTATACCACACGGCAACGTGACCATAACGTGACAACCAAGCATACGGTCCACTTAATAGTAAGCCAAGCCTACCGTTACCGTAGCCTTTTGTACGCTTGCAACAGTAGTAATATCGGTAAATGCTTATTTATTTTTACACAAGATGGTAAGCGGTTACCGCAGCCTATGGACACTTGCAATACCAGAGGTATTACTTGCCACCTTGAGGCTAAGATCGAAAGCCTGTAGAAGTGTAGTAATAGTAAATAGGTAGGTACAATGTATCTTGGAATACAACCTATCTACATTTTATCCGAGAACCTACCCCGTCCCCCGGGTAGACAAACACATTCTATGCGGGTAAGCACCAGTAGTACATTATAACTAGGGTAGGGAAACTAGGGTACTAGTGAACGATTCGGTTTCGGCCAACTACCGTGCTTGTTCGATTGGCACCACACTGAAGCTTTATGATGAAGAGGGATCATCAAAAAAAAGCTAGGAACCCAGCCGAGTTTGTTGCCAGATTCTTCTAGGCTGGGGCGCGTGGAACTGGCGTAAATTCACCTACCTTTATGACGTTTCAAAATGATCCTTGTGATATTATTGAATAAATATATTTTTTACTTTACTTACTTTACTTGATCTATACAGTAAAGTGTTTTTGAATGGTTTTAGCGGCCTACCATAATTATTTTGTTGTTTCGTGTTTTTGTTATCAATAGGGTTTCCTGAGGGGTAACCAGTTAACCGCAAACTCTGAAATAATATTACACTGTTTTTTTGTATGCCGAAATGTCAGTCTAACATTATTTCAATATTGCTTTTAGGTTTGTGGTTACCCACCTGGCCCATTATCATGCTGGACTAGACGTTTACGTAACGGAAACGCATAACGATTGATGAATTTGCATGACATGCAAAACCATCAAGCTCTACCTAATTTGGATGGCGTTCAAAATACATAATACTAGATTCCTAACATATTTATTGTGTTGTTTCGGCTAGTTTAGAATGAAGCCGAATCTTCGGCACACTATCACGAGACTAGCAATAGCTCTTCAATGAATAAGAGCAGCAGATATTAAACCCGACAAGCCGCAGCATTTGCTTAACCAACAGAGTACTAGTAGCTAAACTATAGTACTACGAATAAAGATAATGCTGTTAGATACATTTTATAAAACCGATTTTCTAGTTATTTTTATTGTCTTAGTTGCTTGCTGCTAACCATTTCAGACAATCATTATTATCATGACTGGACCTAATCTTATGAATGCTGCGACTCCAGCCTACTAGAGCGAGAGTGATTGGATCTTAATTCATCACGCGGAACCAATGCCGATTCGTTAATTTTTAGTTATATCTAAGAGCTAAAAATCCAGGCCGGTACCTTGCTATTTTTTGTTTTAGATCGAAAGCACTGGCTTTGAGAAAGCATCTATTACGTGCACGACCGGTTTCGTTCAAACGTATGTCTTTAGAGATGATATCCTACCACTACACTCATCATCTTTTCGTCCAGCCGTTTGGAATTAAACCACAAAAAAAAAACGATAATATTCTGACAAATAAAATATATTTTTCTGTTCTTCTAACATTATTACAATTAATAAACCTACTCTTAGAGCTCTCTCTCTCTCTCTCTCTCTTAATTAATGAACTGTGAATGTGTGAAACATCATGCTAGATGGTTGGATATGTGTCTTCTTGGGAAGCAGTCATTCAGGATGTGCAGGCAGGATGGGGTTTGAGATACAGGCAAGGATATGGAAACTGGAACAAAACAAGAATGATTGGGGGTGTGGTGGTGACTCTTCAGCAATAGTCCGTATTGGTGGATCAAACCACAGAGTCAATTTCGAATTCGAATTGGGAAGGTCATGGTGTCTTCACGATTTTTGTTGATGAGAATATACTTACAGTAGTCGAACTTAATGTTTAAAGACTAGTAGATGATCATACCTGCAACAAAATAAACGAATTGGTTAATACAAGTCAAGATAATGATAGCAAAAGTGATAAATGTAAAGTTAACTAGGAGTCTTAGAGGACACAGAGAAAGAAGTATTCATTCACAAAAGTCAGAGAGAGAACTAAAGTCGTAATAAAAAAATAAAATGAAATCTTATTGTCAAATAAATTTCGAAGGCAATACAGGTGTAACAAAGACGACAAAGTCATATTTTAATAACATAAAATCTTATTACTTATTATATTTGGACTTCGTTTGTTTGGTCGACACAGCATATTTTGTTTTATTTATACAAAGAAAACTGAGATCAATTACAAGTGAGATGCCTTTATTCCGAACTCGATTTAGATCTACGATTTCAAAAACAATGTCAATTAAATAACAGAGGGATCAGAACCCAGCTACCAATTAATGTAGCAAACGGCAGGGTCGACCACCGCGGGGTCACCGTGAATGAAACAAAAAACAAATTCCCGAAGCTGGTAAATTGGCGTAAGGCTCAGATAACGAAATTACTTTCTTGGTAAATAAATTGGTCAAATTTCTTAAAAATATACAGATACAAGCGCGAGCATGACTTCGGGCTGAGGGTTCCATTCGGGGGTAACCACGAGCTCTTGTAGCAATATTGAAATAACATTACACTGTTTTTTTTATGCCGAAATGTCAGTTTAACATTGTTTTAATATTGCTTTTTTTACCCACCTGAACAATGGTCTATGTAGCGAGGCGAGACACAATCCTCACGAAACGAAATTTATAATAAAACCGATTATAAATATTTATTCTGAGTGTGGATATTGTGGTACCACTGTACTGCTGGATTCGTGGCTTTTGAACCCAACCTAAAATGGATCACCAGTGCTCTACTGCAAAACCACATATAAACCACTAGCAGTCCGTCCCAGCTTCGTGCAGGTGCAATGAAACCGCACCCGCGCGAAGCCGGGGCGGGTCGCTAGTAATAAATATAGCCTATGTTACTCAGGGATCATGTGGCATTCTAATGGTAAACTAATTTTTGAAATCGGACCAGTAGTTTACGAGTTTATTTGTAACAAACAAAAATACAAATATACAAATATATAAATCTTTTTTCTTTATAATATTAGTATAGATGGAACCGTATATATAAATCTTTGGACGAACGGAACCCCAAAAATCCTGATATAAATCAAATTAATGCTGACACAGCTTTCTTGTAAATTGGGAAAATCAGAGGGAGTTTTTATGCTCTGGAAAATAGGCCTCTGTAATAAACAAAGTCAGTCAAGATTTAAAAAAATGTTTCACCAGAATTGTCGTTTCGTTAATCTTCATAAAATATTGTATAACTATTATATTGTAATACTACTAATAAACGGTCAACTTTTGGCGTATGTGCATTCCGGTATCTTAATGACATAAAATTCGATGATTGGACAAAGCTGTTGAATTTTGCGACCGGAAGTAGTAGGCAATTTTTTTTGCGGCCAGTTTAAGCTTTTTACTCATAAAACTATCGTGAACTATTTCATACATTTTTACAAACGGGTGTTTTCACGTACCGGTATATCGGTGAAGAGCCGCGCTGCTAGAGCCGCAGCCCGCAGTGCATATCGCGACGCGGAGGAGGACACTCGCCGTGTCACTCAACCCTGATGAAGACTCTCGAAATTGAGTCGAAACAGTGTCGGTACCTCTTCACCGATATACCGGTACGTGAAAACACCCGTTTGTAAAAAATGTACAGTTTAAGCTTGGCAGACAAACTCAGTGGTACTTGTTAAAGTCGTGGTAAACTCCTAGTACCAGTTTGGTGTCACGTAGGTGAACCTACAGTCAACGCTCGTACCATTACGCCGTTACGCCGCGGTGGTGGAACAAACGTTTTCATATCATGCAAACATTTGTTCCGCAGCGGGAATCCAACCCACATCCTATCGCTTTACAACTGGGCATTTTCCCCACGCGCCACCGAGGTCGTCGATGAAAGTTTTCTGTGCATATTTTTGAGGTTGAACATAAAATGCAGTGCGTCCAGTGCTGTGGTGATGTCACCAGGTCAACTTCCAAGTTACAAGTACGTGCTCGATCGAGCCATGTTGCGAAGGCTTTGGTTGCGAAACGACCTATTGTTGTAGTAGGGTCAACTTTCGACACTATTTGGGGCTTAATTTGGTAGATTTACTGATGTGGTCCTTTTGAAAATGAGGGTATTGTTCAGTTGATTAACAGACCCAGCAAGCGATGAAAGTAAATGATAATAAAAACGTTTAATTAATCACTACATAGTATAAAACCAAGTCGCTTCCTGCTGTATGTCTATCCCTATGTATGCTCAGATCTTTAAAACTACGCAACGTATTTTGATACGGTTTTTTTAATAGATAGAGTGGTTCAAAGATTCAGGGTCAAGAAGGTTTATACGTTTAAGTACCCGTGTAAAGCCGGGGCAGGTCGCTAGTTAAAAATAATTGCGTTTGTGAAATCTAAGAAAGTATATTTTTTAGAGCATCCGTAAGATTGTGTACCACGTGGTAAACAGGCTTACGGCTCATTCGATGGTCAGCGGTTACCGTAACCTATAGCCGTTTGCAATAACAGAGGTATCACTCACGCGCTGCTATTCCGAGACGTAGATTAAAAGTCTCAACAATACCCGGAACACAGAAATGCGAGCAATACTAATACTTTCCCAGACGAGCTTCATCACAGCTACTATTCTCAATGTCTTTGGCTACTAAATGGTCGGTCGAATAAATAAAACGGCCAAAATATTACAAACCGCCTAAAGCTTGTAAAGAGGAATCTAGTCGTTAACATCTAGAGCATTTCAAAGGAGCCAGTGAGTCTACTCTTGAAAGCGACAAACGATAATCATGGTAAATATCGTAGTTAAACTTTCAGAACAACGATTCAGTCAAAATGTTCAAATTAGCATTGGATCGAATTTATTATTTAATTCTTTATTGCACAATAAACAAAATTGTACAAAAGGAGGACTTAATGCTATGCAGCATTTTCTACGAGTCATCCATATCTGGTGAAAAAGTAGAGGTTGGCGTGCTTAAAACTAAGTTACATAAAAACTAACATGGAAAACTAAAAATACACAAATACCTATAAAAAATAACTTAGAATTATATAACAATAACAAAGTAGCTAACTTATACAATAACGCAATTTAAGCAGACGGTCCCGGTTTTTTAAAAAATTGCCATGGCAGAGGCCGTCGGGCGGCCTAGAAACTCTGTCACCAGAGTTGGCCACTGACTCATACGAACTTACTTACTTACGTCGAGGTTATGTCGGTGATAACTAAAGTAACTAAGGGCGGATTCGTCCAACTAGTTATACGCCGTATAAGTCTTATACTCCGATAAATATCAATATTTACTCTAGAGTAAAGTTACTTTGCGTTTGTCCAAATCTCAATTCAAGGGTAACTCTTTATCCGAGAGTAAATCGCTATACTGCCAAAATGGACGGTAAGAGTTAGGCATGGAACATATCACAAATAGCAGTGAAAAATCATATGAAATAAGTTTTCATACGTCACACCTGCTACTTACCTACACACACACTGCTATAAATCACAGCAAATGATTTCATAGATTGTTCGGTATTCGTCGGAAATCATCGTGTCAGGTGCATTGCTATTTGCTATAAATCACAGCAAATTATAAAATCATCACGTCATTTCGTGTGCAGAGCACTGCTATGACTGCTATTTATGCTATTAATCACAGCAAATGATATCACAGATCGTTCGGATTTAATCGGAAGTAAACGTGATTCGATTCGTGAGGAGCATTCGGTCGGTAAAACCGTCCCGAGCGAGAGCGAGACACGCTAAATGCCTATTTACGGCGTGCGAAAAGAGCGAAAAATACATTGTCGATACGTACGTCGTCAAACCAAAATGACCTTTGACTGTCACCTACTTCTATGAGTCAAAAATTTACTCGAAATAAACAGATTTTATTTTTATTTATTTATTTTGACCGAACTTGGCATTTTAGTGCGGGTTAATTTTAAGCTTTAATCTTAGTGCGGGTTAATTTTAATCTACATGCCCGTAAAGTTTAAGAAATCGTCAACTAAATTTCTTTTTTTTTCTGGTGGCTGTCTCTTTTTTTGTGGCAGCGCAAGGCAAATTCATTCTACCACGTCAAAAAACGTCACTTTTGACACTTTAAACACTTTGACACTTTTATTGACTTTGACAGAATTTGATATAATTAGTGATTGCAAATAAAAAATAAAAATGCGCTCATCAGCTGCAGGGGAAACGTACAACAGCTGTAGTTGCATCAGTTGCATGGGTGCCTGGCTTGACTAACCTATCTATTTTGTGTGATTTACTATAATTGTGTATAAAAATATGCTAAATATGCTCGGGACGCTCAACTACCCAAAAAACTAATTATACCTATCTGTAGTTGCATGGCCATGCATGGGCTTGTATATATTTTGTGTGATTTAGTTTAGTTGTGTTTGTGTACATATTTTTTTTAATAAGTAGGTAGGTAAGTAAGAAACTTAGAAAAATGAGTGTAACTATTTGGGAACATTTTGAAAAAGTCCCAGAAAAGACTGCGGCGAAGTGTATATTGTGTAAAAAAGAATATTCCTATAAGACTTCTATAACGAATTTAAAAAAACATTTACAAAACAAGCATTTGAGTGCGCACCAAAGCTTTCTGACTACAAGCAATCCTATCAGAGTGGCTCCCGTTATAGAGCCTCAGACAACAGAAAATCTGAAATAATCCATCCAGAATTTATTCAAACGGCCAACCTTTGAGATCGCAACCACGCAAGCAGCAACCAATAACCGCATACGCACCTCGAAGAATAGATCAACAGCGTAAGAAAGTAATAGATAAAAAATTTCTTCAAATGATTACGCAGGATTACCAACCATTTTCAGTCGTAGAAGATAAAGGATTTAGAAATTTTGTAGAAGCTTTAAATTCAAATTACCAGTTGCCAAATCGAAAATTAATATCAGGAACCCTAATACCAGGCCAGTATTTGGAGTGTAGAAGTATAATAATGGAAATGGTTCAAAATGCTAAAAAAGTTTGTCTTACTACAGACTGTTGGACTTCTATACATATGGACGCTTATATGGCTGTGACTGCGCATTTTTTTAGCAGAATTTGAACCAAAAACAGTGTTGCTCCACTGTAAACATTTCAGTGGTTCTCATACTGCAGACGCTTTGGCTATAGCTTTAAAAAATATAGCATTAGAATGGAAACTGACAAACAAAATAACTCTTGCCGTTTCTGACAACGCGCAAAACATAACATGTGCTATACAAAAAACTGGGTGGATATTTTTTGGTTGTTTCCTCTACAAGCAAAATTTAGTTATAGAAAAAGCCATCGAAGTAATTGACTTTATTTTGGAGAAAGTAAAAAAAATCGTTAGTCATTTCAAGAAAAGTAATATAGCGACAGCGGCATTAATTAAATACCAAACAAATTTCCAAAAAAAAACTGTAGCACTTCGGTTGATTCAGTCTGTTCCGACAAGATGGAACTCCGTATTTTATATGCTCGAGAGATTTCTGAAACTACAAGGGGCGCTACAGGCGGTTACGCCAAATTTAAAGGTGGATTTACCCATAATCACTATTGAGATGTGGGAAGCAATAAGACAAGTATGTACCATTTTGAAGCCATTCGAAGAGAGCTTTCGAATTATGAGTGGTACACACTATCTTACTGCGAGCCTCGCAATAGTTATTGTAGATGGCCTAAGAAATGTAATATCTCTAATGAAAAATAAGCCTTTCTTTGGCGTGGCGAAGACATTTCTGTTAAAGTTAGAGGATGGACTGGGCCGATACTTCCCGGAGAAGGAAATTGACGATAATATGCTTCTCGGTGTGTGCACATTTTTAGACCCTCGATTTAAAATTCATGCTTTTCTAGATAATAGTCAAGTAGCGGAAGAAGTCGCACCATCCGAAGATACCTGTCGGCGCACAAGACGCGCATATTTAATATGAGAACATGTTCTCGAGTTAATTAAGACAAAACTAAGAGAAAAACGAGAACAAAGAAACCCTAGCCCTACTGCTGCTGTGATTGCCCCAACCGCAACACATACTGAAGACATTGAATATATATCCGTATGGGGCAAAATTGACAAAGCCATTGCAGCAATCGCGCCAATAGTAGATGACGTTGCCACCAAAGCTACACACGAGTTGAAAATGTTCCTAAACGAAGGGGTAGTGCCACGAGAGTCTTCTCCTCTATCTTGGTGGAAGGCCTATGCTTCTACATACCCGATATTGGCAGAAATATTCAGTGAAAACTGCCATATCGTGGTCACATCCGTGGAATGCGAGAGGGTTTTCTCAAAAGCAGGAAACTTTGTAACGCATAAAAGGTCACGGCTCAGCAGAAAGCGTACAGCAGAGCTAGTATTTTTGAAAAGCAATGAGGCTTATTGTTAATAGTTATTAAGTATATAATACAAACAAAAAAAACTTCATAGTGTAGTGTGTATAAATGTACTACATAAAAATGTGCAATATTAAATTGTATTATAATACAATATATTATTATAATCTTCTTCTTCTTATTCCTATTAATATATTTTACCTGGTGGTAGGACTCTTCAGCAAGAGTTCGTTTTGGTGGGTAGGTACCACCGCAGTGCCAGATATTCTGCCTCCCAGCAGTAGTGCGCAAGCATAACCTACTCTGTTTAGGCTTTATGGACATTGTAGCAAGTAAAATTACTGGGCGAAAGAGACTCAATAACTACGTCTCGGGGTGACGAGCGCAGTGCAGTGCCACGCAGAATTTTAAAACTTAAAAGTTCGTGTGACACTGCTGCTGCTAAGGTCATGCGTGGCTTACATTATGCGTAAGACCGTCTCGTCAAATAATAAAATAAATTCGTTCAAAATATAATCATAAAATCGATAAAACTAAGATTAACCACTTTTATTTTTATTCCCCATATTCAAATCCGATCGAATTACGTTCATCATGGCGTAGAGAGCGACTTTACTCATTAAATGTCACCTTCTGTAGCACTAATAATCTGAGATAGCACTATAAACCGACCATCTTTTGTCTCAGATCCTCCATTGTCAACCTTGTGTTTCTTCTTTTTCTTATAAAGTGGTTTCATTGTGTTTCAAGTTTCAACCCTGTCGACATTGACATTGGCAAAATTGTGGCAAACTCAGCCACAGACGGCACAAATTAAAAGAAGAAGGGACTTCATTCACAGAAGAGAGATTCACCAAATGACATTTTAGATCGTCAAAATGAAAATCATTGCCTGTGCAAATAGCATGAGAAATAGCAGGGTCATTTTTTTATAATATCATCATATGATAATTATTTAAAAATAGCAATCATTTCCATGACTAGTAAGAGTAGTAGAGTTCTCTGTGATAAAGCTCTTCCAGGAAAGGACTACCACCATACCTGTTTCTGCCGCCAAACAGTAATGCTCGCATTGCTGTGTTCCGGTGTGAAGGGTATGGTTTCCGGTGAAATTACTGACACATGACATGAGGCTTTCGATCTTAGCCTCAAGGTGGTAACCCGCGAGTGATACCTCTGGTATTGCAAGTGTCCATTGGCTGCGGTAACCGCTTACCAACTTGAGGGCCGTACGCTTGGTTGCCAGTTCAGTTGTATAAAAAAAAACTACATTTCATAGCATTCACGAACATAAAGTGAACCACGAAAACTGTCACGATTTATCGTTTGTGTGAGCAAAAGTATACCCCCAGTATTGAGGTATCCAAGAAAATGGAGAGGTCCCCCCGGGCCAGTTCGTAACTACTTCTGTAAGCGGTTAGTAACTGTCTGCGGAATCTGAGAATCGACTTATTTCTTTTATTAACTTACCAGAAGTATAAAATACGGACGAATGCCAGTTGCGAATGAGCTTGCGGCGCCCTACATATACCCATATCTGTGCCCATATGTACTACTAACTTAAAGCTACCTTAGACATAAGCTGTAATAATGTACATATTGGCAATCAATAAATTTATGAATCTACTGTTCTTGAGAGGGTTTCGTTTTTCCTCTCAAAATTATCATATTGACCAAACACATTATTAGGCATAATAACATAAATTCAATAATGGCTTGGTTTAAGTAGAGCAACGTTTTTCTATGACATCCGTCATGAACTATTTTATATAATAGAATTGGCAACAGTTTTATTAAAATAAAGTAAGGTAAAGTAAAAAATATATTTATTTTAATAATACCACAAGGATAATTTTGAAACGTCTTAAAGCTAGGTGAATTTACGCCAGTTCCACGCGCTTCAGCCTAGAAGAATCTGGCAACAAACTCGGCTGGGTTCCTAGCTTTTTATTACAATGTAAAGTAGGCATGGTCGTACGTATAATGTGATAGTTGCCCGCTGAAACACTATTAAAGTTCATCTCGCGACAATAGCAGCGCTATATTAAATTTCTGATGTACAATACTCCTCTTTGCAAGTGCATAGTCGCCGGCGGCATGCAATCACTCGCGCTGTCGCCGACATTTGCATGCGACGTGATTTGCCTGCTAGCTCCGAGCTTAGCAAGGTTTTAAGCCAAAGTCCTTACGAGTATTTGTGCGAGACTCCTTATTAACTTGGGTGATAAAGTTGTGAAATGTAACAAGACACAGCTTAGAAATGATGAACAGGTTGACAATCAGAAACAAAACCTTCCTTTCCTTCGGTAATAAAACCCTATTTTTCCACATGACTCACGATAAATAAATAAAGAGAGAAAGAAAGAAAGAAAAAAACGTTTAATAGTGACAGTAGATAGATAGGTACAGTCAGCAAAAAATGTGGTCTACCACCCTGAGGTTGAGATTTGTTTAAACGTCATAGATATCAGAGAATTTTTTGTCAAAAGTGATAGACCATTTTCTTTGCTGAGGTTAAACAAAAGGTTTAAACTAAACAGTAAATACATATATAGATAACAAAATATATAATCATAACTTATCGCAAAACTGAACGAATGTGTGTGTCAAGGCACCCTATCCACACCACGTCACAAATTGGCGTCTAACTCAGCATTTGTTGTATCCCCCCCCCCCTACCTAATAACCCCTTTTTTGGTCAGCCACTGCGGACATTGTTGGCAGTTTATAGTTCAAAGAGTTTGTAGTGCAAACTGCAAAGTTGACGGGCGGGGCGTACATTTCCTGACAATGTCGAGAATGCATTTACAGTGACAATTTTGCAACACGTCGTGGAGCTAAAACGCCTTAGCAAGCGACTGCCGAATTGACAACAAATATTTCTATCGCAGTCGACAATGGTCGCGCTTGTCGTTTTTAAGTTCAATGAAAAATATTAGTAAGTTTGTGGACATTTCTTTATAGCACCGACCATTTTTATTATGCCAGTGACGAGTAGGTCAAGTCGCTCGCTCAAAATATAAGATCTGCGTGGCACTTGGTGGCACTGCCCTGCGCTCGTTACAGTGTCCTTCAAACCTAAACACAAATGTAAGTTAAGTTTTTTAAAAGTAATTTCGTCTGCAACTCTGTTCCGGATGTTAAATTAGTGGTACATGCTGATAGTACCATCCCACACCCACACATCAAGACAGATTCTTGCTTAATAATGCTACCACCAGGTAAAGTAAGTAAGTTCGTGTAAGTCAGTGGCCAACTCTGGTGACAGAATTTCTAGACCGCCCGAAGGCCTCTGTCATGGCCTAACAACTTTGAAAAGCCGGGACCGACTGCCTAACGTGCCCTCCAAAGCACGGGAGCGCTCAGTTGAAATTGCCACTGGCGGTCACCCATCCAAATAGTGACCACGCGGAATAGTGCTTAACTTATGCTTAACGTTGATCTGTTGAGAACAACTTGGCCAGCTACGTCACGAGCGCTCCTCCAGGTAAAAACCATTTAGTTATGAGTTTTAAACCACTTAATAAAATAATGCAATGTGCTTTATAACAGTGAAATACCGCCACATGCATACATGCATAGGAAGGGCAAGAAACTTTAACTCAGATGCTAAGATCAAGAGTTCAAGATGCCGGAAGACAGGGGCGTGCAGTAAATCCATTCCAAATTAATTGGGATCCCGTTGGGAGCAAAGGAAAGGTGCGCAATAATAATCAGGAAATAGGCTCTACTTTCGATCTATGGCGAATGGAAAAGTCTGGCAAAATAAAAGAAAGAAGGCTTTTAGTGCGGACGTAGACAAATTGTTGTGCGCCAGGTAGGGTTGCCGCAATGCTGTCTTATAACATTTCTAGACAGTGACGTCACTGACAGTATACAAAGATTGCTACAGCAAATAGGGCATGTCGTGCCGTGGTCACATTTGGGAGGTTCTGATGTTAAACCGTCTGGGTTGTACTTCAAAGTTGCATGTCGACTTTGATTGTAGAGGCAATGATAAGAGAAACCCTTTACCTAAATGTAATGTTAGAGACAGAATAAAATAAATATTCTGTTATTAATAAAATAAATATTTTTAAAATAAACAGAAAACGAATTTTGTATAAAGGTTACACACGTTTTTTTTTGTGGGGACTCTCTTTTACGCATTTAGACTCGATATTTGGTCCATTGTGTGGAGACTTATACGTTTTCACGGCTAAATCGTTGAACCAATGGGCATAGAGCGAAGAAAGTTTTTTTTTTTTATATAATACGCGAGAGAAGCCGCGGGCGGTAGCGTCACAAAGTCAGCCATAAAACCATAAACGTAGTTCTTCCAAGAGCTGGTTATTCTGATAAGACAGCTGTAATAACTTTGCCGCATTTATATTATAGGTAGTAAATCAAATCTGTGAAACGCATTTCAAAGAATCAAGTGCTGTCGCAAGCTTACAAAACTACAATCGGACTAAAAAGTAAGATTCTACGACCAACGAATGTAAGGAATGGAATCAGCAATATCGTGAATAGCACCGTCCAAGCTCAAAAGCGACAACTCGTAAAGTCGCCGAAAGGTTGAAAGACATGAATGGAGCATCGCGTAATTCCCCAGCTTTGTTGCATCTCGTAAAATATTAACAGGAGGTTCAGGTGCAGACAACTGAACCTCCTTGGCTCGTTAGGAACGAGACACAGTTTTGTAATTATTTCGGAGCAATCAAAAGAGACCCTGTGTTCGGGGACTGCGATAAGAGGTTGCCACTGCTTTACAGCAGCCTGGTAATTTGTAGCAAATTAGAGTTGGGGGTCTTCATTACCATAGATTTTATGGAAAATTTTGGCAATTTATTGTTACAACCTCCTACGTAATATTTTTTTAGCAAACAATACACACCATTAACATTCATCATCATCATGACAGCCTTCTTATGTTCCCACTGCTGGGACACTGGCCTACTCTCAGGCAAGAGTGATTGGGTCTTAATCCACTACGCGGACCCAATGCGGATTGGTGGATGGCACATGTCTTTCGAATTTTTAGTTCTTGGACATGTCGGTTTCCTCACGATGTTATCTTTCACCATTAACATTAATAGGACTGAATTCATAAGAACTTATTGCGTTTTGATGACTGCCTTTTGGAAGTGTATTTTTAAAATAATCACTACAAAAACAACAGCCTGTACATAACAATATAGCAAATACAAATCAAATCAAATCAAATACATTTATTGCTGTCATATGGTACATTATGTAGTTGTTACAGAATAAGTAGTATCACACATGAACCCTGTTATTAGGGTATTGCAACATGGAGAAAGGCCGAGGTTTATGCATTCGGTATTTGTAAAAAAATAGATAGATAGGTAAGTATGTAAGATTTGATTAATGTTAATAATAATTCTAAATAATAATAATTGTCATGTCATGTCAGAAAATATGAACAATAATAGTCATTGGTCAATAAAATCAATTAATAATAGTAGCTAATGTCATTAAAATAATTATGTTGGTATACTATTGAATTCAGTAGGTAATTAGTCTAGGTATTCTCTAAGGTCATAGTAGCATTTGTCAATTAGATATGTTTTTAAAGTATTACATACAAGGTAATGAATATCGCTGAATATGCTATCACTAAATTTGCAACACTTCTAGTTTAGAATGCAACCTGGGTTGCCATTCTAAGCCCCCTAGCATCTGAACATGAAGACTTGATAATTTAGTTCGGTTCATCGGTTGCCATGCTAAACCCCTATCATCTGAAGACTTGAGAAGTTAGTTCGGTGAGTGTTCTGTAATTATTTCATCAATCAATCCCAGATCAGGTGTCCCATGTCTCGGGAGGCGCTAAGCGATGAATTAATCATCCCGTCTCCAGCGAACCGGCTCATGCATATTAAAGAAGGTGAGTATATTGACACACGGTAATGTACACTGACGAGATACACTTTTAATTAAGTTCTCTGTATTTTTTAGTGCATTCCCGAAATGAGGACTCATTTGACTATCGCTTCACTGTCGGTACGACAGTTTCCTTCTTGATGATAGGTTCTTTTTTGGATAACTTACTTAAACATTCGTGCCATGGAGTTGGGTATGATACGCGAGTGCGACGCGGCGTAGATTGTTTTACTTTACATTAGCTCAGCCACAACCATTGAACCATACAAAGACATTTGCGTTATGAACTGGCATTTTGAAGAACCACTTTATTTGTCAAGCATTTTTACATGAGCACAATTATTTCTCAAATTTTCATAAAGCAAAATAATAAAGGCATAGTTACTTTGATCTCCAAGATACAATTACTTCAATCAATTTTATACAGTCCAATGTTTATTTAGTCGACCCTCCAATTTGCCGTAATGATGGAGACGTAGACGTCTTATCTTCTCAACTCTCAACGGCCTGAGATGGGCCTAAATAAACCCAGTAGGGGTCATGGAACAAGGATCTAATTTAAATTTCATATCCGTCTTGATGTTGGTGTAGGTTATTGGTGTGGAATCTGGTCAATTGGTATAACAAACATGTGCTTGACGAAATAGTTGCTAGGAAGTGCCCTAACGTTGGCAAACCACAGTGTTTCGTGTTTTCGTTGAATCCAAGTTATTATCTTCTTTGAATCATTGCATTGTTAGAGCATTGTTAAAGACATGGTCTTAAATATGGTACGATAAAGTGGACAAACAGTGCGAGCCCTGAAATAATTATATCCTCAGAAAGAACTTTGATTTTTAGTGATGGTGGTTTTAGAAATGGTGACATTATTAACAAGTTCCTTGGTCAATAAACCGCACCTTTATGAGCAAAGTCGTGGTCAGCGCATACTTTAAAAAATAGATCCTGCGAAAGTGTTTCAAGAACACAGCATACATAATGATGAACAGAAGCAGTTTATCTACATGATGGTATTACTGTGCATACGGCAAGCGGTTTTACGACTCTATTATGCAGTTCAAGGCGGTTTAAAACTGAATATCTAGAACGTATATTGAGGTGAAGCAGACTGAACTACCATTATATTTATTTAGGAGTCGACCAATTCAAAACATGCATTAGGTCAACTGGACTCGAAGGGCCAGTTCGAGTGGGGCCAGTCGACTAAAGAGCCAGATCGGGGTACGGTTTTGTTCCTTGTCACCATGCATCTAAAGAGCAAATCGCTCGTGAAGTACCTGGCTAAGTTGTTCGTAATCATAATAGATCAACGAAGTTAAGCACTTACGCGAAATTACTACACACTCACCATTTTGGATGAGCGACCTTCAGTGGCAATTTCAACTGTGCGCTTCCGTGCTTTGGAGGTGACGTTAAGCAGTCGGCCCCGGCTTTTTCAGAGTTTTTAAGCCATGGCGGAGGCTTGCGGACAGGCAATTCGCTCCGACACCAGAGATGGCCACTGTCTCATACATACGAGCTAACTTTTTTTGGTACCAGATCGAATTATGGTGGTAAATAGAATAACTGAAAATCTTTATTCAAATCACCTTTTCTAGTACCGAGCAGAAGGTTTTGCTATTACAGTTCAAGAAAAATTGGTTTCAAATCTTGAATTAGACTTTAAACTGCTATTCAACATCTTTCAGTAATGAGTTTTCAATTTCTTCAGCTATAAATTAGTGAAACGTGCGTCTTCGTGGTCTAGATCGTTAACCCAATAACCTACCAAACGTGATACAATAAACTGGTGAAACTTCATCTACGCTCTTCGATTTTGCGTCTTCTGGAAGTTAAATTTCGGGAATTTCTTTCTAAGTGCATAAATAAATAAACGAATGAAATAAAAAAATAAAATAACCTGTCTACAAAAAAGACAATTTAAATCTTTTTAAATTTAATGACAAGTAGGTTTTTTATAGTTTAGTTGCTTATTGTTTTGCTAATTTTATGTCGTTTTCTAGTTAGCCAATATGTGTCTATCAGTGGAAACCTTTAAATGGCCTCATAGTTAACTACTTAAGAGCCTAAAATGTGTTTTGTGCCGATGGTTTTCCTAAAATATATAAATAAATAAATAAATAAAAGTGATGCAGTAAAAATAACGAAACAAGGTTGATAATAGAAAACCAAATTAAAATAAACTTTAAAAAACAAAGTAAAGTCCTTCAGTTTAACATACTATCAAATTATGATCTGAAAGCCTAAAATCTGAGTCCCCATAATTTGAAAAAAACCCATAATTTTTTTTTCGAATTGTAATTATAAATCCAATCCCAATTACTGTGTTCTGAACTGCATTAGCATCAGCGTCGGTCAACTAAACAACATTTTTTTTGCAACGCAGTCATTTTTTATGCGACGAGTTTAAAACGAAATGCCAAATGTAAACCATAGTGTTGGATTTCTAACCCAAAATCTTAGTCTAAGCTGATTTGATATGACCACATCACCTAAACTCTCTTAGAAACTATCAAATGAAACGATCGATAACCAATAAAGGTAAGACAAGTTTCGGCCTGAATTCGCTAATCTAGATAAAGATATCGAAGCTAAGCTACACTGGAATTCGGTATATAATAAGACGGCTCCGCCAGCGATTAGTAATTCAATCTATGGTTGGTTCATTGTTTTGATTCGTGACTGCCGGGGAGAGCTTTGAAATCGCTCTAATTGCTTGACTTAGAACAAGAGACTGCTAAAGTGTATGCTTAGGCAAAAGGCCTTTTTCAGAACCAATAAATCTAGGCTAGGTAGGTGCCAGATTTCCCCGGCAGTGTCTAATGTATTGTCGCCACTGCTTCTGCTTTTCTTTTCTGTCATTTGGAGGCTAATAGGCTTATGTCCCTACCTGATGGTAAGCGGTTACCATCGCCTATTGACATCAACATCGAGGTACAGTTTATGCGTTGCCTGCCCTGGATAACTCTTTAGATTGCTTACTTGCTATTGAGTTTTTCACCTAATTTTTTAATCATAGCTCGGTAACGCGCGAGCGATTCCTCTGGTATTGCAAGCGTCTGTAGGCTGCGGTAACCACTTAATATCAGGTGGGCCCTATGCTTGTTCACCACCTTGGTAGCACTTATTTTTTGATCTTGCACTGCTATCTTACCGTAAAGAGTATGTTTACCAAGGTTAGGATGTACCTTCAGAAATAGGGCACAATATTCGTAGTGAATTCTAAAACGCAGTAAAACTTTACTCTGAGAATTCTCATCTCCAGAACCTTCCAGGCTGCCGTAATCCCGCATAACAGTTTGGCTTTGTTTACGCGCAGGTACATCGCAACTCGCAACTTGTTCGTAAGCTGCGTTTTAGTCTACACTCGCCTTGATGAGGCTCGTTCCGTTTCTCTACCAGCTAAGCAGCAACCAGCCAAGGTGGAGCGTTGAGATTTACGATGTACTCTACGGAAAGTGTAATAATAAGGCTTTAAATCTAAGTTTTCCGGCGTTATCCTTTACATATTTAAACCTTGAAGGCGAGAAATGGTATAAACGAAAGAGCTTGAGTGAAATATGATTATACAGTCTCATGTTTTAGCCATTGTTATTAAAATAGGCGAGAACCTTGAAAAGATGAGAAAGGTCAAGAATGTCGTTTACGACTGTGAAACTAGAGGCAAGATATAATTTAGAATAGGCTTGCTTTATAAATAAAATAAGCGATAGGAATAATTACTAGTGTTTCTATAACAAAAAAAAAAAAAAAAAAAATCAAAAATCTTTATTTAGTAAAAAGGGTCTTAAACAACATTATTTTATAGGATAATAACAGATCTTGTGTTTCTTGTAATTAGTAAAGAATGCTGTGTGAAAAGACCTTTGTGCCAGTGTTGCATTGAGTTCTTCGCTCTAACTAGGTAGAGACCTGTACGTAGATGCGAGGGATCTCTGCTTCAGCTAATACTCAGGTAAATCACAAATAACATTATACCAGTAGTACTTACATAATTATAAAAAGAAAATCTACAAAACTAAATTTTAAGAGATAAACTAAGTAAGTTTTACATAAATACAAGCCTAATGAACAGTTCTCATTTAGCAGATTTTTATAGGTAGGGTACCTATTATATATAAGTTGTTTATAAGTTTTGACTGATGTGTTTGAGCGTATGTAGAATAGTTGTGTGTATGTACTGTAATGCTTATGTAAAGTTTTGGTATGATTAATGTAATGTAAAGTATGTCTTGTATGTGATGTGTTGTGTTGTGATTGAGTGTTATGTAAATATGGTGTGGGTGTGTGTGTCTGGGCTCGAGGTGATGAAATGTAGGTATGTGGTCGATTACTTAATTAAGAGGCAATGTCAAATAGCTCTTCTGTCTGTGTATAGTTCAGGGATTGGAGATATGCGTTAATCTTGATTTTACATTCATGTAAGGATAAATCGTTAATTGGAGTAACTTTATTGATTCGATTATACAGGTATGGTGACAGGAACGAGTGATGTTTTTGCGCAAATGTAGTTCTACAACATTGTGTATCATAAACTTTAACTCTACTCCGTCTGCTGCCGTGTCCTATTATTTGGGGTTTAAGGTGTTGTATTGCAATAACCCGCTGGATATAGATTTGCCTCACCGTTAGAACTTGGCAATCCTGGTAGAGTTGGGTAGTTGGATACCTGTAAGGTCTGGAGGAAGCTACCTTTAGCACGGCTCTTTGGGCTCTCTCAAGGGGTAGCATGTGTGTTTTCGCTGCTCCCCCCCAGGACGTGACACAGTATGAGAGAAGAGACTGGCAGAGTGCGAAGTAAATGGTTTTGAGATGTCCTTCCGTTGCAGCGTGCCGTATTTTTTTGAAGACAGCAATTAATTTTCGGATTCTTGTGGTGAGACCTTGGATATGTAGTGTATAGCTCAACTGTGGGTCAATGTTTATGCCGAGGTATTTAATAGTGGTCGCATTCTCTAGATTGGTACAGTTGCAGCATACCGATTGTGTTCTTGCTAAACAGTTTATTGTGTGAGCTTTCATGTTTAGTTCAACCTGATTAGGGAGACCTGCCTTTCGCAATGCAAAGACGAGGTATTTTGTTTTTGTGGCATTTAGCGTGAGCAAGCTGTGGTTAAGTAGAGCGGAAACTGTATTGAAGCCTTCTTGTGCCACTGCAAAAACGTTTGGCCAATTTTTGTCTCGAAACAGCATTACCGTGTCGTCTGCAAAAGCAATTAGTTTTCCATTTAGTAGTTTAAGCTCACATAATTGATTCACGTAGATCAAGAAAATTGTCGGGCCGATTATACTACCTTGAGGAATGCCAAATTGCGTGGTCGAGAGCTCTGTACTCACGCGGTTACCAATTCTGAGGCTCTGTTTACGGTTGCTGAGGTAGCTGCGGAATAGTTCTAGCTGTCCTCCACGAATCCCTATATTTTCTAGCTTCCTCAGAAGCAGGGGAATGGACACCGTATCGAAAGCTTTTGCTAGATCTACGAAGATTGCTAAGCATTTGTCGCCCTCGTCCATGGTTTTAGTGACAAACTTATCTAGCTCCAATACTGCGTCAGCTGTCGATTTACCTCTCCTAAAGCCAAATTGATTTACCGAAATAAGCTGATACTTTTCAAGGAACTCGACTAACCGATTGTTGATTGCTTTTTCCATTACTTTTGATAACGCGGGCAAGATCGATATGGGTCTGTAGTTTGCTGCTACCATTTTATCTCCGTTTTTAAATATAGGTAGGATTATCGATTTTTTAAATATATCTGGGAAAGCGTATGTCGAAAAGCTTAAGTTAATTATGTGCATGATTGGTGTACATAAGACTATTTTATTTTCTTTGATAAGGCGGGCTGGTATCTCATCCCAGCCTGTTGAACTTTCCGCTTTCAGAGAGTCGATGATTTGGAGAACTTCAGCTTCGTCCGTATCTAGCATTACAAATGAGTTTTGTGGACTGTCCTTATTTACAGTGCTGTTGTAATATGCGTTATCGCTACTCGTGACAATTTTTTCGGCTAATGTTTTCCCGACGTTCACGAAATATTCATTTATGTTATTTATTCTAGAAGGGTCACTACCTTCGATAAGATCTTGAAGCAGCGGCTTTTTTGACTTGAAGTTTGTAATTTCACCTATTATTTGCCATGTTTTTCTTATGTTTTTACCTGCCTTTTCTAGTTGAGATTTTTCGTATTCCTTTTTAAGTCTTCTGAGAAGGGAGTTACAGAAGTTTCTGTACCTCTTATATGTGGTAATAATAGTATCATTTTCCGGTTGCCTTCTTGACTTAGCGTGTAACTTATCCCGATGTCTCATACAGCGTATTAATCCTGGTGTAATCCAGGGTTTTAACGGTGTTTTTCTTCGTGAGCGCTTAACAATGGATGTATGTTTCTTCATAGTTTCGGTTATCGTTTTAACCAGTGTTTCAGCGGCGGAGTTTACATCCGTTGCACTTAACACATTTCCGAAGTCAGTAGTACTTAACTCACTTGCGATAGAGTCATAGTCCACTTTTTTTATATAGAGTTCTGAATGTGTTTTTACAGGATTGCCGTCTAAACTTAACAAGACTGCGCTGTGGTCAGTAATTCTCTGGTTGCAAAGGAGTGAGCGGGTAATAGGCCATGGTATGCAGTTAGCTCTAAATATTCCGGCGCAAATGGATGGTCTGTATTTTCTGTTATGTTTATGTTGATATCTCCTGTAATTATGATATTCTTAAATCTGGCTAAGGAAATGAGTAAATCGTCTAATGACCTTATGAACTTTTCGCGATTTTGGTAAGAGGGGGAACGGTAAATAGAAATTACAGCTATTGAGTTATCCAGCTCAGTTACCAAACAATTAGCTTCTAAGAAGCGAGGTTCATACGAATACGACTTTATGTTTTTCTTTATGTAGACTACGACTCCATCGTTTTGTATGGGGTTATTTTCCGTAGCAACTGAATCATACCCATCCAGTATGGGAATTAAATTATTTTGAGGAAGACGACATTCAGTAAGAACTATGATATGTGGTTGAACCTTTAACCGACTAAGCAAGATACAAAAATCATCAAAGTTGCATCCAATGCTTCTGATGTTTTGATTAAGCAAAACCAGTTCCTGTTTCGACTTAGCTATTATAAGTGAACAATTTTCAGGAATACACCTAAATGCCTCCGAAACCCTGGCGTCATCTATATCTTGACAAAGTTCAATAACGTTTCTACTCATGAATAAGTATTATAGCTTCTTGAGTGGCTAATGCACTCCTGTATAGTTTGAAGAAATTAGAGTAGAGGTAGATATAGGGAGATGTGGGTCGTCGGTTGCACTCGGGCATAGGTGATTTATGAAGCATGGCGTGATTGTCAGGTAAGTACGGCACAGATTTGTATAGTGAATAATGTGTGGGTGTGTGTGTGTGTGTTGTGGTGTGTGAGGCAGTATACAAGATATAAGTAAACGTATCTAATTCTAATAAACAAACAGAATAACTTTTAACAATATTTTTTATAGTAATAAACATGCAATGATAGAGCTTGAAAGCTGAGCTTAATTGACATAGTCACGCATTTTGTTTATTTCCAAGCTGCTCTTCGTGGGTGACTTTGACGCTTTTAGCCCCTTCTTCCTTCCTTAGATAAATTATTCCGTTTTTTATCCAACAGTAGGCAAAATTGTTCTGTCTTGCATATTCCCGAGCTTTGAAATATAATGTCTTAGCATTATGCGAGAGGTAATCATTTATAAATATTGGTTTTGATGGCCCTTCAAGCGCTAAATGAGCCGTGTTTAGTTTTTCGTTTAAAACATTTTTGTTAAAGTTCCTGCGTAGGATGCAACTAATTATTTTGCCGCACTTGCTCTACTCTGCAGAGGCAACGATCAAACCTGGCTCAAGGCAAGTCAGCTTAGATTTTTATCCTACAACCCTTAAAAATATCACACTCTTAGGTACAAAATGCAACAAGGACATGATAGAAGCTAATAAACGCATTGAGTCCTTTTGAAACAATGCAGCATTGTGCAAAGATATTGACAATAATGAGATAAAAATGTGTTCCAATACACTGAAATTCATCGCAAATGATACTGAAAGTATTTAAATTTTACTATGATGATATGATGACATTGCGGTGCCCAACAGGGTGCATGTACTTGACCTAAGCTACCTTAGAACTAAGCTTTATTAACAATGTACATGTTAGTAATCAATAAATGAAATGAAATAAATAAACACTAAATCGCAAGCATGGTATCGGTGAGCCAAGGCCGGTAGCGCCAGCGGGTCAAGTGGCTGTCGGTCGCCGCGCCGCCTGGCCGGTGCTCTAACGAGGCGGTTTGACTCACTTCCAAGGCCCTTCCGAGACCAGCTGTCGTTTTATGTATCTGAATATTTGGAGACTATACAATATCAAACACATGACTTATGTTCGTCTAGTTTTAAATGATGTACAGCGTGCAGAAAAAGATCCGAGCCTTAAACAACAAAGTAACCAAGAACAAACAAGGAACAATAATTAACTTTTGTGTTACTTTTAAACAGGTAAAAGTCTAAAAAAGTTGAAAGAAGCCACTGCCCAACTCTGGGATTTCCTGGAAGCTAGCTTTTTTCAGGAGGTAGATCATCTTCGACAATTTAATTGTTAATCGAATTGTTCCGTGAAAGAAATTTCACAATTCAAATAACCCAGCAATGGTCTTAATAAACATCCTCCAACCGTCGTTATCCAATTACCTAAGTACTAATTTAGTAACTCATGTGAGAAGTCAGTTACCGCTAGCTTTTAGAAAATAAAGCACTCAAACATTTAAAATGCCAGACCACACGGCAAATATAGATCTTAGTTCAGCTCACAGATCAAATACCATCGCTTCAGTTCCCAGTGCAAGCTGAATAAGTACTTCCACTATTTTATCTGATGTTTCACTTCAATAATGCTACTAAACTACTGTATGGTAGAGAAGCGAAAAGTTGCGGGTTTCAATAGGTTCGATTTGGACGATGTTTGCATGACTTGCAAATATTTGTTGCTATTCTGGGTGCTGTGGTGTCATAGTACTTGTAGTTTCTGATGTCCATGACACATGGAGTCTAGTGTAGTAGGATCAGGCAGAAGAATGTATTTGACTGTTGGGTGTGTTATTTTGTATTCGTATAAAGAGAAAACATAATAGTTACAAGGCATTTTCTGTCTCCTTTATCTCAAGAATCACTCTGATATTTTTTTAATTTTAAAGGAAACCTGACTTTGCCATATATGGTCAAACAATAACAGATTCTACAACTCTTATGCTTGAAACTTGCTTGTAATTTTTTGGAAATTGTTCAAAGGATCAGACAGAAAGTGTGGCGTGGCAGCCTGTTTTTCAGCGCATAGAGCTTTAGAATCGATTCAGAGTGATATAGGGCTGGTTCAATGTCTGTTAGTCATATAAAACTGTTACATCAGCTCTGGGAAGCTATTAGCATTCATAAACTGTCGATTTGTGCTTTCGCAGTTATGCAGCTAATGATGAATGTGAATACCGACAGTTGAGAACAGCTAATGCGGTAATTAAGTGTGTGGATCTGGCATCAAAGGTGGGCACCATGTGGTTCAAATGTGTGTTTGAAGGAAAATTTGCCAGATAGATAATTACTATAAAGTAAAGTGGCTTTAGGAATACTCGCACACTTGATGGCATGCTTGAATGGTGTGGTTTGATATTGATTTGCCCACAACAGGAATACGTAGCATAAAATGGAGTAAACTAGTCCCAACAGTGGGTGAATACAGGCTGACAATGATGACGATGATGGTTTGCATTCTGTGGCCAAATATCGAATGCTTAATATGGCGTTGTCTAATGTCCAGCGACGAATGTTGACAGCGTTCTTTGGTGTTCACACGTATTTGTGCCTGAATCAAGTAGGTAGGTCAACACACACATCAGAGTGACATCACACAGCTGTGCCGTTGAATCGTTTGCCCAAATTATATGGTCAGCGACATCAAGGCTCGATGTTTGATGGCAAATGATTGTTTAATGTGTTGATTTGGTTAGATGACCCGTAATGATCGTTCAATTTACATTGATAATATCCTTAGGGGGTCTTGGTATTTTGTAAGTGTAATATAAATAATAGGTAGTTGAAACCTAATAATATATTTTTTTAATTATAGTAGTTCAACACTCGTACAAAGATTATAAGAGTCTTAGAAATTATGAGTTAGAATTGAAAATAAATTTAATGGTTTCATCATTTTGTAGTATTTAGTTTACAAAATTAACGAGCTTAACAAGAATCAATCGATATTTCACGTTTCATAGCGGTTTCGATATTTTATTACGAGTTCCAAATTATTATATTTTATTTAATACATACTCAAGATAATCAATAATAATCAATGTTTTATAACTGTGTTTAGTTTCTGATGTACGAGAAAATGGTTCCATGTTATGCAGAACGGGAGACGGGGCTAGGATAAATGACCTCATCAGCCAGGTGGAAGCGTAGCGACTAGCGAGCGAGATACTTTAGTTAGAGTGATCGAAGTGCACTTTATAAAATGGGTGTTTATGAAAAATATAGAGGTCAAATTCGTTCATACATCAAGAGCAACACTATTTGTGGGTGGTTTGTCTGAAATGTGCACAGAAACACTAATATTTTTTTGTAAACAACTAGATACTAACTGGTTTGTCTTTTATGAATGTTTTCAATAACTACAAACTTAGGTAGTACTATAAGTTTAGGTTTGAAGGGCACTGTAGCTAGTGAAATTACTGGGCGAAAGAGACTTAACAACGTCTCGGGGTGATGAGTGGAGTGCAGTGCCACGCCACAACTTAAAAATAAGCTTTGGGTGGCACTGCATCTGTTATGGTCAAAAGTGGTGCTTAGCATCAGGCGGGCAACTTGATCGTCTTGTCACTTGCAGACATAAAAAAAACAACGATTGAGTCAATATGAAACCTTAGGAAACTTTATGAACAATTATAGCCTTTTATGTCGTTCTGTTTTAAAATACTAGTCTCTACCGGCATCTTTTTCAAAATAATTCGAGAACATCCAAGTCTCCGGTTCATATCGTCCAATCTGCCTTATCAGCGACAAACGTCTCATAAATCAGCGTCTCGACAGGCGGGAGAAAGGCTAAACCTGTTAGAATCGGTTTAATCTGATTACCGATATTGTCCTGGCGCGGCCTGGCACCGGATTATCTCTTTAAAACGGCAGGATCACACCCGCGCCGGCTGGTTACTGCACCCGGGGGAAATTAGCTGTTCAACTACTGCCATTGGATATAAATGATGATGTAATGGTTCTGTTTAGTTCCCGAACTAAACTGAACAGTGCACAGAGTACAGACCTTTGACCATGTATAGGCTAGCGTTTACTTCACACAATGCTCTTCCAATGCGTGTCTAATCTCACAAAATCACAAGGTTCACTTCGTAATATCTTACAAGCAAGGTATGTATGCCAGTTTTACACAACTGATTCCACTAAAATAATCTGGCAACAAACGCGGCTATGTCCTAGGTTATAAACCTCTTTAATTTTTCAATAGGTCAGACATGAAGGGCACCTACAAAAAGTCTATAAAGTCAATCAATAATTCAATAGTAACTTTCTTTGCAGTTATGAAAAGCATTTGACCTGGGAATGTACAAAAAGCTCTATGCTGGCAATCAGTATAAAAAGTCCCAGTGTAAATAAATACCATTTACAAGCGAACTATCAAAAGCAAAAGTCCGTGATGAAACCAGGGCGATTGGAATTGAAAAGCTGAATAGCACGGGATATACTGACAGTACATACCATATACAGGATGATGCCGACATGGGTCAAGCGACGAAACGCGAAAGGTCACAGTTTTCCACTAAGTATTTGTATATTCATAGACATAGATTCGTTTTTTTTTTTTGACGATGTTGTGTTATCCCATATGTATTGCATTCCAAATGAGGTTCATTTTACTGAGATATTTTAATGAGGAATAACTTTTGTTCAACTGCTTTTTTGAAATTAGCCTTTTTTTGATAAAAAAAAGTAAAGATAAAAACTGTTTTGAAAAGTAAAACATTAATACAGCTCTGCTTATCTAATTGTGTTTGCAGTGTAGTACTAATTCTATGGCAATAATAAAATCCAAAAAACAACAGATAATATTTACTAAATGGATGAATTTTTTATTAGTACCATTTTCGTGAAAAAATTGTCTCTAGTTTCATGGGCTGGATCAGCCCCGTTCAGGTTAACAACATGTTTTGAGACACCTTATAGAATAGAACACTAAAACGACAGAATTATCTAGTTAGAAGCATCCCGGTCACCAAAACTCGACAGTTGAATTAGAATTAAGTCTATTTGAATTGCCAAAACTCGACAACGGAATGTTCCAACTACCTTCACTGTCTGCATTAAATGAATCACCCTGTATATGGGGATAGCAGCAATAATTTGAAATGCTGCGATGAAGCGAGCCAGTCTGCCGTGATTACCGTGGATTGGTATTTTTGTGTTGGCAATATAGAGCCGTTTGATCTGCGCTTTTTATCAGAATAGAGAAGACTAATAAACTGGATGCGAGATATGAAATATCGGCAAATAAATAGTCACTTCACTTTCAATTTACATTTACATCCTAGAAGCTTACTCATAAAACCAGTTCAAACAATCTATGCCTATTTAATGTTATTCTAATCGTGATCACGGTTTTTTTAGCTCCATCCTAAATATTCGCGAGTTTTCAAGAGAACCAATACGGCCAAATTTCAGAAGCTTTTTCTGTACAAACCAAATTGCGTGTTCGATGTGTTCAAACTATCTTCAAGTTTATCTAACTTCGTCCACAGTACTGCCCCCATACCATGAACTCGTAGAGCGATTCAAATTAGGACCTAAACTGAATTGTCAAAAAAAATGTACCATGAAATTAATAATTATTGAAGTCATGGTACAAAATTTTTGGGGCAGCCCCTGTCCTTAGTTCCCAACTGTGTTGATTTAAATGCTCTTATGAAAAGCACCAGAATTATAACCAAAAACCTAATTCCACTCCTCACGGCCAGACTGCCATTCTCATACGGCACATCATCACACCTTCATCACTAGCTTCCACGTCTTTGAAGCATTTGCTTACGAGGCAAAGCTCGACATTGAGGCTCGCGTTGTTTCAACTTGCAATGATGACTTGACATAACGCACACCGAACGTATAATGTACAATTCCGCTCTTGACCCCTTTAACTCCACGCTTAAGTTCTTCAAAATTGATACAAAGATTACTTGTAGGTACAGGTTCTGGAACTGTTTTATGAAAATGAAAAATAATCTGAATGCACAAACACCACAATGCTCGACCACACCAAAGGCTTTCGAGCGACCCATTAACTACGTTACAGGAGTTGACCACCAACTTATACGAACTTACCTACCAAAGTGATTGTTATGATACAAAACTTAATTTACGCCAAGAAGAAGAACGCACCTATGTGAAGCATGACCTCAACACGTCTCTCCATCGTTTTTCATAACACGTCATTTTCTCCCCAGCCAAATAATAACAGTGAATGTCACAGGTGCAAACGAATATGTCCGTTAACCTTCACATAATAAGCAATACGTTGAAAGGTTAAAGGAAATTCAAAGGCAAATCGCAGGTTTCGAAACTTCTGAACGCCCTAAAGCCCTACAGATGAAAGGTTCAAGCGAAAATGATTGTTCATCCCCTGAAATAAGTACTAAACCTAAACGTAAACCTTGGTAGAGCCCCAAGGCAAACAAATCACATGTTTTTATTCGTATTTTATTGCGGGGCCGTGGTTGAATAATTCGAACCCTTGCTTTAGCTGAAATGAATGCTTATGGAGTAGAAAGCTGAGTACTATTCGGAATGATTCTGTTCAGGTTATGGCCCGACTCTACGGAGGTTATAGAGATATCAAAATATATCCATAATATTTCATTCACTGTTTTACGGACTCTGTTTTATTAGGGTTCTATAAAATAAGAAACCATTATAAGATGATCTCGTCAAAATATAAATGTAGGTTAAATAAAGTCTAGATCCTATTAAATGTTTTCTGTGGAAGTTTAAAATCTCTTATCATGCACCTGTTATGTAAGTTTTTTTTATTTTTTTTATTTATTGATCTAAGGTCTGACCAGTATGTTGTGGTTACGAGCGGTAATCGGATTCAAAGGTGTGATGAAATTAAAAACATCGGAAAATAACCGGAATTTTCTAAAAAAAAAAGGAAGTATGCGGATTTTTTTTCTAGAATGAACCGGTTACCCCCTGATATTGTTATTTGAGAGGAGTATCTTATCTCGTTATTGTTCAGGTTTACATAAACTTCACTTTCAAAGGCAAATACAGATAAGTTCGCACGAAGGCTCAGCCGCTATCGCATACGCCAAGGCCTTCAATTATAATTCACCTGAAACAATGATACTCTTATACCAATACAAGTTCATAATCGAATCGAGTACCCCGTACCGAATAATCGAGTAATAAACATTCGTAAGTAGTCATCGAGCGAACGATATCGAATAAAGATAGGCATGAAGAAATGCAGCAATAAATATGAAGTTATTGAAGGCGCGATAACATTGAGAGTTGGAGTTGGCATTGATCCGTGCCACGATACACCAAAGCTGTCGTCAGTTGGCCTGAAACTAGGCAAATCAGGTTATGCAATATAAACTTTTGATGAGCGCTATAGTGGTCTGGCCATCACCCTAATGTTATAAATGCGAAAGTTTGGATGTTTGTTACAGCTGGCCTACCATGAAAATGTCTGTCGTAAGGAGGCATAATGCGGATTGGTTGGATAGCATATTTCTTTCGATTTTTATTATTTGACATGCCAGTTTTCGTACGATGTTTGCCTTCACCGATTGAAAGCATTATTGCATTGGTAAACTCAACATCCATTGGTACACCTTGGAATCGGAAAGCGGGGTCATCACCACTAAACCACCAACGCTACGAGCTAAATTATAAGCACTGAAAAACGCTAGGTTTCTCTACTTATGTACAGATATCAGTGACCAAAAAACACTTAATGTAAGATCATTTCGATATTGTCAACCACAAATATACATATTTGCAAACGATATCGCCCAAAGATGGCGAAATGCCGCAGTAAATATGAAGTTACTGAAGTGCGGAAACCCGATAACCAAGAGTGGTGGCTAGTTGGCACGGCTCTGTGCGTTCGCGCTCTTACCACTAGAGTTCATAACTGTAACTATTCTATAACATCAAGACTTTTCTAGAGAGATAGCGATTGGTAAAATACTTGAACGAAACGAATCCGAGCTGACATAGCACGATGAGGAATCCACTTCAGTAGTCAAGAGTCCACATACTAAAAGGTAAAGGTACTCCACGAAATGTAACGCACGTCGTTGCTTGTGGTTGATTTGATAGATAAGCTAATCGGAGATTTGTAGAAGTCTAATAGTATAAGAGTTTTAAATAAAAACTATCAGATATTGCCTGAGTCGTAAAACATAAAGGCAAAAGCAGTGCTTAATTAACTAATTGAAGCTTAGATTATAAGGAAATTTCAGTAGTAGAATTTAGTTAATACTTTAACGAAGTTAAAAAACTCTTTGATTCATTCGTTACTAAGTTTTTTTATAAGCAAGCGTAAGTTTTTATAAATAATATTTTATAAGTCCATGCTCTGATGCCCTATGATTACGAAAACACTAGGCTCAGTACTTTTTATATTTGATTCCTAAATGTAACTGTTATCCTATATTGTCTTCTAGTTTACAAAATAAAATAATAATTGCATCGGCCTAGGATGGTAGATGCAAAAGCAGTCATGTGCAAACCGAGAATATAATATTGATGAGCAAAAAACTCGCATTTGTGCCGAAGCTCAAATTCATTGTCGACCCAATTTTCAGTTCGATCAGAAAGAGATTACTCGTTGCCATTGTTCAAATACCTAACATACAGTAGGCACTAGCCAGGCACCAATATGTACAGAGTAGATCGGAAATTCATAACCACTCAACTGAGAAATATAAACCGAAGGTAATATTTTTCATATCCGAGTAAAAGTGGAGCACAATACGTTATACAAATTATTGTAGCAATAAAACAACGGTTTGAAATATTAACCAGGTATCCTTATGGAATAATGTTAAGTATAAAAACAAAATAAATTGGTTATACTCATTGCGAGTTAAAAATCTTATAATCAAAATAAAAAACAAATAAGAATAATGAAATAGTGTTACTGATGGACTGCCTGACAAAACTTTTTCGAAACATTTCACTAGTTAATCAGATTTTACAGCAACCCAATTAACCACCAAATACCTCTGATAAAACACGTCAAGTAAGTCAAAGATTAAGTCGAATTGGCAACTGTAGATAATCACAGCGAAATATACACGACTACAATGACCAATAATATAACGCTGTTCAAAGTGTTAGCCGTATCATAAGCTAAATCGATTCCATCGCATTCCGAATAAGCCATTAGAAATCTACTGCAATATCCCAAATAGCATCTGCATATGGAAATCCGAAATTATACTTCCCCGTTCATAAGTAAAATACGGTAAAGTGGTCGCTAGGCAACATAATCCGGAAAATTCCGGTTCAAGCCTTGAAATGGGCAGCAAAACGGTCGATTGGAGAGTGCTATACGAATCTAGCTAGGTATACCGAGTAAAACTAGAACGAGTATAGTCATATGAGCCATGAATATGCATCCTGATTTAATGGCAGTGCTCCTTTAACTTTCGGGAATTTCTGAAACGGTCGGTGTAGGTACTTTGTTTTTCTCTTTGTTGGCTGAACTGAAACTGGAATAGGGTCCACCCCTAGCTTTATAATAAAATCCATGCAATGAAATGCATGACATCAATCAAAAATTGGAGCTGTTATTGGAATGCTGGAGTTCTATGAAGTTTATTTAGGCCCGTATTCAAGAACCATACTTGAGTGTGAATCGTGACTCAAGCATCGATTCGACACAAATATTCTATGAACTGTCAAAAATCGATACTTGACGATCACACGTCACGATTCACACTCAAGTATGGTTCTTGAACACGGACTATAGTCTGCTGTATCTGACAAGGCTTTAGTTGCAGACATTGTGTGAGATGGGAACTACTTATAATACAAAATACTAGACAAAAACTACCAATATGAGCATTACTGCTGGCGGCAGCAGAAATAAGTACTTACTTCCCCGAACGAGTTTTATCACAAAGAGCTTTACTTATTTTAGACAAGCAGAACAAAATTTGATAAAAAATTAAAGAGTAAGTATAATTAAATTAAAGAGTAAATTAAAATAATGCCAAAAAATCTAAATTGTTACTTTGCCGCAGAGAAAATAAATTCAAAAAGTTTAGAAGCTTTAGAATAAATTTCTGGTTTATTGTATCACAAACTTTCTGGCTTATTGGATTTCTAGCTCAAATAACAATAGTTTCTACAAAGTAGGTTACGCACACTACAGTAGCAAGAATGGGCTCCCGCGCAAATTAATCTGTCTGAAAATATAATGGGACATAAAATACGAAGTGAGACAAAGCAAATCATGTCACTAAAAGGGGATGAGCAGAATGAAAGGGTTTCGAGAAATAATGGATTGAACGTTTGCGTTTAAAAATAGAAGAGAGCCGGTTCCATTACAGAAGGACTAATTAATTCCTTTTTTAGAATTCTGTCGAGGTAGTTGGGAAATGAGAAATAAAATAACTGAGAAATTGTAATTAGCAGAGGTGAATTTTCAGAATAATTAGAAAGGCTGCTTCAGGCACTAGCAGTAATAACGGAGCCACGGCCTCACTGCTGGAAATCTTAGCTCTAATTATATCGACAGCACATCATCCATGTAACACGCAAAATTGTTGTTTGCTCGTTCGTTTTTTTTCTACATTAATGAATACATAATATCATTATCAATTATGGCTTCAATATCTACATTTAAATAAAAAGATCATTAAAGATACCCAGGATCAATTTGAATGAATTGATTCTTAACTAAATATCGCTCCATAAATCGTTCTCAATTCCAAAATCAACACTTGTGAAAACATTATACAAACAGAAAAGGATACACAAACACTTTACACAAATATTATACGTCTTGACTCTTGAGAATTTGCTAGAGTTCCACTGGCTCGTTTCATACGTAAATAATTAATGTTACTATGGCATTCTAATACTAATATGTGCGCCTTGTTAATGAACTGAGTTTTAAGTTTATCAATGTATCATTTATATAATGTTTCTGTCGCAAAGTCTTAGAACAATTTAGCACTTACTATGTCTATTTTTTACAGTTCATAAAGATTTAATCGTGATAGTTTTAAGAAGAATAAAAAAACTGTCATGTTGGCGGTTTGCCAATTCTTCCCTAGTCATTCTTCTTCTTCTTTTGTTTTAAGGCCTCTGTGGCTAGTTTGCCACAATTTTGCCAGTGTCAAGTGTATTAGTTTGACTGTCGCTTAGCAACGTAAACAAACTAAAATTTGGAAAGAAACGATGACTTTTCTTTCAAAATTCTCCTGGAAAGTCTTTGACTAAATTACCAACCAACATTACCCCTCCATTTCAATTACTAACACTTGTGCTAAGTAAACAAGTCAAATTGGATAAACTGCCACCAAATTTACGCAATAAAACTTAAAATAACACGAGAAAAATAATTAAAATGGGAAGACCCATGTCGTTTTGACATGATAGCCAAAGACAATCCCCTAGTCATTCTTGTCAATAAACAAAGTCGTTGACAGATTTGACATTAGCTGACAGAGATTTATACTACTGGCCCATAAGACATGCTATGATTGCTAGGTAACAGCTATCTATCATAATCCGGATCTTGTCAGTTATATATAAATATATATATTTTTATTCATGTGAAAATACTTATTAAATTTTTTGAAAAGAGTAAAAAAGATATATATTTGTAACGCCATCTATTGATATTTTTTGAACAATTTTGTCTTAGAAATGAATGAATGAACATGAAGTTGCTATGCCACAATAAAGTAATAATATTGGGTAGAACATTTTTGGGTTGAACGGGTAAGCACTCAATAAAAAATGTTTTGATAGTGGTTATACGAGGGGATCTAGTTAGTTATTGACACATTGTTTATGATTTATTCAAAAAGTACTGAACCAATTTTGATAAAATTGAAATGACCTCTGAAGTATTAACTATCAAACAAAAAAAGAATCATCAAAATCAATTATTACTTGACAGAGAAATCGTAACAAACGCGAAAAAAACATAGTCCAATAAATAACCTCTTCCTTTTTTGAAGTCGGTTTCTATGACAAAAATTTCTATACAAACCGGCACTCCTACATGAACACATGGCTACTGATCTGATTACTGATTGCATGCGCAAATAGTCGCGCCATTCTATTCAATTCAATTTATTTATTTCAGACTACACATAATTTTAAAATAATTACAGAGTCCATATTTAAAATAATACTAATTACAAAAAATAAATGATGTGAAGACAAGACAAGAGATTAAGTATAAAATATAAATTTTATTTTAAGAGTAGTAGAGTTCTCTGTGATAGAGCTCGTCCGGGGAAGGACTACCACCATACCTATTTCTGCCGCCAAGCAGTAATGCTTGCATTGCTGTGTTCCGGTGTGAAGGGTATGGTTTCCGGTGAAATTACTGGCACATGAGGCTTTCGATCTTAGCCTCAAGGTGGCAACCCGCGAGTAATACCTCTGGTATTGCAAGCGTCCATAGGCTGCGGTAACCGCTTACCATCTTGTGGGTCGTGCGCTTGGTTGCCACTTCAGTTGTATAAAAAAAAAATATATATATAGATTATATTATGACAAGAGAGCATAATATGCTCTCTTACTGGACTTAGTACTGGACAAGAGAGCATAATATGCTCTCTTGTCCAGTACTCCATGAAGTGGCAGTCGGTGTGTAACCTCTCTGCGATGAGGTGCAGGTCCATCAAGGATATCCTGTAAGTTAGTCATCCATTTCGTGATCGAAATCGGTAATGCAGACTGTGAAATCGAATTTATTTCAAAGGCTAGCCTGGAATATATAGTATCTAAATATGCTTAAGATTGAGAATCTGTATACGTTTTTGGACTGAATGTAGTTGGTTGCTATGACTATTAATTTCATAATAAAAAATAAATAAAAAACATAATAAATAAAATTTTATGAATTAAACAAGACTAGGGTTCACTCACTGGCACAGCGAACAATATCGTTGGAAGCATTATCAACAGAACTAGTACCAACTTACCAAGTACTGCCATGGCCTTACCGATCAGGAACAAAGATGATTATAATATGTACAGTACAAACTTTTTAAAAACACCACTCATCAAATTAGGCATATTGAAAAGTGAAATTTCCAATTGTGCACGGAAAGTTGAACATCTTGAAGAGTGGGTCCGTCTACCGTAGGCCTGTCGAGCAGACCCATAGAGAATAACAAATAGCCACTTTGAAACTTTGCTTTAATGAAATTTCCCTAAATTCCGATACCTCTGAATCTCGCCCGAAGATAAAATCCTTCCGCACATCAATTACGGGCCTCTCCCTCTCCCAAGTATCCCAGAGTGAAGGCAGGCCTGTGTAACTTCAGTTCAATTGGAAATGTGAAATGAGCTTTATACAAGCCTGCATAAAAATCATTGTGGCTTGGATGGTAGAAAAAAGTGTGGTCTACGTGTGTTTCGTTGGTTTGCCATGCCAGTGGTTGTTCGTTACTTGGTTATATTCTAAAATTGGTGACAAGGTTCAGACTGGCACTGAAATAAGGACAATCAAATTATTATGTGGAATGAAGCTTTCCTTTTTGCATGCATCTTTATACACCGACGGTCAGTGCCTGCCTGAGTGAAAGTTACGTTAGTACAATGCTTACTACGTATTTCTTCTGCGCAAGGTTCGATAAATGGGTGCTATTTATATAGAAACAACCCACTTAGCTGCGTTTTAATTGTCAATCAATCTGAGGACAGGTTAAGGTTATGTTCCATGGATGGAGACAGCGACACGAGTCTTAAAAACATGGGCTGTTTTAGGACTGTTTTAGATATCATGACTTGAATGTTCCCACTGCTGGGACACTGGCTTACTCTCAAGCGAGAATGGGTCTTCTTAATCCACCACGCGAACCCAAAGCGGATTGGTGGATGGCACATATCTTTAGAATTTTTAGTTCTTGGAAATGCCGGTTTCCTCACGATTTTTTCCTTCACCGTATGAGAGCACTGGCATTGCGCACATAATTTTTTCGTAGCGAAAATACATTGGTGCACGACCCGATTCGAACCCACGACCTTTGAATCGGAAGGCGGGGTTACCACCACTAGACCACCAGTGCGCCTTTTAGATATGTTTTAGATAATATCGTCGCTAAAAAGAAATAACAATTTGCAAGTGTTCACCTCCACGTCAAGTCCTCTACACGGTTCTATTTCTGCACTCGGCTGCTAATGAAGGAAATACTGCCTAAATTTACGTGTTTTGACTTGTGTTATATGGATTCCATATAGCACATCCATATTACGGATGAATGGTAATCGTAGTTTCTGATTCTCACAGGTGTTCTTATAAGTACCCTACAAATGGTACATGAGGACACGCCGAAAGAAAAGGTGGTAGATGACTTGGTGCTGTCATATATTGGCTTGATATCGGCGCTCTCAGAAAGCTTTGCGGCTGCGTTAATTGTTTGGTGAGAACGGTCACCTGTTGCGGTGAAGGCCCGATGAAAAGCGGCTTAAATTTCCAATTCACGAGCATTTTCTGCATATCTACAGTTTTGCGTGCATTTTCGGATGTGCGAATGAATATGCAAATTGTTTTCATCCATGAACTCCCGTCAACTCCTGTGTATTTTTATATTATTTACTTTTATAGTATTTTAATAACAGTATTTATTTAGTAGAAATCCAGTTTAACTTTGACCTATGAGTCGTTTGGCAACGTAAGTATAGAAACGTAGGTCGTCGGTAGGTCCATGGATCAGATTAGCGCAAGATCGCGGTAGGCGGTATGGTGATGATGAGTTGATACTGAATCTTCAAAAACACCATAAGCAAGATATATCAAGCGTATTTCTATCTACCAATTTACAAGTACAGACTCTTTACAGAACTTACGAAACTATGTATCGAAACCGTTGAAGCTGATATGCAATAAGCGAGCACGTGCTATGGCACGGTTTTTTGGCTTAAACGAATCATAACATTTAGAGATCTAGATGAATAGCATTTTTTAACACTGTTAGCTCTTGTTAATAGTGTTTTCTTCCACGGTGACTATTTTATTTGTCTTTTAAACTGAGAGTGGATGCTCTATATTTAGCACCTCATTTCTGAATTTCTCGAAGCTTTGCCTTCTGAGTTTGATCGAGGGTCCTCTCCCCGCAATAGTTTGTTGGAAATTGAGTACTTGTAACAATTTCGTGTTCCTCTGTGGTTTATAATTGGCTAAATTTCCTATCAGCAAATTGAGTTTCACGAGATTCAAGTTGATTGACGTTGGAAATTGATGAATCCTCTTCGGTTACGTAACTTTGCAGCTCGACCGAATTTTGGTTACTTAAGTCTTCATGCAAATATTAGTCAGCCTCTCGATAAATCAATAGTTTTGTTGGATTTTCAGCCAAATATTCACCATCACAAGGTTTTAATTGCACTGAGGGTGAAGTGAAATCGAGTGAATTACTTGCATTGTTTTTAGTAGTACTAGAGATACAACGGTGTGTCATTTGTACTACCAGTTGTACTTCTTAGTAGTACTACTGATACGGAGGCGGCGTATCACGTAAAACTCGTTTGACAATCGTAAATGTAAACGTATCGTCCAACTGTTCATTTGCATGTAGTTTTTTGCAGCGCCTCTTTATTGGGTAAAACGAACTACAAAAATTCCATACAAATTGACATCTGAACGATACGTTTACGCATTAACGATTTTGAAATGAGTTTTACGTGTTTAGCTCTCTGTTTGTATGCCTGCTCTCACAATAAAGCTGAATATAAAAGAAATCATAAAAGTTTTGCTCTCACTTTGAAATTTTTATTAGAGATAGAAATCTAAAAATAATCCAATAGCTATTTCTACAATTACGCACTTGTTACGTTATTTACCAAAATATACTCGCATAATAAAGTATGTTAATTCAAAACAAAGTGCTAATAAAGATTGATTACTCAGAGCAGAGTCTTGTACTTCCTAAAAGTTTGAAGTGGAAAATTAAACAATACAGAAAAGTTCCTTATCTGGAACATTTACAAAACAAAAACTTATTAACGTTGGTAATTTACAAAGAGCTATCAGGACTCAACCGTAAACTTCGAGTTACATTTTTCCAAGAAGGCTATAAAATGGGTTAAATTGCCGAAGTTAATATGGTTAAGCAAGATGACGAGATAGAAGACATAAAAAGTTTACCAACGCATTAGTTTTTGTTTAAGATATTAGGGAATTATTAGACCACATAACATAGGTGACCTCTGCCTTTGTATTTAACCTTTCTACGCTGCTTCTCCCGGCCATCAAGTTCATAGTTTCGCTTTTTCTTACTATTGTAAAGGTAAACACTTGGTATTAACTCATTCAGACCGCGTACTCGTCTGTCTCTGCGCGGTTACTGTGACTAAACCCTTAGACAAAAACAGAGCGAGCCATTTCAGCAATCATCCACTCAGTTGGTCACGAAAATTGGAGCGTGCAATGGCTGGTACAGTCAATTTGTCGTCTGGCTCTCGCTACCCTTTGGACTGCTCGTGCTCGCCGTGTCACTTGTTCATTCTTGGTTGTTCTATGTCATTATATTCACGACGACGCCGAGTGACGAGGTTGAGGGAAGTTGGATTATTGTGACCGTGATAATACTATGCATTCACTGCGGCATCAGTCTCTTAAAGGCAATGTTGGTTTAAAATAACAGCTAAGTAAACGCTATCGTGAAAAGCCCTTTATTTTAACAACATGCTTTATTCAAAGTTCTCAACTTTGCCCACAAACTTGCACATTTTCGCCTAATTTAATGAGAATAAATCTTGCCCAAAAGTTTCAAGATAAAAATCCAGTTCAAAAACAAAAGAAACATCATTAAAATATACGCACTATATTTTGGAAAAGAACAATTAAAATATTATCTCGGAAACAATCTGGATACGGCGAAGTCGGCAGAAATAGATCGGAGTAAATAAAGAGAGAAGTGAATAGTAAAACGATATTTTTCAAACAAAGCTGGGATAGCCACCGGAGATAGCCGGAAATGTTTATAAGCCGAATGCAATACTTAATGTTTTAACAATTTGAAATAAAAAGTATCCTAATTGGATCATGTCTGTGCAATTCGCTGTGGTGAACAGAATTTAAGATAAAAAACAGACGAAAAATCTCTAGTACTATTCTGCTTAACCTTTTAACTGATTAAGTCACACAGTCGACGGAGCAACACGTCTGCCGGAGAACAAGTCGATGGTCCTGAGGATGTCCCGTGGAGGGATGAAACACGTGTCGATATTTTTCTTTTGAGGTTAACTGTGGTAACTGTGTGACCTCATCAGTTACAAGGTTAAGCGGAATAGTACTAGAGATTTTTCGTCTGTTTTTTATTTTGTAATGGATTTCCGCAAAGTAACGCCTGAATCTATCAATTATCTTAGAATTTAAGATTTAATTTTGTTTGCTATTCTTGCAAGTTGCGTATCACTGGTAGATACGATACAAGATCAAAATTGTGCCAGTACAGTACTGTTATTTCTTCTGTGTCAAAATGCGAAATGCTTCAGCGGTGTGACAGTTTTTCCTGTCCAACTTTTCGTTACGGAGTGCGACTTTTTTGTTGACTTGCTACACTCGCAACGAGAAACTCCGGTAATGGCGTGCTTGAAATTCTAAATGTTGCTTTGTGCTCTCGCAGTTTTCCGCGTTTCAAATCGACTTTTTTCAACTATTCCCCTGGTATTTACGTTGTGGGTTCAAGTTGCTCTTTGTTTAATGAACAAATAGCTTTGAGGGACGTTTAACAAGTTAACATGACTTGTTGTCCTTGTGGCCCTGTCGCTCAGCCCTTAGAGAAAAAACAATGTTTATTTTATTAACAATTTTAAATGACAAGCTCTGATGTTTTTGCTTTGATCTTCTTATTGCAAAGTTCTAAATCTAACCTTTCTTTGTGTTCTATTTCCTTTGCTATATTACTGTCTAATCGCATAATAATGTGCTTTGACGAAGGTGGATTCGATCGAAACATGAAGTAAATATAATGTAAGAGTAGTAGAGTTCTCTGTGATAGAGCTCGTCCGGGGAAGGACTTCCACCATACCTATTTCTGCCACCAAGCAGTAATGCTCGCATTGCTGTGTTCCGGTGTGAAGGGTATGGTTTCCGGTGTAATTACTGGCACATGAGGCTTTCGATCTTAGCCTCAAGGTGGCAACCCGCGAGTGATACCTCTGGTATTGCAAGCGTCCATAGGCTGCGGTAACCGCTTACCATCTTGTGGGCCGTACGCTTGGTTGCCACATCAGTTGTATAAAAAAAAATGTAGGTAGGTAAGTACCTATACCGACTCGTTTGCCACATTTCATCTTTCCCCTTCCCTATTTCAAATCAAAGCGACCACCTGAAACGCGAAGACCACAAGAGTGCCCCAAAGAATTGTTATCCAAACTTTTGATAATATTTGTCGCAGTTTATTTGTGACTATTCCTATAATAAAGACGATTTGTATAAGATGAAGTTATGCACGCTCCACATGCAATGGTGTACCGCACTCCGCACATTCAATCCACGTCGTTGTGGCCACACATTATATTATAGCATATTGTACATAGCTTTGTTGACGCACCTACAGCGGTTGTAATCTAACCGATCTATCACATACAAACTTGATCGATACCTGAAACGATTCTACTAAAACAGGCGCAAGTCTAGTGTTATGTATGACCCTTCGGTTTTTTTGCTTGTGGCAACCCTACGAGCAACAGCTGTTGCGATTTGTTCCGTTATTTTATTTAGGATAAAATTTATTTTTACGCATAATTACGTGCCCCTTTTCAATTTCATCGCTCTATTATAACCTAATAAACGTGTACATATATTAATATTTAGTAAATATTGTGTTATTGATGTGAATTGGCCCACAAAATACCAGTGTTTTTTCGGTTAGGAAATTTAAACGTAACCATTGTTTTCTCTGGTTTGGTGCTTATTTGTCTTATTGTGCAAGTTATTTGATGCCGGAATACTATTTCCAACCAAGTAAATACCTAAGTATGCACGTAAGTACAATAATTTCAAACTTATAACCTCAACTTGGTTTAACATTTCCTTAGTAAAGTCGCACAGTTCTTCTTCGCCTATTTGAAGAATTATTCACCATGATGACTCGGAAAGCCTTATCTCGCCAGGAGGAGTGCAAACTCCACCAGGCTTTACAAGAACTAAAGGCTGCTAAGGAATTGAGCGACCAGTTGATGTTGGAAAGAGAAGAAAATGAAAAAATATTGTTAGATTCACTAGATAACAATAAAAAGTTAAAAAATGAGTTAGCAGTATTGCATTTAGAATATACTTGTGCTTTAGAAGAACGGGATAGGTTTCAAATTATAATACAAGGGTTCGACCAGTGTAGCATAGAGTATGAGCAGGCTCTGAAGAGAACGTCCACCCTAGAGAAGGAGCTGTGTGATGCCCACCACCAAATCACATCACTAGAAGAGGCCGCTCAATGCTCTGCTACATTAAAAACCCAAAGTTTGTATAATGAATTAGTAACAGCTCGTAGGGAACCTGGCCAAATTTCTGATGCATGTTGTGCCTCTCCGACTGTAACAATAGACTTGACAAAAGATGACTCAGTGGGAACTGTCACAGCATGCACCAGAAATAATCTTAGCAGAAATAAACTAAAAAAATATGTCAAAATAAATAAATACATAACAAAAACCAAAAGAATGTTAAAAAATCAAAAAGGTGTAGTTAATAAAATTAGGAGTAAAAATGAAAAAATTAAAATGTTTGATAAATTACAATTGTGTACCTTACAGCTAGAAAGCAATAGAGTTAAGTATGAATCTGACATACAGCTACTTCAGTCAGAACTTGCCAGCGTCGAGGAATCCTTGAGATCCATTACTATTCGCTATAAGAAGTCACAGGAGGTGATTCGGGAGTACTCATTGGCCATGGACGAGCTACTCACACTGTCACATAATAACCAACAGCGCTTTGACTCCTTTGTGGGCAACCATACATGTGATTGTCAGCGCCCTGAGAGTCCGGAGCTAGTGTGTCCTGCCTTATCAACTTCCCAGCTGTGTGTCAGTTCATGCAAACATACACCCCAAACTGTGATGTTCAGCGATGAAATTGGGAAAGACATGGGCCACATGCTCAATACTAGAATGGAACATTCAGTCATTAACCATTGTTTGCCTGACTCAAATATGCATGAAATCATGCAACTAGTTACTAAATATAACTTCAACTCTAATTCAAATATAATAATTTTTCTTGGAAATAGGGGTAATATAAACAAAACTGATTTGGTAAAGTACTATGAAACTCTGATATCATTGAAAGTAAATAAAATTGTAATGTTTACATTCCCCTACAGCAACAGCTTGCCACAAGTGGAAAATGAGCTTAGACATAAGCTGAACCTGTATTTGCATACTATGTCATGCAATAGTAATTTAATTCATTTAATTGACTCTAACAACATTGTTAGTAAAAATTATTATTTGACAAAAGGTAGGTATTACCTTTCCAATTATTATAAACGACAGGTAGCTGTTTCGCTATCTTATTATTTTAGTATAACAGCCAAAAACTTGGCTACACAAAGTGCTTTTATTGGGCACTCCCATGACATGAGACAGACTCTGGACATTATTCCAAGTCATTTAAATTAGTTTGTAAGACAATAGAGGGATTCTCTAGCATTCAACAGTCAAATAATAGTTGTTATAAAAAAAGTCAAAATAAATTAAAGAATGTAAATATTACTAGCTTGGTGCATCAGAATATTCAGGGAATTTGTAACAAAGAGTTAGAACTGGAATTGTACCTGAACTCAAATAATATTGACATTATTTGCATTACTGAACATTGGCTGAAAAGCCATGAGCTTATGTTCAATTTCAGTAATCACCAAGTTGGTAGTTCCTTCTGCAGAGTTAACTTTATGAGAGGTGGATCATTAATACTACTTAATAAAGAAATTAAATTTAGAGAACGCAAAGACATTGTCACCCACTCTGTAGAACGACACATTGAGATAGCCTGTGTGGAGTTGGAGCAGTTCATTGTTATAAGCACTTATAGCCCACCAACCGCCTCATTTGATGTTTTTGAGAAAGTAATGGAAGATGTAATGTTTAAATTAGTATCAAAATCAAATAAACAAACTATTGTTTGCGGTGACTTTAATGTAAACTTGCTTGAAACATACTCTTTAAGTACCAGAATAACTAGTCTATTTAAATCATTTGACCTTGAACCATTATTTATGGAGCCCACAAGAATAACTGCTACTTCGGCTAAATGTATAGATAATATGTTTTCTAATGTAAAAGTATTAAGAAAAAGTATAATAAGTAATATTAAATCGGACCATCTTGGTCAACTTATTCATGTAGAAGCAAGAAACAAAAAAAATGTAAATAGAAAAATAACTTTTATTCCTGTGACCATTGATCGATTGGATAAAGTAAAATTTAACCTTATTTCTAGATTGCCTGATTTATCATATAACTATCATAATCCAAATGACTCGTATAGTCTATTTTTTAATGAATTTAATAAAGTATTCAATTCGATTTTCACATCCAAGACGGTTACGGTATCAGGCAGTTCAAAATTTTGTGAGTGGGCAACAGCTGGTATTCATAAAAGCAGGAAAACCTTGTATGAACTTTACAGCGAAAAACAATACAACTTTAGTGAAGAGTTTAAAGTAAAAGTTAGAAATTATTCAAAAATTTTTAAAAGCGTTTGTCAAGTTGCAAAATCACTATATTTATGTTCAAAAATTAAAAACAGTCAAGATAAAATTAAAGCTACGTGGAAAATTATAAATAATGAGACTGGAAGAGTCAGGACTCAGAATAATGTTTTTAATTTAAATATTAATAATAGTAATATTAAGCATGATGATGAAGTAGCCAAAGCATTCGAAAAATTCTTTACTGATATTCCAGTTTCTACTACAAAATCTTTAAACTCTTCTCACATAATTGCAGAGTCATTGTTAAAAAATAATGTACCACAATGCAACATACAATTACATTTCGACTATGTAAATAATAATGATATTATCAAAGCATTTAAACTGATAAATGTAAAAAAAACCACTGATCTCTGGGGCATTTCTGTTAGCGTTGTCAAATCATTCATTGAAATCATTGCACCTGACCTAGCTTTTATATTTAACCAATGTATTGACTGTGGTGTGTTTCCTGATTTAATGAAACATAGCAAGATAACACCTCTTTTCAAATCAGGTAGTCATTCTGACCCTGGTAACTTTCGGCCTATATCAGTATTGCCTACATTTAGTAAAATTTTTGAAAAACTTATTCTTATTCAGTTACAAAGACATTTTAGTATGAATAACTTACTTGATAGTAAACAATTTGGGTTCACAAGAGGTCGCTCAACAACTGATGCCGGTGTTGAGTTGATATCACACATTTTTGAAGCCTGGGAGGAATCGCAAGATGCCTTAGGCATTTTTTGTGATTTATCTAAGGCATTTGATTGTGTACATCATGAGACACTAATTAGAAAATTACAACACTATGGAGTTAGGGGTGTTGCTCTAGACCTTCTCACTTCATATCTAAGTGATAGAATACAAAGAGTTGACGTAAATGGAAAGCGTTCTCCGGGATCAGTGGTAACAATTGGTGTACCACAAGGATCAATACTTGGGCCATTCTTGTTTTTAATATATATAAATGATCTACCCCGGCTTGTTAGGAACGATCATGAGATTGTACTGTTTGCTGATGACACGTCACTTTTATTTAAATTAAAGCGACAAGAGACTAACTTTGACAAAGTAAACAATGCAATCTCTAAAATTGTAGGGTGGTTTAATGTAAACAACTTATTGTTAAACGAAAATAAAACGAAATGCGTTCGTTTCATACTACCTAATGTAAAACAAAACCAAACTAATATAAAAATAAAAGATGAAAAGCTAGGCCTTGTGGACACCACAGTTTTTCTAGGCATACCCTTAGATAATAAACTGCAATGGGGCCCACACATAGATAAATTGTCGAAGAGACTTAGTTCTGCAGCATACGCAGTCAAAAAGATCCGTCATTTCACCGACGTCGATACAGCCAGACTAGTTTATTTCAGCTACTTTCACAGCATTATGTCTTACGGTATTTTGTTGTGGGGGAGTGCTGCAGATATTAACACCATATTCGTGTTGCAGAAGAGGGCTGTTCGCGCAATTTATAACATGGGTCCCAGAGAATCACTTAGAGATAAGTTCAAAGAAATTAATATTATGACAGTGCCCTGTCAATATATTTATGAAAATCTTATGTATGTTCGCAAAAATATTAATCTGTTTAAAAAAAATTGTGATAATCATAATGTTAATACTAGAAATAAAAATAAACTCGCTGTTCCCACAGTTAGGCTCACTAAGGTCAGTAAATCTTTTAAAGGGCAATGTGTACGCTTCTTTAACAAAGTCCCAAGCGACATACAAAATTTATCAATTGTCAAATTTAAAAACTTAATTAAACAAAATCTGTCTCAAAAAGCTTACTATAAAACAACCGATTACCTAGATGATAAAAAAGCTTGGGACGAATGTGCTCCAACTCTACTTGGAATCCATAACAATAGCAAGGGTCATGCCAAAAAAACGATAGGAACCCAGCCGGTGTTGTTGCCAGTTCTTTTACGGCATGGGCGCGTTGGAACTGGTGTAAATTTTCCTAGCTTGTAAGACGTTTCAAAGTGATCCTTGTGATTCTACTGAATAAATAATTTTTGATTTTGATTTTTGATTTTGGTTCGATGGCCGTGCATCAACAAATTTTTCTATGCATGCAAATGTGCTTTCAAGCGGCAATAAAACAACATCATAAAACAGACATGTCTGAAAAACTAAAAAAAAATCAAACGTGCACCATTAACCAATTCGCATAGGGTCCCTGAGGTACAACTTTTTATTTTACTAAGTACAGGTATTTAATGTACCTGCGAGCGCTCAAACTTGTGTCAAACTTTTACAGTTCTAAAACAATTTCATAAATACGGTTTCTGTTTTATCTTAAAATAGGAAGGATTTAAAAACGTAGCTCGAAATAGAAAACAGTAAAGCTCCTTGTAAATACAGATGTCTTCACAGAACTCGTAATCTACCATAACCTAACCTAAGGTTAACCATGCATGATGCAATGTTAAGGTATCAGGGTGTGATTGATGTTCCACAGAAACCACGAGAAATAACTCAATGATACAAATATTTTGAGTCATGTGGTTTCTAAATAAGACACTAATAAACGTTTTATGACTACACTTTGGACTTTATAATGGCGTACGATTTGGTATCCAATAGGATTAGGTGGCAAATTAATTCAGTTTTACTGGAATTCACACTATAATCTGTCCAAACGATTCAATTATGCTAATATATTGTTTTATCGATAATTCCATTTACTTTAAGTTTAGTTTACTATTATGTAATATTGTTTGGCACAGGGGCCACTTCTCAGTGTCAATCGATTTATTTATTATTTACCTATCTTATTTAACTTTAAGGGCCTTTCGCGTAACGCAGAGTTTATTTGTCGATATTCTTTTAATTTTCTAGTATTTTCTCATCAACTGGTATTATTTCCAAGTGATACGTAATATTGTGTCGACATTCGATCTGTATCAGGTAGTTTACCAGGTGAGCCATCCTTCGTAATAAACCTCGAGGCTCGAGATCGCCCTTCTAGATCCATTGGCAACCCGCCAGTTAACGTATCAATAGCTATTTTGGAAGATAGTTGCTGCGGTGAGACGTTGAATAGTTTAAGCTTCGACGATACGATGTTAGGTTTTATTTGAATGGCTTGTAGTTTAGAAGCAGTTTATTTTTTTAACTTACTTATATTATTTCTTTCAGTTTTTTTAAGTGTCAATTTACAAATTGTAACTGATAAGTTTTATTTAATTTGATACGAAATTCTAAGAAAACTCCTAAATGTTTTCACAAGGTCCGATAAGGTATTAGGTAGGGCTATAAAGCTCAGTAATAACTCGTAAACGTTGAGATTTCAATCAGGTAAAGCTTACAGAGAGCATAAAATTCACTTCATTCGGAAAAGTAATAATGGTGAATGGTGATTGATTTGTTGAAATTAGATTCTATTGTGGAACGTTCTTAATAAAATCTTGATGGTAAATGGTTAAGCTTCTTAACTTAAGAACTAAAACCTTTAATTTTCAAACCAGCATATTTATACTATTTATCTAATGCAATATATTTATTGCTCAACTAGCAGAGCATCCGCGTGTCAAGCGAAAAAAGTTTAATTTTATTGTGAGGATATTATTATTTATCTTTGCAGCAGACCCAGGTAACGGAACCATCCGTTATCTATGGTGTGGCGTCATTTGTCACCATTATGTGACAGGGATGGTTCGTTCGTATGGAAAACCCGTAGGTACTTGTTACTATGCTTTCACAATTTAGTCTGCACAACCTAGTTTCGTTTCCCTACTGTTACCTGCTAAACTTTCTCTAAAAGATTCATCTTAATAAATAAATTATTAACATATTTTTTTTATCATCATCATAAGATTTTTAAGAGTAGTAGAGTTCTTTAAGAGTAGTAGAGTTCTTTGTGATAGAGCTCGTCCGGGGAAGGACTACCACCATACCTATTTCTGCCGCCAAGCAGTAATGCTCGTATTGCTGTGTTCCGGTGCGAAGGGTATGGTTTCCGGTGAAATTACTGGCACATAAGGCTTTCGATCTTAGCCTCAAGGTGGCAACCCGCGAGTGATACCTCTGGTATTGCAAGCGTCCATAGGCTGCGGTAACCGCTTACCATCTTGTGGGCCGCACGCTTGGTTGCCACTTTAGTTGTATAAAAAAAAAAAAAAAAGATTACGATTGTATTGTATTGTATTGTAGACCTATTGTGTTTCACTGCTGAGCAAAGTCCTCCTGTTGATCTCTCCAGTCATCTCGGTTTCGCGCCAGTTGGACCCAAGCTCTGTTATATCGACGTGCGATGTGGCGCAGCGGGCGCAGGTCCGCCTGCGACGCAGAGGTTGCGGGTTCGATTCCCGCCTCGGGACAAATGTTTGTACGATCTACAAATATTTGTTCCGGGTGTTCTGGGTATTTTCTATATATAATAAAAAATATCTATCTATGTATTGTATTGTATTAAATATATATCAGTCATCTAGTACCCATAATACAGCTCTGTTTAACAGCAGCTTACTTTGGGGCTAGATGATGCTTTGTGGTTTGTCCAGCATTTTTTTATTTTTTTATTTTATTATATTTGTACAAATCATTTCGCAATTTCCTTTTAGATTTGTTACGACGCCGACTTGCTATATAAGATACTATTTCGTTTAAATACCATACGCAATTACTACTAGCTCTCCATCACGCCCGCCACTCCACTACATGGCCATCCCCAGGGGATTATGCAAAGTGGTTTATTTAAATTTCATTCCCGCGTCACGGGCTACATTATGTTAATCCTGTGCTAACTTTAAAACAACTCGTCCTGAATTGCATCTGTCGGACGACCCACTTGTAGTTTGTAGTACACTCGTTTACCTGGAACAAAAAACAACAGAAGTTAGCAACGTTTTAGAACTGCTATTCAGGAGCTGAATGTCAATGAGCTCTGCTTGATATACATTTATTAAATTGGTTCGACTTTCAGATATAACATCTTATTAATCATCATCTATCATCATCATCAAGAGCGCCGGTGGTCTAGTGGTAGTGACCCCGCCTTCCAATCCTAAAGTCACCCGGTCGTGCACCAATGGATTTTTCTGTTCGAAAAATTTATGTGCGCAATGCCAGTGCTCTCATACGGTGAAGGAAACATCGTGAGGAAACCGGCATGTCCAAGAACTAAAAATTTTAAAGACATGTGCCATCCACCAATCCGCATTGGGTCCGCGTGGTGGATTAAGACCCAATCACTCTCGCCTGAGAGTAGGCCAGTGTCCCAGCAGTGGGAACATTAGAAGGCTGTCATGATGAATCATTATCTTCCACAGCTTGTGTTCACCTACTGGGTATAGATAGGCCTCTATATGCCACTTTTTTCGGTCTTGTGTTAGCGTCTTCCAGGTTCTACCAGCGATATATATTTGTATGTGAATAGATTATGACTCAGATCGTAGATTTATCCTGGTACCACTGGCAAGCAAAGTGATGTATAGCGGTTAAGTGCCTAACGCAGCATGAACAATGGTGACCGCCAGTGGCAATTTCAACTGAGCGCTCCCGTGCTTCGGAGGGCACGTTAAGCAGTCGGTCCCGGCTTTTTCAAAATTGTTAGACCATGACAGAGGCCTTCGGGCGGCCTAGAAACTCTGTCACCAGAGTTGGCCACTGACTCATACGAACGAACGAACGAGCATGAACAAGAAAAGAACAAGTAATGAGAGAAAGATACATTTTTCACACCGAAAAAAAGGCTTGTCACACTGACAATAATGGTGTGAAACATTGAGTATTCTGACACACCACATGAAGTCACTTTGAAATAGGAAACTAGGACTATATAATGACAAAGATAATGTAATAATACACACTATAATTTCTTTCAAAGATAATAAGTAACAATAAACGATACAGAACGAAAGAGGTATAGCGATAAGCATCAAGACATGCCTTACACTTACACAGGTAGGCAAAAGGCATAAAGAGTCAGAATGTAGGGCGCGGTAGACAAACTAGGCTATCAAGTCACTTGATATTGCACACTTAGGGTTGGCAAACTTTGTTATAGCTGTTACCTAGCAATCTGACTCTGCTTGACATGATACTGTTAGAAAAACGTCTGAAAACGGTGCAACCTGAATTAATTTGTTTTTAACTTCTCCATGAAATAGATATAGAATATCTTTATTGTCATAGGTGTGGTTTTAAGAGTAGCAGAGTTCTTTGTGATAGAACACGTCCGGGGAAGTACTACCACCATACCTATTTCTGCCGCAAAGCAGTAATGTGTGAAGGGTATGGTTTCCGGTGAAATTACTGGCACATGAGGCTTTCGATCTATGCGGTGGCCTCAAGGTGGCAACCCGCGAGTGTTACCTCTGGTATTGCAAGCCTCCATAGGCTGCGGTAACCGCTTACCATCTTGAGGGCCGTACGCTTGGTTGCCACTTCAGTTTATAAAAAAAAAAAGGTGAAACACGTAAAATATAGTACAATTTAAATACATAGATTATGTGAACAGGCTATGACTCGTCATAGTACATGTATAAGTTATCTCTAGCTAGCTGTTAAATCTAGTTAGTTATGATACCTTTTAAAGCTATATTTCAAGGCGACAGCCTAGTAAATATATGACTAATTAATCGTCCCTCCGGTACCTTAATAATACTAAGAGACAAAAATCATATACTTGGAAAATTCAAAGGCTGGCCAAGATGAATTAACGTGGTGAAAGGAGTTCGCCTCGAGACGAGGCTCTGCACATGGGTTCTAGGAGTCGTCGATGCGACAACCCTAAAGACACGAGACACGGCGCCTTACAACGGAATGCACAGGTCTGTATAATTGTGTTCCTGCTTATGTGCTTTGCATAGATGTTAGTAAATATACAAAAGGCAACATCTCTTACACAACTGACTGCGAAATGAGTTGTGTGCGTCGCTTCATCAGAAGTTTAGTTAGATGCTGTCTTCTCTTGACTAGGAAATAGTTTTCAGTAATAATAGTCTTTAGAAATAGACTCCTTAGTCTACTTACTTGATTTTTTTCTTTGGGTAGAATCTTCTCATCATCATGACAGTTCTAATGTTTTTACTGCTAGGACACTGGCCTGTTCTAGTAAGTTCTAGATATTCATCCACCACGTGGACGCAATGATTTTTAACACATTCATGTTTTGCCGTGAACAGCGGCAATGGAATTAAATTTCTAAATCAAACAGTTTCATAGATTTAGTGACGATCCCCAAACAATCACAGTAATATTGGTGTTAATGGTAATTAATTGAATTTGAATGGCGGTCGAGGGACATAATTGTACATTACCGTTAACAGTAGCGGTTGACTGTTCTCTCTTCCGATGGGAAGGGTAGCGAGCTGGTATCAATAGGTGTTCAACGTAGTCTTTTGAGATCATGGATATGCCGATCATGAAAACGTTATGGAAGACGAACCAGAAGACAAAGTCTAGGACGATCTGCTGCTCAATGAACTACGGCATTGTAGCAGTCGCATGATGAATGTTGGCGGCTCAAGACTGTTCGTAATTGCAATAGACAAAGGCTAACGATGATGAAGAATAAAGTCATACAGCTAATTAAGTGATAATTGCAAATTTTAATTGAATGTTCTGATACAATTCTTTATCTTTAGCTAAAAGTGTGAAGGTAGAGATCATCTCATAAGGGTCAGCCCGCGACATAGACGCAGCATTAGTGCAGCTACGGTTGTAATACGCATTATGTTAAACTAGGGGAAATATACTCTAGCGCATTCAGTAGTAAAGGTACTGTAAGGAGTACTGGTGTCGTGGTCTATGGCGGTGTGCTGTGGATAAGGTGCGGCGCGCAATACGCATGCTCGGTCGCGTTACCTGGTCAACGGAGGAACAAAGATGTCAGAGAGTGTGATCGTTGACTCCGAATAATTGTGGTTTTGATAAATATATATTAATAATATTGAACTGATAGTCTTGTCTTTAAACCCCCTCTAACAGTACCTAGCTCTATAGCTTGCTTGACATACAATTATTTGCTTGACATTCTGCGTCTATAGTTTCCTTATCTATATAAACTATAGACGTAGAATGTCACGCAAACGACTGACGCTGGACAAGGAAGTCTACCTTAAATGTACCTAGTTTTCATAATCACAGCATATTGTATCTGTACAGTACAAAGTACCTCATAGTCACACCGTAAAACATGGCATACTGACAGACAATACATAATTCTCACTAAAACAACCACATATTATGCATATCTTGTCTGGCCATCCAACATGGCGTCATGTTAACCAAACACGTTTATTCACGTCTCGTCTAACGCGGCACTGTTATTTGACAAAGCCTAGCAGTTAGCCCAACTCAGAAACGCTGTGACATTACATGACTAATTACAACTGACAATTCAATATCAACTTTAAACCCAAAGACGTTACTTCTATTTATATTTATTGAACGATTTTTAATAAAGTATTCTTTTAGAACCAACGGCTATCAATTTAAAGGATGTATGTCTGTGTCATTTGTCGAGTCACGTAGTGCTTCTTGGATGGGCGTACCACCTAAATTTAATGAGATTCATTTACATTTTACATATTTGCTGACAAGCATGACCCTGTCTTGGAATATCCGTAAATCGTGTTTCTATTGTCTCTGTGTGTTTAGGTTAGCTAGGTTAGCTATTAGCTCGGTTCATAAAATAAGGAATCATTTTAAAAGACCAGCTTTATCTTTAATTATAATATATCTCCTATTAAATGAGACATTTTCTTGTAGGTACTGTATACGAGCCCGCAAGCAATAATTATAGGGATACGCCCCGTGGGAGTCGTGTAAGCCAGTCTACCGGAGATTAAGATTGTTGACAGACATTGCCCAGTAGAAACAGCCTTTGTTATCATCACCATGACAACCTTCTAATGTTCCCACTGCTGGGACACTGGCCTACTCTCGAACGAGAGTGATTGGGTCATAATCCAGCACGCGGATCCAATGCTGATTGGTGGATGGCACATGTCTTTTGAATTCTTGCCTTTGTTATGGTTAAATATATTGCTCGACTTGGCGAAGGCACTGATAGCCCCCAGATATGACGAGGGCGGAGGGCGAGTACCTGTTTGAGAAGCAAGAGGTCGCAAAATATTCTAGAAAGATTAGGTAAGCTTTAAAATCCATTACACGTATTATATTTGTATCCACAATCCAATCAGAGAAGTTAGAACTAAGTATAGTTCGCACAGCGGATCTAGGCTTCCGTGAAGTTAGCCGTTTGTGATGCGCAAAGACAATTTAGTTTGAAAAAGCTCCATTGCGCATCGAAACGGCTAATTTCACTACGGCCGAGATCCGTTGTGAGACCTATACCTACCTCTTATGTGACTGTTGCGTACCTGGTGCCTTTACTCTTGAATCCAATCAAGTCCGCCTGCGACGCAAAGGAAGCGGGCTCGATTCCCGCCTCGGAACAAATGTTTGTACGATCTGCAAATATTTGTTTCGGGTGTTCTACGTAATTTTGTATATGTAATAAAAAATATCTATCTAATGGTACTTAACTACCTACCTATTGTATTGTATTGTATTGTATTGTATCAGTCAGTCTTAAGTATCCATAATTGATTTCCTTGATAATTATAAACTCTGCTTAGCTTGGGGCTAGATGATGTTGTGTGGATTGTCCAGCTTTAAAAAAAAATTCTCCATTGCGCATCGAAACCGCTAACTTCACTACTATGACTACCCTGTATATATTTAGATTACAAAAGATTACAAGGTATCACATTATTCACGTTTGTAATATTTGTGATTTGTTTGTAATACGACGGCGAATCACATTACTGCTGATGCGTATTAGTTCTAAGAAAACGAATTCGTGCTAATAACAATAAATGACATGTGTTTGTCGAAGTATCAGACTAAATAAACCGGTATCAGCAGGTAATTGGAGGAATAACAATTTCTTGTTATCTAAGCGCAAACAAATTCATTTTAAATTCAACGCAGGTATTTTATCATGGGTATCAGGCGCTTTTTCATTTTCATTTTTAGTTCAAAATAATGTTTATTTTAAATGTCTACGTACCTATAGTTCGATCTTGTAAACATTATAATATAGTTATTTAAGAGCGGTATCTCCTAATACAAGCAAATTCTTTATTTTTTGCTTAAAAGGAGACTCCAATCCAAGAGTGTAAAACTGTACTTCTTGTTATTGAAATAAGCATTTTTTAATTTTTCATATTTGGCAACAGAAATAATCAATAGGATTATTTTAAAAATCATAAATAAAAAATTATTAGTTTTAATTATTATTAGTACTTATAACTTAAATAGAATCACAAGGATCACTTTGAAACGTCTTACGAGCTAGGAAAATTTACACCAGTTCCAATGCGCGTCCATGCCGTAAAAGAACTGGCAACAACACCGGCTGGGTTCCTATCGCTTTTTTGGCATGAGCATTTGGCATGCCGAACAGGCATCCATGCCGAGTAGAGTTGGAGCACATTCGTCTCAAGCTTTTTATCATCTAGGTAATCGGTTATTTTATAGTAAGCTTTTTGAGACAGACATAGGTTTGTTCCATTAGTTCTATCTCTAGTAACAATAATTGATAGATTCAGGCGTTACTTTGCGGAAATCCATTACAAAATAAAAAACAGACGAAAAATCTCTAGTACTATTCCGCTTAACCTTTTAACTGATGAGGTCACACAGTTACCACAGTTAACCTCAAAAGAAAAATATCGACACGTGTTTCATCCCTCCACGGGACATCCTCAGGACCATCGACTTGTTCTCCGGCAGACGTGTTGCCTTTGGCTCCAGCGCTCGACGGAGCAACACGTCTGCCGGAGAACAAGTCGATGGTCCTGAGGATGTCCCGTGGAGGGATGAAACACGTGTCGATATTTTTCTTTTGAGGTTAACTGTGGTAACTGTGTGACCTCATCAGTTAAAAGGTTAAGCGGAATAGTACTAGAGATTTTTCGTCTGTTTTTTATTATCTAGTAACAATATAAATCGGAGAGTTTGAAATTTAAATTGTTAAGTTTAATAAAATCGGTCCAAGCTAAGTTGTTAGGCCTTGAGGAAGTCCTTCATACATATAAGCTTACTCATCAGGGTTGGCCACTGACTCATAGAAATGCTAATAAGAATAATATCGACAAATGCCGCTACAGCTTTATTCGCAATGTTGGTGTGGATAGAATATGTAATATATTATATGCAGATTAGAGAAATGTACAGTACATTGCACATTCCATAAAACAAGTTTCGAAAAATAAGTTTATAATTTAGATCTTGGAAAAATACAGTAATATTAGAAAAGACTTATCGCTCCGCGACTTTTTACACGATGACTTTTTTTGTAAAAACTTTTTCCGGCTGCATTCTAAAAAAGTTTAATTTAGGAACTTTCTTGCTACACTTCTGAATTTAAGTTCTTTAAGATTCACCGTTTTGGGCTGTGCGTTGATTGTCAGTAATGATATTTTACATTAACAAACTTGTGATTAGAATAATAAATGAATGAATTCTAACCAGCCAAAAGATACAAATAACGTAGGGACCTATTTGCTAAAGCATTTCGAAAGACACACAAAATCCGCTTTGAAAAAATCTAAACTTTGTGGGATAAAAGCAAATCGCCAAGTAAGAATCGATGAGCCAAAAATTCGTGACAAGATCCATCTAGATAAAGACTATCTAAATGGCGAAACACGAGTCAATGAACTCTCAAGCCGAAGCAGCAGACCGAAAAGAATTATCTTTCATTCCGACCTTGACAATAGAGCTAGTTTAGAGCAAATTGAAGGGATTGGCCTGTCCTTGAGGGAATACTAGTTACTAAAAAGTTACTAACAGTTTCAGATCTCAATAGTAGGTAAGTAGTATTATTGTTTTCTCAATACATTTATTGGTTCAACCACGCAACAATTAAAAAGTTGTACTAGTCTTAATAAAAACATCTATGTTGTTTTTATTAAGACTAGTACAACTTTTTTATTACCGAAAGGACTGGTAGTTGGTACACAGTAGCTCAAGAGCGTGATGAGTGAAGAGAGGGAAGGGAGGCCTTTGCCTTGCAGTGGGAGTGGGACTACAGCCTCATAATAATAATAATAATATATTGTTATTGAATTAGTAAACATTGCAATTTATTGGCTCGTGTGATGAGTAGATATAAATGCTGTTCCAGGTCCAGTCAGAACTATGACTACTCCAGGTTTCATTCGAATCCGGTCATCTTTTTCAGCGTGATTGACACAAACGTATAATATTTAAACCTGAGATATTACAATATTATTATTATTATTATTATTAACAGCCTGTGCTGTCCCACTGCAGGGCAAAGGCCTCCCTTTCTTCCTTCCAATCATCTCTATTGAGCGCTACAATATTACCTATTTAAAATATGAGAAGAGTAACAATATCTTGGAGGATAACAAATAAATAAACGATGAACAATTATTATTGATAAAATTACAAAATTAGATCCTAAGAGGATTCGAGAACGGTAACATTGACGGATTTATTATTACATTGACAATTACATTTTTCATCGTCATATCGTTTTTCTTTTTTGATCTTATGCTTATATCTTGAATGAAACAGGACTACCTAAGATTTATTATTTATATAGGTAACTTTTGGTTTATGAAAATGATAGACTCTCAGACAGACATTGAAAATAATTTGTTTATATGCTCAAAGCTCTCAGATAAAAGCGTTCGCTTAATATGTCAGTTTTTGGACAGTTTCATTCTAGTATGCTGTTTGTATTTGTCAGTTGGACAAAAAAAGTTGTGTCTTATTGCGACAGCCCGCTAGGACAATAGAAATAGAAAAATATTTATTTAGCGCCACACAATAAACATAAAAATAACAATACAAATTTAAACTATTGTGACGAAAAAAGGCAGCCACTCAGCATGTGCTACAGACTTAATGTGTCTGTAGCGCTGGTTTTCAGTGTAGTCTGTGAGTAGTAGCAGTGCAGCAGTAACAATAAAGTAACGGTATAGTCTGTTTTAGTGATGAAGTGAAACTCTGCAGCGTTTCTTTACTACTAAACATTCTATGATCTGTAAGTCTGTCTGGAACATAGACAATGACGTAGATAACAATGTATATAAGAGAGAGGATGCCTGTGTAATCGTATTCCACATTCTGAGCAGACAAACAATTGAAGAATATTACAGAGCACCGCACTTCTGATATTAACTTTTGGTGAATGAAAATGATAGATCTTGCACAGAATAAAAAGGTTAGCATAGAAATATGATTTGGTGCCAAATTATTGACTAAAATGTTCGCAATTTATAATAAACCTATGATCAAAAGAGATTTATGTATGAACCAATCAACGCTTAGCCTAAACTTTCATAAAGGCCTGAAATTTGAAGGGTTAAATATCGTTTTAATATCAGTTCAACAAGAAAGGGATTCCTGAAATTCAGCTTCTAAAAGACAAGGACACAGACCAAGGGAGGTTTGAATGTAAACAATACAAAGGGTTGTATTGTATTGACAAGCAGCAGCAGGACGTTTCACTACTTGCAGTTACCATAAAACTATCTCCCGACTTATGTTTATCATGTTCAATCGTTTTGAATTGAGTCTATAAAGAAAATAACAAACGCACGTTCCACTCTAATACAACAATCGTGTCACGCGACACATTACAGCATCCAGCGAGACCTCGAATGTAGCTGGCAACACAAAATTGCCATTGGCAATATAAATAATTCAATGAACGAACAAAGGGATGCCACCCTCAAACGTGGTCCTGACATTCGTGAATGAAATTAGGTTTTAGATTCCCTCTCTTTTATAGAAAGAAAATAATATAGAAAGTGGGAAAACCTCCGTAGACTTAGCTGTAAGAACCAGCTGCTATTAAGCTCTCCTGGCTCATTAAGGTTTCGTCAGTTTAGGGCTTAAGAAACCCTCGTAGAAACAATGACCATCAGCATAAATTTTTATCACTTCACCTTCCCGCTACGTCTCCTGGGAGTTGAACTTCGGGAATACCTTTCCCAGAGCTACTCCTACACATTAAAGGGACACACCTTCCAGATTCAGGTTCTAGGACTAGGGTTTAGGCTGTACGATGATTGTCAGTCGAGTCAGTCAGGTAATACAATGATTTTATATTCTACGCTAATGTATGTAAAGTACTGCAATAAAACTGTGAGCTGACAGCCTGTCGATGAAGGAAATCAATGAAATACGTGCTTGTTTGTACGCACTGCTTGCTTTCTTAGCTATTTATTTGTATTCGTAATACATCTAGCATTAAATCATATGCTTAAGCATCGGTGGTTCAGTTGTAGTATGTCATGCCACGCGGGCGGCCTGGGCTCGATTCTCAGCATTGTTATTATTGCGTTATATGCATGTTAACAATTGAATTTCAAATCTTCATAGATTTATAGTTTACAACTCGCCCCGGCTTATATTGTATAAAAATTACTCTCGAATCACTCTATCCATTGGTGAAACCGCTTATTTCAAAAGATCCAATCAGGTAGAAGGACGGCTGGAAGCGACTTTGTTTTATACATACTATACATAAAGATTCCACCATAGCAAAAGAATATTGAACTAAACGATTTTTCTTTGAATTTAATAACCGACGACAAAGAAGCCTTTATAATCCCTTGATGAACACAGCCAGGCCAGTGAGCACGCCGGCAGGTGCCGTGTGCTCGCTCGGAAGTAATGCATGGAGCCTTGCAGAGCCGGAAACAGCCGTTACATCCGATTATGTCCAATTCTGTTCGATTTAGTGCAATTCCAATTCAGAATTGCCGATTCCAGTGCAGTGAGTGTGTGAACGGAATCTGTTGAGCAAAGCGTATGTAGGTACACGATTCGATCAACTTGAACATTTATGGCTGGGTTAGGTTGATGGCAGATGTGACTCATGGGCTGGTCCCAATGCAGACTAGTTTTATTTGTTTTGCAAACGTCTTTAAAAACGGTATTGCGTATCTGCCCTACTAGTTTCATTTCTATTATTGATCTGTAGCTCAAAGAACACCTCCTCCGCATCGTTGTCTAATGCGGAATTATAATCCTCAAGGAAACGTTTTTGTTAGATAGACAGATCCCTAAAGAGCAATAAAAACCTTATACAGTCCAAGGTACCTAAGTCCCACTGTCCCACACAGGTAAGTACCCTAACCCTAAGCCCTAGATCAAACGTAACCGAGCTACACCCAAAATATGTAGAAATGACCAGTAGGTTAGGTAGGTAGGCGTCTTAAATCAACGTTAATAGCTTTCCAGACCATAAAAAGCATTACCGAAAACACACAATTCCACTGAAAAAACTCCTGACGAAACAACCGTTCCGCACGCGAACTAAACTAGCACTTTGACCCAACCTTTTGGTAAATCTTTGGGTAAATGGGTAATGAGAACGTAAGGTAAAACTTAGAGGATTTACGCTTGTATTTGTACAGAGTTTTTATTGCTTCGGAAGTAAAGACGTTAAATAAACAAGGGGTACCGCAGGGTAAGGTATTGTGTACAGTGCGGCAAAGGACATTAATATCTAATACTACATCGCGGTACTGAATTTGTTTGAGCCAAATTGTTTTTGTTTAGTAATCCTGCGGACAAACGCTTTCGATCGAACATGCGGGACAGGCATAACGTAAAGCAAAAAGTAATAGGAACAAGATTGCTTCAAGCAAGAGTGTAGGGGTATGAGTTGTTGTTCTCTGTATCCCCTATCTGTTATGTCTACTTCATAATGAGGAGGATGTCACAAAACTATTATAATTACGCGTCAGCCCGATTTCCTGTGGCTACAGCCGCCACAAGAGCATTAATAAAGATGCGATGAAAAATGCTTATACGATGCGATGAAAAATGCTTATACATATAGACAAAAAAAAAAAACATAGCCTCAGTAAGCCGATGAATGTTAAATGAATGGTTTGGAAACAAAGAGCTGAAAGAGACGGTGGTTACATAGGCGTAGAGGCTCAATGAATCAGTTTATTCAAGACTTACGTTCTTATCTAAAACAAGGAATTTGGAACTCTACTGTAATACATTTAAGCCGCGGAGTCACCTAAACACAGGTAATTTCATAATTTTATCCATTTAATTTGTTAACACCTTTAAAAAACTCTGAAACTCGATTCAGCAATCAACGCCACGGGACAGCTATTGGCTCAACAACTTTCGAGAAAATGTTGAGAACATCTGTTAACAACTTCGAGATGATTCTAGAGAAGTTTTCAGAATACCTGGCATAATCTTAAATTGAAAGTTGTAAACACTTGATTATGAAACAAAATTATAATTAAGTTTATTAGGAAAATTAAGAAGTTTGTTAAATACGGTAGCAGTAATTATCTTTCATTTCGCACAAGAAACAAAGTTAAAATAAATTACGAAACAAAAACGGTCTTTTCTATAAAATAAAAAGCCATCAATTGGACTTATCGCATATAACATCAAGCCTCTTTTTTTATATACAACTGAAGTGGCAACAAAGCGTACGGCCCTTATCTGTTCTGTGATCAGGCCCACTTTGAGCCCACACCGTAAAGATAATAAAAACTCTTCCAAAAACAAGGAACACCAATTTTGTCATCTAAACACTTAAATTCAACACCATTACGAAAATAGACACCGCAGTAATAAGACAGCCCAATAAGAACTGACCTAAAAAAAGGCGAGAAACGGTGATTTATAAACGGACGCCATTTTGGCGACGAAAAGACTTGGTCAAATATTAATATTTGAAGAAATGTTCTCTTGGATGCTATAATAAAGTTTGTCAGTTACACTGACTCTCATACAAACATACATAAAAGCACTAAGACATCAAATTTGAAGACGATAATGTGGACTGTGAGGTGGATCAGGTGCATGAGACGAGCAAGCGGGACGCACCTAATGGTGGCGCCTCACATGGGCTTATGACTTGGTTCCAACGCTGGCTACGAATAGAATGGCCAATAATTGCAACCAAGATTGCGGCCTCATATGGGCTCCAATATAATTGGGCAAACACTCATGCCAAGAGCATTGGAAGGCTGGACGTTCGAGCAGGTATCATTTATTCATCAAATTTATTGCTAGCAAGTCGTGTCGGACGGGACACTTTTCGCTCTGGCTACTTACGCCCACGCATTGAGCACATATTATTATTATTTAATTACTCAAAGGAAAAAGAAGCCAAGGAAAAGGCGATTCAGGATGATAAAAATGCACGCTAATCGAATAAAGTAAGTTTGAACCTATATTGATTTTCAAATATAGGATCAAACTTACTTAATATAGGAGAAAACATATCGCAGCACGTCCAGCACTCACATCGGCAGAGCGCGTACTGATGCAACCAATGTGTGGATCGAGAAGTGACGTTGGACCCAAGTTACACACACACTTTACTACCCTCGCCTTTGAACTTGTACAAAAAACCGACACAAGTCGGGTTGACATTGGCTATTGAACGCAATGTTCCGCTTTTATCCAATAATGTTCCAAGATCGATCCTCACATGGGTGTGTTGGATCCAACATAGCCCATGTAATGCGCCGGCCGGCATTAGAATAACAACACGGAGAAAACGAAGTACGCGCACGCAAATTGTGATCATATTTAGTGAGACTAGTTAGTCAAGTGTTGACTCACTTGGTCAAGCGGCTCGCCATTCATCAATGTGAAGTCATCGTGCGCACGTCTCTCTCAATTATAAATTAAAAATGGTGTATTCTATGGTGAAAGACTGCTGCTGTAACACCACGTATATAATCATTAATCACGTATAATACATAAGCCGCTCACGCAAACATCAATTGTTTTGTGAACACATTTTTGATAATAATTTTGAATGAAACTATCATTCAATATATAAGCTGAGGAAACAGGTCCTCTTTACCAGCTGTCGCAATAAGACAGACATATTTTTAATAAGAACAAACATAAAGGCTCTTTAGTGAGCTCTGTCACATAGGACCAAAGGTGAAACCACGAAAAACTCATTTGACGATTGTAAACTTATCTCCCACCGTCTATTTGTACTAGCGACCCGCCGCGGTTTCGCACGGGAAACCTTTCACTTGAATCACTATTTTATTCTATTGCTGAAAACCTACTAAAATGTAGGGAGTTTTTTATATGTCATTTTATTAGGTACTTACTTTTTTGAAGCTTTATCTAAAAAAACTGCAGCAGTACCTGCAGTCTACACTTCACACATTTAGTATGTATGGGCAACAAGAGTAACCACTACATTGACTTCTTCATGACAGCCTTCTAATGTTCCCACAGCAGGGACACTGGCCTACTCTGCTAATTGGTGGATGGCACATGTCTTTCTGGAAAACGAAGTGTAGGACGGCCCCCCACTCGATGGACCGATGACATTAAAGCGGTCACAGGAAGTCGGTGGATGGTGAATACATCGGTCAAAATCGGTCGTCATGCATGGCGCTCTTTTGGGGAGGCTTATGTCCAGCGGTGGACGACGTCTATCGGCTGATATGATGACATGTCTTTCGAATTATTGGTTCATGGACATGCCGGTTCCCTTACGATGTTTTCCTTCACCGAGAGCACTAGCATTGCGCACATCATTTTTCGAAGTAAATTTGTTGGTGCACGACCGGGTTCGATCGATCGAACCCACGACCTTAGGATCGGAAGGCGTAAAGTATTTTTAGCATAAAATCCGGGGACTATACTAGAGTGATGCCGTTCAGAGTGTTCAGCCAATAAATTCCCAATTTCGGAGGCAGCGCGTTACAGCCGCCATCTTTAATTTTAGATCGGAACAGTTCCTGCCTGCACGATAATTAGTTTCAAAGCTGACAAATTAATTGGCCGCTCGTGATTCAGGAATTCATTGTGTAATTGCTTTTGTATTTCCTTGTCCTTAAATTTAAAACTTAAAGTGCAATAAATAACAAAATATTCTGCTACTAGAAATAATAAAGAAGGCATTTTTTTATGTCTGCTAATGACTAGACGGTCAAGTCGTTCGCGTTAAGCGCCACGCCTGACCATGTCACTCAAAAATATGATTACAAAAAATCTGCGAGGTACTATTTTTAAACTTAGGTAGGTACACACAATTAGGTGTAACGTTTCAAAATTGATCTAGATTCAATTAGGAGGTTTGTTTGACCAATGACTATTATTGTTCATATTTTCTGACATGACATGACAATTATTATTATTTAGATACATATTAACATTAATCAAATCTTACACACTTACCTATCTATCTACTTTTTTACAAATACCGAATGCATAAACCTCGGCCTTTCTCCATGTTGCAATACCCTAATAACAGGGTTCATGTGTGATACTACTTATTCTGTAACAACTACATAATGTACCATATGACAGCAATAAATGTATTTGATTTGATTTGATTTGATTTGTTTATGTTAAACAAATTGAGCTCGGCCTAAGTATTTAAAATATCATGATCGTCTTTTCATTAAAAATGGTTTACCTAAATGCAATGTAAAAGAGATTATGGTGGGTAGCTTATTAACAATACAAATTGAGGAAAAGCATTATAAATGTTTCGCCAGTAAAATCATAATTACATTGAAAACTTTTCTATTTTCAGGCTAAACTAGAACACGTTTTCATTTGTCTAAAATATATTATTCCAAGCCTCCTTACTTTTCAAAATAAAGTAAAACAATAAAGCTTGCCCTATTCAGAGGGGTTTTCACTTGAAAACGACAAACGATAATCGTGGCAAATATCGTAGTTCAACTTATGCCGGCGACAAACGGAAGTTCAGAGCATTCACGGACAATGCTGAACCACGATTGACACCACACTGAAGCTTTATGATAAAGAGGGATCATCAAAAAAAAGCTAGGAACCCAGCTGAGTTTGTTGCCAGATTCTTCTAGGCTGGGGCGCGTGGAACTGGCGTAAATTCACCTAGCTTTAAGACGTTTCAAAATGATCCTTGTGATATTATTGAATACTTAAATATATTTTTTACTTTTTTTTTTGTGATAGTCAAGCATTTTGCCGCTATCCCACGATGCGGCCTAAGATGGAGCACGCTTGGCTAGAATATACCTGTTCACTCTTGTTTTGAATATACCTAAATTGTATTCCTCTGGAAAGACTGACGCCGGCAAGGAGTTCCACTCTTTGGCAGTACTTACTTTACTTCACGAAAACTGTCACAATTTATACATAACTTTTCTCCGAGAAGACCCTCAGAACTATACAAAAATATTTAATAATGTCTTAGAATTGGATACCGGAAACATTTTCCTGGTTTCATAAGTATTGCATTGCTATTGACAAGTCAGTAAGGAAATTTTTCAATATAACAGGCTCCATGCTGAGTGCTGAGAGGGTTCATTGATCGAGCGAAGTGAGAGCTCAAACCAACTTGAAAGACTCAGGCAAACATGCATACAGTGAAGCACCGGCTAAGGCTGTGTTTGGATTATTAAAAAACTTTATTCCACGCAAATGACGAGACCCTTCAAAAAGTGCCCTTCAAACCTAAACAGGTAGTAGGTAATGCTTACACACTACAGCTTGGAGCCAGAATTGTATGGTAGGTAACGTATAATAACGTATATATAATATTATATGACTAGTCGTGTTCAACATCTGGATGTTCCTTAACCTGACGCCACGTAAATCATCTGTAATATATGTAAAGGCCAGTGATGATGAACGTCTACCAGATGGTCTTTTTTAAACTTTCGCGATCAGAACTCATAGTTTTTTATAATATTTGCGGCAGACTGTCTGCCCGCGACCACGGTTGTTGCAACACAACCGAAACGTCGGGGAAATAAAAAGGTAAATTACGCGATAAAATCCCGCAAATATTATAAAAAACTATGTCTACCAGATGCTTCAACAATTTAAGTATTACTGTGATTTTTGGAAACATATCTACTCTACAAAGCATTTTTTTTTATGTCAGCAAGTGACAAGACAATCAAGGCGCCCGCCTGATGTTCAGCGTCACGCCTGACTATTACAGAAGCAGTGCCACTCAAAGCTTAAAGTTATTAAGTGTTTGCGTGGCATTGCACTGCGCTTATCACCCCGATACATTGTTGTTAAGTCTCTTTCGCCCAGTAATTTCACTTGCTATAGTGCCATTCAAAGCTAAACACAGTGCAGTGCACACTACTGCTTGGAGGTAGAATATCTCACTGCGGACCAAGACGGACTCTTGCTGAAGAGTCCTACCACCGGATAAAACATAACCGCTTCCCGTCGTTCCTCTGTCCCTCTGGATGATGATCTTTAAATTATGCAACGGATTTTTGTCCTCTTCAATGGATAGAGTTATTTAAGAAGAATAAGGTTTATACGTATAGTTTAATATTGAATTTGCACGCAAACGAAATCGCAGGCAACAGCTAGTAACATTATACAAACCTCGACAAAATATTACAAACATCTAGGTAAGCTATACCGGAGGGGGGTAAGGTAGAGCAAACTTTGTAATGAATTTGAAACACAAACATGATGAATGTGGTAAAAATAATAAACGGGAAAGGGTTTCATGAAAATAAATCAAAACAGGCTGTGAATTTCTGAGTGTTGTACTTTACGGGTAAGCGTGAATTTAGATGGGTAACACCGGGCAGGTGCCTTACACTTGAATCCAACGACAATTCCGATCCAATCCCAATTTAAATTTACTGCTGTCAAATTTTTTTACTCTTAAAAACAATTTGAATTTGGCGCTAGGTTTGTACTCAAAAATACGAGATGACATATATTCCAATACGACTTGTCCAATACCGATCGCGTTCAAGAGTAAGGCCCACAGCACAGGGCAGCAAAATCATCAAAATAGCTTCAATCACAACAACATCATCATTATGCTGCTGGCAGTAGACATCCACTGCTAGACCTATAATATGAATCTGATGACTGGCATCACCCAGTCAAACACAAATCAGCATATTTCGGGCATATGGCGCCATGACGTAAACAAAAACATGCATGACCTAAATTCATGAACACGTCAGCGACAGCACTACTTTTAAACAATGTGTCATTTCCAGGTATTGAACTAGACATTATTATACGACACGACACGACACGACACATAAAGAAGATACAAGAACCTAAGCACCTACTTGTTTGCGAAATACAATAATTAATACGACTCGCCCACGCGTTCAGGTCATTGTTCACATTATTCGCATAAACCGGACAATATATCTATTATTAATATACCGTTTATACCTGGACTGGGTTAATTAATTTAAAAACTGTTAATACGAAACATTAAATAACTGGGTAGGTATTAAAATTCAATTTCAAGACGCCTAACTGTTTTAACTATTCCGACGAAAATAATCTCTGAAGAAATGTGAGAGTCTCTAACTGTAGAATAGAGTATTATGTCTTGTGCTATAAAACATACCCTTTAGGTCAGTCTGTTACAGTTTAAAAATATACGTAAGTCGAAAAAAGCACTACAACAGTAAAGAAAAAGAAAGATTTAATTAAATGAAACGATTCTTGTTTAAACCTAAAGTCTGAACCAAAGAATCAATATGTGGCACAACAAAATCCCAACAGGAATAGATGACAAATCAACGCACGCTGCCATTTAGCAACATAAATCTGACCTCAGCGGCAACCACTTTAATTAATAAAAACAGCACAACAATACATAACATTTGATTTACGAGATGTTCTGGTGTGCCGGTGAGTCGTTAATCATGTCCACGAAAAAGGCTGACCACAAAGCGTAGGAGAACGAACCATAAAGGTAAAATAATATACAGATCATATACCAAAACTTGATAGAGACAGAACATTATGTCATAGAGCCACGCACAGGAGTAAAGAGATTGAACGGAGCGTTAAAAAGAATGTTATGAAATATGTGCTTTGCCATGGCATGGCAACTAAGCATAAGCACTCTTATACTTTTTTCTACGAAACAAACACAATGCCATTGTATTGTTGATTCTAAGAAGGATATAAGCTTTTTTATATTTGTTAACAATATCAGACTATCTAATAAATTAAAAGAAAAATCAAAAGAAAAACAAACACGAAGAGAAATGATAAAATTAATCAGACTTGAAACGCTCAAAAATGTTATTTAGAACCGGATAAGAGCGATATATTTCAATGATAATAATGGAATATAAAAGCGATCGTGAGAAAATCTTAATAAATGACAATGCCCGTGAAACGAAATGAATTATAAGCCCAGTTCAGTAAAATCTAATAAGAGGTCATACAAATAACAGATGAAATGAGATTCAGACGCAGTAGAAATTCTCAAACAACAAAAAGGAAAAGTCACCAAAAAGAAAACGACTTTGAAGATTCCCCATTTTTATTCTAGGTCTCGACTCGGCCAACAATAATTTATGGGACTTTAAGCCATATGACGTGAGAAATAACGTTGAAAACGAGATGATTCCAGACTGGCAAACACTCGAGAACTTTTGTAGAAATACCGTCCAATTTGAAGGAGAAAAAGTCCTCAACTTTTAGAGTCACGGAATATATTAGTAGTTCTAAACAAACTAAAAGGAGAAGTTCTTTTGAGACGAACAATTGGTGAGTTTAATTAAACTGCTGCTGTGTTCGATCCAAGCGAGTTCCACACATTACAGTTTACAACGTCACACATGCTTTGTGTTGCGGAGCTGGTACACAGTCAATAGATTGCTTAGGTGCCTCAGCGTCATCCAATTACAAACAGATAAGAAAAGCCCCATTGGAATAAAAAAGAATCGGTTTTGATGAAAATAATAAGGAAAACCCACAAACTTTCTCGACATTCTATCCGGTACCTTCCAAGAAATTTCTTAACTTCAAGTAATGAAAAGACCGTCAATATTATTATTTATTTTGTATAAAATTAGAGCTATTTTTAGAATTTATACGAGAAATCAAGAAATTTCCAACATAATTAGATAAGAAATGTGATTTGGGAAATTAAGTAACTCTTAAGTAATCCAACAACTTTACACCAAAATGCATATCAAAGGCGAAGCGTAAATGAGAAAACAAGCAAAGTCCGCACGCTTGCAGTCAAGACCGGCAAAAACCTAATTAAGCACGCCAAAGCGTTAAAGGAAAGCATGATGCAGGACGCTCGCTACGCTCAGGCTATGGTATAATTTAAATTCCTGACCATTCCGCCGATGGCAATCAAACTTGCCTGAGCCAGATTAAAAAGTTCGCAAGCAATCTCTTTATTTGTTTTCTTATTGGAGGTGGTCCTTTATTATTTTTTATGGTTTTCTCGTTTTCCGTAAGGGAATTTATCACCGAATGTGTACTAGCAGCCAAATGCCAATGTATTCGGGAAAAGGAAACCTTTCCGACGACAAATAAGATTTATCGCGCACACCCGCGCAGCATTTACAAGTGGGTTTCTGTCGCGCGTCAGGGATATTTATCAAAAAATCATTAGGTGTAGGAAGTTAAACAGTCGGCAGACGATAGCTGGCAGACGATAGCTGTGCATTTTCGGTGACAAGTGCCATGCTAATACTGGCGAATTGAAAACGATACTTGATTTCTATAGGCGTGCGTGTCGAGCGGCGCGCGTGTCATGTCAATGGAGAGAGCTTTTACACTAAAATGTTTTCTAACGCCTAACATTTTTATTAAATAAGAATTCTAGCCTGGTAAAAGGTTATTTTCGAAGCTACAACATAAAGGCAATTTGTCACATCATCGACTTTAGATGATGCTCACTCTTTAGATGTTTCACAACTCTACAGCCTACAACCATTTATAAATTCGTGCTAAGTGCTTGAAACAGAAAAAATTAAGATTCAATATCGATTTTAATGATTAATAAAGATTTTAAACAAGAACTAGGTCAATTTCTTGAACTGAACATTGCATTATACCATAAATTCCAGTCTTTAGTATACAGTCGAAGACATTGTTTACCAAATCCAGTCATCTTTCTTCATCTATCAAAACATTCACAACAAAAAAGAGATTGGAGCCGTTATGCGGAGCTCCGCAGATGACACAAAGGGTACAGTAGGTAGGATCACTCTATTTTATTGTGTCATTTTTTATGACACCCCCCCCCCCCCCCAAAACCTTCGATTGTGACCTCTAGAGCACGGCTGGGGTCGTGTTATTTCGACCTCATCGGCGATTCTTGATGGGACGTAAAATGGGGCCAGTTGGGTGTCCGTCTGACCAGCCAGCTGCTACCAACTCATGCTGTAAAACCGTTTAGGGAAATGCCCGAACAATTTGATTCTTGTTCCATTTTATCCTCATCAACTATTCCATCTTGCATGTTGTCCCCTAGGTCGTGTTCCACAATAAGAGGATGTTCATGATCGACACATCTTAATTATGTAGATATTAGACCGGTCACTGTGCTTATTGGTACTGTATTCTCTGAGAAATATAATTGGTTCACGATTAATTTTATAACAAACTGCACTAATCGGTTGTTTTTAAGTTTAATTACAAAATACGTTATTAATGAATCCTTTAAGAGGTTAGTATAACTTTTAAGGCGCTTTCGACTTCGACGAAGAGTGAGTTTAGAGTTAATTTAAAATAGATTCTGAAGTTAGTCAAGAGGAAACTTTACCAAAATTATTAATTCGCTACACGAAATATTCTGGTAGGTAGAATAGATAGCTGCTGATTATTTACAGATAAAATATTTAAAAAACCAGCTAAAATAGCTGGATTATTTGGGTCAAAAGTTAATCGTTAACTCGTTCACACATCCGAAGGTTGCCATTAGTTGCCAGAAAAACTGGGTAAAAAACTAGGTGATTACACATTATTCAATGACACCCCACTTTTTTCGGGGGTTAGTATTATTAGTACAGTTGCTAAGGAAACGACAGCAAACAAGTAAAGTAATTTATTGAGGTCGCACACTTTTAAAAAGGTTGTTGAAATTAAATGGAACTTTTGTATTGTATTGTATTAGAGAAACCAATAAAAAAAATGTTGCCTGCCGACACAATTTTCAATTTGTAGAATCTATTCTTTTAATATAATTAACTAATAATAAACAACCATAAACAGTACAGTTAGACCAGACATCAATTAGTAAGTTAGATTTTACTTAATAAGATCTAAAAATACTTGCTTTAATAATTAACTTGAGTTGAACGTTGGGAATTGGGATGAACAAAATCTTAAATATTTTAGTACGATATCTAAGCGACTAGAAGACATATCTTGAAATAGGTGTGTTTTTAGCTATTGATAATAGCGACAAAGTTTTATTAAAATATAACAAAAATAATATGATAATAATAGACCCAGACTTAGATGGCGGGTTGACCTGGACTCATTTAAAAAAGATTGGTCCTTAAAAGCACATGACCGTACTATATGGAAGGGGGATGGGGAGGCCTTTGCCCTGCAGTGTGATGATACAGGCTGATAATAATAATAATAGTGGTCTCCAGCACAGGTGTGATACCGAAAAGTCTGTATCATTACCTTAATATAATTGATATCCCGGAAAACACTTATATAACAATGCAGAAAGCTGCGATTCTTAACACCTGTAGGATTGTCCGTAAGTTCTTACAAGAAGACGTCCTGTCTCACTCAACATGATTCGCACTTGGCTTAGGCCCGTGAGTCTCATTAGACCGAAATATTTATATTTGGAGAGTAAAAGAAAAACATTGAAAATAATAATAATAATAATATGACAGCGGAATCGAAATAACAACCGAATTCAAATTCTTTATTTTCAGAAATCTCAAAACACTCTTTTTAACGTATTGATAATTGCTAAACTTAGTTGGTTAGTTAAGAGAGAGGTAACTTACTAGAAAGGTATAGTTCTCTGGACGGATTCCGGCCGTGAAGTTAGCCATTTGTGATGCGCAAAGACAATTTAGTTCGAAAAAGCTCCATTGCGCATCGAAACTTCTAACTTCACGATGGGCGAGATCCGTCGAGAGAACTATACGCGATGAGTTCTTGTCATAAGTGCTAATAATGATATGATACTTAAATGCTTAGTGCAAGCGGTCCGTTTGTTTGTAAAGCATGTATCAACTTATATTACAACTTATTTGTTTAATTCGTTCCACTTAATGCTCGTTAAATTTATGCCGCGCTCTTAACTAACCCAAAGAAGTAAGTAAAGTAAAAGTAAAATTGGGTTTAACGACCGATGTGGCGCAGCGGGCGCAGGTCCGCCTGCGACGCAGAGGTTGCGGGTTCGACTCCCGCCTCGGGACAAGTGTTTGTACGATCTACAAATATTTGTTCCGGGTGTTCTGGGTATTTTCTATATATAATAAAATATATCTATTTAAATATATATATATATATATATATATATGTCATCTGGTACCCATAATACAGCTCTGTTTGACAGCAGCTTTCCTTGGGGCTAGATGATGCTGTGTGGATTGTCCAGCATTATTATTATTATTATTTTTTTATATTCAGGTTATATGAAGTACAGTTTGCTAATACTACAGAACGGCCCCCCATTCGATGAGTCGATGTCAGGAAGCCGGTGGATGGTGAAGGCTCAAGATAGGTCTTAGTTGCGCTCATTGGGAGACTTATGTTCAGCAGTGGACGTCTATTGGCTGATATGTTGATGGCGATGATACTACAGAAGCAATATTCGTACGTTCGTACGAGCACTAACTATTGGTCAACTCTGGTAACGAGTTTATAGTTCGCCTGAAGGCCAATAGGCAGCTCGAAGGTAGTTTCCATAGATGTAGGTATATTGTTATTTCGTCGTATTACTAGTTCTTTATTTGATTCTCCTAAGATATTCTATTCTAAGGTGTATGGGGCCCTTGAAGAATAAATACCTTGTAATAAAAAAAAAAACCAGGTTATAGCAGTTATCCTTGGAGAAAGTAGGCAAGTAAGTTCAAAGTTCCCTCAAGATTTGCCTTAGCGGCCTTTCTATTTAAATAAATTTGCACCCTGGAGAATTCCATTGTTGCTCCCCCGGAAACCGAACCTACGATCTCGTTGCTACCATCACCTTGCCAGTCATCATCATATCAGCCAATAGATGCCCGTCTACTACTAGCTGGACATGATATTACATTAAGCAGTAGTGTGCAAGCTGCACTGTGTTTAGGTTTAAAGGGCAACGTACAAGTAACATTACTTGGCGAAAGAGGCTGAAAAACTACGTCTTAGTGTGAAGAGCGCCAGTGCAGTGTCTCGCAGAACTTAAAAACTAACTTTTTGATTAACTGCAGCTTTTATGGTCAGGCTTGGCATCAGGTGAACGACTTGACCGTCTTGTCATATGCTGAAATAAAAAGACATAGATCTCCCCTAAAAAGCGCCATGACATTCTCACCAGTGCTGGTAAGTAAATGGGTCACACACACAATATGGAACATATTCCAATGTTAGTCGTCCACACTGTCCATTAGATTATCGACCCCTGTGAAAACCAGGTAATTACACAAACGTGGCTCGGTCGAGCGAACTATTTTTACCCCACTGAAGAGGGCAGAGGTTGGTTTTTGGGTAGTACCTCGTACTAAATCAACTTACTTTCTATGGGGTGTATTTATAATACACACAACAATTACATAACATCAGCCTGCCTCCTGCCTGACTTCATGACACGCGCTTGTGGCGTAGCTGGCTAAGTTGCTCGAAGCTAAGCACAGTTTGGCGGGGTCACTATCAGTTTAAACTGAACGCTTTCGTGCTTAAGCTGTCGGTTCTGGCCTTTTGGAAGTTATTAGGACATAGTGGACGCTTTCAGGCAGCCTGAGTTGGCCACTGACTCATATGAACTTACTTTATGTATAAAACTGCGGTAACATAACTACAAAGTGCTAAACGATGGTAAGTATTTAAAGCTATGTGCTAAGCTGTGCCAGTACGAGGTACCCTCAGCAAGCTGTAAGTAGGTCACGCGACCCACGTTTCTTCAATCTAACAGCTGATCAATAGCCGAGGTAGTTGAATAATTAACCGCTGGTCCACTTCTATCTTCAGCAAGAGCCGTCTTGGTGACTGGGTGCAAGGGTCTGCTTTGGAAAGCGATATCGTATTAAATATCGTAATCCAAATTATGTCGGTGACAACTAAGTTTAGAGCATTCATTAACATAAGCTGAACCACGAAAACTGTCACGATATATCGCTTCTGTCCGCAAGAGTAGACCCCCTGAGTGCCAGATTTCAGGCGGTCTACTTGCAGCTTGGAGTCAATATCTGACCCAGAAACTGTTCTTTGCTGTGTTTAGGTTCAGTCAAAGGATACTGCGGCAAATTATTAGGAGGATAGTATGCATACAATTCGAATCGGACATGATAGCATCGCTCGCAACTCTTTCGAAACATGGAATAGCTCAGATGAAAATGCTATGGCGATCACACATCCAAACTAGGACCTCGCGGATCGTTGCTTCACTTAGTCGATCTGTGCCAGTCACGCCAAGAGCGTTTCGAATGAGCCCGATGAGTATTTTGAAAGGGGGACAAAGTGCATCAGCTGTTCTCTATTAGCAACGTCAAATACCCGGACCAAAAGATATTCCGGGTAAATCACGTAATCAGTGACTCCGTATTGTGTTCCAGCAAGGGTTATTGCGTGTCTGACGGCTCTGAAGGCACAATGAAGGTCTGGAGCAACGCCGTTATGATAACAATGGTGTTTTGTTAGGGATTACGATTGCTCGATCTGTCTGGGGTTGTGATTTTAGTTAAGATGCTTCGCTTTTGTGAATCGAAGGCTAAACACGTTCCATGCTTTCGTTATTTACATGATCCACGATTTCTTTGGGCAATATCTAATGAATATTCTATTCTAATGACTGATAATCAACGTACAGTCAAGAGACCTGAAAAGTTCAGGGTGTGAGGTAATTTCGATTCAACTTCAATTCGATTCCTTTACAATAATTCCTTATTAATAGGTTCTACTAATACTATGCCTGAAATCAGAATAAGCACGTTAAAGTGGGGCATACAGCTTTCAGAACCGATAACTGGAGTAACGGTTCTCGAATGACGACCACGAACCAGAAAACAAAGTGAAGACCAGCCTTCCACTAGATGGACCGATAACATTGTGGCGGACGCAAAGGTTCGGCAGCCTATATCGAGCAGTGATATTCTGATGATGATGACTACATGCCTTATCAGCTTGCATTCAAATTTCTCACAAAGTCCGACCTAATCAAATTGCTTGTCAATCCTACGGCGTTTAAGCACGGTCCTGTAACGAAAGCCCTGGCGGTGTAGCGCTGCTTTCTCATCCAAATCATCTAAATGTCGTTGGTTCAAATCCGGTCGTGCAGTAATAAATAAACATTCGTGTTAGACAAACCTCGAACTGGCTACCTCGAGAGTTCGTTGAGAAGCGAGAGGTTGCATCATCAATAGATAAAGTGATTCAAAAGAATGTTTTATAAACGTGCGAAGCCAAAGGGGCGCTAGTACTTTTTTATATGTACGCAAATGATAAGATGTTCTTTCTTCGGTCTGTTCTTTGTACTTGTGTGTGTCAAATAAAAGCATTTCATTTCATTTATTTTCATTTCAAGATGGTCAAGTCTAGACCATAACCACTGCAGTGTTACACAAAATTTTAAATTTTTAAATTCTGCGTAGCACTGCACTGCGCTTATCACCTCGAGACGTAGTTAGTAAGTCTTTTTCGCCCAGTAATTTCACTTGCTTCAGTGCCCTTCAAAGCTAAACACGGTACAGCTTGCACACTACTGCTTGGAGGCAAAATATCTGGCACTGCGGTGGTGATGGCATTAGGATGAACTCTTGGTGAAAAGTCCTACCACTAGGTATAAAGTATTATGTAATGAAGATAATAGCATTGCTCTCATGTACTTCTATTAACAAGCACAATCCTGGTACAACGCTGACTCAATGTTTTTATGAACCAAAATACAAGCTGCCAGAAAACAGGAACATTAAAAACGGTGAGTCAAAACACCAATTCATCTCGAGACCTAGTTACCGTTATATCTGTCTCTACCTGGACGATAAGAGGTCATTGCACTTTTAGAAGGACACTGATAAGAGTCGTTTCCTAATGAATACTTTAATTCGATGCATAATGGTTTTTCTTTCAATAATATCACAAGGATAGTTTGAAATGTCTTAAAGCTAGGTGAATTTACGCCAGTTCCACGCAGAATCTTGCAACAAACTCGGCTAGTTTTTTTTGATAATACCTCTTCATCATAAAGAGTAGCAGAGTTCTTTGTGATAGAGCTTGTCCGGGGGAGGACTACCACCATATCTATTTCTGCCGCCAAGCAGCAATGTTTGTGCATTGCTGTGTACCGGTCCGAAGGGTATGGTTTCCGGTGAAATTACAGGCACATGAGACTTTTGATCTACGTCTCAGGGTGGCAACCCGTGAGTGATACTTCTGGTATTGCAAGCGCCCATAGGCTGCGTACGCTTGGTTGCCACTTTAGTTGTAAAAAAAAAAGCTTCTGTGTGATCTCGATCGAACTGAGGTAGGTAGATACCCCTGCATCCCCACAACATAATCCGTGACGAAAGCGTATCCAATCTCAGCTAAGAGCCTACCCAGCACCCAGGAACCTTTCAAATCTCCCTGTTTATCCCAATTTTACAAGTTGTAGTTGCAAAACAGGTGCGTTTTTTATGTTCCCAACATCTGTTGACTTGAATGACACTATCCGGTGTAGATTTTATATTTTAGGGTTCGGTACAAGAAGGTATAAATAGAAAACGCCGGAGTAAACTCGCTGACTGGTTCGTTATTCGTTAGCCTGTTTATTATTTTCAGATGAGCACGCGATTGCTAGCTATTTTTCAAAGAAAACGGAGCACTTTAAGGTAAGTTATTATATATTTTTTTTATTCGTGACAAAAAGGTAGACACAACTTTGTTTTGATAAAATCCAAATTGTGTGATTTTGATTTAAAAACAAAAAATTTGCAGATTTAAAAAAAAATTATAATGCTAGATTTACAAAACGCTATGGAGCACTACGGCTCCAACTCTACTCAGCATCCAAAACAACAGCAAGGGTCATGCCAAAAAAGCTATAGAAACCCATCCGGTGTTGTTGCCAGTTCTTTAACGGCATGGGCGCGTTGGAAGTGGCGTAAATCCTCCTAGCTTGTAAGACGTTTCAAAGTGATCCTTATCATTTTATTGAAATAAACCATTTTTGGATTTTGAATTTTGGACGGGAGCTACTCGCACTTGGCTGTATATTTGGGAAAGCGTGGCGAGGTGTGGTTAATGTCTTGTAGGCGGGCGTGGGCGTGCTGCACGGTCCACACCAGAATTGAAAGAGACAAACGATTATCGTGGCAAATATAGTAGTTCAACTTATGACGGTGACAACTAAGTTCCGAGCATTCACTGACATAAGCTGAACCACGAAAACTTTCACGATATCGCTTTTGTCCCTCTAGAGTCGACCGGTAGGGACTGTTTGTTTCACTGTTTATGTTGATATTTTTAATATTTTGTTTCGACATAACCAAATTTGTGAGACGTTGGATGGTAATGGATCAACTTTGTAGGCTTCCGTACCTCAAAAACAGAACCTTTATAACATATTGATGTCTGCCTGTCTGTCAAGAAACTAATGTTTTTAAACTAATACTTGACGACCAATGTGGCGCGGTGGGCGAAGGTCTGCCTGCGACGCAGAGGTTGCGGGTTCGATTCCCGCCTTGGGACAAATGTTTGTAGGATCTGCAAATATTTGTTCCGGGTGTTCTGGGTGTTTTCTATGTATAATAAAAAATATCTATGTATTGTATTGTATTAAATATATATCAGTCATCTAGTACCCATAATACAGCTCTGTTTAACAGCAGCTTACCTTGGGCTAGATGATGCTGTGTGGATTGTCCAGCATTATTATTATTATTACTTGTACTCAGAAACGACTAAAAGTATTAACTTGAAATTCAAACCAAATATACATAAATTATGATTATAGCTCCTAAAAGCTTGTGACAATGCATAAAAATAACAACAATGAATGTGTAATTTGTATGTAAATGGACAACCTCTAGCGTACTTCCATTAACTCCACAATTTTGCAATTTGGAAACCTTTACGAGCCTTGAGAGTGAGACACATTAAAGAAAAAGTATAAAACAGAGGAATTCCTACTTTTCACCAATAAAATGGGAAGGTGCAATAGGAAAAAGTAGCTGAAACTCGAAAAGAAAACTAACGATTTAAATAATTTTTACAGGTTTGGAAGTTTTTACGGTTAACAAATGCTGAGTTTTATCTGATACAGTACGGAACCTTTACGCACACTTTACGCGCGAGTCTCGGTCGCACTTTTTATAGATCTCTTAATGTTTCTAAATTTCGTAACAAATTATTATCAGACGTTGTTGGATGATAATGGATCTTTTTTTTTCTTTTGTACCACTTACTGTCTAACAAGCATACCGCCCATCTGATTGTAATGATTATAGTCTATCATCCATCACGACAGCCTTCTAATGTTCCCACTGCTGGGAAACTGGCCTACTCTTGTGCGATAGTGTTTTAATCCACCACGCGAACCCAATGCTGTTTGGTGGATGGCACATGTTTTTCGAATTTTTAGTTTTTGGACATGCCGGTTTCCTTACAATGTTTTCCTTCACCGTATATAAATATTCTGAGTAGAAAAATCCATTGGTGCACGTCGGGGATTGAATCGACTTCATCATCATGACAGCCTTCTAATGTTCCCACTGCTGGGACACTGGCCTACTCTCAGGCGAGAGTGATTGGGTCTTAATCCCACCACGCGGACCCAATGCGGATTGGTGGATGGCACATGTCTTTCGAATTTTTAGTTCTTGGACATGCCGGTTTCCTCACGACTTAGGATCAAAAAACGGGGTCACTATTACTAGACCACCAGTGCTCCCATCATCGTTGTCTATAAACGCTTGCAATACCAGAGGTGACTGGTAATAGGACTCTTCAGCAAGAGTCCGTCTTTGTAATTGCCAGATAATCTGCCTCCAGGCAGTAGAGATTTTAGTAATACTAAAATCGGTCCGCTCCTACTCAATTTTATAGTGCAACATCCACCCTTACTGGGTACTTACATAGCTGTGTGTTGGCTGCTCTGATATTATTTAATATTACATAAGACCTGTGACATGTATTACCCTCATAATTATGATGCAATAAATTATACTGAATTTTAATTACATATATTTTATTATGAAAATTAGATTAAAAAGGGCACTGCAGCACGTCAAACTGCCCCTGACGGTCACCCATTCAAACGATGTCAATACGACCTTTGAAGATGAAGCCAGTTTAAATAACTTTAAAAATCAAACCTGTTTTTAATCGAATTCAGATCTTTTGTCAATAATTACAGAATGATTCACTAAAATAGCATGCATGCATGTCATTGGCGGAATTATAATTTTATGCAATTTATAATTTTAATAAATTCATTGCGTATTTGACCTGAAGACAGGATGTCTAGCTCGCGAATCTAAACAATAGGTAGGACTATATTACAATTTTGAATCCATTCTATTCAAGTTGAAGATCTTGGCTTGAATATAAATTGGTTCTTGAATTATTTAATTACTAGCTTCTATTCTATATCTGCTGGGCAAAGGCCCAACAGACACAACAGGTTAATCGTATTCGTATTCGTATTCGTATTCTATATCTATATATTCTGCCTTAGCTCGTGGTTAACCTAAGATTTCAAGATTTCAAGATATTTATTTGCACAAATAAGTGTTACAAAAGGTCTTAAAAGTAATATGGCACTTAGAACTTATTTGCCCTTTTCAGGCATTGCAAATTATATGTAGGCTATGCTGGGCGCTAAGCTGCTAAATAAGAAGTAGCCTTGCTATTCTAGGTCCAGTAATACTATTAAATTTTTTATCTAGATCGAATGAGCCGTTACAGCGCGATCGAACAATAAATATGCAAATGATTGAACTTTTGGGATTTTAGTGGTTATCCTAATGGGTTCCGGTTGTGACATAAACATTTTTTTTTTCCTAAAAAAATCTATTTGATAAACCTATGTGCACAAGCACGAGCACTGGTGGTCTAGTGGTAGTGACCCCGTCTTCCGACCCTAAGGTCGTGGGTTCAAACCGGTCGTGCACCAATGGATTTTTCGCTACGAAAAAATTATGTGCGCAATGCCAGTGCTCTCATACGGTGATGGAATTAAAAATTCGAAAGGCATATGCCATCCACCAATCCGCGTTGGGTCCGCCTGGTGGATCAAGAGCCAATCACTCTTGTTTGAGAGTAGGCCAGTGTCCCAGCAGTGAGAACATTAGAAGGCTCTCATGTGCACAATGCTCTTAAATGGTGAAGGAAGCTCTAGTAGTCGCTTCTCAACCCGCCCAACGCGCCACTGAGCTCGTCATAACATAAGTCGAATTAATTTTTTTTTTTTATACAACTGAAGTGGCAACCAAGCGTACGGCCACAAGATGGTAAGCGGTTACCGCAGCCTATGGACGCCTGCAATACCAGAGGTATCACTCGCGAGTTGCCACCTTGAGGCTAAGATCGAAAACCTCATGTTCCAGTAATTTCACCGGAAACCATACCCTTCACACCGGAACACAGCAATGCGAGCATTACTGCTTGGCGGCAGAAATAGGTATGGTGGTAGTCCTTCCCCGGACGAGCTCTATCACAAAAAACTCTACTACTCTTAGACTTAGATTTTACAGAAAGGTGGGCACTGTAGTTGTTTGTGCGATTCATTGGCACCACTCCGCTATACAATTCACATTAGGATGCTAGATGGTTAGATAGTTTCCAAGTATTTCTGGTTTTTGGGGAAATGTAGTGAGATTAAGGCTGGCACTGCCGCATGCCGCATCAACATCATAGCACTACTATTTTAATTAATTAACAAAAGAAGTTGGTTAAAAACTAGATTCGGTCGGAAAAAAAGAAATCTACACAATGTGACAATATTTTCTTGAGATTAAAAAAAAAGTAAAAAAAAAACATACATATTAAGTGTTTTTTTTTATGTTATTGTTTGTTGGAGCGCTCGTGACGTAGCTGGCTAAGTTGTTATTAACAGATCAACGAAGTTAAGCACTGTTCCGCGGGGTCATCATTTGGATGGGTGACCGTCAGTGGCAATTTCAACTGAGCGCTCCCGTGCTTCGGAGGGCACGTTAAGCAGTCGGTCCCGGCTTTTACAAAGTTGTTAGGCCATGACAGAGGCCTTCGGGCGGCCTAGAAACGCTGTCACCAGAGTTGGCCACTGACTCATACGAACGAACGATTGTGTGGAACCTATGCCATAAGTTTGTCAGGGTAATAATGAATGACCTATTATTAATTAATACTACTTATGACCTGATTATGATGCAATAAATGATACCGAATACTGGGTAGAGCCTTAATTTGCATTTTATTCCCAAGTGGTTTTCGGTTCTGCAAGCTATATAGCCTGCTTACAGTCACTCTTACTTATTATAAGAGCTATGTTGATTATCTTGGTTTTTTGGATGTTGGATTCGATAGCGCCTCGCGTACTGTAACTCATAGCTGTCATAGCATAGAACCACCTACGCATTATGGTAAGGACAGTCTCCTTAATGAAATTAAAAAAAAAACAAAATTCGTTTATTTACATATTAGATACAGCCATAAGTACAATCTACATTTTAATATTAGTTATAATAACTCGCACACACCCTCACACACAAATACTCGCACACACCCTCAAACACACATACTCGCACACACCCTCACACACACATTTTCTCACTAGAGTGTTATTAGGTTTAGTCACATAGTAATACTGTGGTTTAGTTACACGAGTTGTTTTATCTATTAATTAGTGATTGTCGTCAAAATTATAGGTTTTGTATAAATAATATAAATCTGTTATTGGCTCTAGGATTTAAAGATAAGAAGAAGTAAAAATTGTCAAAAAGCTGTAGATTTTGTAATAAAACTAACTAGCAATGTGCATGCAACTCCGTAGTTTTAACAGAGCGGCATATTTAATCTGTGGATGTCTGCAATTTGAATTTTAAATAAGAGCATGGCAAATTAGCATTTGGCTTCACTCCCTTTATTAGTTTCATCTGACGTTGAACATTTTACGTGAAGATGCAAGTAGTTATAAGCTTTATTTGAACAGCATGATGATCTTACGTTGAATGTAGATTATGTTTAAACTTCCAGGTTGTTGAACTTGGGAACAATGTCTGTTATGATAACACAGCAAAGGATTTATAAATCACACGAGAAACGCCATTATTGGTTAAGACTGTCATCATCATCAATCAGCCTATAGATGTCCACAGCTGGACATAAGCCTTCCTCAAAGAGTGCCGTGATGATCGATTTTAAGCTTTCACCATCCACTAAGTAAGTAAGTTTGTATGAGTAAGTGGCCATACAAACTTACTTACTTAGTGGATGGTGAAGCACTGACTTCCTGCAACAGCTTTAATGTCATTGGTCCATCGAGTGGGAGGCAGTCCTACCTTCGTTTTTAAGTTACATGTTCCAAAGAGTTTCCGGTTAAGACTGATAGCAGCAAAAATATTTAAAACTTTTCTTCACTATTTAGTTTATTGAGTATGTTTTAGTGTAGAAGACTCTGATAGTAATACTGAGACTTTATAAAAAATCAGGATAATCCAGGTATAAGTTCAATTTTCATTGGTGGTTCCTTCTACAGCTTATCTATGAACTAAGTGTAGGATGCCCCCCCCCCCCCCCCCGTCTTGATGGAACAATGATATTAAAGCAGGTACAGGAAGTTGGCGTGTGGTGAGGGCTCAAGATTGGTAATCATGGTACTCTTTAGCCTATGTCCAACAGATGGTGATCTAGAATCAATGCTTAGGATTTTGAATGAAGGTAAGTATAGGGATTAGGGAATAAGGTGAAATATCAATGAACAATACAACCCAATGCGGGACGTCAGTGTAGATCTTATACCCCCATTAGAATAGAAGATACTTTTGTTTGTTCGTATGAGTCAGTGGCCAACTCTGGTGACAGAGTTTCTAAGCCGCCCGAAGGCCTCTGTCATGGCCTAACAACTTAGAAAAAGCCGAGACCGACTGCTTAACGTGCCCTCCGAAGCCCGGGAGCGCTCAGTTGAAATTGCCATTGGTGGTCACCCATCCAAATGATGACCCCGCGGAACAGTGCTTAACTTCGTTGATCTGTTAAGAACAACTAAGCCAGCTACGTCACGAGCACTCCACGAGAATAGAAGGTGAAATACCTATGCAGAGTATACTCTCTCACATTGATCAAAAGAATTTACTGGAAATATGACTTACAGCTATAACAAGTAACCTACCAAAGTGCCAGATTCATCTGAAATTAGTAAAGTGCTCTCATTAAACAACACAAATGCAATTATACATATTTAAGAGCTTAGCAAGCTATTATGTCATGGCATTTGTCCTGTCTCTGCCCTTTGAAGAGACATTCTTATTGATATTACAGAGAGTATCCTCTAGAGATAAAATTAGAATCCTTTCAGCTATCATGTGACTTCATCGCATGTGTTTGATGATAATAACAGCCTATTTCACTGCGTGTAGCTGATGTTAGTAAGTACGTGAGAACAATGATTATTTTTAAGTGAATGAATCAACTGCAAAACGAGGCGCGCTCTTCGAAGAATCTCCACAGAATAAAACAAAGTAACTGCAGGGTGTATGTGTGCTGTGCATGAGAAGTCGTCAAGCCGGTCCCAACACCTACGCGCCTTGGGCATTGGGCATCCACTAGGGCCGCATAAATTAAACCACGAGAAAACTTCGAAAGTTCATTCAAACCAATAGGAAAATATTTACGCGAAAAAAAAAAACATTACTGAAATTCACCAGCTTTTTGACTATTATTTCGAGTTTTAGTAAAAACTGATAATTTTATTCAAATTGCTAAATAAATACAGATGAGTTGTGGGTTTTATAATAATAACTAGCAATATTTTTATATAAAAAATAGCAAAACAAATAAATGAACGTGAAACTTACCTTCATTGTCGTTGTTTGCTTCAGCGCTGTACAGCGAAGCCACCAAAACTCCGAGGCACAGAACGCTCAGGGATCTCACAATCATTTTAACAGGTTTAATTTACAACACTGGGTTCACAAATATATCAGATTTATCAATATAACACACTCGGCATAATAAAAACGATGACACTCGCGCTGCCGAGCAGCGATCGGCGTTTCGCAAATGGCGGCGGATGGATGACGGATGTCGGTCGGTCGGTGTGTTCATCGATTGCAGAGCGAGCTTGCGCGTTTACGGAGTATGATTAGATTCGATTTTTAGGGCTGCCCTAAACAAAACCGGACCGGACTATAATGAAACTGAACAATATTCTGTGGCGCAGTGAGGCCGGCTCATTACATTAATGGCAAACTTTTTGTACAGTAATTTGGTAGTTTTACCTAGAAAGCTGACCCTAGAGATTTTGATGTGCTCTTTCCGAATTTCTACTTTGCCACCTCGTGCCTCAAGATTACTCCAACACGCGTTTTGGCCAAAAAAACTAGGGACGTCAATGCAGATCTTATAACCCCATTTAGTTAGAAACTCCGCTGTTATCTCAGTAGCGAACAGAAATGAATAATGACTAATGACCAAAACGCGCGTTGTAGTTCGGTTTGCGCTTAAACTATTGACTTATGAAAAAACCCGACATATTGCGGGTCAATAACCCGCGCGTCCTTGATCTGCGCGTGTCAATGAGCCGCTACGGGGCGCGCACACTCGAATATGCTGTTAGACCGTCTAACGGTTCGTGACAGCGTTACACGAACTTTTGGCGAACGCAGAAGGCGCTGCCCGCAAAGATTTGAGTTTTTTTAAACAAGCGCAAGGGCACCACTTGTGTACGAACCTCGGCTTGGGCTGTTGGAGGGGGGTATGGCCCAACCCCAGGGGCCGTAGTGGAAAGGAGTCTTCGACCTCGCCGGCGAGGTTGGTGTATCTGTTGAGTGTTTTCTCTGCCCGAGCTGAATGAAGGGATTCGATCACGTCATCGGGATCACCAAGCACGTGCCTTGGTCTACGGAGGGAACTGTGTAAGTGTCATGGTTGTCTCCACCCAATTATAGAAAGAGCGAGATAGCACACTTTCGCTCGCGCTGGCATGCGCTAAGTTTTGTTCGATAATATCTGGTTACGACGCATGATGAAAGATTAAAAAAATAAAAAAAATAATAATTTACTCAGTTAATTTGCACGAAATACGAAAATTATTGTCTCAGTAAACTCATCTTGGCAAGATCTGCAAGATTCGGATTCGTGCCTTTCCCACCTAAACTTACAAGTCTTCGTAAACGGTATCATTTAAATAAACGTAAATGCGCACTTTATTTTTCTGTTCTAGCAACACTGCAGTTTCGAAAGTTCAATTTTGCATGGCGGACGTGCAAGTGGAGTGTTATTTGTTGGTGATCATTTCATTTTATTACTCGTTGTGATTCCCTATGGAAAGACTACTTCTGATGCTATTATTTCTCTGCGGCCGTGCTTTATTCATTCCATAACATCAGATGATGTTAGTGTGTTATTTATAGTTGCATTTGTGAGAACTGCAGTGTTTCGTTACAATGGGAAAATGTGATGAAACTAATGTGGAAGTTAATATGGGGGACTCCGCGTCCCCCATGAAGCCGGACAACTTCACCTTCACGCCGCCCCCTGAGGCTCCGGTGTTCGAGCCTACGGCGGAAGAGTTCCTGGACCCCTTGGCGTACATCAGCAAAATACGTCCAATCGCCGAGAAGTCCGGGATCTGCAAAATAAAACCTCCGGCGGTGAGTGCATTTCTTTGTTCTAACAATTTGTGTATACATAACTCTCGTTATCTTCATTATAGACGTGGTAAACAGTGGATTTACAGTGTATTTCTAACCCTAAAACACACGCCAATTTACGTGTGATGCAACCATATTACCTCGCCTTATTCAGTAGTGCGCTATCAGAATTTCATTTTTGTATTTCGTGAAGTTGTATTACGTGTCAAAGTGCCGTAAAATTGCGATTAGAGGCCAGTGCTGTCGTCTGTTTTGTTGAAAATGCAGTTGCAATATTGTGTCTAAAACTGGTTGCCATTTTGTATCGTGCCCTCCTGCCTACGATAGTTTAGATAAAAAAAGAATCACTGCAACTTTTTGTCGTGTCTGGCTGTAATGACCACTCAGGCTGGTGACTGCTCATAGATTTCTTTTAAAAACACCAAATTTTTCCCTAAACACTGAGATGTTTTCTGCATTTCCATGTTTAACTGATTAGGTACATGGCACATTGAACACAATGGCTTGAATAATATTATTCAAGGCCTACTTATCCATCAGTCCATCTGTTTTGGAAACCAATAAACACAATTTCGGATTACTTAAGAAGGCTAAAAAAAGTTCAAATTCATAAACAATAATGATTCTATTACCTAGATAATGTGTACAAGTTAATTAATACTAAAACAATAAAATTTATTTTGTCTATTTCATCATTGTTCACTATAAAAACAAGCACTGAAGTAATCAAAACTGCATACATTTTTTATTCTAATGATCAAACAGTTAATACCTAATTAAATAAGTATGCATGTGGGTACATAATTAACTAATTTTTTTATTTTGTCCTGCTAGTGAAACTCATCAGTTCATAGTTGTGAGGAAAACCTACATGTTTTACAATCTAATCTATTGTGTGTATAACCAATTGATATCTATAACCCTTATTACCAATGTGAAAGTTTGAATTGATGGATATTTCTTAATCAATCATGCCAAAACAGCTTAATGGATCTGTATAAAACTTAGCAGAGAGATAGATTGTAGTCTGGAATAGCACATATAAGCTGTTCTTCATCATATATGAAAAAATACAGTTCTTGTGGGAAAAGATTTATTTTAGTTCTCACACATCAAAATTTATAAATATCTGACCTGTAAACATAATTTACAAATAAATATGATTATTAATGATTATTCTAATTAATACTAACAGTAAGTTCAAAGTAATTTTATGAAGAAACACATCTAATCATCTAGAGTAAAATAAACCGTTCACCATCTAATACAAACACTGCACAACACTTCCCCAGTAACAGGGTGGCCCATAACTGGAATCAGCTTCCAGAAGAAGTATTTACTGCCACCTCGATAAACGCATTCATTATATTATGTATTATTCAATAAACGCATTCAAGAATAAACTCGATGCCTGGTTGCGAAAAAATAAACTGTTAACAATTAAAAACAATCAAGTTTAATAGAAGCAGTGCTTATAAGTTAACTTAACTTTTCAACACTGTGACATAGACACATCAGCGAAAGCTGCTCGTCTATTATCAAAATAAATAAATAATCACAATCATAGCTTCGAAACATCGGTATAAATGAAAAACATGTGGTAAATAAGCATTACTGTGTTTAGGTTTCAAGGGCACTGTAGCAAGTAAAATTACTGGGCAAAAAAGGCTTAACAGCAACGTCTCGGGGTGATGAGCACAGTGCAATGCCACACTGAACTTAAAAACTTTAAGCTTTGGGTGGCACTGCATCTGTTATGGTCATGCTTAACATCAGGCGGGCGACTTGACCATCATCACTTGCTGACATAAAAAAAAAATTGCTGTTCATAAGTTTACCAATCAATAAGGAACTATGTATGTAAGAATGAATATTCTCCCTTTAAATATAAAGTTCTAACTCACTGTACTACATCAAAATAATATATTTTTTACATTACTTAAGTGGCAACCAATCATATGGCCCCCTTGATAGTAAGCAATCATCGAAGCCTATGTATGTTTGCAACATCAAAGATATTATTTGCCCATCACCCTTAGACGTAGATCTAAGGTCTCATGTGCCTGTAACTTCCTCGGACGAGCTCTTTCACAAATTACTCTACTAATCTTGTATTCCAGTTATTTACTTTGTAGCCTAGCTAGAAGGTTCAGGCTACAATCTTATGTGTGTCTCTAGCTTTTTTCAATGAAAGTGTAAGTAAAGCATATAAAACTAAATGAATTTTTTTTTTTTTAGCTCTTAAGTGTAATGCCAATACACTGAGGCTTATATGCTAGGGAAAAATAGTAACTTCTTCTCCCTGTCTCTTTCTATGTACGCTTAGATCTTTTATACTACGCAACGAATTTTAATGCGGTTTTCATTGATACATAGAGTGATTCAACAGGATGGTTTATACATGCGAAGCTGGGGCGTGTCGCTAGTCTAAATAATATAAAACTGTTGCATACTAACTGACCGACAGGCAACGAGTAGCTAAAAAAGTTTAACCCAGACACTTGGCTCGGTGTATTCCTTTTAATGTGTATCTCTTTGTATGTTAAGAGTACCCGAAAGTCGATGCCTAAAAATTGCAAAGAAATGAGTTGCATGAAATGAAAACAAACTCAGCGGGGGAAATCCCTTTGTGTTCCACTAGTTTAAAATAAAAACTAAAATTCATGATCTCTCATGTAAGAATTTTAATGAAGTGTTAGAATTTTAACGAAATGTAATAATTTTGGTGAAAATACAGATTAGACTATGTGTCTAAAATGGTTCTCATGTGATTTCATAAGTTCAGTGAACCATACAATGTTGCTGTTATTTTAGCATTTGGTTAATAACAAAAAAAATGCATTTGTATTAAATCTTCAAGAGGGATTTTGACACCACTGAAAGCACCCCTGTTTTCCTCTGGTTATGTACGTTTTTTAGGTCGTTGGGTCTAACGAGGTTAAAATGGCGATTTGAAAGAGTCTAAACACTACTACCTCACTACTGATTGTTGAGGAGTTGCATGACCTCATTCTGACCTACCCTATACAATATGCAAAGTTCGGGAAATGCTTGGCCAGTTATAGATGACATACTTGTCTAGAAACAGTTATATGTGTGACTACTATCAAATCCAAGTCTTAGAAATGGAAATATTTGGAAAAGATATAATGTGTGCTATGTTATCAGAAAATCCATGATGCATTCCGTATGTTTGCTTATGTATTTCCTACCTTAAGTATTCTTAAATGCCCTTATTCGTAAAAGAAAGTCATTAGATCAGTTAAGTTTTTAAAACTATCATGGTTATTAACATAATTTTCACTAAAACGGGATATTTACCATGATTTGGGAGTTTTATTGATTCCCGATATTTCGGCGCAGTTACATGCACCATGATAACGGGAGAACTGAAGAGAGAGAACTGAAGAACTGATCACGGGAGAAGAGAAGAACTGAACTGAAGAACCCGTTTTTAGTGAAAAATACATTTTATCAGTTTCCTAAATATTGTCTTTCCTTGTTGTTTATGTCAATGAACAAAGATAATAACTGATTCAAAAGACACATTAGCTAGCAGAGGTTTATAGTATTGTTATGAAAGGCTCTAAAGAATGCTCAGTTACTTGGTGTGTTATCCTTATAGTAAAGTTAAAAAAATGTTTCTAATAACTTTGTGCAAATTATACCAACCTTAATAATTAATTATTAATTATTAAGGTTTTTTAATTATTAAGGGTAATTTTCATTTTTTTATGTCAGCAAATGACGACAGATTTCCATGTTGCTACTTGCTAGCCTGGAGGCCGATTCTTTAATAAACAACGTTTAACGTTCTATTCAAGTCAGCAAATTAAACAGAACACTCGATCGACTGATCATTTTAAGCCCTGGACGCACTGCTGCCAACATACCTTTCTGCAGAAGTGACCTTGTCAAACTACACGTAAAAACACACACCACACTTCAAGCAAATAAATATATTTATTTCATTTCATTTCAAAACCTTCCTCTTGATTCATTCTTTAGATCACAGGTAATATTGATGAAAAACGTGCGTAATTAAATAGTTTAAGCGTAAATACAAAGCGACTTTGTTTTTAAACGATTTCAAAAAAGAAGGTTATTAATTTCGACTGTATATATTTTTTTTGTATGTTTGTTACGCGATTTCTCAGCTAATTACGAATTGATATCGATGATTCTTTTATTGTTTGATAGTAATACTTTCCCCATATAAATTTTATCGAAATCTGTTTAGTACTCTGAATAAATAATACAGACGTGTCAATGACTACATCGCCTCGTAACACCTGCCGAAACATTTTTTAGTTTAAAGTAGGTTTTTGTTTTTTCTAAAAAATATTTTTTTCTATGTAGAGATGTTGACTTGTTCGTCTTGTTCCAGCATTGGCAGCCGCCCTTCGGTGTTGATGTAGACCGACTGCGGTTCACGCCCAGGATCCAGCGCCTCAATGAGCTGGAGGTTAGTACTCACCACACCACATCCTCACTGATAACTGCCGGTGGCAGGGACAGAGAACACGAGTTATAGTCATGGCAGCCTTCTAATGTTCTCACTGCTAGGACAGTGGCCTATTCTCGAGCAAGAGTGATTGGGTCTTATTGCACCACGCGGACCTAATGCAGATTCATTAGTGGACAGCACATGTCTTTCGATTATTTTTTCTTGGATGTGCCGGTTTGCTCACGATGTGTTCCTTCACCGTATGCCACAAAGTCAAAGTCAAAAATGATTTATTTCAATAAAATCACAAGGATCATTTTGAAACGCCTTAAAGCTAGGTGAATTTACGCCAGCTCCACGCGCCCCCCCCTAGAAGAATCTGGCAACAAACTCGGCTGGGTTCCTAGCTTTTTTTTTGATGATCCCTCTTCATATAAAGCTTCAGTGTAGTGCCAATCGAACTAGGTGAGGCTCATGCCAAGAATATAAGTAGGTAAAGTAAACACTGGCATTGCGCTCATACATTTTTCGAACAGTTAAATCCATTGGTGCACGACGGCTTCAAACCCACGACCATTGGATCGGAAAGCGGGGTCACTACCACTAGTCCACCAGTGCTCTTTATTCTTACAGAAACTGAATCTAGCCCTAAGTTAGACCTTAATTGGCGACTTTTAGGGAACGTGTCCGGCTGACGCACGAAAGGTTTGGATACGATTACCACTGCATAGGTACCTATAATATCCCCGGCTAGAGTTTTGATCACATAACTATTTAAGTAGAATGAGTGAGTGTATGTACCTCGCGTGCCGAAAAGACGGGCTAAGTAAGGGCTGAGTAACCTCTTTACTCGCCGCGAAACTCAGTCCGCTCCCAACCGGGGGTGCCGGTGTGGTGGTGTAGCAGTGCCTAGTGTCGGTTTGCCGCGTGCTTATCGATGCTTTTAAATTCTTTTTCGTGCGGATTATGTCTCCCATCACTAAATATTTGTGTGTAAAATACGAATACGCAAAATGTTACACGCTCGCTCGGTTTCCTACAAATCGACGAACTCTTTGGTTCTACTTAAATATAGTTCTGTGGTTTTGAGTGTACTTTTTTGTGGCTAAAAATAACAAGTCGTGCGCCTCATGACGATGTGGCACTGCACTGCGCTAGTCACCCCGAGAGCTGCGAGCTACAATTACGTTTCTGTTAAGGCTAACGATCGATTGAATGTATTGTTAAAATCGCTCATCGGTTTAAGACTACCTTTTTAGGTCAAAGTGTTTAAAGGCCAATTCGCGTAATAAAAAATGATCAATTCACGTTCCGATGTCACAATATTATTTTCTTAAACTAGATTCATTATGATAACAACCTTCTAATGGTCCCACCGCTGGGACACTAGCCTACTCTCAAGTGAGTGATTCAACCACGCGGTCCTCTTGCGGATTGTATATTATTTTATTTTTCAATTTCATTCAATTCACACAATAAGGTTTGGTTAGTTTTCAAATGTTGTCAAAAATACGAGAATTGCCATGCTGAATAGAACGTCAAACGTATATTAGTAGACTCGCCTAGACTTTGTGACTTGTATGCAAGCACGTCCAACGTATCGACCTGAGCTTCTAAAATAAATGCACCGTTTATGGAATCATGTTGACCTATTTAAGTTTCCTGGAATATCTGAGGTGGTAGTCTATTCTGCCGTGTATTGATTTGTAGGTAACCTGTATTTACTAGGTCATAGGTATTGGGTTGAGAGCGTGCGCTGGCTGGCCGGGTAAAACCTGTACTATACACACTGTATAATGTTTAGATACGATATAGATTTGGTACCTGTACCTATACTAACTGTCGCCCACAGCAGCGCTCGCGTGGTAGGTGGAGGTAGGTGATACGACTCTTCTGCAAGAGTTCGTCTTTATGGGTACCACCGCGATATTCAGATATTCATTTATTTGACGACCGATGTGGCGCAGCGGGCGCAGGTCCGCCTGCGACGCTGAGGTTGCGGGTTCGATTCCCGCCTCAGGTCAAATGTTTGTACTATCTACAAATATTTGTCCCGGGTGCTCTGGGTATTTTCTATATATATTAAAAAATATCTATCTATGTATGTATTGTATTGTATTGTATTAAGTATATATCAGTCATCTAGTACCCATAACACAGCTCTGTTTAACAGCAGCTTACATTGGGGCTAGGTGATGCTGTGTGGATTGTCCAGCATTATTTATTTATTTATTTATTTATTTATTTACCATAGCGTTACATTGCATAACATTGGCATGTCTAATAGGTAGGTACATTGAACCTTAATAGCTAGTTTATTTAAACTCATCCTTAAAAATAAATATATCTAGATGCGGGTTGTAGGTAGGTAGCTTCAGTAATAGCAATGGTAATAGGCTACTAGCAGAAGGCACTGATATAGATTTGGTACCTGTACTTATACTAACTAACTGTCGCTCACAGCTTCGCTCGCGTGGTAGGTGGAGTCAGGCGTGGCGCTTAATATCAGGCAAACGACTTGACCGGTTCGTCAATTGCTATATAAAAGAAAAAAATACTTAAAAAGTAAAAAGTAGCGTCGACACTTGAAGACAAATGCAAATCAGAAAAAAGCAGTATTCCGGTCAGTATTTGTAAGTTATGCCCTCCTCATTCAGTCGCCAACTGTCAACATTGGCGGCATTGGCTACGGTAGGTAGCCATGGCTACGTAGCTGGCGACGACCGACGCCATGGCATCCCGTACTTTTATTATGTAATTTAATCGCTGTCGAATCGCGTTCGATCCCTTGTCGATCTCTTATACGCTTATGGTACGCACTGTAGGTGTGAATGAGACGGCTAGACGCAATAACAAGCGATCGACGGAGATAGACTTACATAATAGCCCTACCGGTGTGTTATGGTTCGTTGTAAGGAGCGCTCGTGACGTAGCTGGCTAAGTTGTTCTTAACAGATCAACGAAGTTAAGCACTGTTCCGCGGGGTCAGCATTTGGATGACCGCCAGTGGCAATTTCAACTGAGCGCTCCCGTGCTTCGGAGGGCACGTTAAGCAGTCGGTCCCGGCTTTTTCAAAGTTGTTAGGCCATGACAGAGGCCTTCGGGCGGCCTAGAAACTCTGTCACCAGAGTTGGCCACTGACTCATACGAACGAACGAACGATGGTTCGTCGGGTTGGCGTCGAGTCGTTTTAAAGTTCGAAGGTCCTTAGATGGCTTATGATGTTACTTGTTCCAGGCCATAACCCGAGTGAAGCTGAACTTCCTCGACCAGATCATCAAGTTCTGGGAGCTGCAGGGCTCCATGCTGAAGATCCCAACAGTGGAACGCAAACCGCTGGATCTATACGCGCTGCACAAAGTCGTCAAGGAAGCAGGTAAGTCGTGGTTTACACCTGTAACTGATAATTAAGTTCATAGAGCTGCAGGGCTGCAGTTCCAATAGTGCAACGCAAGCCGCTGGTTCTATATGTACATATACTATGCAGAAGTCGTCAAGGAAGCAGGTGAGTGGTGGCATACCGTCATTTCCTACCAGATCATCTAAGCTGCAGAACTGGTGAGGCGCAAGATCTGCACTGACCTGTGTTGAACAAATACTCAAAGAAGCAGATCAGCCGCCGTCCATACCTTCAACTGAAGTCAGTCGAACTCGTGACATAGCTAGCTAAGCTGTTCTTTACAGATCATCAAAGTTGGGCCCTCTAAGTCACCATTTGAATGGGTGTCTCGGAGGCGGCCTGTTAACTCGATCACCAGAGTTACCCACTGACTCATACGAACTTACTTACTTACCGATAGCTTAGCTTTTAACTCAGAATATAATCTGCAAAGTCAGCTGTTACTTTAGACCTGCTATAATCAAGGTATTCTATCAGGTGTGTTTGAAGTATGTTCAGGTACATACCGGTACTCATGAAACCTTTGGCAAAATTAGCTATTCCTTTATGAACTTGCTATAATCAAGGTTTTCCATCAGGTGGTTTCGAAGTATGTTCGGCGGAGCGCAAATGGTCGAAGATCGCGCGCCGCATGGGCCACCCCCAGGGCAAGGGCATCGGCTCCATCCTGAAGAATCACTACGAGAGGATCCTGTACCCCTACGATGTGTTCAAGAGCAACGGCGCTGTCGGGGACAACAAGGAGACAGTAAGAACATATCGCTTTTTCAAAGTTGACACATGACATCCTTCGGGCGACCTATTAATTCTGTCATTACATTGTAAATTTTAATGAATCCTCTTTTTGAATACCGATAATTTTTTTTTTACTCTGGCAGAATTGTGACACATAAAACAGAAGCCATAACTGTATGCTTTGTCTCTTTGCACTTTAAAATGTACGTGTGTTTTGAAAATACAATAATGTTTTATTTGTCTATCTATCTATCTATCTATCTGCCATAAAATAAAGAAGTCAAGTCATTGTCAATAAAACTTATTATTTTTATTATTAGGTTCTAGATAAGCCTCATCATCATCCACAGCCTAACTTTACCCACTGCTGGGTATAGGCCTCCCTTTTATACAAAGGGCCACTGCTTTCAGTTGGTCAAGCCAGCTCCATCTACTCAGATGACCTGAGGGCTATTATGTAATTTGGTTGTAATAGTTTTCACTAGATTTTAATAAAAAACTGACGTGTTTTGTATGATAATGACGATTTCTTGACAAGTTGCTGATCGTAATCTGATTGCAACCGAGGAACGTAATAGCACACCCTGGACACTCAATAAAATGTATGAAGCAAACTCGTCGCAATTACCAAATGCATGGTTTTTGTACGTAAACGGTGCCGTTGTATGTGTGAGTGTCATGGTTGACCGCACCCAATTATAGCAAGAGCGAGATAGCACACTTTCTCGCTCGCGCTCGAGCTCGCGCTGGCATGCGCGAGATTGGACCTACACAAAATCAAAATAAACGCGTACCTTAGCCCTTAGCTTCAGTGCCGGCGAAAGGTGCCGTGTGGTGGTAGGGAGTAGCTATTCTGTACGAAGATCTAATATCTGTTCTGAGGTAATAGCCTAGTGGACCTGACCCAGATGGTACATCAGTTCCTTCCTGATCCGAAGGTCTAAGTAGCTAAATGTCCAACAGCGCAAAACGTCTAATGAGCAGTAAGCCTGATTAGCAAAATATCCATGTAGGAAAACGTCCAACTATCCAACTATCAGATAGTCTGTATAGATAGTAGAATATCTATTTAGCAAATCGTCTTTTTTTAAAATGTGTATACCCTTCTATCTCTACAGAAGATAGAAGTGAAGCGAGAGGTGACGCCGGACTCGTCACCCGGGGGCGGTGGGCGCGCTCGCCCCGCGTCCAAGTGCGGGGCGTCGCCCCCGGGCACCGCCCCCGCGCCCGCGCCCTCCCCCGCGCGCCGGTACAAGTCCGAGCCGGAGCCGGCGGCGGAGGGTAGCCACACCGAGGGAGCGCTGCCTCCGAACAATGATAAGGGGATGAAGACACCTATCAAGGAGGAGAGTCCGGAGACGAATAGGCGAAGTGAGTGGTTGATTGTTAGCTTTGATGATTTTTGGGATGCTCGCACACTACTGCTTGGAGGTAGCATATCTGCCCCGGCGGTGGTACCCACCAAGAGGGACTAATGCTAAAGAGTCCTACCACCTGGTAGTTTAGTGTCAGAGTCTCCAAAAAATAGTAGTTTTTTTGTACCCTACAGTACTATATCTTGTAATGAATTTCGGCAAAGTAACGTCTGAATCAATAAACTGTGTGCAGGTCCTCGCGAGAACAAGTGGATGGCGGGCACGGGCAGCTGCGGGTCCCGCGGGCGCGTGACGCGTTCGACGCGGCTGCGCGAGCACCGCATGTCCAACATGACGGTGTCAGTGACCCCCGCGCCCCCCGCGACCCCCGCGACCCTGCCCGACGTGCCCGGCGTGCCCCCGCCGCTCCTGCCGCTGCCCGGCGCCGTCATCAGTCCCAACGACCCAGTAACTATTCTGACCCGCGCGGATTCACCCGCGTTCTTGCCGTTCTATGCTATCCCACAGGAACAGTTCTTTTCGCCGGGATAAAGGATAAAAAGTAGCATATGTGTTAATCCAGGACTTAAAGCTATCTACGTTCCAAATTTCATGCTAATCGGTTCTGTCGTCATGGAGACACGTGGTAACAAACATACACACAGACTTTCGCATTTAAAATATATTTAAAATATAATAAGTCCAAATACTCAAACGCTATTTAAATATTTAGGCTGCATTTCCACCGGAGATGTGAGAGGATGTGTAACGAGGGATGTGTTTGATAGAATTAATTCATTAAAACTGGGCAGAGCGAGGCTAGATAACGCTCACACATTGCAAGTGTTACATGTAGATCACAAGTTTCATATACCAGTAATTTCACCGTTAACCGTACCTTTCGAGCCGGAACAAAGCAATGCTCATGCTTGCTGGCAGAAACAGGGGCCTTACTCTTGAACGCGATCGAGATTGGACAATTATTGGAATATGACATTTCGTAGTTTTGACAGCAAACCAAGTGCCAAATTGAACCTTGTTTTCAAGAGTACAAAGACAGCAGAAAATAGAAATTGGGATTGGATCGGAATTGTCATTGGATTCAAGAGTAAGGCACCAGGTATGGGTGGTACCTATACTTCCTTGAAAGAATTTATTCCAAAGAAATATACTATAATCGTTGAAATGAAATGAAATATATTTATTTGCTTGAAGTAGTAGAAGAAGTAGAAGTACTTCGCATAAATTATAACGCACCACGCGTTATAATTTATGCGAAGTAAACGTTTACTGTAAAGGTCGTGGGTTCAAACCCGGTCGTGCACCAATGGATTTTTCTGTTCGAAAAATTTATGTGCGCAATGCCAGTGCTCTCATACGGTGAAGGAAAACATCGTGAGGAAACCGGCATGTCCAAGAACTAAAAATTCGAAAGACATGTGCCATCCGCCAATCCGCATTGGGTCCGCGTGGTGGATTAAGACCCAATCACTCTCGCCTGAGAGTAGGCCAGTGTCCCAGCAGTGGGAACATTAGAAGGCTGTCATGATCATGAAACGTTTACTGTATTTGTTTTTATATGGTTCGGTGGTTTCGATTGGCACTACAATGCATCTTCACAGGTCATTAAAATCGTTAGTAACCCAACCGTGTTTGTTGCATGATATTTAGCCGGATACAGACTATTCACTTACTCTTCTAATTAAAGGAAAAAATGGCTTCTGTGGTTGAGTTTGTCACAATAATTGTTTTGAAAATCCCTCATCCCTACATTTGTCCCCTCGCCCCTCCAGCAGTTGTGATAAATGATAAATGATTTTTATTTGCACGAACACATGTCATATAAACGGTCTTAAAATTAAATCAGTTCATTTATGTCCTACCAAAATCTTTGGCATGCTAATATTATGTTATCTTAAATTATTACACAAAATCAAAATGTCAAGAAAATTATATAAATAATAAACATTTATATAATTTATCGTAACGTATGTAACGTTAGTATGTTGCCTGTTCCAGCTGGCGAAGTACATGTGCCACGTGTGCGGGCGAGGCGACGTGGAGGAGCAGATGCTGCTGTGCGACGGGTGCGACGACTCGTACCACACGTTCTGCCTGCTGCCGCCGCTCGCTGACGTCCCCAAGGGCGACTGGCGCTGCCCCGTCTGTCTCGCTGAAGCGGTACCTATATAAACACAATGTTACATAATGTCTATACAATCCCGAAGGGGGGGGGGGGGGGGGGTATTTTACAGGTCTTGGCGAACAATGTTTGTTCTACGACTTAACTTTACCTTACTTATCCTACAGGAACAGTTCAGTTTTTCCGAGATAAAGTGTTATTCCAGCATTCATTATAACATGAAATTTGGGGTTATTACACACACCCACTTTCGCATTTATAATATTAGTTGGAAGTATTATATTCATAGCATCCAAGTTTTTCGACCGAACGATGAAAGTCGCGGGTTCAAATCCTGTGCAAAATGTTTAATAGCTTTTGTACATTCCAGGTGTCGAAGCCGACGGAGGCGTTCGGCTTCGAGCAAGCCTCCAGGGAGTACACGCTGCAGCAGTTCGGCGAGATGGCCGACCAGTTCAAGTCTGATTATTTCAACATGCCGGTACATGTAAGTACCCTGATCCTGACACTTGTTAAGCAGTCGGTCCCGGCTTTTTCAAAGTAGTTAGGCCATGACAGAGGCCTTCGGGCGGCCTAGAAACTCGGTCACCAGAGTTGGCCACTGACTCATACGAACGAACGAACGACGCTAAGCCAAGCTAAGCAGCGCTTGTGTTATGGGTACTAGATGACTGATATATACTTAATATAATACAATACATAGATAGATATTTTTTATTGTTTATAGAAAATACCCAGAACACCTGAAACAAATATTTGCAGATCGTACAAACATTTGTTCCAAGGCGGTCATCGAACCCGCAACCTCTGGGTCGCAGGCCTGCGCCCGCCGCGTCACATCGGCCGTCAAACAGAAAAGATTAGAATAAATGCGTCACTATCACCACATGCATAGTTTGTGTCCGTAAACGGTGCCTTTGCATGTGTGAGTGAGCGAGATAGCATTAACGGGATAGCTTCGCGCGCTCAGTTTGTTTATTGATTACCTACACAAGAAAAACATATGACAAGTATCATTTTGAAACGTCATAAAGCTAGGTGAATTTACGCCAGTTACACGCGCCCCGGCCTACTGGAATCTGGCAACAAACTCGGTTGAAAAAGTGACCTCGAATTCGCGATCGGGGTGAGGTACTTGCGGGAGGGGCTAGGATGGGGGATGTTTGTAGTACTAATGACTAGTCAGTTCTGCGGCCGCAGTGACAAGCTAAACTGTTATTATTTGCAGATGGTACCAACATCAACGGTTGAAAAGGAGTTCTGGCGTGTCGTGTCTTCCATCGACGAGGACGTCACCGTGGAATATGGAGCTGATCTGCATTCCATGGATCATGGCTCGGGTAAATAAGACTTGTGGTTCCTCAGCTCAGGGTTGATGGAGAAAAACGCAGTGGACTGTATAAAAATGTTTGTTTATATTGGACTGTGGCTTTGTGTGAAGTTCAAATTTCAGCCAAATCTATTTAAGATGGATTCGATCAACATCTTGAATAACTATTCCGCGGAATCATCATGACAGCCTTCTCATGTTCCCACTGCTGAGTACACCGTATGAGAGCACTAGCATTGCGCACATAAATTTTTCGTAGCGTAAAATCCATTGGTGCACGACTGGATTTGAACCCACGATCTTAGGATCGGAAGGCGGGGTCACTACCACTAGACCACCACCGGTGCTCTAAAGTTTGATTCGTAAGTGTGTATATCCACTGCACCGCATTGGGTTTGCGTTGTGGATTAAGACGCAATCATCCTCGCCCGAGAATAGGCCAGTGTCTCATTAAAAGGCTGTCAAGGTAGCTAGTAATAAATATAGTCTATGTTACTCAGGGATAATGTAGTATTCTATAATAGTAAATTTTTGAAATCGGACCAGTAGTTAATGACTTAATTCGTAACAAACCAAAATACAAATCTTTTTTTTTTATAAAACTAAAGTGGCAACCAAGCGTACGGCCCACAAGATGGTAAGCGGTTACCGCAGCCTATGGACGCTTGCAATACCAGAGGTATCACTCGCGGTTTGCCACCTTGAGGCTAAGATCGAAAGCCTCATGTGCCAGTAATTTCACCGGAAACCATACCCTTCACACCGGAACACAGCAATGCGAGCATTACTGCTTGGCGGCAGAAATAGGTATGGTGGTAGTCCTTCCCCGGACGTGTTCCATCACAGAGAACTCTACTACTCTTCTGGTATGATCAAGCTTGGCGCGAGTTAATGATTATGTTGTATTTTAACTATATGGTTATGGAAGGGTATGGTTTCCGGTGAAATTACAGGCACATGAGACTTACCATCTAACTTCTCAGGGTGGTAACACGCAAGTGATATCTATGATGTTGCATGCGTACATAGGCTACGGTAATCGCTGACCATCAAGTGGGCCGTACGCTTGGTTACTACTTTAGTAGTATAAAAAAAAAAAAAAAAAATATTAAGAAAATACACTAACAGTCAAAACCATCAGCCTTCCTTCAGGCCTAACAATTTTGAAAAAGCCGGACCGAGACGGTGTAAATTACCGCTTCGGCTTCGGACGGCTTATACATCATCAAAGTTCGACGGACATACAAACTTACTTTATTAATGTTCCCCCAAGGTTTCCCAACAAAGTCGAGCGCTCACCTGTACCCCGGCGAGCAGCAGTACGCCGACTCCAGCTGGAACCTCAACAACCTGCCCGTTCTGGAAGGTTCCGTGCTGGGGCACATCAACGCTGACATCTCCGGCATGAAGGTAGGACGCTAGAGGATACATAACGCATTATCATATACCAGCTGTTGCCCGCAACTTCGTTCGCGTTGAACTCGGAAACCGTACAATTTTTCGGATTAAAAAGTATGTCATATTTCCGGTCATTATCTATCATGTTATATATGTATGTATATGACGATAAGAAAATATTTTTATGATGACTACACTATTGCATTGGGTTTGACCTGTAAAAATAGTTGTAAGTGGAACCAAATAAAAACAATAAACCTATGTTTTAACAGCCAAATTGGCTCTGTGGTTGTCGAACAAACATACAAAGTTTTTTTGCACATACTCAGAGCGGTTTGTTTTGTAATCTTCCCACTACGTTCTCTAGCGAGTTGAATTCAAAATCCTTATATACACACATCAACATTGTCTAGGGATATTCAACATTTTGTTGATTTTTACAAAAACTGAAAATGATATCTTTAGAAAACTAGGTATGGCAAGAATCTTTATTTTGTGTTGTTTATTAATAATAATAAAAGCCTATTAATAATATAAAATATTAAAAAAATTAATTAAAAGAAATTATTTTCAGTTTTTGTAAAAATCAACAAAATGTTGAATATCCCTAGACAATGTTGATGTGTGTATGTATCCAATATATGTAGTGTGATAGCTATCGTTTTGTTTCAGGTGCCCTGGCTGTATGTTGGCATGTGCTTTGCTACTTTCTGCTGGCACAACGAAGACCATTGGAGCTACTCCATCAACTACCTCCATTGGGGAGAGCCCAAGACTTGGTAAGACCCAGTTATAATGACCATGGCACAGATAACATAAAACTCTAGTAAAGTAAAGTAAAAGAAAACAAGTTTATTTCGAGACAGTTAAGGTACATAGCAGGTGGTACTGATATCTCATCTCACGCAACGGAACGCGTCCCTCCTAACTCGGGCTATTCTCGGGTTGAGCCTTCATAAGCGCTAGATGCTACTAGTAGCGCGATGGATAGTAACGCCACCTAGCGTCTACAAGTGGATATACCTCGGTGGAGCTATCGACGCGGTCAAGTAAGGTAAGTAGATAGGCGCGGTGAGCTGGCAACGCCTCGCAGCGCAGTCAAAGCTGCGTGCGGCGTTGCCAGCCCGTCGCACCGCTCGCTTGCGGTTCGAGGCGAAAGCACGTAGTGAATGATTGATTCCTGTATTTTGACGACCTCTGTGGCGCGGTGCCCGGATGAGAAGCGAGAGGATGCGGGTTCGATCCTCGCTGTGGTACAAATGTTTGTGTGGTGTCTAGATGTAGAATATAAAATATGGTGGATAATTCGAGACAAGAGTTCAGTCGGAATAAACGGAGCACTTGTACCACAGAACAGATAATTTTTATTTTTTAAGAGTAGTAGAGTTCTTTGTGATAAAGCTCGTCCGGGGAAGGACTACCACCATACCTTTTTCTGCCACCAAGCAGTAATGCTAGCATTGCTGTGTTCTGGTTGGAAGGGTATGGTTTCCGGTGAATTACACGCACATGAGACTTTCCATCTAACGTCTCAGGGTGGTAACACGCAAGTGATATATATGATGTTGCATGCGTACATAGGCTACGGTAACCGCTGACCATCAAGTGGGCCGTACAGTTCGTGGCCACTTTAGTGGTATAAAAAAATATATATAGTAGTACATACAGAATGGCCACTCCCTCCCACCGGTTTTTTTTAACTCACCCTGGTCGCGAGTCAAATAGAATACTTACGTAGAGTATGTATATGGATACACTCAAAAGAGGTAAGATAAGTAACATTTAAAATCTCAGGCATTACGGGACAAATTCGTTTTGAAATATAGACATTTAAAATTTCAGGCGATTCGGGACAAATTCGTTTTGTAATATAAACTTGTTGGTATCAGTCATTGTTAGATTAAGTCGTACCGATATCAGACATTTTAGGATTAAGTTCTTATGGACCGGAAGCGTTTGCCAGCACCTTTCGCCGGCACTGAAGCTACAGGCTAAGGCACGCGTTTATTTTGATTTAGCAACTTGCTTCTTAACCGGGCACTCGGTCACCTCGCCACCGAGGTCGTCAACTCTAACATCATATTCCTCATCAGGTACGGAGTGCCGAGCTCCAAGGCGGAGCAGTTCGAGGCCGCCATGAAGGCAGAGGCTCCGGAGCTGTTCCAGCTGCAGCCGGATCTACTGCATCAGCTCGTCACCATCATGAATCCCAATGTGCTTATGAAAGCGGGCGTTCCAGTCTACAGGTAACTTTATTACGTACGACCTTCTAATAGTCCCACTGCTGGGCCTATTCGCGAGCGAGAGCGATTGGGTCTTAATCCAACACGCGAACCCTATGCGGATTGGTGGATAAAGCTGCGTTTCCACCAAAGTTGTGCGAGGATGTGTTGCGAGGGACGTGTTTCTGGAACCAAGAGAATCACTTCATTAAAGCTGGGCAGAGCGAGGCTAAGTAAATGAAGTGATTCTATTGGTTCCTAATAAACACGTCCTCGCACATCTCTGGTGGAAACGCAGCTTTACACATTTATTTTTTTATTTAAAAAAAAAAAAAGGTTAGCTTAAAGGTTAGTAAAAAAATAGGTAGCTTTGAGTAGTAGGAGTAGAATATTGTAATAACAGTGCAGCAGCATACCTATGTTGCTGTAAATTTTGTTGTGATACCTTATAGTGAGTCAAATACTTTGACTCCTCGCTCTAACTAAGAATTACTTGTATGTAGACATGTCTTTTGAATTCTTATTTCTTGGCAATGCCGGTTTCTTCACGATGTTACCTTACCGTATGAGAGCACTGGCATTGGGTATATAATTTCTTTGAATAGAAAAATCCATTGGTGCACGATCGGGTTCGAACCCGCGACCTTAGATGAGGTCACTACCTAGACCACCAGTAAAATTTGATGCTTTTCTTTTCGTGTCAAAGATTCAACTTCCTTAGATGGTTTTGGAGCAGTAAGTAGCCACCTCCACGGCTTCCTTGGTCGCTTTGATAAGGTCCTGGGTGCAGGTCGTCGGGCACAGAGGACAAGATAGTAGATGCAATTGAGTAGTAAAGTTCCTTGTGATAGAGCTCGTCCGGGGAAGGACTACCACCATACCTATTTCTGCCGCCAAGCAGTAATGCTCGCATTGCTGTGTTCCGGTTCGAAGGGTATGGTTTCCGGTGAAACTACAGGCACATGAGACTTTCCATCTAACGTCTCAGGATGGTAACACGCAAGTGATCTATGATGTTGCATGCGTACATACGCTACGGTAACCGCTGACCATCAAGTGGGCCATATGCTTAGTTGCCTCTTTAGTGGTATAACAAAAAATGCAACATATTTTGTGTTGGCGCTCCACACTCACAATGTATACATGGGTCAGCAAAACCCCATGTTAATGTTTAAAGTACCATAAATAAATCCAGTTGTCCAGCATTTTTTTTTTATATAGGTCTTAATATAATAATATGAAGTGCAACATGTTTTTGCTTCACAAGCATGCAAATATTATTGTTAAAGAAAGAAAGAAAGAAAGAATTTATTTGTAAGCACAAAGACAAAGGCAAAGACACAGAACTGAAATAATAAAATAAATATAAAAAATTTAAAAAAAAAATACATCTTACAGTACCTACTTAAAAACATGAATTTGGAAAAAATCATAATAATAATAATATTAAAAACAAAATTACAAAAAAAAAGAAGAAGAAGAAATTATTATTATTATTATTATTTATTATTAAGTACGTGCACAAGGCAGTTAGGCAAAGTAGTTGAGGTTGACAGTAAAGGTAAAAAGGTCTGAGTAGTAGGTACAATTTCAAAAATGTGATCACTAACTGAAACTAAAACTAAATTCATTATAAAAATGAATACTAATGTTTGTATAGAATGGACCAGCACGCTGGTGAGTTTGTGATAACATTCCCGCGCGCCTACCACGCCGGCTTCAACCAGGGATACAACTTTGCAGAGGCTGTTAACTTCACGCCTGCAGACTGGGTATGTAACATCTATATTACCATCATCATGATGGAGCGCTCGTGACGTAGCTGGCTAAGTTCTTAACAGATCAACGAAGTTAAGCACTGTTCCGCGTACTCATCATTCAGATGGGTGACCGCCAGTGGCAATTTCAACTGAGCGCTCCCGTGCTTCGGAGGGCACATTAAGCAGTCGGTTCCGGCTTTTTCAAAGTTGTTAGGCCATGACAGAGGTCTTCGAGCGGTCTGGAAACTCTGTCAACCAGAGTTGGCCACTGTCTCATACGAACTTACTTACTTACCATCATCATTAGGGGCCTCGCCTAAAGAGTGCGAATGCATGGAATAAGCATAAATTCACCTATATTCTGGTTTTTAATTGAAGTCGGAAAAGGTAAACAATATTGATACCATAGAAAAAAATACTTCCATTTTGGCTAAAATAATGAGTGAGAATTTATAATTCTAGCCAAGCCTTGTAAAACTATTAAAATAAATAAATAAATAAAACACGTGTTTCATCCCTCCACGGGACATCATCAGGCCCATAGACTTTATGTTCTCCGGCAGACGTGTTGCTCCAGCGCACGACGGATCAGTACTAGAGATTTTTCATCTGTTTTTGTATCTTGTTATGGATTTCCGCAGAGTAACGCCTGAATCAATAAATGGAGCGATTGTTGGTATAGTTCGCACAGCGGATCTAGGCTTCCGTGAAGTTAGCTGTTTGTGATGCGCAAAGACAATTTAGTTTGAAAAAGCTCCATTGCGCATCGAAACGGCTAATTTCACGACGGCCGAGATCCGTTGTTAGAACTCTAAATGATCATGTGTAATGATAATGGTTTAAGATATTTATTCTCATTAAGAAATATAATTTCACTTACATGAGAACTTATAACTAAAAGTAATTTGTTGGGCGTAGTACGTAATAATGCTAACTTACTAAGATATTACACAATAAAATTAAAAAGAGAAACAACTGGAAATAGCGCGTTAAAATGTGGGTAGATTTGTTGCAGACTGATTCTCCAACAGCTGACAGAAATGTTGAATGTACCAATAATGAATGTTCCAGCTGAAGATGGGTCGCGAGTGCGTCGCGCACTACTCGACGCTGCGGCGCTACTGCGTGTTCTCGCACGACGAGCTGGTGTGCAAGATGGCGCTGGAGGCCGACGCGCTCACTCTCACCGTGGCGCTGGCGGCCTATCGCGACATGCGCGCCATGCTGCACACGGAGCGCAAGCTGCGCAAGTCCATCCTGCACTGGGTACCTACCTACCTACCTGTACCCTCCACCTCCACCTCACCTCACCTCCACCTCACCTCCACCTCACCTCCACCTCACCTCCACCTCGAGAGTTCTGTCAAGAACGGCTGACCTAGCTGTATCAGAAGCGCTACAAACCAAGTTTATTTAGCACTTGATCTGATTTTTTTTAAGTGGCAACCAAATATACGGCCTTGATGGTAAGCGGTTACCGTAGCGTACGCTTGCAAACATCACAGATGACCTACATGTAATCCAGCAATAAATAATACTTTGACTTTGACTTTATGACACTTGCGTGTTACCACTCTCAACGTAGTAGTAAAGTCTCATGCTTGTGATTTCACCGGAAAGCATACCCTTCGATTTGGAATACAGCAATGCGAGCACTGCTTGGCGGCAGAAATGGTTATCGTATTTTCTCCTACGTATCTGTTGAAGTATAAGTAAAGTAAGTTGGTATGAGTCAGTGGCCAACTCTGAGTGACAGAGTTTATAGACCGCCCGAAGGTTTCTGTCATGATCTAACAACTTTTAAAAAGCCGGGATCGACTCCTTAACGTGCCCACTGAAGCACGGGAGCGCTCAGTTGAAATTGCCACCCATCCAAATGATGAGTACGCGGAACAGTGCTTAACTTCGTTGATCTGTTAAGAACAACTTAGCAAGCTAGTGGCGAGCGCTCCGAAGTACAAGTAATGCATCGGTCCGTTGTTCCTCAGGGTGTGACGGAGGCGGAGCGGGAGGCGTTCGAGCTGCTGCCGGACGACTCGCGGCAGTGCGTGTCGTGCAAGACCACGTGCTTCCTGTCGTGCGTCACGTGCGCCTGCACGCCGCACGTCGCCTGCCTGCGCCACGCCGCGCTGCTGTGCGCCTGCGCACCGCACACGCACCGCCTCAGGTACAAAGGCGTTCATTATTAGCGCATTCTATCCAAGGAATAGGTTCCACTGTTAAAAATCTCGAGGAAATCGATAAAGTTTATCTAGTCAATTATTAGTTATATTTGTTGTAAATTGAGACGGGCGGCGTTATAATAAAATATTCGAGTGTGCGCGCCCCGGAGTGGTTAAGGAGAAGTCATTGACACGCGCGGGTTATTACACGAATCGCGCGGTTTCGTCTCGATTTTCAAAACGTCGAGTAATTCTTAACCGAACACCGAAAGATGGTGGAAGAACTTCTCACTTATTATATCCCTCGCTAAATTTCACTGGTCGCAGCATGGAAGAAGTCCTTGCTTATGATATCACTCGCTCTTTCCCCTAATTGCAGAGTGGAAGATGTCCTCGCTGATTCCCCTTAATCGCAGGGAAGAAGTTCTCTCTGATGATATCTGTTGGTAATTCCCCGGCAGGTACCGCTACACGCTGGACGAGCTGCCGGCGATGCTGGACAAGCTGAAGAAGAAGTCGGAGCAGTTCCGCGAGTGGGCGGAGGCGGTGCAGAACGCGCTCGACCCCGACACGCCCAAGACCTGCGACCTGGACGGGCTGCGCGCGCATCTGCACCGGGCCACTGAACTCAAGGTCACCCACCAGCTCTAGGAGCGCTCCTCACTTAGCTGGCTAACTTGTTCTTAACAGATCAACAAACTTAAGCACTGTTCTGCGTACTCGACATTTAGATGGATGACCGCCAGTGGCTATATTAACTGAGCGCTTCCGTGCTTCGGAGGGCACGTTAAGCGGTCGGTTCCGGCTTTTTCAAAGTTGTTAGGCGCTTAGCCGGAATGATAAGTCATTTCAACAGAATGTTAACCCTTCTTTTCATTCAAGATGTCGTCAAATAAAGTCGTGTTCGTCTGCTACCGGACTCGAGATAAAATGGCTTAATGTCGCGAATGATTCAGATTCAGATTGTTCATTTTTGTTAATTCAGAGTGGGAGTGAAAGATGCTAATAACTATAACCAACACTGGTATTGGCAGAAGCTAGACGACCGATGTGGCGCAGCGGGCGCAGGTCCGCCTGCGACGCAGAGGTTGCGGGTTCGATTCCCGCCTCGGGACAAATGTTTGTACGAACTACAAATATTTGTTCCGGGTGTTCTGGGTATTTTCTATATATAATAAAAAATATCTATCTATGTATTGTATTGTATTAAATATATATCAGTCATCTAGTACCCATAACACAGCTCTGTTTAACAGCAGCTTACCTTGGGGCTAGATGATGCTGTGTGGATTGTCCAGCATTATTTATTTATTTTATTATTTATTTATATAATAAATGAGTTCAGCATGGTTCAGCTATTGAAGCCAAACAACTAATACAATTTTTCAATTTTACGTCATAACTCACTATAACTTCGTTAAACAGATGCAGAAAACTGAACTGGTCCGAGCGCTCGAAACAGCCATCGAGGACGCAGAGAAATGCGCCTCCGTGATCCAGCAGCTGGACCTCAACAAGATGAGGACCAGGACGCGTCATCACGACCCCAAATACAGACTGTCTATTCACGAGCTGACACTGTTCGCGGCTGAAATAGACAGTCTAGCCTGCGTTTTACCTGAAGGTATGTTTTATTTTTTTTAATTTTATATTTATTTTGTATGTTCTACACTAGACATCTGACCTTTTTATAGGAGGCTGACCTTAGTACTCCTTAGCTAGACAGTTGATTTTCATCATGACAGCCTTCTAATGTTCCCACTGCTGCGACACTGACCTACTCTCGAGCGAGAGTGATTGGGTCTTAATCCACCACAAGGACCCAAGGTAGTAGGTGGATTGCACACGTCTTTCGAATTTTTAACCGTATTTTATCCATATTTTATCATTGAAATTGTACAGGGTCTGCAGTGAAAGAAGTATTGCGCCAAACTTCAGAGTTCGAGACGCGATCAACGGAACTGCTGAACAAAGACTTGGAAAAGATAGAACCATCCTATGTCAGGGAATTGGAGGAGGTATGTATTTCTAGCTTCTGTTTGCAGCTACTCACGTGGTGCTACTTAGATACAAAACCTAGCCATTATTGTAGGATAGCCAGGGTTCGCCATAACCACCACTGAAGCTTTATGATGAAGATGGATCATCGAAAAGAGCTAGGAATCCAGCCGAGGTTCTTGCCAGATTCTCCTAAACTGGGGCGCGTAGAATTGTCGTTAATTCACCTAGCTTTAAGACATTTCAAAGTGATCCTTATGACTTCATTGAATACTAGCAGTCCGTCCTAGCTTCGCGCGGGTGCAATGAAACCGCACCCGTTCAAGCCGGGTCGCTAGTAATAAATATAACCTATGTTATTTAGGGATAATGTAGCATTATAATGGTGAAAGAATTTTTTAAATCGGACCAGTTGTTTTTGAGTTTAATCGTAACATACAAAAATACAAATATTTCCTCTTTCTAATATGAGTATAGACAAATATTTTGTACGTGAAGAGTTCAGTACATCAGTTGTAATGTTAATACTATTCTGTGTTCCAGACAGTAGAACTAGGCGGTCGCCTCTGCATAGTCCTGCCTCAGTTAGAGGCGGTGACAGTGAGACTCGCGCAGGCGCGGTGGTTAGAAGATTCGCAACATCACAGAGACAATTGCAACTCGCTCACCCCCGCCGTGCTTAAGCAACTGTTGGCTAAGGCGGACGACTTGTTGCCTCATATTGCCATTGAGAACGAACGAGCGATATTGTACAAACTGCAAGGTTAGTTTCTGACTCGTTGGTTGCCGACTCGTTTACAGACGCATTGGTTAGTTTTACAACATCACAAGTGTAACTTCCTCACTCCCGGCGCGCTGAGGCAGGTATTAGCTCAGCATCAAAATAACATTTAGGCCATACTGAACAGTCAAAAATGTCCAATAGTAATTTTGGTGGACATTTTTTACACCCTAGTTTCTTGGTAAAAGAATCTTATAACAGGGTCATTCATTATCAACCTGACAAACTTAAGGGATAGGTTCCACACATAACTTTTTTTTATGTATATTTTGTCTTAAAAATCCCAAGTAAACAAAAAAAAAATCGATTACGTTTTTCCGCTCAATTATTATTTATAATTGTTGGGAATCGAGTTAAGCGACGTAATAATGAAATATTCGAGTGTGCGCGCCCCGTAGCGGGTCAAGGACACGCGCAGGTCAAGGACGCGCGGGTTATTGACCCGCGGTTCATTGACGCGCGGGTCACTGACACGTGCCGAGCGCTGCCTTTTCGATTTCTAACAAGGATGACTAATTGTTAAGCAGAATTACGTAACTTTTTTTTTAAATATAAATAAGAAACGTACAAGTATTTTGTTTTTTATGTGTGAACCTACCCCTTAAGTTTGTCAGGTTGATAATGAATGACCTTATATATATTTCCGCAGCGGAAGTTGAGGAATGGGAGAAAAGAGCTCAAGCAGTCCTCATAGACACCAGCAAATCGACCCTTGATGAAGAGAATCCTCAATACAGCACCATCGCTGAGCTGACGCAGCTGCTGGCGGAAGGGTCGGATATCGAAGCAGCATTGCCCTCCTACCATACTCTGCAGACTGCCATCACGCATGCTAAGGATTGGCTGAATAAGGTAAGGTCGAACTAGCCTTTGTTTCATGTACCTATCTACTGTCACAAATAAAAGTTTTTTCTTTCTTTCTTTCTTTGGCTTAGATTGAAACTTGACTTAATGATTGAAACTTGACTTAGTGTTGATTGAAACTTGACTTAATGATTGAAACTTGACTTAGTGTTGATTGAAACTTGACTTTGTGCCTAAAACTTAACTCTTCTTTAATTAGATTTCAACTCTCCGCAAATCTGACTCTACTCAAACTTGACTTCATTTAACTCTTTGCAAATTTGACTTTTCCCGAACATCTCTAAATCTCTTACATTAACATGACATTATTCTAATCTACTCCTCAATTCTAAAGCATATCTCCCTCCAGGTGGAAGAGATGCAGTCTAAAGACCTGTACCCCTACATGCACAGCGTAGAAGCCCTGGTGAAGAAGAGCCAGCAGCTGCCTCTAGCGCTGTACGAGAAGGACCAGCTGGCCGCAGCGCTGCACTCCGCTAAGGAGTGGAAGCGAGGAGCTGCAGAGATGTTCCTGAAGAAGGTTCCTCAGCATGAGAAGAAGGTTACTTGTTGTACTGATTTATAAATAACTAGCATTCCGTCCCAGCTTCGCGCGGGTGCAATGAAAACGCACCCGTGCAAAGCCGGGGCTGGTCGCTAGTAATAAATATAGCCTATGTTACTCAGGGATAATGTAGCATTCTAATAGTGAAATAGTTTTTTGAAATAGTTTTTGAGTTTATTTGTAACAAACAAAAATACACATCTTTCCTCTTTATAATTTTAGTAAAGATTAATTCAAAAAGATAAAAATGTGATGATACGCGGCGATGCAGTTGACACGTTTTTATTAAGATTTATTCAAAAAGTACTAAACCAATTTTGATAAAACATAAATGGTGGTCCCATTTCCCCTCTGACCTATCAAACAATAAAAGCAGAGAAATTGCGTAACATACATACAAAAAAAACCATACAGTCGAAAGATAACCTCCTTTTTGAATGTCAGTTAAAAAGTAAAATACATACTATGTGTATTATATCTATTTACTTATAATATATACTAAAATATAAGCTTTGCTTAGATTAGGCCTAGATGGCGTTAATAATGTCTCCCAATATTTATTATCCCGGAGCTTCGCGTAGTCACCATTTGGATAGGTGACCGCCAGGGCCAATTCGAAGACAGAAGACACGCTAATTAGTCGGTCCCGGCTTTTTCAATACCCAATACTCGATTTATTTATTGCTCTCATATGGTTGGTACATTTACAGTTGTTATATAAGGTCATTCATTATCAACCTGACAAACTTAAGGGGTAGGGTCCACACATAAAAAAAAAAAATACTTGTACTTTTTTTTTTCTAAACGTTTTTTTTTTATAAAATTAAAAAAAAATTACGTAATTCTGCTTCATAATTAGTTATCCTTGTTAGAAATCGACAAGGCAGCGCTCGGCACGTGTTAGTGACCCGCGCGTCAATGAACTGCGGGTCACTAACCCGCGCGTCCTTGACTAGGTGGTAGTATCACATATATTATGAACCCTACCTAACGAGTGAACTGATCTATGGTTCAAAATATATTTGTACAATCAAGAGTAGTAGAGTTCTCTGTGATAGAGCCCGTCTGTGGAAGGACTACCACCATACCTATTTCTGCCGCCAAGCAGTAATGCTCGCATTGCTGTGTTCCGGTGTGAAGGGTATGGTTTCCGGTGAAATTACTGGCACATGAGGCTTTCGATCTTAGCCTCAAGGTGGCAACCCGCGAGTGATACCTCTGGTATTGCAAGCGTCCATAGGCTGCGGTAACCGCTTACCATCTTGTGGGCCGTACGCTTGGTTGCCACTTCAGTTGTATAAAAAAAAAAAAAAAAAACAATGGATTGGTCTACTTGTAATACCTGGGTACCTTCTCTAGTTATTTCTCAACTTGTAGGGCGGGTGGGTGCCTGTCATCATAAGTTACTTGTTGATTGTTTTAGTATAATTAGTGTATCTAGTTAATTTACGATTGTATAAATAGGGCGACATAATCGCATTGTGATTAAGCTCATTAATAAAGAATAAAAAAAAAATATATATTATGAACCCTGTCAAAGTGTATGATAACATGGAGATAGGCCAAAGTTTAACAAAGTAGGAAGTAAGTTCAAAGTTGTTAGGACATGACAGAGGCCTTCGAGTGGTTTAAAAACTCTGTCACTAGTGTTGGCCACTGACTCATACGAACTTCTTAGTTCAGGCATTCGATTTCTGTTATCTTGATAACGATTTTGAAAACTAAAAACCTTTTATTAGCTAACACGATCTTGAGTATTTAAATAGAGTTAGTGCATTCGAGCCTGTTCCTGATGGTCTGATGGTATTATGTGTTTTATAAATAGTGTGAGTATTAAGGCGTTATTTTTTTTGTGCCTTTTCTGATGATGTTGATGATAATGTTGTATTGCAGAGCTGTGCGCAGACGCAGACGCAGTCGCAGGCGCAGGCGCACACGCTGCTAGAGGCGCTCTCCCCGCGCGTGTGCGTGGGTGGCGGGCGGCGGCGCGAGGCGGCGCTCTTCCTCGACCACTTCAACGAGGACTCCACGCCCACTGAGATCGTCGCAGCCTTCAAGCAGGCGGAGGCGAGGGAGCTGCAGGCTATCAAAGAACTCAGGTAACACAACACAACACACGACACTAATGTGAGTTATTCTAAAATATATTTATTCAATCATATCACAAGGATCATTTTGAAACGTCATAAAGCTAGGAATTTACGCCAGTTCCACGCGCCCCAATCTAGCCGGCTGGGTTCCTAACTTTTTTTGATTATCCCTTTTCATCATAAGCTTCAGTGTGGTGCCATTCGAACATTGTGGATTGTCCAGCATTTTTTTGTTTTTTTATACAACTGAAGTGGCAACCAAGCGTACGGCCCACAAGATGGTAAGCGGTTACCGCAGCCTATGGACACTTGCTATACCAGAGGTATCACTCGCGGGTTGCCACCTTGAGGCTAAGATCGAAAGCCTCATGTACCAGTAATTTCACCGGAAACCATACCCTTCGCACCGGAACACAGCAATGCGAGCATTACTGCTTGGCGGCAGAAATAGGTATGGTGCTAGCCCTTCCCCGGACGAGCTCTATCACAGAGAACTCTACTACTCTTAAGATCATTTAATTTCTGATAAAAGCCTTCAAATATTAAATGTGTAGCATCCTTCCTATGTTAAATTGATTATAGTGAGTGAATGTTTGTGTGTGCTTGTGCAGGACGCGCAACATGCGCAAGGACGTGCGCGCGGCGCCCGCCACCAGCGTCACCTTCTGCGTCTGCCAGAAGCGGCAGTACGGCGTCATGACGCAGTGCGAGCTCTGCAAAGACTGGTTCCACGGTCAGTACTTAAAGTACACTTTTCTTATTTATTTGTAATATTATTGGTAGGTATAGTTCTCACGGCGGATCTCGGCCGTCGTGAAATTAGCCGTTTCGATGCGCAATGGAGCTTTTTCCAACTATATTGTCTTTGCGCATCACAAACGGCTAACTTCACGGAAGCCTAGATCCGCTGTGCGAACTATACACATTTTAATTTAATAATTAAGAACTTTATTTAGTGGTTGTCGAGTTATAGAATAAGAAACATCCACACAAACAAACTAACAAACTAACAAACAAACTAACAAACAAACAAATATCCAAATACTTTAATTCGACGACCGATGTGGCGCAGCGGGTGCAGGTTGCCTGCGACGCAGAGGTTGCGGGTTCGATTCCCGCCTCGGGACAAATGTTTGTACGATCTACAAATATTTGTTCCGGGTGTTCTGGGTGTTTTCTATGTATAATAAAAAATATCTATCTATGTATTGTATTGTATTAAATATATATCAGTCATCTAGTACCCATAATACAGCTCTGTTTAACAGCAGCTTACCTTGGGCTAGCTAGATGATGCTGTGTGGATTGTCCAGCATTATTTATAAAAAAAATAAAAAAAAATAAAAAAAAAAATTGTTCCGGGTGTTCTGGGTATTTTCTATATATAATAAAAAAATATCTATCTATGTATTGTATTGTATTAAATATATATCAGTAATCCCCCATAATACAGCTCTGTTTAACAGCAGCTTACCTTGGGGCTAGATGATGCTGTGTGGATTGTCCAGCATCATTTATTATTTGTATTTAATATGAGTGTGATTGTTATCCCCAGCATCGATCTCCAAAAGCGCTCGTGACGTCGATCAACGAAGTTAAGTACTGTTCCGCGTACTCACCATTCGGATGGTTGACCGACACTGGAAATTTCAACTGAGCGCTGCCGTGCTTCAGAGGGCACGTTAAGCAGTCGGTCCCAGCTTTTTCACAATTGTTAGGCCATGACAGAGGCCTTCGGGCGCGGCCTAGAAACTCTGTTACTAGAGTTCCAACACTATACTAAAAAACCATAGTAGGCAGGTACACATAAAAGTAGATAGGTAGATAGGGAATGCTGTGTTATGAATGTCAAAGCCCAAAATTAAGCAGTCGGTCCCTGTGGCCACGAGAGAGGCCTTTGGGCAGCATAAAATCTCTGTCACCAGAGTTGGCCACTGACTCATACAAACTTACTTATTTTATTTTTATTTTACTTAGCCTGCCTTTTTTTTTTTGTTAACGGGGAGGAATCTAATTCCAGACATCCCGTCGCATAAGGGTACGACGGGGGTGTGTGAGGTTGACGCACTCGACGACTCACTAAACCATCCCCGGTGGCCAGCCTCGATGCATGCCAAGGGGCTGCACGGTCCCCTAGGGCTATCAGTGGTGCCCCTTTCGCATCGCGCTCAAAGCACTTCCCGGGCGTAACAAAAGTCAGCCCCAGCACCTCGCAGTGCTGCAGCAGCATAGGGCCACCCCTGTGCTACCGCCCTTCCCGGGTTACTTAGCATGCCTAACATTCCGTCTGTTTTGTGGTCAGCCCATCAACAAATCAAAACTTCGTTGATCTGTTAGTAACAACTTAGCTACGTCACGAGCGCTCCCGGGATAAAAGTATGTCCTATTCCCGTTCATTTGTAGTAATCTATAAACTTTCTTACTTTTTTGCATGTTTCCTCAATGTAATTCCTGTGTTCATGATCTACATATATCTGTATCCGCAGCATCGTGCATAGCGCAGGCGCGCGACGACCGCGAGGAGTCCCCGGACCGCGAGGGCTTCCCCGGCGCTGACTCCAAGTTCCTCTGCCCCGACTGCGTGAGGACCAAGCGCCCGCGCCTCGACAGGATCCTCGCCCTACTCGTGAGACTTATTATTATTATTCCTTTAATACAATGGCAACCAAGCGTACGGCCCACAAGATGGTAGTTACCGCAGCCTATGGACGCTTGCAATACCAGAGGTTTCACTCGCGGGTTGCCACCTTGAGGCTAAGATCGAAAGCCTCATGTGCCAGTAATTTCACCGGAAAACAAACCCTTTACACCGGAACACAGGAATGCGAGCATTACTGCTTTGCGACAGAAATAGGTATGGTGATAGTACTTCCCCGGACGTGTTCTATCACAAACTCTGCTACTTTTAAGACTTATCACTTACTAGCTGTTGCCCTCGACTTCGTTCGCGTCCAAATCGGGATCCAAACTTTTTCCGGGATAATAGCCCATGTGTTATTCCAGGACTTAAGCCATTGTTATTCGAAATTTTATCACATCGTTTAAATCGACACGGAGATACGCGGTAACAAACATTCATACACACAGACTTGAGTATTTATAATATTCATCATCATCATCATCTACAGTCCGATGCTGGACGACCAAAGTTCCTATAATCAATTTTCGGATGACACTCAGTTAACGCCTTACTCCATCTTTTTTTTCCACCCCGCAATTTTTTTTATGTCAGCAAGTGACAAGACAATCAAGGCGCCTACCTGATGTTAAGCACCACGCCTGACTATTACAGATGCAGTGCCACCCAAAGCTTAAAGTTTTTAAGTGTTTGCGTGGCACTGCACTGCGCTTATCACCCCGAGACATTGTTGTCTCTTTCGCCAGTAATTTCACTTGCTATAGTGCCCTTCAAACCTAAACACTGTAATGCTTGGACACTACTGCTTGGAGGTAAAATATCGGAGTCCTACCACCAGGAAAAAAAATATAAGTAGGATTGATAAGTATAATTGTAATGGTGGTTATAAGAGGTGTGGTTGTGGGCAGGTGTGGCTGCAGAAGCTGCCGGTGCGGCTGGCGGAGGGCGAGGCGCTGCAGTGCGTGACGGAGCGCGCCATGGCGTGGCAGGACGCGGCGCGCGCGCTGCTCGCCCACCCCGCATCCACCCCCGCACCCGCACCCGCACCCGCACCCGCACCCGCACCCGCCCAGCACAAACATCAGGTAAACACTAATGGCCCGCTTACACGCTTGCCAAGCCTTCACAAGCCTTCACAAGCACAAACGTATAAACACCGTGTCATTCTGTTCGTACTTCTTATGTCTGTTCTGTGCCCTAAGGGCCGTAAGATCAATTGTGGTTTAAACCATAAGAGAGAGACCATTTTTTTCTCTACCTACCTTTGAGGTTGGCAGGCAGAAAATGCTGTTAGCATTAAGCCCACCTTTTGTACTGTATATTCTGTGCAATAAAGAATTAAATAAATAAATAAATAAAGAGAGTTTAATATCCGGTCTCCGATTAACTCATAAGATCAATGGTAGATAATCGACCATGGATAGTTTAAACTATCGATTAAAATAAACTCGGCCCAAGGTAGGGTTAAACCTCTAATCATAGGTTAAAGCTTCAATATTGACGTATATTTCAATATGGCTGCCTGCCTGACAGCTGTTTGTTTTTTCTTGTAAAGTTGTAGTATAATATTTTGTGGTTCTATAATTACATCAAGTCTATTATATTGTAATAAAACATTTTATAAGTTACTCTGATTCACATAACGAATTATGGCATAATAAAACATCAGAAAATACGATCGACGCTCACTGACACAAACTTCTTCTTCTTCTTTTACTTGCATAGCAAGACAAGATGTCAATGTGAATATTGTCAAATGTGTCAAACTGACTATTTATTGCCATTATTTTCATTAAGGAATGAACGAAATTGGAGAATGTTGCCATGTGTTTAGAGTTAATCGAAGTTTATCTAATCTGCTCATATTTTCAATTTGATCTTACGACAATAGATCAAATTTGATCGAAGATCATAAAATCCATAGTTTAAACTGCTTTTGATCTTACGGGCCTAACGGAGTTAAACAGGGGATTATATTTTGAATATAAATATGCCAAGTCAAACGCAATAGCAGAAACAACTTCCACGTCTGCCATGCTTGTCGGTTCAGAAAAGACTAATGCACTTCCAAGCGTGTAAATGGCATCCAAGCGCTTGCAAGGGCTTGCACAGGCTTGGAGCTTGTGGAGGCTTGGCAAGCATGTAAACGCCCCATTACTTAACGACAATGGTGCGGGTAATGCATATACCAAAAGTGGATTGGAGAGTTAATGATGGACAGTACTCGTAGGTTGCTTAGTTTTATGATACAAAATGGTTCTGCCTACGGGTTCTGTCCAGGGTTTCCGCGCACGGCTTTGCCCTTGGCCTCGGTTTCTGCCGACAATTTCCGGCCACGGCCTCAGACCCATAATCTTAGCCCACTTTCTGCCTACGGTGTCTGCCCAGGGCTCTTGCCTACGGAGGTCGTCGGTTTCTCCCGACGGCTTCAGCTGATGGCTTCTCTTGCGTAAATAAAGTACCAAGATAAAATGTATCCTATATTTAAAACCAGGTTTTAAAAAGAATAATAATTAATAAATAGTGCTGGACAATCCACACAGCATCATCTAACACCAAGGTAAGCTGCTGTTAAACAGAGCTGTATTATGTATACTAGATGACTGATATATATTTAATACAATACATAGATAGATAATTTTTATTATATATAGATCGTACAAACATTTGTCCCGAAGCGGGAATCGAACCCGCAACCTCTGCGTCGCAGATAGGTTATAATTTATATATGCACCACACAAAATGGACTCTTCCTATAGACCCTACTACCAGCTAAAAAAACCTTATTTTAGTTCTGTCAACCTTACAATATGTTTAATATTTAATAAAATAGATAGATAGATAGAAAACTCTTTATTGTACACCACAAAAGAAAATTAAAAACAGAAAAATAATAATTATATACAATGTTTAACAGTGAAGTACAATGGGCGGCCTTATCGCTGTGAGCGATTTCTTCCAGGCAACCTTTGGATGGACAGAAACTTGTTAGAATGAAATGGGACGGTGCCAAAACAAAAAGAGAAGAATAAATAATTATTTACATAAAGTGCATAAGATAATAAATTTACTTATACTAAAGTATAATATAATATTTATATATATATTTATGTATTTATATATATAAGACAGCCAGGCTTAAGTGGGACTGGGCAGGCCACGTTAGCAGAATGTATCCAGAAAAGTGGGCTCATGTAGTAACACCATGGCTGCCTGAGGATGGAAGGCGACGTAGGGGTCGGCCGCGAAAGCGCTGGCGTGATGACCTTGACGTTTTTGATGTAGACTGGTGGGATATTGCCAAGGACAGAGATAGATGGAAGGAATTGGGGGAGACCTCTGCTCAGCAGTGGGACACAATAGGTTGAAAAAAAAAAAAAAAAAAAAATTATTAATATATAAATATAAAATAGTGTATAAAATATATAAATACATATAAGTACATACAAAATATATACATAAATAAGTTCCAAAAATGTTAGCATTGTGACAAGAAGTGATCAAGCAATAACTTTTTGAAAATAGAGAGGGATTTTGCTTTCCTGATGTTATGAGGGAGAGTATTCCACAAGCGGATGGCTTGTACCGTGAAAGATTTTTCATAAAAAGTTGAAGTGTGTACAGGAGTTTTAAGCTGCAAAGTTTCAGAAGAACGTAAAGTACGAAGATTAGATTGATCAAGGTATTCAAAACATTCTTTGAGATAGGGAGGAGTAGAAGGGATAAATAGGACACTGTACAAGAGGGTAAGGATATGAGTATTCCTGCGAAAGCGGATGGGCAACCACTTGAGCTTGTTACGAAAATCGGAAATATGGTCATATTTGCGAAGGCCAAATATGAAAAATACCGGTTGACATAACTAATTTACCCCTAAAAAAGTTTACACAGAAGCTAAAAGTGTTCTTGACTGAAAAATATTTTTATAGTGTAAACGATTTTTTAAACTATAGTGTAAAATAATAATTTAATTTTTAAAACTTGACATTTTTATTATTATATAACTTGACATACTACTAACTAATCATTCTAAATTCTCGTTGTGTTCTTTCTAAATTGTATTTTTATTTTAAATTTGCATTTTTGCATGCCGAGTTAAACGGTGAAGTGTGTGACACTTATACTTAAGTAAACAATAAGACCCTATGTAACCATACTTCTAGCAAAATAAATCATTTCATTTCATTTCATTATGCTTATCAATAAAGGGGTTATAATAAATGTTTTAGTGTCTATTCAGTTGATCTGAATCTTTAGTGTGCAGGCGCCTTTAAATATGTATACAGTTTAAATATGTAATTTAATAACTAATAACAGCATCCAAAGGTTGTCTGGTAGAGATCGCTACTAAGCGATAAGACCGCCCATTGTTATACCTATGTATTGTTAAACTGTTTCTGTCAAAATATTATTTTATGGTAACAATAAAGTATTTTCTATTTTTTTTTTTTATTTCACTAAGGTATCTTATTATCTTTCAGGCGAGCAGAGAAAAAGCTGACAAATTGAACGCGGAACTCAAAAAAGCCACCGGACGCGGCCACGACAGTATGTCGCAGAACCCAAGGTCAGTATTAATAAAGTACTTCATCAACATCAACATGACAGCCTTCTGGTGTTCTCACTGTTAGGACACTAGCATGCTCTCGGGCGAGAGTGATTAGGTCTTAATCCACCACGCGGACCCAATGCGCATGTCTTTCGATTTTTTAGTTCTTGGATATGGCTTTCCTCACGATGTTTTCCTTCACCATATGAGAGCATTGGCATTGCGCATATAAATCTTTTGAACAGAAAAATCAATTGGTACACGACCGGGTTTGAACCAGTGACCTTAGGATCGGAAGGCGGGGACACTAAGACCACCAGTGCCCTAAATCTATACTTATATTGTAGAGAGGAAAGATTTATATTTTTGTATGTTACGAATATACTCAAACTACTGGTCCTCTGCTTAACAAAAAAAAAGCCAGGACCTAACGTTCCCTCCGAAGCACGGGAGCGCTCAGTTGAAATTGTCACTAGCGGTCACCCATCCAAATGATGAGTACGCGGAACAGTGCCTAACTTCGTTGATCTGCTAGGAACAAGTTAGCCAGCTACGTCACATGGTACATTTTTTTTTATACAACTGAAGCGGCAACTAAGCGTACGGCCCACAAGATGATAAGCGGTTACCGCAGCCTATGGGCGCTTGCAATACCAGAGGTATCACTCGCGGGTTGCCACCTTGTATTGTTACATGATCCTTGAGTGACATAGGCTATATTGGTTCAGGCCGCTAGTAATGTATAATGGTGTTCCAGGTCGTCGGCGTGCGTGGAGCACGCGTACAGCGCCACGCCTCGCTCGCCGGGCGCGCGCCTGTCGCCACACGCGCTGCAGAAGCTGGAGGACCTCATGCTGGAGGGAGACCTGCTCGAGGTGTGTGCTGTCTCACTCTAGCTCTTTAACGCGATCGCTATAACACAACTATTGGATTATTACATATCTCTTGACTGCAAACCTACTCTATTTCATATAGGAAGGGTGCTGATAGAATATAATAGAATATATCTTTATTGTACGTATACCTAAGAAAATGAGTAGAGGCAGAGTAATAATTAGAACAAATAAGTGGTATAATAAATAAATAAATAAATAATGCTGGACAATCCACACAGCATCATCTAGCCCCAAGGTAAGCTGCTGTTAAACAGAGCTGTGTTATGGGTACTAGATGACTGATATATATTTAATACAATACAATACATACATAGATATTTTTTATTATACATAGAAAACACCCTGAACACCCGGAACAAATATTTGCAGATCCTACAAACATTTGTCCCAAGGCGGGAATCGAACTCGCAACCTCTGCGTCGCAGGCGGACCTTCGCCCACCGCGCCACATCGGTCGTCAAATATATAATGGGTGGTCTTATCGCTTATAAGCGATAGATTTGATAATTTATATCAATAGTTTATAGTTTAAATTGCAAATTGAAACAAACTAATGATACATTTATAAATTGTGATTAATTGTTTATATTTTTTAGCTCCATTCTTATGTAACATAGACTATAGCGTCAAATTTAACATTGTTTTTTTTTAATAGGTTCTCAAAACTGGTTATTATATTTATTTATTTATTTTATATTTATTCAAAAAAACAATGTAAGCGTTTACAGACAGGTCTAAAGTACCCTAACTTTACAATAACAAAAATATGTCAGACCAAATACTCTCACATCAAGATTAAAAATGTCACTAATTTTAGTTTAAATAAAATTCAAACTAAATTAAAAATCTAAAATCTATATAATACACAATATAATAATAAAATCTAGAATGCATTCTTAAAATATAGGTATAAATGTTTTACAACCTTTTAGATGTGAACACAGCATGCAAAAAATAATTGAAATGTGGTCAACATTTAAATACTATAATATAGTTTTCAAGAGTACATATATTTTCCAAGAGTCAATTGAATTTGGGATGAAATCGGAATTGTCATTGGATTCAAGAGTAGGGCACCTAAGCTTGGCTAGAATGAATGCATACCCATTTATAAACTTACTTAGATTGGATTCGACCAAACTTGAATAAGCACTATTCTCCAAATAAATCGTAGTCTGCGGGAGAACAAATCGATGTGTCCTGAGGATGTCCCGTGAGGAGGATTTTTTTTTAATTTAATAATTTGTAGATATGCGTGGTAGTTACCTGGTGGGAAGATTCTTCAGCAAGTGTCCGTCTTGGCAGTACCACCGCAGTGCCAGATATTACACTTCCAAACTGTGTTTAGCTTTGAAGGGCACTTTAGCAATTGATATTACTGGGCGAATGAGATTTAATAACAACGTCTCGGGGTGATGAGCGCAGGGCAGTTCCACGCAGAACTTAAAATGATCTGACGACCGATGTGGCGCAGCGGGTGTAGGTCCGCCTGCGACGCGGAGGTTGCTGGTTCGATTCCCGCCTCGGGGCAAATGTTTGTACGATCTACAAATATTTGTTCCGGGTGTTCTGGTTATTTTTTATATAATAAAAAATATCTATCTATGTATTGTATTGTATTAAGTATATATCAGTCATCTAGTACCCATAATACAGCTCTGTTTAACAGCAGCTTACCTTGGAGCTAGACGATGCTGGGTGGATTGTTCAGCATTATTTATTTAAAGAAAAAAATAATGTTGAAAGGTGGCACTGCATCTGGTATGGCGAGTTGGCCGTCTTGTTACTTGATGACATGAAGTAAAAAGATATAGTGGTTGTTGTGTGTTGCGCAGGTGGTCCTGGAGGAGCAGCAGGCGGTGTGGGGCGTGGTGCGCGGCGCGGGGCGGCAAGGGGCGCGCGTGCTGGACGCCGGCCGGCGCAAGCGAGCCCGCGCCCGCGCCCTGGCCCGACCTAAGCACCATCCGCCCGCCAAGCGCACCAGGCCCGCAGGTGACACCTCCCACCGACCTCATTTTTATTTATTTCATATTATCTAATACAATCACGCCTCACACACACAAACACAACACACACACATACCCTTACTCGTACCATTTTGTCACTCTACCACTCTGTGGACTTCCCTCTGTGATAACCTGACTCTTAAGATACTGGAAGGAACACGGAAGTCCACATGCACACACCCCCTCACAAACACACACATGCACCCACACACCATCACACAACATCACATACACACACACGCCTCTCCCTTACATCTGTCACAGATACACACATTTTTACGGAACAATTATGCTGTTGTTTTGAAGCTGCATTGTTGATTAACTCATTTTTGATTATATAGGTTTCCTTTTTCTTTTCATTTCTATTATATAAGTGAATACACTCGTAAGTAAAACTATTTAGACCAGAAAAACGTATTATATTTCGATGGGAGAAGCCTGGGTTTCTAAAACACATCATCATCACTGGCCTTTACATCTATTACGGATGATTTACGTGGCGTCAGGTTAAGGAACATCCAGAGGTTGAACACTTTTGTTCATGACTAAACAGGCCTATGCGGGAGTGGCAGCTTCGACCGCATACTTTACAAATGAAAGACCCCGGGGATGTTATTGGGTTTGCGGCGCGTTGGTGACGTTTAGCCCTCTTGTGAGCTAAATGGTCGAGCCAGGCGTTATCGTGAGCGACGACACCGTCAGCCACGGTTTTTCTCCAGTTTTTTTTTTTTTTTTTTTCTAAAACACAGTTTTACTAGTTATCATGTACCTAATATTCCTGTGTCAAATAAATAAATACAAACTTACTCGCTCTTCTCCTCCTCTCGTCCTCGTCCTTCCCTTCACTCTTTATACATTTTTAAGACCCTGTAGGGCCCTAAAAATCTACAAAGGTTAGGGCTTTGTAGGGCTGCTAATGTTTCGAAGACATAAGCAGCCTTAGCCAGGTGAATTTACGCCAACTCCACACGCCCCTAGAAGAATCTGGCAACAAACTCGGCTGGGTTCCTAGCTTTTTTTTGATGATCCCTCTTCATCATAAAGCTACGGTGTGGTGCCGATCGAACTAGTATTCAGTATTCAGTAGGTTTATTCACAAAAGATATGGTACATTTTTACATTAGGTGGAAAATAGGCTTATCCCAAGGAAATATAAAAAAGAAAAATAAATTAAGAGCCAAGTTCATTATCAATACACGCTACACTTGATGATAAACATACTAGCCTCTATTCAATAAACATTACAAATTGTAAAATACAAATATTATCTACAATGTTACGTGCGTTTCTTGCAATTACCAAGTAATCTTTATTTATTTATATTTATTTATATAGACGACCGATGTGGCGCAGCGGGCGCAGGTCCGCTTGCGACGCGTAGGTTGCGGGTTCGACTCCCGCCTCGGGACAAGTGTTTGTACGATCTACAAATATTTGTTCCGGGTGTTCTGGGTATTTTCTATATATCTATAATAAAAAATGTCTATCCATGTATTGTATTGTATTAAGTATATATCAGTCATCTAGTACCCATAATACAGTTCTGTTTAACAGCAGCTTACCTTGGGGCTAGATGATGCTGTGTGGATTGTCCAGCATTATTTATTTATTTTGATATTGTCAGTAGGTGCATCAGGATCTGCGTCGTCCGCTAAACCGTCGACCTCTTCCAAGCGCGGCGGCGCCACCACCACTAACTATCTCAACAGGAAACAGGTACCTTTACAATTATTTACAACGAGCTGACCCGCGCGACTTCACCCACTTTTTTGCAGTTTGTATGCTATTTCTCAGGAACAGTCAATTTTTCCGGGATAAAATTCATGTTGCCTATCTGTTATTCCAAATTTCATCACAATCGGTAAAGTCGTCACAGAGATATGTGGTAACAAACATACATACAGACTTTCGAATTTATAATATTAGTAGGTCTAGCTGTTGCCTGCGACTTTGTTCGCGTGGAACCCGGGAACCGTACATTTTTCCGGTATTAAAAGTAGCCTATGTTTTATTCCCGGTCATTATTTATGTTTTGAATTTCATCCAAATCGGTTCAGTGGTTGTCGAGTTATAAATAAATAAATAAAGTTTTATATCAGGCATCAATTGATAAGTAACAGATCTTAATTTACTTAACCTACCGCCCATATAAATATATACCTTAACATACATAAAAGTGCACACTATTTAGCACGGATTGTCTGCGCCGTGTTACGCACTGTCTCGGTGTCACGCAGGCGCCCGGAAGCTGTACATCACAACCTTCGGCCAAAACTCTGGGATCCATGAAGGTCGAAAGACGGGCAGTCGGTACTCGCTAAAGAGGAAAAAATATCCAAACTTTCACATTTATAATTTATTAGTGTGATTAGTGTGACTACCTACACACTGCCCCATACCATGAACTCTTAAAGCTATTCAAATTAGGACCTAAACTGAATTGTCAAAAAATGTTGTACCATGAAATTAATAATTATTGAAGTCAGGGTCTATTGGCTAAAGGTATCGACAGAATATCAGCGCCTAGCTTCTTCCTAGTGGCGAGGCACAATGCTGAGTCGACGCCTTTTTGCTGTTGTGCCACACAAGTACATGACAGCGTCAATTGTTGCTGTTACGAGTACTGCTGATTTTCTTCTTTTTTTTGTATGTACTGTATATGTGTGTCTTAAAAGCAAATAAAAATATGTCTATGTCTATGTCTATGTCTATGTCATGGTATAATTGACAATTCAGTTTAGGTCCTAATTTGAATCGCTCTAAGAGTTCATGGTAAGGGGGCTGGTGCTTCAACTATGCGTATAATAAACCTTCCTTTAATTATAGTTCGCACAGCGGATCTAGGCTTCCGTGAAGTTAGCCGTTTGTGATGCGCAAAGACAATTTAGTTTGAAAAAGCTCCATTGCGCATCGAAACGTCTAATTTCACTACGGCCGAGATCCGTTGTGAGAACTATACTATCTTGTTATTAATCGCTTTAGAATCCGTTGCGGTACATAAAAGATCTAAGCGTATAATATAATACTGTTACTGTTACTGTTAGCCTACTGGATCCCAGTGTTGGGCAAAGGCCTCCCTCCCATTCCTCCAGGATTTGCGATCCTGGGCAGTTGTTCGCCAGGCTTTGTCATATGTGTCGATCTCATCGCGCCACCTTCTACGACGCCGGCTCGCTGTGTCAGGGCTCCACTCTGTGGTAATCTTTGCCCACAGCTCCTCCGGCATGCGAGAGACATGGCCAGCCCAATCCCACTTGAGCTTGGCCGCTTTTACAGCAACATCTGCGATCTGAGTTTTGGAGCGCAGCCAAGTGTTTCGGATATGGTCTGTTAGCTTTACACCCAAAATGCTGCGTTCCATCGATCTCTGACAAACCCTAATATAATACTAAGCAACAAATTACATTTAACAGGTAATACAATGGGCGGCCTAATTACTCATACGGATATCTGCCTGGAGAGTGATGTTTACAGAAATAAATGTATGTTACTGTCTGTTTGTCAGGGCCTGTCGTCGGCATCGGGGCTGATGATGCGGAAGCACTATATGGCGAGGCAGGAGCGCCGGAAACGAGGAGTGGCCACCAGGCACAGGGGTGAGTATTTTTCACAGTTACTTGTTTACATAATTGTACTTTTTTTGTTTTTATATCAGCAAGTGACAAGACAATCAAGGCGCCCACCTGATGTTAAGCACCACGCCTGACTGTTACAGATGCAGTGCCACCCAAAGCTTAAAGTTTTATTGTGCTTCCCTGCTTTGGTGGGAACCTAAAGCGGTTGGTCCAGGCTTTTTCAAAGCTGTTGCCATTAGGCGGCCTATTAACTCCGTCACAAGATTATAATATCCCAAAAATTATTTAATATTATTTAAATAATTTTTGGGATATTGTAATCTTTAGTATTCCCTAAGTGTGATTGTTAACGCTATAAAAACAAAAATATTTCGTCACAAGAGTTAACCTCTGACTGAGTAATATAATTAGAGATGTTTACTTATACAGGGTCGAGTCGCGGCGGGGGCAGCGGCGCAGGCGCGCGGGCCGCGGCAGATAGCAGCGGCTCCTCCATGTCCTCCGCGGAAGACGAGGACGACTGCGCCGCCGTCAACTGTCTGCGACCCACTGGTATGCTTATTGTTTTATCACGATCAGTCTTGTGTTCCCAATGCTGGGATACTAGCCTATATCTTTGTTGTCGAACGTAACTACCAGACTAAGAAAGAGGATGGACAGTTTTGTGTGTTAATAGTTAAGATCTACCCGCTAAGTCTTCAGTTCTCCCGTGCTCAGAAATCATTTTTAATATTAACGGCTATTTACTACTTGATTTTGTCATATATACTGAACATAAATGAAAAATTCAAGTATTAAAAATGATTTCTAACCACTATAGTTTCAACTCTTCAGTATGATTTTCGTATGAATATCATAAACTTTGGTATACCATGTGGTGTCCACTACAGAAACATATAAGCAAATAAGTTGGACGATCCACAGGCAAAGAGGTAGACTGGGTGCAGTGCGACGGCGGGTGCGACGAGTGGTTCCACATGCACTGCGTGGGCGTGATCAAGGGCACGCTCGGCGAGAACGACGACTACGTGTGCGGCTCCTGCGCCAACGACAACAAGCAGTGACAGCGCCGGCGCCGGCAAGCTGCCCTGCTAGCGACTCTTCAACAACACCTTATTGTAAAGAAAGGACCTTATTGTGACGTTCTTGTAAACATATATTGTAAAAAGATGACGTTATTGTAAACAGGACGTTATTGTTAACAGATGGTGTTATTGGAAACAGGTGGCGTTACTGTAAACCTATGACGTTATTGTAAACAGAACGTTATTGTAAAGAAAGGACGTTATTGTAAACAGAACGTTATTGTAAAGAAAGGACGTTGTTGTAAACAGATGGCGTTATTGTATAATAGCACGTATTCACAAAGGACGTCATTGTAAACAGTGGTTTGGGGCAGTTGTGAACAAAGGACGTTAGAGTAACAGTGATTTGAGGCACTTGTGAAAAAAAGACGTTATAGTAACAGTGTTTTGCGGCACTTGCGAACAAAAAACGTTATTCTAAGAAAGTGATGAAGATAAATGATGAAGATGGTAAGCAACCGACCTATGAACTTTATAGCAACGGGCGTTATTGCTAAGGTTTTAGACGCTGTTATAAGTAGCGTGAGCCTCATTGCTGAACAATATAACTGGTAAATGTGTAGGCGTTTGAAAAGAAACACTCGTTGAGAACTGTCGACACGCGACGCGACGGCGTTATTGTAAACAAATGGCGTTATTTTAATCAAATAGCGTTATTGTAAACAAATGTCGTTATAGTGACCAAATGGCGTTATAAAATAGCGCTCTTGTAAGCAGATGTGTGGGCTAATAAGCAGTGAAAATGGACCGTAAGCGGCAACTTTAGATCTATATGGTGAGCGTTTTTGTAAACCGTTGTTTGAGCGCTGTTTTAAGCAGTTTAATTGGCTTACAATGGCAGAGTTAATGGTGATTTTGACACTATTTATGTGCCCCAGCTGTGAAGATGGACACTAATTGTGTGGTGTGTTTTAGGTAAAGTGGATCAGGTTATGAATATAAAGATGAAGGTATCAGCTCAAAATGTCACTTCAGGTGGTCTTTGAACCGGATTAACGCCATGAGAGAATTAGTCGGTCATAAATAAGAGAATAAATGTAACAAAACAAAAAAACTACAGATTTTGAATGTAATGTCATATATTCAACAAACCATCAAACAAAAATCTTTTAAAGGCTAAGTAACCTAAGTACCCACCTTTTGGTGTCAAATGGTAAGGACAAATGTGGAGATTGGAAGTAAGAAGTTATTAGGACTCTTAATAAATGAGACGTTTACGTCAAAAACATATAATTATATACTATGGTTGTATATATCATTGTAATTATAATGTAGAAGAGTTTGGGTTGGATATTACGGAAAGTGTATTTTGATAGTGAATTGGGTTACGAAAGAGTTTTTATATGAAGCAAGTGACAGATGACTTTGATGTTTGTCATGTCACATGACAGCTGTCAAAGCTTCATGGGATACGGATAGTAATTCGATGTGATAATCTCGTTTTAAATAAACGATATGTGCTAATGAGAATAAATGAACACAGGATGAAGATGCCTTTTCAAACGTCGTGCTATAATATAGCGAGCATTATGATATATCGCGCAGTTAATCTGGATTTTTTAAAACAGCATTAATTCTTACTTAAGCGTTTTACCGGTTCGGCATTGTTCGTCTTTAGTTCCGAAATGATATGGCTACTTTAAGAAAAGCAATGCAACACGACTAATCGTGCCGCGGTATTCGCATACATCTGAATAAACCTTTCAATGACAGTTACTGTTGTAACTAATTCTAATTTAACGACTAAAGTGGCAACCAAGCGTACGGCCCACAAGACGGCAGAAATAGGTATGGTGGTAGTTCTTCCCCGGACGAGCTCTATCACAAAGAACTGTATTACTCTTCTTGACATTTTGATTCTGTTGATTTATTGATCTGAATGAAATATATACCAGATGAAGATATAAGTTATAGCTCGTCGTTTGAACCCGGCTTTATATAAAATGAACTAACAGAATATATCAAAATAATATATTAAATTAAATAATATACCTAATGTTTTTAACCTCTGGATGTTGTACACAAGTTAAGTATATGGTCAAATTACCTAAATCACAAGAATAATGACTTTAATCGCAATGAAGTTATGTGTGTTTACGGTTTTAACTTACGGCAAGGACACACTTGACTCACGCACGTAACGAACACAACGCGTTATGACATGATGACGTTATACTATAATAAAAAGCGTTAAATTACTGACTGACTGACTTACAATCAACGCACAGCCTAAACGGTGCTCTTGAAACTTTCTAACTTAATAAAATCATTCTCATACATACAAAATAATAGAAGTACATTTTTTTTAAATGTTAAGTATACAACTTATTTACAAATAATAAAGTCAATTTATAGATCTTAGAGATTTTTTTACGGAAAGTTCTACTAAAACAATCGCTATAAAATGACAATGGCTTAGTCGCAGAATGATCACTTTCAGACTATCGGTATTCGGCCAACACTAACGGCATAGTCATTGTTGTTCAAACGATTGTTAGTAGCATTGAAGCCCAGTTCAGATCGCTGGTTTGTTTATGAGCACTTAGTTTATTGACCTGGGTTAATCAGGATTGAAATTTTGAAAATATCGCAAATCTTTCCGGGTCGGTTCTAAACCAATCGCTTCAAAATGACAATGGCTTTGTCGCAGAATGACTATCGGTATTCGACCAACACTAATGGCATAGCCATTGTTGTTTAAACTATTAGTTAGTAGAATTGGAGCCCACTTCGCTGGTTCTTTCTTGACCAATCAATAGTTTATTGGCTTGGGTTAAGCAGGATTAAGCTTTGAAAATATCGCGTTTTAAGAAAAAATACCATGACCATGATATTTTTCAAGAACCAAGCTTTTTCATATAAAGTAAAGGGTCTAGATGTCATATTGCGTGACGTACGTTGCGTACGTTTGAACAGTATATATCTTACCTTACTCTATGAAGTTATTAAATGTGTCTTTACGCAGTAAATTAATTGTTGTTGGTGTTACTTAATGGAAAACAGGTGTTTAAAGTATAAACTAAGATGTTAGACAACCCTTAGGGCTTGGTCACAGTGAACGCGCGGAAGCGGGAGCAGGCGAGCAAGCGAGGTCAAACAACCAACCCACAAATAACTTATAACCACACACAGCAAAATATCTATCTGTTAGGTAGATATTTTAGTAGAAAACAGATTTATTTATATATTTGATTAGATAAATTTAGTTAATCAACGTTCCGCGCTGTCGTCATTTGGATGGGTGACCGCCGGTGACATTTAAACCTGAGCGTTTCTGAGGGCTCGTTTTAAAAGCTTTACTTAGTTTTGACTAGATTTATTTAGGTTTACTTTCCGCCTTATGGCCTAAACTAATATAATAAAATCCAATTCGAGAAAAATATATTTTTTTAGTTGCAGCAACTGCTGCACCATAAAATATTTTGAAGAGTCAGGACATAGGGTATCTTGATACATACTGTACATAAACTAAAGTAAAGTAAAAAAATATATTTATTCAGTAATATCACATGGATCATTTTGAAACGTCTTAAAGCTAGGTGAATTTCCACCAGTTCCACGCGCCCCGGCCTAGAAGAATCTGGCAACAAACTCTGCTGGGTACCTAGCTTTTGAAAAGCTTTAGTGTGGTGCCGATCGAACTAGGTGAGGCTCGTGCCAAGAATATAAGTACACAGTAAGGTACTTATTTATAATCATGCTATAAAACTCTGAAATCTGACATCGTCGTTCATTGCCATAAGACAAGGCAAGACAATACTTAACAAGCTGCTAAAATTACAGGTTATTTTATGAGTAATCAGTAAATAAATTCTTTCAGTAACAATGAATTGCTGTGCGTTAGTCTCGCTAAAACTCTATAACGGCTGGACCGATTTGGCTAATTTTCTTCTTGAAATAATTGTAGGAATCCAGGGAAAGTTTAAACGATGAGAAATGAGAATAACGCGAGTGAAACCGCGCAGGGTCAGCTAGTATAATAATAAAATAAAATGTCTGATTATGTGCCCGCTACCGCTCACGCGCTCACTGTGGCCACGCGTCTCCTTAGTGCCATTCAATGTTGCTTACTAAGTCCCATCAGTGTATTAAATGTTAATCATAGTATTAATTACTATTTTTCAATGTTGATCGTAACTGTCAAAGTAAAATATAAGCCAATGTTGCTCTTGACATCTTCTAACTGAACCATTCTCAAATTATTTTCAAGTGGGCTCGGAATATCAGCTTTAGTTTGGATTCGATTCAATATTCAATCATTTATTTGCCAGAATACATACAATAATTTTACATACTAGGATCTAGTCAATGTATTCAGCCTGGATGCAAGCGTGCAAATGTTAATTGTTAATGTCGACCAAACTTAGATAGTGGTCAAATGGTAAGTAATTAAAAAAAACTCGAACAAACACTATTCTTCGAGTAAATTCGCGAGTAAACTGACAGTTCACTTGTATTTAACATTTTTTATTCCGCGGAATAGTTATTCCAAAAGTTGGTCGAATCCAGCCTAGTAAAAAAAAATTGATAGTCGAAATGTAACTATGAGCTTGTTATTCTCCCATTGTTTGAACTGTTTGAGTCCTACTGAACTTTCAGATCTTTGCGAATTTTTTTTGGGTCAGTTCTACTAAACCAATCGCTTTAAAATGTAAATGGCTTTGTCGCAGAATGATCACTTTTACACTTTCGGTATTCGACCAACACTTACGGCATAGCCATTGTTGTTTAAACGATTAGTTAGTAAAATTGGGGCAATTCGCTGGTTCTTTCTTGAGCAATTAATAGTTTATTGAGTTAAGCCGGATTTAGTAGTGCTAATTCTATCGGAAAGTTACCTTTGTGGCCGAGATAAAACCAGTGCGGTGATAGGATCTAAAACATAATAATTTAATGCTGCTATATCATAATTTTATGTTATGACAGTCATGTCGGAATTCTAGTAAAATTGGTCGTACGTCTGTGGCTGACTGTACATTATCCGGCCAGGTTTTATATTTAGATAAATATTTTTACGGATTTATACTTATAACTATTGTTTTATTGTCTTCTTTATAACTATAGTTGACAAAATATTATGAATTAATATGAAATACCTAGAGTAAATTATTATCTTACCTAGACAATATTAAAAGGGACACGACACCTCTCAAATGTGTTTATATTGTGATTTTTCTATCGCCACATTTGGCGGCAATCTGAAAGGTATTCGGATGAATTTCCAACTCTTTCAAAATCTGTCTAGCATTCGCAGTAATGCTAACAATCCTAACTTAGTTTATTCACAGCCGAGTTTAGTATGTTGACAAAATTATGGAGAAATGATTTTTATATAAAATATTCTTGTAAATATTTTTTATTTTAACATAAAGTGTGTGGTCGTGTGTCTGTTTGTTCATTTTACTTATATGTTTATGGCGGTGGGTTGTTTGTCACAATTCTTCCAAAGTCAGTCAAGCATTGTTTCATACATTCGAGATGGAGAGTGGAATAAAATATGACATCATATTCGTAATTGGGAGGATTGGTCAAAATTTTGAATACCAAAATGATTTATCTAGAAAGAGTAAGTAAGTTCGTATGAGTCAATGATCAACTCTGGTGACAGTTTTTAGGCCGCCCGAAAGCCTCTAGGCCGCCCGAAGGCCTCTATCTAGAAAAAACAGTACAACACATCATAATTATAAAATATAGAAGCATCGAACATTTATATCCTAAAACTAAAATAGTTTAACAACTGTTCCTTCTAACACTGTAATTAGCATCAAATATTTTGCTATATTGAACCCAATCACTATGTTTTTAAAGATCAATTTGGTACGCACACCTGACAAATATTTAAACTAAGGGCCTTATTCATAAAATGTAATTTAGCGGCTCGCTAAGTATTGTTTTTCCTTGACAGTTAATGAACAAAGACTACGGCTAACGGACGTTTATAATTATGATTATGAATAAGGTCCATAGGTATATCAGGTGTGTTCGTGCAGTTAGGAGTTTCATACATTATGTCACATTTGCGCTTGATCTTAAGCGCCACGCATGACTATAACAGATGCAGTACTGTGTCACCCAAAGCTTTGAAGTTCTGCGTGACGCGTTGCTCCGAGACAGATGAGTCTCACTACTAGTAACATATACATGGTTTTTCACGTTTGCCGATTGAGTCAATTTAAAATTGGGAGTTAATAATTATTGTTCAATAATGTATAGACCAATTTGTTAGCATGTCTGGGAGTTTATCATTGTCGGTTTGTAAATTTCGGTGTGGTAGGTATCTTCGTATGTGTATTAAAAGCTGTTTTTTTTTAATATTTTGTTAAAAAAATGTTGGTCTAATTTTAAATTATCATGTGCGTGAAAAATTATGTGTTTCTAAATGTTTCTCGTTATGCCAGACACTCTAAATTTATGGGACCATTTACAAAAAATTACAGATTTCTAAGAAAATAATAAAAATTCAACTTTTCCATAAACCTGTATTTCACAAAATTCCTTGTGAGTAAATATTTGTAAAATGGTGCAACAGAGAAAATATTTGCTGTTCGTGCCAATTTTTCTTGACGCGGGAATCGAACCCGCACTTTTGGCGTCACAGAAGTCATCAAATATAGGTAAAGGTCCCCTAAAATTAGAGAAACGGATATGCGGCTCACAATTCAAGATGAATTCTGTTTTCTGAAATATAAATTGTTAATGTTAATGTTTTGATAATAGGACATCATCAAGAATTGTGATGTAGTTAAGAGTTGTAAATATTATGTAGTCCCTATGTATAGTGAGAGGCGAATGTGAGCCTTATTGTTATAATGATAAGGAGCTTGTGATGTTTATACATCGCCACTACCGATTGTAAGGTTATGTATAATTTTTGTGGAAAATAAATCTTATTTTGATGGATATTGAGTTTATTTTTCTTTTACACTTGCTTAATATCTCTCAAAATAAGAGATGTACAATAATTTATATTATAGGGTCCTTTAATTTTACTTTTTTTTTTGTTTAGTACATTGGACAAAATATGGCATATATTTTGTATACAATAGATTGATACCAATTTAGGTATTCTCTCACACATAGTTTGAAAAAGAGATATTACATAGATAACTTACATCAACCTTATCAATAAATATATATTTGCAGTCAAAGTGATCAACTCGGTAATCGTTTTATATCATCATCATCATCATCATCATCAACCTATTGCAGTCCATTGCTGGACGTAGGTCTCTCCCAACGCGCGCCACTGAGCCCGATCTTCGTTTTATATATTATATAAAAACTACATAAAACTACTGCAGTTTTGTAAGATACTTGTTTTTACGTACCTTGATAACTAACCAAATAACAAAACTCTAGACTAAATACTCCACAGAATAGTCAACGTAATTATTCTTTTTCAAAGTTCATTCACTTCTACATTTTATAACATTACCTTCTTCAAGACAATGTTCCCACTGCCTACTCTGCTCTACTCTCAAACGAGAGTATAGTTATATTATAACCTACCTGGAGCCTTATTCGCTATGACCAAACGCGGGCTGGTTACGATATCTGCGTGGAATCGTTGTTGACGAGCCACGTTTTAGGGCTCGTCTGACTGTTTTTTAAAGTCAACCTTAAACTATCGCTATTGAAACAACACAGATACGGATAACAATTTTACAATTTCACACCATGGCACGTATAGAACACGTTACTAAGTTACACGTTATTGGTAAGGAATCTTCTAGGTCATAGCGAATAAGCCCCCAGGAGGATTCAATGCGGAATGTTTACAAATTGTTGAATAAAACAAATATGCTTACAACCTTAATTCTAAGCTTACAATAGTAATCCCTGTATTTGGTGAATATTCTCTAAGATCTCTAAGAACTTCAAGATCTTATTTTTTTTATTATTGGTTATAGACAAGCGTTTGACCACCACCTCACCTGATGGTAAGTGATGGTGTGGTCGATGATGGAGCACGCTTGCCTAGAAAGAACCTGTTCACTCTAGCCTTAAAGACTCCTAAATTGTGTTGGTCCGGAAAAACAGACCCCGGCAACGAGTTATACCTACTAAGAGACACGCCCTAACATTATTTGGCTCATTCTGGACAGTAGGTAGCTAGTATTACAAACGTGTATGGTTGCAAGTTCATCGCCGCGTAGAATACATTTCCTCGCAATGTTTACCTTCACCGTTTCAACGACTATGAAAACTTTAGTATATTGCAAGCGTAGCCACTATAGGTACCCGTTCACCATCAGGTCAGATGTGCTGTATGTTTGTTTGTCACCTAAAATTGTAAACAAACAATAATTTTTAATCTACACTAATATTATAAAGAAAGAAGATTTGTATGTTGTATTTTTGTTTTTTACGAATAAAATCAAAAACTACTGGTCCGATTTCAAAAATTATTTTACCATTAGAATGCTACATTATCCCTGAGTAACATAAATTATATTTATGACTAGCGACCCGCCCCGGCTTCGCACGGGTGCGATTTCTATGCACGAAGCTGGGACAGACTGCTAGTTTTGAATAAATTACATCGGTGACGTCATATTGAAATAAAATTCAATAATCTTCCTAAACCTAAGCAAAGCAAATTACTGATTACTCAATTCTGGTTACTGTTTTTGAAGATAATTTTAGTTATTCTTGGATTGTTATTAGTTTTAAAATTTAAATGGCTGTTAATTTAAGTTATAAGACCACTTTAACACTGATCTCTGCAGTAAAATCAACCACAGCGTTATATCCATGTAAAACTATATTCTTCTACTGAAATGTATATGTATATGTATATGTTCTGTATATACGAGATTCGTTTGTTCAACCATAGGAAGGTACGGCTTGCGGATCTCAAAATCTTTGGCACAAGTATACTATTACACCTGCAAATGTAGTTTTTGTTATTGAGTTTAAATTGTAAGTGCTAACATCACCTGATATCGTTGGACAACACGATATTGTACCAAATAATATAGTGAATACTATGAAATAAATATAAAGTTTGTTTTATTTTTATAAGTCTTGCCTACCTACAATTTGATTTAGATATATAATACTTACCTATAGTTTGTAAAACTATCATGGTTATTAACATAATTTTCACTAAAAACGGGATATTTACCATGATTTGTGAGTTTCGTTGATTTCCGATATTTCGGCGCAGTTACATGCGCAGTTAGTTCTCCCGTGATCATGGTGCATGTAACATTCCTACTTATATAGATTATTTAAAATTACACAGATATTTTTTAATTATAGCAGCTATAACGCTATGAGCGATTTCTTCCAAGCAACTTTAGGATGGACAGAATCTAAGATTAATATCGACATCCTACATATTTTATGTTCATTAAAATTAAGCTGTTTATATTGTCCTACAGTGGCCAAGGTGTCTAAGCTGGCCCTTCAACCTTCAAGCGATGGATATCGTGAACACATTTTTCGTGAAAAAGTGACTGAGTTCTTGGATAAATTCTAATAGGTACTGATATTGTAGCCGTGAAAAAAATTTGAATATTAGATAGAAAAACTCAACAAGAGTGAGTTAACGAAGATTATTGGGTAGTTAGGTACCTAAGTATCTACCTACGTACCTAGTTACCAAGGCAAATCTTATTTACATAATTAGATATTATAAACTAATTCTTAGTTAAGGACTTTTTTTTTTTTATACAACTGAAGTGGCAACCAAGCGTACGGCCCACAAGATCGTAAGCGGTTACCGCAGCCTATGGACGCTTGCAATACCAGAGGTATCACTCGCGGGTTGCCACCTTGAGGCTAAGATCGAAAGCCTCATGTGCCAGTAATTTCACCGGAAACCATACCCTTCACACCGGAACACAGCAATGCGAGCATTACTGCTTGGCGGCAGAAATAGGTACTTAACAATAAATAGGCACTAATTTAAATTAACCTACTGATATCTCTGAAATCACCTGCCTTAGCAATGATTTCAAATCAATTGAAGATAATCTCACGATTTCTATTCGATTAGATGATTTTACTTCAGGTACTTATCTCTAATCGATTATGCCCTTCAGACTAATTCACTCGATCGATACATGCACAATCACCTCATGCATGCCACTCATGGCTCTCAATACTGAAGTTATTTTATCTCTGCAATACCTGCATAATATTAATCAGCTTAATCACCCACTTTATGATTTAAATTACCAAGTAATTTTTGAAATCCATTTTTTGTGTCTTAGTTGACTTTTCAGTTCTTTCTATTGCTTGCTGGTTTCTGCGTGTAAGCCGCTCAGCACAAAACTAGTGAAGCAAAGGCTGGCTGTCATTCCTTATCATCTGCTGCTTATAAGTCACAACAGGACACGCCTTCAGTGATAACCTCGACTGCATCTCAGCATACGTCAACGGTCTGCCTCGGAACTCGTTCTCAATCTGCTGCAAGGTCTTCCCTTTGGTCTCTGGCAGCATGAACCAGATCACGACCAAGCAGTACGCAAGCAGCACCGCGTAGACTGTGTAAGTTCCGTAAATACCGACGCTTTCTATCAAAGATGAAAAGGTCTTGAGAACGATGAAGAAGGAAGCTGACATAGTGGTTAAACTTATAGTTCCTCCTATGCTTTTATACTCCAACGGAAACACTTCCCCTCCGATCACGGTTGGTAGCGGCAGCATACCAGTAGCTACGGTGAAGAACTGCAGATTGACGAGCAACGCAGGGATCCACACGTGGTCATACTGCAATAGCCCGTGAGTCCTGCAATACGTGTAGGCAGCAATAGCGAGCTGACTTATAACACACAGACTCCCAGTCGCAAACATAACAGTACGCCTTTTCAGTCTATTTATAACGAAAACTGCTATGGAGTTTGCGATCAGACGCTGCGTGTCTAGGAATATCATCCAGAAATTAGTGTTTACTGGGCCCATAACCATACCTATGATAGTAGTAGAATACGCCGCCATAGTAGTCCCACCTGCGAACTGCACCATTATGTAAGCGTGTATCATGATAATGATTGGCTTGTAGAACTCCTTTTTCTTTATCGTTTCCACCGCTTCTTTCACTCGGTTAATTTTCTGCGTTTTCTGGTAGATCTTGGCGTTTTCGAAGAGGATCCGAGCTTTAATCATCTCTTCTAATTCCTCTTCCTCGTCATCCCCTCTTAGCCACCTGAACACTTCTCTGCACTCCTCAAACTTTCCCTTGGAGACAAGCCAGCTCGGCGATTCAGGAGAATATATCGTCATGATCAGACTAGCAAAAGAAAAGAACACGCATATTATCGCAGTCTGCTGCCAGCTGAGGAATGATCCTACGAGGTGTACGAAAAAGATCCCAAAAGCCTGGGCTAAGGAGACGGTTGTGAGGAAGGCACCTCGGTTCTGGGGGCTGACGAACTCCCCGATGAGTACGGAACGAAGTGGTGAGAGCATGCCGATGGATAATCCGTGGAGGACTCTTCCAAGGAACAGTGCCTGGAAATAAATGTGAGTTTAACTTTCTTATTCTCTTAGCGCTTTGTAGGTAGGTACTAGTAGGTACCTAAGTACTTATAATAATAATATAACGCTCAATATTTCTATAACATCTTCAAACCTTTGTCCAGCGGTGAACTTCCTCATCATGATAGTCCTACCTCCACCTACAACATACAGCTCTGAGACATTTTTAAAGAAGTTTGATAAGCTGCGTGCTTATGGAATCCAGTGGTGTTTTCATTTTTTTTTTCTTTGTGCTGTTTTATAGATAGATATATTATATCTTTTTTTTTTTTTTCTTCAACCTTTTGTGTCCCACTGCTGAGCAAAGGTCTCCCCCAATTTTTTCCATCTATCTCTGTCCTTGGCAATATCCCACCAGTCTACATCAAAAACGTCAAGATCATCACGCCAGCGCTTTCGTGGCCGACCCCTACGTCGCCTTCCATCCTCATCCTATATCTTTATTATGATAAGAAAAAACAAATTACATTTATATGTTTACAGTGTAACAATGGGCGGTCTTATCACTAAAAGCGATCTCTTCCAGACAACCTTTAGATGGACAGGACTTGTTGAACAATATGTGGTGGCGTACATTACACAACTTATTTTCGAGAGTCTACGTCAAAATATGTTATACCTCAAAGCTAGGTAAAGCAAAGGTAGCACACGTGATGATGAACCAGCCAAGCAGCATCGGTAAGGTAACGGCCAGATGCGCCGCTCTCCGCCCACAGCGGCTCATGATGGACGGCGTGATGAAGCTGCCGATCAGCTGTGTGATGCCTAGCACTGATACTGAGGAAACAGACTTTTATTTACTTATGTATAGTTCTCACGACGGATCTCGGCCGTAGTAAAGCTTTTTCAAACTAAATTGTCTTTGCGCATCACAAACGGCTAACTTCACGGAAGCTAGAACCGCTGTGCGAACTATACTAAAGTAGGAAATCATTCTAGAGTCTTGAGTCGACATTAAGCTAGTCTAGAGTCGGACTCTAGAGCCACAGCTAATAAAAAATCGCAATAGCATAAAAAACATTATATAAGTAGGTCTCACCCTCGTAGGCTCGGCTCGGGCCTATGTCGAATAGAAGCCGAGCCTACGGGGCGTGTTAATACATCTACGTCGTAGAGGGACCGTAATACCTACGGTGTGTAGAAGGATCTACGTCGTAGCTTGGGCGTTTACGATTAGAATAGTGTGAACATAAAAAAAATATAATTTATTTTTTTCAAAATGTTAATGAAATTGGTTATTTGTGTTTTTATAGTGTTAACCATCACACTAGGGGAATACTAAAGATTATAATATCCCAAAAATTATTTTGCCTCGGGATTTGAACCTGCAACCACCGCTTGATACGCGGCCGGTATCTTTATGTTTATGAAATGTTGAAATTAAAATAAGCTTACCGATCCATGACGCAGCGGCAGTTATCGGTGTGGCAGACCCTGGCTGCGAGAGCTGGGGCAGTAGAACAGCCGGGTACCCTATAGCGCAGCCGTGTCCTATGATGTTACTGCCTACCGCTGCGGTCACGAAGCACTGGCAAAACACAAATCCTGAAGCACCCTCTAAATTTCATGTTTTAGGTCAAGCGGTAGGCTCAGCATTGTAGGTACATATTATGTCATCTACTCTATGTTGGGTTTCAATAATGTAGGTAGCATCTGACAGGTCTGTTGTGCTGGTTAATATTTCTCTACGATGATGTAGAGAAAATTAAAGACTTTGAACAAAATGTAACTTTTGTCTTCCGAAGTGTTAACCGGTAACTACCGTTGTCTACGGAGCTCAAGCTACACGTGTACATAAAAAACTTTATTACTGTTTTATTTCTTTAACCTATGAGCAATTAGTTAATAATTTAAGTTCGAACTAACAAAATAACTCTGTACCTATTTAAAAATATCTAAAAAAAAAGAAAATAACTTACCTGCTTCAAAAACGGCGATATCTTCGGTTTCATCGGCATTCTGATTGTTATTCAAATTCGTTTAAATCTCACAACATCTTATTAAATTATAATTGAATATTGGCATGTTAAATTGTACAGTACAATATAGGTATTCACTTTAATAACAGTTATAGTTTATTTTTTAACACAATAACACCGGCATTGACAATCACCTATTGATATGCAAAACCAAATCCTGCAAAGCGTATCATTGATTATCAATTCGACTGATTAATAAGTCAGTGCCCGCTGCGATGACGCAGCGGGCGATTATCCATTGTCCCAAGTGCGAGTGGTGCGGGTTCTATTCCCGCTGTAGTCAGGGAGAAATGCTCTGAGTGCAGTCGCAGGCATCATGCTACTTGTAGTTTCTGGAACCCACAACAGTGGGTATTCTAGAGGGGTAGGTACGAACGAACTATAAAATAGCATTAGAAGAATTTTTATCAACATATTTTTTTACTAGAAAACTAATTTTGTACCCATAGTAAAGTTCATGCATGACTAAAAGTATTTTATTATTACGCAAAACACCAAGTTTTTTTATGAATAAAAATTGTGTAGAGTTGGTCTATTCTCGGAACAATACAATTATTATTGCAGATCATGCAAACATTTGTCCTGTAGCGGGGATCGAATTCGCAACCTCTTGCTTTTCACCGGGCTCTCGCTCACTATGCCACTGAAGGTCCTCAAATGCCCCTTAGGTAAGAACATTCCACTCTTCAGGTACCTTTATTCTGTGCCTCAGGCATACTAATATCTGTTCTGTGCCACAGGTCAATCTTAAACTTGACATTGAAGTAATTGAAATACTCTGATAAGTTACTGTTTATTATGAAAATACATGCAAATCATTTCCAGCGTCCGTGAACCAAAACAAACTAATCTATCATTTGACTCCAATAAGTTTTAAATAGATCGCAAGTACCTTATTGAGAGGACGCGTCGTCATTTACGATCGAGCGGCTGAAATGTACACAATATCGAAAGATAAAATTGTTCATAAAATTGCAGTTTTTCTGAAGAACAGGGTTTTTGTGACGAAGTGACATCTTGATGAGACAATAAAGGAAAATGGGTTTCTCTCAGCGATGCAAGTCTCCGTTTATGAAACAGGTACCAGGTGAACACTTTTATATCATTGATTATGAATATGATTACTCTTTTATCTTCCTTGGATCATCATCATCATCATCAAATCAGCCAGCAGATGTCCACAGCTAGACTAAGTTGACAACTCCAACCAACTCTTTCAGTGCTTTGTAACAGCAGGCGTGTCTCTCAATATGTCAGCTGCCGGCTTCATCATGGGCTTCTCAGCGGTTCTGCTGCAGCAGCTCAAGGCGCCAGGGTCCAGCATACCCGTAGATGACTCTTCTGGCTCGTGGATAGGTGAGCTATCAAACCATATATGTTTACGTTCTTACAAGTTTGCCACTGATTTCAGTATGGCCAACTCTTGTAAGGCAGTTCATAGGTCTGAAGGGTTCGTCATAGCCTAACAACTTTGAACAAGCCTGCACCGACAGATTAGCACTCTCGAAAGTACGAAAGCGATAGTTGTGATTCTGGGGGTCACCCATCCTTAAGTGAAGAACAATTTAGCCAGCATGGCGTAAACTGGCTTGATTACCATACGATGTGAAGTTGCGTGCAGTAATTTCACTTACAGTGCCCTTCAAACCTAAACGTAGTACTAATATCTGTTCTGTGCCTAAACAGTAATGCTTACACACTACTGCTTGGAGGCAGATAACTGCCGTGGTAGTACGTGATACATCAAGACAGACTCTTCAGCAGGTGTCCGTCTTGGTGGTGGGTGAGTGGTGGTAAACCAAGTAACAGCCTCTACAGCCTGCTGGTGAGTGCATGCAATCCGTAGCCAACCGCCTACGTCGGTATAAACATCAAGAAGGCAATTCTACCATTATTTTGCCATTTATTCAACAAATAAAATCAAAGTTATGTAACTTTAAAATAAATGCCATACTAAATAGGTTAGGTACCCGAAATCATGTACATTACGTACAAAGTTATTGATATACTCTATCTAGAGACCCTTCTTTTCTGTCTTTCTTCAGAGCGTATATATAGTAGAGCGAGTATATTATTTAGTTTTAATTTGTATTGTTATTTTTATTTTTATGTTTGTTGTGTGGCGTTATATAAATATTTTTCTATTCTATTCTATTCTATTATATTCTATACGTTGACTATAATGTAGCGTTAAAATTCGTATTCTTTAGGTTGTTTCGGCAATATTCATTTTGTTTGAACCATACATTGAACATTTTATCAGGAACATCTTAATAAATAGGCAATCTAAATTACCTTTAATAAAACCGTTGCGTTATTGTCTGAATTATATGATAATCAACGCCTATGAGAGCCTATGAATAATGCTAAATGAAATTACCTACAATGTGCCTTAATGGTTTATTATTTCATTCCAGCGGCGTTACCAGGCTTTTCACTCATCCTCGGCAACTTCATCGTGCCATCCGTCATGACAAAATACGGCAGACGAACCGCCAACCTGCTGAGCATAATACCCCTTATCATAGGCTGGGTCTGCATTGTCTTCGCTGCCAACATACCGGTTCTGATGTTGGCCCGGTTCCTCCAAGGGATATGTATGGGAATGTGCACTTCATTAGGATCATTACTAATAGGTGAATACACAAGTCCGAAAAATCGGGGAGCGTTCCTGATGACCATATCTGTGTCTATAGCTATTGCTGTATTGCTGGTCCACACCATGGGATCTTATCTCTCCTGGCAGAATACAGCGGTCGTTTGCACGGCTATAGCAGTGGTAGACTTCTTTATCGTGCTCTCGTCTCCTGAATCACCGAGCTGGCTTGCTGATCAAGGGAGGTATGAAGACAGCAGAAGAGTATTCCGCTGGTTGAGAGGTGACGGGGAAGAGATAGAGCTAAAAAGAATGATTGAAGCTAGTATATTAGTAAAAGAATCAAAGCAAGACATGAACAAACCACAATCTATAAGTAAAAAGCTTAGGAACAACGTGGTGTATTTCAACACCACGATACGAAAAAGGGAGTTCTACAGACCTATAATAATAATGATGCATATTTACACGATCGCGCAGTGGAGCGGCGTCAACGTCATGGTGCCGTATGCAGCTGATCTGTTCTTTAGAGTGGTTGGTCCAGGCCGAAACATACCCCTCCTAGTCATCACCTTAGACGCCCATAGAATTATAGCTAATATCTTCGCCATTTATGTTATAAAGAAAGTTAAACGTCGGACGATGTGGTTTACCACTGTTGGCATAAACATATCCGCGTTGCTGGCTACAGCAGCCTACACCTATGCTAAGGATACCTCTGCATTACCTTTTGACCATCCAGCAATAGGCATTTTCTTGACTCACGTGTTGATGTTCGCGGTCGCTACGGGTACTCTTTCCCTCTGCTTTATAATAGCTGGTGAAATATTTCCCCTAGAATTCAAAAACCTAGCTGGATGTATCAGTGTCCTGTTCTACTCAGCTCACTTTTTCATAACAGTCAAAACCGTGCCTTATTTGTTCAATACTTGGGGTGTATACGGAGCCTATTTGCTTTACGCTGGAGTCCTCACCTACTGTTTGTTAGTGACTTGGGTCTTGCTTCCAGAGACAAAAGACAGGACTCTACAGGATATAGAAGATGAATTCAGGGGAAGGCCTCTGTCGGCTGAAGAGTTGAAGTCAGTGCAGTCACTGACTTCTTGGAAGTTTCACAACTCTGACCGTAGATGCAGTACTCCTGCTTTAGTGTAAAACGAGCGTCACCAGCTTTACACATCCCTAAAGTTAATGTTAAGTTTAAGAGTCGAAATTTAATGGAATTGACTCTACAAAAAAAATTTGGCAGTTGCCATAACGATGCGTAAAAAGCTTAGAAAACTATTAGGGTGAGTTGCACCATCTAACGTTAACGTCAAATTGTTCAATCGTCGTCGAACAATTTGACGTTAACGTTAGATGGTGCAACTCACCCTTAGTCTTTGCCTTATTTTAATTGAAATACCAATATTATGTGTAAAAGTAGTATAATTGTAGGCAATACAAGAAGATTATGTACTTCTCCCACATAACAAGGACTCCCTTCTTTTTGGAATGTGAATCGATAAAAAAGTTTATGTGTCAAAAAACCTAAGAATGATTATTATGCTGAAGTAAAATAAGAAAAAAAAGATGATATAAATTCAAACACCGTCATGCCGTTAGCTATTTAATTATAATACATCATCTTTTAATAGTCCTACGATCACAACAATGCAATTTCTGGATCTTTCCCTCGAAAGATGCCTACCACCTACCTATAATCACAATAAAAATGTCAACAATAAAGCCAACAAAACACAAAAATGTTTTTACAAGTTTCATCAGGCACTCGTAGTTTATAAAATCGTGATTCGGAACGAGATTTAAAAATATGCACAGATCATGCGTTATTCAAGAGACATTTAAAAAAAGTCAAACTTGGGAATTTTTTACACATTATTGCAAGCAAGCTGCTAATTATAGACTAATTCTTTCCAACTTTTTCGTCATTATGCAGTTCATTTTCATCAACTTTCAAATACTGAGCTTCAGAATCATCAGTCATCAGTCGCCTGCCTTTGAACTCGTCTTCGATCTGCTGAAGAGTCTTTCCTTTCGTCTCCGGCAGTAGAAACCAAATCACAACAAAACAGTACGCCAACACTCCTGTGTGCAGTAAATAGGTCCCGTGAAGACCGAACCGCTCCACCAGATCAGGAAACGACTTTTGGACCAGAAAGAACGTGACAGATAGCGCAGTGAGACTGATGGTTCCTCCCACACTTCTGTATTCAAGAGGGAACACCTCGCCTCCTATCACGTTTGGAAGAGGCAATATCCCTGTAGCTATAGTAAAGAACTGCAGGTTTATCAACAACGCTGGTAACCAAATCCCATGGTTAGCTGCGATACCTACAGATTTTAAGAAGACGCACAGAGAAATCGCCAACTGGCTCAACACAGAGAGAGCGCCGGTTGTGAACATCATAGTTCTTCTCTTATATCTGTTGATGACGAATACGGCGATGCTGTTAGATACAAGTCTTTGTGTATCAAGGAATATCATCCAGAAGTGAGCGTTCGCGTCCGGGCCCAAGACCATACCAATAACAAGGGTGGAATACGCTGCCATAACAGTGGCACCTGAGAAGTTTGACGTGATGTACGCGTGGGTCATTAGCGTGATGGGCTTGTAAAACTCTTTCTTCACCACCGTCGATCTCGCCGCTTTAAAACGGTTCTGTTTCTTTTCGTGAGTGTTTTCGTAGATTCGAGCTTTGATCAGCTCTTCTAGTTCCTCCTCCTCACTTTCGCCTCTCAACCATCGAAAGATGAGTCTGCATTCGTCGTACCTCCCCTTATCAGCCAGCCAGCTCGGAGATTCTGGTGCGTACAAGGTCATGAGAAAACTGAAGAAGTGGAAGAACGAGATGATGAGAGCTGTTTGCTGCCAGCTGTAGAAGGATCCGATGAGGTGGACAAAGAATATTCCAAAGGATTGGGTTAAGGATACGATGGTCAGGAGTGCCCCTCTATGCTTCGGGCTGGAGTATTCCCCGATGAGGGCTGATCGAAGAGGTGATAGCATGCCGACGGAGAGACCGCTGAGGATTCTTCCTAAGAGCAGTTCCTGAAAATTAATTATTTAAAGATCAAAAAGATGCAGAAGAGAGATTGTCTAACACTAGTAATCCATAGTCGTCAGTAGAATTCGTTTTCATCTCGCCACAGTTTTTTAAGTACCTAAGCTTTGGTAAAATCTGTCATCGAAAAGAGAAAAAAAGGTTGAAAAACAGCCTCAACTCACGACTATAAAAAACGTGTGAATATTTTTAAAAGAGATAGTGCCAAATGTAACATTGCATTTTCTGCTAGGAAAGTTGGGCAGAACGGTAGCTATGTTATTTTGATATTTAAACTTTGTTTAATTCGGGTGAGAACGGGACTGGGGGAGAACGAAACTAACCCGACAACTGTGCGTTTTTTGACCAAGCCCGTGAACCGATTTTGATGAAATTTGGCACTGATACCATCAAAATCTGAGAAAGGACATAGGCTACTTTTTATGTATGTACTACGCTAGCAAAGCCGCAGGCGGCCGCTAGTTACAGATAAATAAATGTTTTATGTATAGTGCATTTTGTTAATAAGTGTGGATTCTTTTTTTTATATACAACTGAAGTGGCAACCAAGCGTACGGCCCACAAGATGGTAAGCGGTTACCGCAGCCTATGGACGCTTGCAATACCAGAGGTATCACTCGCGGGTTGCCACCTTGAGGCTAAGATCGATAGCATGTGCCAGTAATTTCACCGGAAACCATACCCTTCACACCGGAACACAGCAATGCGAGCATTACTGCTTGGCGGCAGAAATAGGTATGGTGGTAGTCCTTCCCCGGACGATTCGACCAACTCCTGGAATAACTATTCTGGGAAATAAGAATCGTCAAATACAAACTAACTGTCAGTTTACTCTCAGCTAAAGCTACGGTTTATTCGGAGAATAGTGCTTATTTGTCAGCTTCACCTCATAACTAGCTGCCATGGCGAGGAGGAGCCAGCCAGTGAGACCAGGCACGGCGACCGCAAGGTGCGCCGCCTTCCGCCCACAGCGGCTCATGATGGGAGGCGCGATGTAACTGCCCACGAGCTGCGTGATGCCCAGCACTGAGGCTGGAAACAGGTGGTGAGGTGCGAGCTACTGGCATGGTGACTAAAACTGTCTCACCGCAACTGCCAAATTCTAAGGTTAAAAAAAACCGGTGGAATTTGACAGTTTTTTGTCGTCATTGTGATCGTGACGTCATTGAAAGATGTGACTTAAAAGTCACTAGTTAGTAGTTCTGGACTTCAAGTCGAAGCTAAGCACTGTTCCGCGGGGTCACCAGTTCTAGTAACAATTTCTGAGTGCTTCTGTACTTCGGAAGGTGATTACGACAGCTTATTGTTGGTACCAGGGGCTCAACCATGAACTTTTAGAGCGATTTAAATGAAGACCTAAACTAAATTGTCAAAAAAATTTATACCATGACGTGATTGTCTAATTGATATCATGGTAGGTACAAAATTTTTTGACAATTTAGTTTCTGTCTTCATTTGAATCGCTATAATAGTTCATGGTAGGGGGGCAGTTCTTCCAAAGGTATCGGGGTGGTCTATTAACTCCGTCACCAGAGCTGGCCACTGACTCTTACGAACTTACTGAACTAGAGAGCGAATCACGATAAACTTCTTTGACAACCGTAAACGTTAATCTATCGTCCAGCTATCAATTTTTATGTATTTTTTACCACATTTGCACAGAACTTTTTGCAATGAACTAAGTACCAAAATCCCAAACAAATTGACGGGTCTGTTTCGTTCTTCCCAGTCCCGTTTTCACTCGGCCCGTTCTTACCCGAATTAATTAAATTTCAAAAGAATATTTTCTGTCGCTTTTGCGTTAATTTACATTAAGTAACGGCGAAAAATAAAGCTTCAGCTAGACGATACGTTAACTACTATTGTAGAACGAGTTCATGATTCACTATCTAGGGTAAAAAATAAACGTACCAATCCAAGAAGCTGAAGCCGTGTCCAGCTGGAAGCCCGACCCTGGTGCGAGGAGTTGCGGCAGCAGCACGGCCGGGTACCCGATGGCGCTGCCGTGCCCCACGATGTTACTGCCCACTGCTGCCGTCACGAAGCACTGCGCAATCATAACGTATAGACGAAAGTAGTTGATCATCAGGTAGATGACGACTTTGGTGGCGTGGTGGGCGAGTATGCGTGAAGCAAGAGGTTGCGGGTTCGATTAAAGACTGTTCTACCCCAGACCTTCATCACAGAATATACGAGCAGATAAAGAAATTTAAGGCGTGCCTTCACCAATTTTTTTAATAAGTTCCATAAAAAGTTCGTTGCGCACTGCTAAGGAATTTCCTTTTTTTGACCCACAACCAATTAGTATTTTGCTCTGAGCCCGCTGACAAAGAAATTCGTTTTGACAATCGTAATCGTTAACTGTCAATTTGTATGGAATATTTAACAAGGCCTCTTGCGTGGGGCGAAATCTATACAAATTGACAGCCAGACGATACGTTTACGTTCACGATTGTCAGACTAGTTTTTCATGATTCGCCCTCAGCACACACATTACATTAGCAAACTAAAGTAAAACTCACTTGTTTTAAAAATGGCGACACTCTAGTCTTCTTTTTCTCCATTGGATTGCCACTAACTACACTATTCCATAATTTATATAATACATTTACACCACCCAGAGGTTAGGTATGTAGTAGTTACCTACGAACACACAAAGTTGTTCGTAGGTAGTTACTATAATATCAAAGGGGTAGGTACTTATTTCATCAGATAAAACATGAAGTTGAAAAAGTCTGTCTAGATTGAGTAATTTACTAATTTACTTGACTTCAAATTTTGAGTGACAGGAGTGAGGTAGAGAGTTGGTATGCTGCTAATTATGTAAGATCTTAAGTAGATAATAAAGAAAACTGATAATAATTTTAAACTAATGATTAGATAAAAAGTGTGCCTAGCTATTTGTAGAGATGTAATAAATATCTAAGAATGCAATCTAGTTTAAAACCAAAGTCATAGTGACTGATGAAAATATTTATCCACAGAAATATCGTAATAAAGTAAGTAAGTTCGTATAAGTCAGTGGCCAACTCTGGTGACAGAGTTTTTAGGCCGCCCAAAGGCCTCTGTCATGGCTTAACAACTCTTAACGTGCCCGGGAGCACGGGAGCGTTCAGTTAAAATTGCCATAATAATATAATTAATATCGTAATAATTCACACTTACAGAGTGCTTAGCATGAAAAAGTAGTTTTACAATGAAGTATTTTCGTATCAAGTTATTAAAAAAAAGCTATCTATTTAGATGGTGGTAGCTCAACTGGCGAGCCCAAGAGAATGTAAGCACTACGTTTGGCGAGCTAAGGTGAATGTGTAGGGAATTCAACATTGGTTGCTCCTGCTGTCACTGTCTGTCATACCTCTGGCTGGTGTCAAAATCGTAGTACGTACTACGTAGTACATTATCTTTGGTCGTACTGGAGTTATATGTAAACGTATCGTCCAGCTGTCAATTTGTATGGAATTTTCGTAGTTCATGTAACACACTGAAGAGGCGCTGTAAAAGTTGTCAGCTAGACGATACATTTACATGTTATTTTCAAACGAGTTTTTCGTGCTAAGCACTCAGTAGGTACACTTATAGCACAGCAGTCCACCTATACAATATTACACTTAGGTACAGTACCTACCTATGTTTGAGAGACTGGGAGGAACAAGGAAATCCACATGCACACACTCTCTTACACACCCACACATAACCTTGCTTTCACACATTCAAACACTATACACACTTACTACATATTGTTTTTGGAATTCGTAATTTTTTTTTCTTTCTTTTGATTTAATAAATTAGTTTTACTTTTTTTTTCAAAAAAATACATCTGACTGTCGTCGTTAAATAAATATAAATCTTGTTAGTAAATCCGTTATTGGCTATCTGTTTTGTATTTAAGTTGTTATTTAGTTTATTCATAAGAGCTGTGGATTTTGTAATTAATAAAATATTTAAATAACTGAGTCCTTTGGTTCCATCCTGTCACAGTCGAAGCGTACCGAAGGGCCATGTTCATAACCGTACTAGCTACACCTAGAATCCGCTAATTCTATGATCCATAGGTGAAGTTGACATGCCGCAAGCCCCACGCAAGCGCCACGCGATGATCACGTCGCGCAGTATATTGATTGGATGTAAATATGTTTAGGTATTTGTAAATGTAAATATGTTTATTCAGTAATACGGGTTTACAAACTTACCATCTACCTAGAACATTGCAACGTTTGGTTTGCGTGACGCTTGCTGCATGCGTCATACATAATTAGCAGAATCAGGCCCTTGTAACCCTAGTTAAAGATTGACAGGTAAAAGATTAGGTAATCCTAGTAATATTAGGTATAAAACAAAATGCAGCGCAAACACCCCAAGGCTTCAGCTAACAATAAAGCTGCAGGCACTTCCAAGAGCTCTACGTGTTTCTGTCGTAAAAACATTATTGTGGTAGAAGCCAACCGTGAAATGGGCGGTCTTATCGCTTAGTAGCGATCTCTACCAGACAACCTTTGGATGGATAGGACTGAATATAGCTGATAATGGGGTTTATGGTATTATTAGTTGTTAAGTTATTATTTTAATTAGATGTTTACTAACACATAGGTACACATTTCAAATCATAGTAATAAGAAAAGAAAAGAAAACAAATTAAATGAACTAAATATTGAGTATGCGGAATAATACACAAATACACTTCCTATAACTTACTAATAGTCCTATACCATAATCCGGTTAGTTTGTCCGATGATCGGACATATATGAGACTTTGTCGTTTCAGTAGTTCGGTGATTAAGTCCTCGGACTGATAAGACTTTTTGTCTCTTGACTGTCAGCTAAGAAAAAAATGCGTTAGTATAATGGTGCGATTCCACCAGAGTTCTGAGGATCTACTCTAGAAAGCGACAAACGGTATTCGTGCCAAATATCGTAGTTCAACTTATGTTGGTTGCAACTTGCAACTATTTAAAAGTTACTGTCTGATTAATAGATTATTGACAATGGGGACAACGAGAATGTATTATAATAATTTTATTAAAATCCCACTGTCCCCATTTACGGGGACACTGTTAATGGGGACACCGGGAATACACCCTAATTTCAGAGCGTTCACGGACTGAACTATCTACATGATCCGTCCGATATATCTCTTTTGTCCTTAGTAGACCCCCTGAACTGTGCGGAACTGTGGTTAGTACTTTTATTCGTGTGGGCACCTATTTGTTGTGAACTCGGCTTTATTCTAAAAGGAAGTCTGCAATTTTGATAAAATTGGCTTATACTAAGCTCAGCTAATGATATAGTAGTTATATTAAAAGAGGTCAGGTTCTCAGTAATATATTAATAGGTATTGGTAATATGCTGGTGTCGTCCTACTTACATGCTTAGTAGGTTGATAATAAGTACCTATGATACAGGTTATGGTCTACCTGAATGGCAACCTTTAGCGTAACTGAGGCTTAATAGTATGAGACCGTTTGAGATCGCATAGATTGTATTCAAAGACATTATAATATAAGGCACGCGCGCAATCTTATGTGTCTAACACCATCTAACACAGAGTGATATAATTATAGTATAATGATAGTAGGTATATAAATAGATAGTTTAAGTAGGTACCTATAAGGTAGGGTCTTTTCATTATCAGCGCATAATATTGGGTTAGTGTCAAAATCCAGTTTGAAGATCTCCTTTACAGGGGGTTTTGGGAATTTTAGTGACAAAATCCCCTTTGAAGCGTCAAGCTTAGTTTAAAGGGGATTCTGAAACAAAAATATACCAAAATCCTCTTTGAAGGATAATTATTTTGGATCCCGCACAATAAAATGTATAAAGTAATGTACCTTTTTACTTATCCTTCTTTTTTATTCATTTTGTGTTAAAAATCACGAGCTAATCAAAAAATGCGCTGGTAATGAAAGGCCCTAGGCTGTATAGTTCGCACAGCGGATCTAGGCTTCCATAAAGTTAGCCGTTTGTGATGCGCAAAGACAATTTAATTTGAAAAAGCTCCATTGCGCATCAAAACGGCTAACTTCATGACGGCCGAGATCCGTCATGAGAACTATACCTACAGTGTGCGTCCCTGCTTCATGTTTTCGGTGCTTTGGTCCCTCTTTCTTTGTATTTACTCTGAGGTAGTATTAATATTTTTTATGTTAATGGAATGTCAACAAACTAATTGACTGTATCTTTTGATACATCTCTAGTTTCTTCCTTGGTCCTAGTGTCTAAGATTTTAGTTAATTAACATAATGTAGTTGTTCGCTCCTCCAAACTATCTGCAGAACTGCGCAAGAGCGGCGAAAGCTAATTGCGCAACAAAATGCCGCAGTAGCGAGACGAGCAGTGATGGGCCGGTATCGATAGAAATATTTCCGCGTTATTATAAAATATTATAATTATCTTGAGAGTAAACAGGATTCACATCTTTATTGGTAGGTATTGTAAAAATACACGTCGTTTGTGTAAGCTAACTTTAGTTTTTAATTAAAATTTAGGTTATGTTAATTGATTAATGTAGTAGTAAAATAAAATAAAAATATGTTTACTACGTCTCACCACAGTCAAATAAAAGTCAAAGCTACGTAAAAAGTGTAAGAGTTTGATTTCACAAATACTTACAATATTGGCAGCGTGCCTTTTCAAAAGATTCAGAAATAGATCAGTTACTAAAACATTCCATCAGACTTTGACTTCTATAGATACTCAACTACATTCAAATAACTGGATGTTAGCGAATTTTTATCTCAGCATCTTAGTTACAAACAAGACGGTTAAGGCGTTCGCCTGATGGTAAGCGCCACGCCTGATCATAAAAGTTGCAGTGTCATCAAAAGTTTTTAGTTTAAAAGTTCTGCGTGACACTGCACTGCGCTCGTCATAGTTATTAAGTATCTTTCGCTCCGTTAACTTTCTGATTATTAACCGTAATTAAGCTTAATTAACTCAGCTTTGCACAGCATTGTATTCTTCTAGGTAGTAGGCCTTTATTTAATCTGATATTAAGCAAGTTGACTTTGTTAACGCAAAACATCGATATGATAAATAAACATTTTATTTCTGTCAACCCCTAGTTGTGAACAAACAGCGGACGATCAAGGATAATAATACTATTTACTATGAATTTATGAGCGTCAATCAATCGTAATTTAGGGTATCGCAGTAATTTTGGAAAACCCTTGCACGATTAGAGTATGCTTTGATCTAATTGCAATCATCATGACTTCATTTTAATGTTCCCATTGCTGGGACAGACCTTACAGGATCTGCTCTCAAGCGAGAGTGATTCGGACATAATAGGTACCTACACCACGCGGATCCAATTTGGATTGGTGGATGGCATGTCTTTTGATTATAGCTTTCTGATGATGCATGCCAGTTTCCTCACGATGTTTACCTTCACCGTTTGAAAGCATTGGCATACGCTACACTACAACGTTTACTGCAATACGTTTTGGAAACTACAATCAGCAATGTGCAATGATTTTTAAAATTTGATGGACATTGAAATGACTGGGCGAAAGACGTCACGGAGTCACGCAGTGTAACGTAGAACTTTAAAGCTTTGGGTGTAACTGCAACTGCCATAGTCAGGTATAGCGGTAAACACCAGTTTTCTCAGAGCTTTTTGAACTGTTCGAAACTTTCGTGATTGTGATTTATTTGTATTCAAATTATTAAAACCCTCAGGCAACAGACAAGACATCCACTTAGTAAAATTCATTAGTTGTTTTCGCAATATTAGTCGTAACCTTGGTGATTGGTTGCATATGTGTCTTATTTTTTTACAATTATAGATAATTTTTAGTCATCTCTTAGTCGTCATGGTTTATGGAAGTGAGGTTTCGAAGCGTAATGGAGAAAGGAGTGATGGAAAGGGAGATTATACGCCTGTGCGTACCCGAGATGACAGAGTAAGTGGTATTTATACTTTAATTTAATTCTGTTCTATTCTAGAATAGAATAGGAATAATTCATTGTGCGTCACACATAAAACATAAAAATAACAATTAAATTAACGTAACGAAAAAAATAAACCACTCAGCATTCGCTCCCGCATGGTATCTGTAGAGATGGTTTTCAGTGGCGTTTTTAGGTTACTTCATACATACTTTGACATTACTTGGGTATTATAAGACGTAGTGGTATTAATCCACTGTTATTTTGAGGTTATTTGATTTAAAGGGGTGCTGGGAGTGAATGCAGTGAGGAGTGGGAGTGTGACGTCTAAGATGCGTTAGAAACGTGCCTCTCACGCGTCTCTCGCGCAACCTTTACGTCATCTATTATATATCTATACTAATATACTAATACTAATTTAACGAAGATTTAGCCTTTTTTTTGAAAAGGCTATTTGAAAAAATGTTAGGATATGACGAAGGCCTTCAGGCGACCTTTTAATTCTATCATTAGCTATAGTTGGCCATTTAATCATACAAACTTACTTACTTACATGTATGGTATTAAATTCCAGCAAGGCCTAGAAAAGATAAGCAAGAGTAGCTAGACAAGAGTTACCTAAAGTAGTACGTTTTTTGTGATAGAGCTCGTCTGGAATAGTATTTATCATAATTATATTCCTGTTGCCAAGCAGTGTCTAGTGCTCGCATTGGTGTGTTCGGTTCAAAGACTAGTTTAGAGTGAAATTACAGATTTGATCTATATGTCAGGGTGGCAACGCTCGAGTTTCTTCAGATATTATAAGCGTCCACGGATGCTTGTATGAGAGATAATAAAAATATAGCAGTTGTAGAAATCAATAAAACGTATTATCATTATTTTGTTATCAAGATACAGACAGAATAATAATGTACTACAGTCGTGATTATGTAATAATCCAAGGGCAATCGATACACATCGATAATTTCGATAACATCGATGAGTCGCAGCTGTGACGCGGTCACATCACTAGAAAGTGTTAGTTTCTAGTGATGTGACCGCGTCATAGATGATGCGATTTTTATTTCAAATTTCTCGAGTTATTGCTACTGTACAAAAGCAAAATATTGTTTTGTTTTTGGACTGATAATTTTTTATTTTGATTTTGTTTATGTTTTCGCGCGTTTGCTTTGTTTAATTGGCGTTATATAGTCGTCGTTTACAGACGTGTCCAGTTTACCACACGCATAGTTTTAAGATTACAGTGTAATATCTAGCTACTGAAGTGTTTTTGACGAATTGATAATGTGGGTAAGTAGGGACTGCTGTAATGTTTAATGTAATTTAAAATATCAAAAAAACCACAGCAACTGGTCGACGAGTTAACAGAATAGCAGTAGAGTGTTTATCTATCGATAGACTCCATTATTGTCAGCTGCATAGAGCAACAGACCTAACAGTTATAGCAATAGTATTCTGTGGCCTACAGTTTCGCCAATTTTAATTATTTCTTTACTATTGTAATGAAATGTACTATCGCAAAACGCATGCATCCCAGGCTAAAAACCAGGCCAGATCGGTGTGCAGTGCACCTTTCTCATGGGGCACTTTTTTTGTAATGCACCTTTCTCATGATGCATCATTCTCTACCTACTAATCTTTCGCAAGGTGCACTTATTGCAAATAAAGCAAAAATCGTTCGGTTTTTCATTTGTCTTATTTTGTCTTTATTGAATTCCGATTTATTAACATCATTAGCAGAGCCACTGACTCATACGAACTTTTTTTTCCGAATTAAGAATTCAGAGGCTGATCTAATCTGTTAGATTAGGTCAGTCATTACATTAGACCACACGAATTAACCCGATTTTACAAATCTATCAACTAACAAGTACCTACTTAAAGAATATTGCTTCCGTATCATTAGTAGGTATTATCTACAACTTAAACTGTGACGCACAAACCCAATTGATCCAAGCAATGTAAACACAAGATATGGGGCACGATTATTGGTACCTAACCTATCTACGTCATGGGTCATCACGTGATGCTAAAATAACGATTAAAATGACAAAGATTGGCTGATGTAACACTTTACAAGGATAAATACAAGTTATGTCAAGGATAAATAAGTCAACCCCCTAGTAGAATGGTAGAGGTGACATTTTAGCGGTCGTAAAATGTCGGTGGATGGTAAAGGCTCAAGGTTGATCGATCTGTCACTCTGGGAGAGGCCTATGTTCAGCAGTAGACGTCTATAGGCTGTTATTGAATTCCTTGCTGTTGATACATTCTCAAAAACATTTTGGTATAATTACCCAAAAAGGGTTGATTTAACTCAGGAAAATAGATGGATACTTTTTGTGTATAATTTTATTATCTGAAATTATGTGTGAAACATAAAATGTAATGATCATAGCATCCAAGATCTGGCAAGAAGGACGAGCTGGCATTCGAATGGTGACTTAGCTTCACTTAGTTACGAGTACGTAGGTACTTAGTTCGAAAACTTTAGACCGCCTTTTGAAATATTATTTTTGATTTAAAACTAGCTGTTGTCCGCGATTTCGATATAAGGACCATCCTCTTGAATGAAGGATCTTTATCAATCAATTATTCAATCTATTTCTTTATTTAATTTAGGACATCCAACGAAAAAATCACAAAACATGTTTAAAATAACATTTTCAAGACTTATGCGTGTTTCTCTAATTATAGGATGCTATCTAGGATGATAAGCGAATTAAAAATATTGAAATCCGTTGCGAGTATAAAAGTTATTATTATTTTTTTTTATTATAGAAAGAAAAAAGGCTAAGGGACGGGAAGCGATTTGTTTTATACTATGTAAAGATAGACCTTCGGTGGACAACGATTGTTTTTGGGTTCACATAAAAATTTTGCACATTATTATTCGCACGTTTAAATCTAACTAGCTAGGTACCTATATAAAATCGTTACGTTACTGGTTGACTGGCTGTCAACACCTGTCAATCTACACACAGCTACAGATGGCACATCCTTAACTGTAGGTAAGTCCCAGAGACCTGAAATTTAGGGTTGTGTTTTAGCGTGCATTAAGGAAGGAATTCCCAAAATACAACTCGTAGAGTACGTTGTAAAATGAACGCCAGTTTTTTTATCCTACTTGTACGAACTAAAAACTAAACTAACGAAGTACTAACTCATGATCATGACAGCCTTCTAATGTTCCCACTGCTGAGACACTGGCCTACTCTCAAGTGAGAGTGGTTGGGTCTTAATCCACCACGCGGACCCAATGCGGATTGGTGGATGGCACATGCCTTTCGAATTTTTAATTCTTGGACATGCTGGTTTCCTCACGATGTTTTCCTTCACCGTGTGAGAGCACTGGCATTGCGCACATACATTTTTCGGAGCGAAAAATCCATTGGTGCACGACTGGATTCGAACCCACGACCTTAGGATCAGAAGGCGGGGTCACTACCACTAGACCACCGGTGCTCTAAGTACTAACTGATCATAGGTAATTCTTAAAGTTTGGATATTTTGTAATGTTGGTTTCAAAAACAAATGAAATCAGCTACTATTCGTTGGCAATCTTCAATCCTAGGTACCGCGCGAGCGAAGTCGTTGTCAGAAGCTAGTATAACATACAATGTCGTGTGAGCTCTGTGAAATATCCCGATTTGTGGGAAAATTTCTCATGATCGCGACAACTCAAGGCACCACACGCTTCCTCTTGGCATGAGACAATTGTGACAATCTAATTATATCATTACTAGTGTTTTCTGTTTGTTTGGGTACTAGTATTATGTTATCTGTGGTTTGGGTGTGTATCTAATTATCTATCTCTATCATTTGTCGAGGCCGCTTTACATTTCCTATGTTATATCTTCTATATAATTTATACAATATATCTTTTTATATCGTTCGTTCGTTCTTATGAGTCAGTGGCCAACTCTGGTGACAGAGTTTCTAGGCCGCCCGAAGGCCTCTGTCATGGCATAACAACTTTGAAAAAGCTGGGACCGACTGCTTACCGTGCCCTCCGAAGCACGGGAGCGCTTAGTTGAAATTGCCACTGGCGGTCACCCATCCAAATGATGACCCCGCGGAACAGTGCTTAACTTCGTTGATCTGATAAGACAACTTAGTCAACAACGTCACGAGCGCTCCTTCGAGCGATTATTTTGTATATAAAAATTATTTGCTGTGTGTTAGTCTCGCTGAAACTCGAGAATGACTGGACCGATTTGGCTGATTTTGGTTTTGAAATGTTTGTAGAAGTCCAGGAAAGGTTTAAATGGTGAGAAAATAAGGAAAAAATTGCTAAAAAATTACGTGTGTGAAACCGCGCGTGTCAGCTAGTACCTAATATTTTTATGATAACGACATTCTTGGGTCAGTGCTGGCGGCCTACCATCAAAGTGTTTCCGAATCTTGGAGCCGAACGCATTTCGAAATTAGCAATGTTTGCGTGATCAGCAAATATTTGTTTCGGGGAAACACGCAGGTTTCTATGTACCTATTGTATTACAAGTACATAGATAGATAATGTATTTACAATAAAAAAGTATATGTGTTATTTTATCAGTTTAACTTGGTGTGAATTCGACCAACTTATACGGGTTGATCACAACTCTGTTAGCGATCAATCTCCATCAATCTCCATCAATCTCCATCAATCTCCATCTAATAGATCCGATCTCCATTCTTTGTGATAGAATACGTCCGGGGAATCACTACCACCATACCTATTTCTGCCGCCAAGCAGTAATATAGCCGTTTATGCTATGAATAGTGCCTAGAGTTTCCAACCATATCTTTGTATTATTTGCCTAGATAACGCTGTGTCAAAATGTAATGTGCTAAACAAATATTTATTAACTTAGCACAATTTTGACAACTGAAATGGAAATGGCAGCATTCACTTATTTTTTATTTGGACGAGGATTCTTCTAGATTATTTTCGTTTGTTTTTGATGATGAAATTTGTTTTGACAATCTTATCATCTGTATAATGCTTATAAATACAGAATAGTTGACACTGACAAACGAAAGTCAAGAGTAAATACTATGTATTTTAAACTTATTCATGTTTACATAATACCTTCTACTGAACAATAAATCAAATTAAGTTGGTAAACATCTTTACATAGGTGACCGAGCAAGCGAAGCGAGCGAAGCGTCTCAGTTTCGAGATTGGCCTAAAATGCTTTTGGTTGTCAGTTTGTCCGGTCAGTTTGTGTTCTCGCCTACAGGTCGCATTTTTCAACCAATCTGGTTGAAATTTGGTATACAGGTTCTACGTCTTTATAGAATTTGATTGTCGTCGGGGATTTTTGATAGGAGGCGTACTTTCTCCAAAAAGGGACAAAAAAGGCGCTGCTGAATATTTCCGCCTAATGTGGTTTGATTTCGATGATTTTTATTTTATTTGAAAGGTAAGTATTAACTTTAAGTTTTTCTGATAAGTTGGTGAAGATCTGATGAGGATCGTCAGCGTGATGAGCAAAAGAGTTCCTTAAAATGCAGTATGTTTTTCACTTTCAAAGCTCGCTTTACAAGTTTGTGCTTGCGATTGCGAGGACTACTGTTAGGAGAACTGCTAGTGTAAATCCTAGTTGCTTCCCCCGTATGCCCTTCTGTATCATGTACCTCTCGTGACGTAGCTGGCTAAGTCGTTCCTAACAAATCAACAAAGTTAAGCACTGTTCCTCGTAATAATTATTTGGATGGGTCACCGCCAGTGGCAATTTCTACTGAGCCCCTTGCTTCGGAGGGCACGTTAAGCAGTCGGTCCCGGCATTTTCAAAGTGGTTAGGCCATTACAAAGGCCTTCGGGCGGCCCAGACTTAGTCACCTGAGTTGGCCACTGACACATACGAACTTACTTACTTTACTTATGTACTTAGTACCTACGCTTACATGTTTTAACACAACTGATTCGAATGCAGTTTTTATCGATAGATAGAGTCTATGTCTGGAATAAGAGAAAACCTCAGTATTTTGCTTGTTTTAATAAAAGCACTGAGGCAGTATCCGGAACAATGCTTTTAATATCGTAAACGCTAACGTAACGTCCAGCTGTCAATTTTTACAAGATTACTGACATTTTACGCAATCAAGAGGTGCTGCTAAAACCCATGACAGCTTTGTAAGACTAGTTTTTCGTGATTAACTATCTGGTGGTGTAGAGTGGTAGATTATGTTATCTATGGTTCAACCCGCCTTTTCCTATGGTCATCAGTCATGCACTTAATGGATTTTTCTATTCGATAAAAAATTGTGCTCAAAGCTATCATATACGGTGAAGGAAAACATCGTGAGGAAACCGACATGTTCAAGAATAAAAATTCGAAAGATTTCTGCCATACACATCCACCAATCTGAATTAGTTCCGCGTGGTGGATTAATACCCTACTCTCGCTCGTGACTAGGCCAGTTTCCCGTGGGAACTTAGAAATAGAAGTCATTAAATTATTATTATTATTATTATTATCAGCCTGTATCATCCCACTGCAGGGCAAAGGCCTCCCCATCCCCCTTCCATAAAGTACGGTCATGTGCTTTTAAGGACCAATCCTTTTTAAATGAGTCCAGGTCATCCCGCCATCTAAGTCTGGGTCTGCCACGATGTCGTCTTCCATTAAATTAGGTTTTATATAATTAATGAATAAAATTAGACCATCAATATAATATCTATGGAACAGAAGAAATAGTTATTATATACCCATCAAAGCCTTATTTATACACAAACATCTTTTCTAAGGCTAGATTGTTGTGTTAGTTTTGTGATATTAACATGAGAAATACTTTATTGTTACCTATCTACACCGAAATAGAACTAGAATCAACTATTTAGGCACTGTAGGTGTTGCCGAGTGAAATGGGCAGTCTTATCGTTGCGCGACTTCTATGAGATAAACTGTGATGCTTTGAAATATTTATATCTTATATAGTTTTATTACTACTAGTAGCCTTTATAATGTAAATTTAATTCAATTCAATTCAATTGTGAGTTTTTTGCGATATGTCTTCGACAAAAACCGTAAGTCTGCTCGCTACCGAAGTACGGAAGCATCAAGCCTACTAACAGTTTATTTCGAAAAAACTTTAACTTAACTCTAGGTATGCTAACAATGGACTATGGTCTTAATTTTACCTACCACCTACCACACGATTGAACTGAGAAAGACTGAAAGAATGACGAAGCTTCAGTAAAGTAGTAGATTAAGAGTAGTAGAGTTATTTGTGATAGAGCTCGTCCGGAGAACTACCACCATACCTATTTCTGCCGCCAAGCAGTAATGCTTGCATTGCTGTGTTCCTGTCCGAAGGGTATGGTTTCCGGTGAAATTACAGGTACATGATTTTCGTTCTACGTCTTAGGGTGCCAACCCGCGAGTGATACCTCTGGTATTGCAAGCGTACATAGGCTGCGGGAACCGCTTACCATCAGGTGAGCCGTACGCTTGGTTGCCACTTTAGTTATGTAAAAAAGAGCATTGTGCTAGCCAAATGAACTGTTAAAAAAATTGTACGTGTCACCAACGTCCTAGTAAAGTCGATGCTTTAAGAAACCAGTTACCCAATTTTACAGACGAAATAAAAGTTAAACGCCCAATCGTACCAACATAGCACATGAGTAGTTATAGAGTTCTTTGTTGAGCGAGCGAAGCGAGCAAAGCGTCTCTGTTTCTTTTTTTTTTTCTTTTTTAATGGCATTTGCTACTCTGAAAACTAGCCAAATCAAGGTATTATACAAGTCACAACATAATTCTGGCAAAATTTGCTTTCGTCTGTCAGTTTGTTGATTCTTCACACACACACACAGACCCACACTCACACCCACACTGACTTTCGCATTTATAATATTAGTATGAGCTAAAGCTTAGATTAACATAATAAGGAGCATCCTATATAGATAACTTTATTATTATTTTCTATTCACCTCACTTGCCTGACGGGGTTTAGCTGTAGGTATTTGCTGACAACGAGTGTTGTTATAGTAATTGCTTTGATACCTACTTTCTTAGTGATGTAAGGTGCTGCGCTTTTTAATTTTAAATAGTTTAGATTGTAATATAGATGTACCTTCCTATTCAATGCAATCGTTAGGATAACTTTGAATTGTCTTTGTTTTTGTATGATATCGAGAACCTAATGTCTAGATAAACCTAACATAGGTTTTTAGGCATTATTAACCAGTGTTGTAAAAAGTTTTTTTGTGATGAATAAATTATCTATCTATCTATCTATCTATCTTTTTTATACTTCTTAGCTTGATATACAGACATGTTTTCCGACTCTACCTACATAATCTTTTTCTTCGGAGATTTTTGATTCAACGATTACAACAACTCCAAAATGGCACTACGTTTGACAATAAATAAATTATAATTTTGATTTTTTTCTGAAGAGGCAAAAAAGGGGTTAGTGGATGGATACTAATGTCAGTCCTAAGATATACGATTAGGATTATTCCTTATTTATTTGGTAGTAGTACTATAAGTAATTCTGTGTCATATTAAAAAGATATAAAAATACATTGACGAAACTCTCGGCATTATAATACCGTCCGTTACATAACGGCTACGGAATTTCCGAAACTAAGAGCTGTGTGTACTTAGCCCTATTCTAAAGGCAAGGCCACACATCAGCCGTAACACAGAGACAAGACTGGGTACTTCCTATTATCATATCTCTTCATTTTTTGTTATTAAGTACACGTATACTTACTTACTTATTGAGCGCAGTGTTGCCTGCTTGCAATAGCAACACGAGACTGCTTCAAATATGTTTATGTATTGTAGGTAACATTTGTAGTGCCACCCCAAATTTTAAGTTCTGCGTGGCACTGCACTGCTCTCATCATCTCTAGACGGTCTCATCTACTTTAATTTCAATTGCTATAGTACCAATTAGTATCTTTATAGTACCCTTTTTTTAAATTTAGTTTAAATACTTTCATAATGACATACTAATAATTTTTATTTTCAAAGTAAATTATGCAAGTAAACCAAATTTTTTTTTGGTAATTTTATTTAACAATTAATTTAAACCAGGTCTAAAGTTCGGCGTCCCACTGGTAAAGATATAAAAGTCATTGACCTCTGTATATTACTCGCAATAAGATAAGAATTATGTATAAACATAATGCAGTGTTAATTTGTTAGCATTACGTGCATACGGTGTGAAGGGTATGGTTTCCGGTGAAATTACAGGCACATGAGGCTTTCGTTCTTAGCCTCAAGGTGGCAACCCGCGAGTGATACCTCTGGTATTGCAAGCGTCCATAGCCTGCGGTAACCGCTTACCATCTTGTGGGCCGTACGCTTGGTTGCTACTTCAGTTGTATAAAAAAAAATACATTTGAATAGCTTCTAAGGCACCTTGGATTAATGGTATCACAGGTCGCAGGTTGAAACTCAGTGCTGGCATTTGAGGCATTTGATTCACACAAAAATAGGTATACAGAAACAAAAAAAAAACATATTTAACCCATCTTGATTTAATCATGTTGTTAACAAAAAAATCGAAAGGTAGCAGGTGCAAAAGGTCTACAAATTCACCCGCGTGGTATCAACATTTAAATTAATGAAGATGCTATAGAGAACACTAATTATATCTATGCCAAGTTTTATCCAAATTTGTCAGCCGTTTCGGTGTGATTGAGCCACAAAACACACAAATATCCAAACTTTCAGATTAATTAACTAACATTTTAAGTTATAACTTCTATTCCAAGTCTTATCCAAATCTGTTCAGCCGTTTGGGCCACAAACACAAATATTCAAACTTTCAGATTATGTAACATTATAAGTTATAAATTATAATCCTTCTAATTTGATGCACAAGCGAAGTAGAGTAATAGTTCACACAGGTCAGATTCTGTCTGTTCAACAAAGTGTCATATAACTTGATTCACTTCAAGTAGGTTATAATGAATTGGGAATGTTCTTACAGACACTAAGTAAGTTCGTATGAGTCAGTGCCCAACTCATTATTATATCATATTAAGCTATTTTTCCGTTAATGATTAATAATTTATTCTATTATATTGTATCTTAAATTTTTTATTTTGCTCTAATTTTAGAATTCTTAATAATAAAAAATATGCGACTATTACTTATATATACAGGGTCATTCATTATCAACCTGACAAACTTAAGGGGTAGGTTCCACACCTAAAAAAAAAAATATATGTACCTATAATTTTTTTTTTTTATGTATGTTTTGTCTTAAAAATCACAAGTAAACAAAAAAAAAACGATTACGTTTATCCGCTCAATTATTTTTTGTTTTATAAAAAAAAAACGTTTAGAAAAAAAAAAAGTACAAGTATTTTTTTTTTATGTGTGGAACCTACCCCTTAAGTTTGTCAGGTTGATAATGAATGACCTTATATATATTTTTGTTGGTACATAATTTTATTTTATTTTATTTTTAATTTATTTATGTGTAAATCTGTGTTTGCATGTCGGTCAACGACGAAGTGTGTGAGACATTTAAAACAAATGGTAAAACCTAATATCATAATACCATACTTCAAGCAAATAAATACTATTTCATTTCATTTCATTTCTATTTCATTTCATTTCATTTCATTTCTTGTAACGGAATTTATAGGCCCCCCGAAAGCATTCATCATAAATAATAGAATTTGAATAACTTGATTACTTAAATAGACCCCTAGGTTACAATACCCTTTTACATCTTTATGGGACTGACTAGGATTTTGATTAACTTAATAAGAAAAATCAATACCAATACTAATAAAAAGAGCACCGGTGGTCTAGTGGTAGTGACCCCACCTTCCGATCCTAAGGTCGTGGGTTCAAACCCGGACGTGCACCAATGGATTTTTCTGTTCGGAAAATTTATGTGCGCAATGCCAGTGCTCTCATACGGTGAAGGAAAACATCGTGAGGAAACCGGCATGTCCAAAAACTAAAAATTCGAAAGACGTGTGCCATCCACCAATCCGCATTGGGTCCGCGTGGTGGATTAAGACCCAATCACTCTCGCCTGAGAGTAGGCCAGTGTCCCAGCAGTGGGAACATTAGAAGTCTGTCATGATGACTAATAAAATCTAATATTAATAATAATAATCTTACCCAATCCGCATTGGGTCCGCGTGGTGGATTAAGACCCAATCACTCTCGCCCGAGAGTAGGTCAGTGTCCCAGCAGTGGGAACATTAGAAGGCTGTCATGATGATGATGAATAAACCTTAAAAATTCTAATCTGGCAACATATTCTCAGACCCTTTAACCGTCGGAAATCAAACCTACATCTGCATCAGGCTGACGCTTCACAAAGGTCACTAAGTGAAAGTTATAACGTTAAAACTGTAGTTGGTTCTGTGTTTCAGTACTATTATGTAGCATTGTTTTCTATCCAGTACGTCAGTGTACAGTAAGTGAAGTCAGTGACATATCGTGCGCGTGAGCGGTGGCCGTGTTTTATCGATATCGATATTTTGGTGATAGCGTACAACACTATTACTGAGGTAGGGGTGAAGTGACTTACATTTTATTCTTTTTATTATTTATTAGTGAATCGCGCCGCGACTTTGATCAAGCTTGTTACTTTTAAAAAATCTTCTTGCTTTGATGGGGGTTGAATTTCGGGTATTTCTCTCTTATTGCAACCTCTACACATTATGAAGAACTTACCCTGAAAGTTTCAGATCTCCGGGACTTATAGTTTTGGCTGCGCGTTTATTGTCAGTAAGGCAACGGATAAATTATTGTTGGTAAGCCAGGTAAGCACTATTTATTTATTTGAGCAATGGTATAATGATAAAAACATAATATCCTAACAAATTTGTAACAACATGGCCTAACAACTTTGAAAACACATTCCCTACACATTCACCATAGCTCGCCAAACTTAGTGCTTACATTCTCTTGGGCTCGCCAGTTGAGCTACCGCCATCTAAATAGACAGCTTTTTTTTTTAATAACTTGAGACGAAAACCCCTAATTCTTGCAAGCTTTTTGAACCGTGTAAATAGGCCTTTATTAAGACAAAAATGATATACTACCACGTAAAGTTAATTTGAGGAAAATTTATGTGCAAACCTGTTATAATCGTGTGCCTATCCCGCATGACAATCTAACTGTAATACGATACGAATTGTCACTAGTGTTTTAGGGGCGTTGTAGTAATATGCGGAAATACGAGGAAATAACAATGAATGGCATTATTCCTTAGCTTCGTACAGATCAGAGCGAAATATCGCATAAGTAACCAAACGGTACCGTTTCTCCTTTGTTTCTAAAACATAGGTCTAATATAATCTACGAATAATGCATGCCTTGACAAAGGTAGAATTTTATTGAGAGCGCTCTTGACTCGCATTCGAGTAGCTGGCTAATTAACAGATCAACGAAGGCTTTGGGTGGGTGACCGCCAGTGGAAATTTCAACTGAGCGCTCCCGTGCTTCGGAGGGCACGTTAAGCAGTCGGTCTCGGCTTTTTCAAAGTTGTTAGGCCATGACAGAGGCCTTCGGGTGGCCTAGAAACTCTGTCACCAGAGTTAGCCACTGACTCATACGAACGAACGAACGAACAAGTGCACGACCAGGTTAGATCCTACGTTAAGATTACAAGCCGGGGTCACTACCACTAGACCACCAGTGCCCCATTTGATATCTTCAACTAGATCATTATGACAAATGCGTATTATTCAGAAACTACAAGTAGGTACCTAATACCTACACGGTAATGTAGATAACACACAAGTCTCATATACGGAAACAATATTTGGGGAAGTGTGGTAGAGCTCTTTGTGATAGAGCTTGTCCGGGGTTTATTTTTAGGTCATCTACGCCTGATCATAACTTTACAGTTGCAGTGTCACAAAGGTTGCACTGCACTGCACCCCGAGACAGTATTTTCTTCTAACCAGTATTTTCACTTGCTACAGTGCTCTTCAACAATGTAATACATTCAACATTCTGATTATTTTTCATTTTGATATATTTCTAATATTATTATTTTTATTTTGATATATTTTTCTACAATTTTAGTGTCATGCTTTCATACGTATTTTTGAAAATGTATTCCTATTTCCCAAAGACATATGTTCGAAGCTGTTTCCTTATAATTTATGACATTTTAATTTCGCTTTTGTCTCTATTTAAATTCTAAACTGTCTCGTAATGTAACTGTAGGTAATTATTTAGATAAGTGTATTGATAATTAAAATTAGTATAATAGATTTAAATTATTGCATTGATGTCTAATTATTAGAACTAAGTAAACTGCTGGTACCTATAGCTAACTTGCAACGCCCTTACAGGGTCCATGTACTCACCTACAGCATTATCATTAAGTTACATCTAAGCTGAATACATCGTACATTGAGCATGAAATAAATGAAATTAAATGAAATATTACTGCTTAGTTAGAGGAACACGGTCTGGCACGGTGGTACACGAACTCTTGCTGAAAAGTTGTACCACCAGGCAAATTAATATTTTGAGTGCACGGTACATAGATAGTTATAGAAATCCCTATATTCAGCCTAGTATTTTTATTCAGAACCAGTTAAACAATTTTTTTTATACCCCAAAAGTGGCAACCAAGCGTACGGCTCTCTTAATGGTAAGCGGTTACCGTAGCCTATGTACGCATCATCTTAGATATCACTTGCGTGTTACCACCCTGAGACGTGAGATGGAAAGTCTCATGTGCCTGTAATTTCACCGGAAACCATACCCTTCAAACCGGAACACAGCAATGCTCTCATTACTGCTTGGCGGCAGAAATAGGTATGGTGGTAGTTCTCCGGACGAGCCCTATCACAAAGAACTCTACTACTCTTAAAATAAATATCCTAAGTATTTTGTTTATATGGAATGTAATTATGTGCATATTTTAAATTTAATTGGTTAATAAATAAATTTACAGGTACATAAAAGTATTACGCTAAAAATTTATAATTTGATAACACTTCTTGTTATAGGTGTGATATATAAAGAAACACCATGAATTTATTAATCGGATTTATTCTATAAAGGCGTTACAGTTGCCGTAGCTAGCCAAACGTAGTGCTAACATTCGCTTCGTTGCTAGCCCAGTACCATAGAGAAGCGAATATTAACACTACAATAGGTCTTACCTATAACTTCTTATAAATACAAATTGAATTATAATTATAGAAATTATATAAACTTGTCAGAAATCTTTAACCTACACACACACATATACCATAGGTACTTAATGTACTTATTAAACATTGATGAATTATTCTGATTATGCACACAATCTCGGAAGGTTATCTTTGAAGACCTCTTAAACACGAGTGTACGTCTATTCTGAAAGCCCTATCCTATACATACATATTTATCATTATTGGAAATCGCGTTATAATAAAATATTTGAGCACACGAGCGGTTATGTAGCGGTTGCGGGTTCAAATACCGCTTGAGGCGAAATAATTTTTGGGATATTATAATTTTTATTATACGTATGTTATAGATAAATATCTGATAACTTTACTGTGCTTAAAGACAGTATAATCGCGTTCACCTACTTTAGTTAAAATAAATTAGCTAGGCACGTTAGTGTTAAGAAGTCCTTGGTCAAAACCCTTCACTTGTGCCTCGAGGACAGACAGACATCACTTCTCTTACGGTTGACAGAACACGTAGAAAGTATAGGTACATAAATACCAATACTTTTTTGTAATTAAATAATAACCTATTAAAGAAATAACACCAAGACCCGGAACTTCCTTCTAATATTATAAATGCGAAAGTCTGTGTGTGGGTGTGTGTGTGTGTATGTTTGTTACCATGTATCTCCGTGACAACTTAACTTATTAGCATGAAATTTGGAATGTAGATAGCTTAAGTTCTGGGATAACACATAGGCTTTTACTTTTTATCCCGGGAAAATGAACTGTTACTGTGGGATAGCATAAAAAACTGCAAATACGCGGGTGAAACCGCGCGGGTAGGCTCGTAATAAATAATACGGTCATTTGAAACAGCTCAATCTCGACAGACCCACCCATCCACACACATATTTACACCCTCACACAACCTTATTCATACACACATACACCGAATTTACCATACCTAAATATTGTTTCATTTTCTTGTACCATTTTATGTAAGTTATCCCGGCGTAACTTTTTAGTCTGTAAGTTTCATATTTTGAATGTCAACCCTTCTTACCCTTAGTAGGGCACTGGATCAACCTCTTCTTATCCTTAGTCGGGCACTGGAAACTGCGACACAGTATTATACTTCTGCAGTTTTCAGTGTTCATTTTTAGTATTTAGTAAACATTTTTGAAACATATAGGTAAATGTTTCAAAAATAAAAAATGATTGATTGATTGATTGAATAGAAATAGCAACTACTATTAGCAAATATTAGTAGGTCATGCAAACATTTGCTGCAGCAGGAATCGAACCCGCAGCCTCTCGCTTCTCAACCACTTGCCCACCGCACCTCCGAGATTGTCAAAGTAAATTAAAAAAATAAAGCGCTGGTTGCCGTTCAATAATACTTGTTCTAGACAAGTTTTTGGGAACTAGGTCATTAAGTTAGTGTTTAACTCGAACAAATTCGGAACTGGTTTATTTTGTAACTTTAGGTACGAGCGGGTTGATCATATAACTCTGTTAGTGACTATCTCCATTGATCTTCATCTTAAACTGTCTAAAGAAAAAAAAAAGCTGGACAACCCACACAGCATCATCTAGCCCCAAGTTAAGCAGAGCTCGTGGAGTACTAGATGACTGATATATACTTAACACAATACAATCTAATAAGAGTAGTAGAGTTCTCTGTGATAGAGCTCGTCCGGGGAAGGACTTCCATCATACCTATTTCTGCCGCCAAACAGTAATGCTCGCATTGCTGTGTTCCGGTGTGAAGGGTATGGTTTCCGGTGAAATTACTGGCACATGAGGCTTTCGATCTTAGCCTCAAGGTGGCAACCCGCGAGTGATACCTCTGGTATTGCAAGCGTCAAGAGGCTGCGGTAACCGCTTACCATCTTGTGGGCCGTACGCTTGGTTGCCACTTCAGTTGTATAAAAAAAAAATCTATAGGATAGATATTTTTTATTATACATAGAAAATACCCAGAATACCCGGAACAAATATTTGTAGATCGTACAAACATTTGTCCCGAGGCGAGAATCGAACCCGCAACCTCCGCGTCGCAGGCGTACCTTCGCCCGCCGCGCCACATCGGTCGTCTAATGATAGTTTGATCATAGCTCTACTGTCTTATTAGACAGTTTGAGATAGAGATCGATTGACATTATAGAATACTTAGAATAGAAAAATATTTATTTAGCTCCACACAATAAACATAAAAATAACAATATAAATTAAAACTAAACTATTGTGACGAAAAAAGGCAGCCACTCAGCATGTGCTGCAGACTTGGTCGCTAATCGACCCGCAGGGCGATTACGTAAGATGGTAGCACTAAACGCATTGTTTCAACAGTTGTATACAACCTATGCAATGGAGAGGAATGCGTTTGATGCGAGTACTTATGTCTTCGGCTCGAAGCGCCATTCCTATGATTATTTCGTCCAAGCGAGATATGTCTAGCTGCGAAGCTAGCGAAAAAACTGTAATTTTAGCTGCTCGCTAAGTACATATGTAAGTCAATGAACGTAGACAGATTTGAAATACACTTTAGCTAACAGAGGATTATGATATGAATGTAAATAAGGGCTTTTATCTTTCTCCTCATATTTAAGTTCGTACTAAGTGTGTGACTGGAAAATGGAAAACGTAGGTCAGCCCCCCACTCGATGAACCGATGACGTCAAAGCGGTCGCAGGTGGATGGTGAAGGCAAAATCAGTCGTCATGGCGCTCTTTGGGGGAAGCCTAAGTCCAGCAGTGGATTGTTCACAGCAGCAGTCAATCGGCTGAATGATGATGATAATGAATAAATGTGTGTGAATCGATACACTGTGTCATTCTTACGAAACATAAATTAGTTCAAGGAGACCTTAACAATGGCTGCATGCGATGAATAAAGACGCAAAACATTTATGGTAGATTTCAACCCGAGTGCATAAATTAATATACCTACCCGGCAGTCTTCTAAACTTAGACAACACGGAGAAACAAAATACGCGCACGCAAATTGTGATATTTTTTAGTGAGACTAGTTAGTCTCACTTGGTCAAGCGGCTTGCCATTCATCAATTGTGCGCGTCTCTCACAATTATAATTTAAAAATGGTGTATTGTGTGGTGAAAGGCTGCTGTAACACCACGTAAATAATCATTATTCACGTATAATACCTATAAAAGCTGCTCACGCAAACATCAAATTGTTTTGTGAACACACTTTTGAAAATAATTTTGAATGAAACTATCATTCTACGTGTTGTTATTCTAAGCTTCTAAACATATAAATAAAACCATTGCGTTACTTCGTCTTGAGGACCAAATCGATACATAATGCCAGTTGCAGCTGTATTCGTTTTTGGATTCATTCGTACCTGCTTATTCGATAGAGTGTTCTGTTTAATTTAAAACCGTAACTCGATAAGAACTAAACTACAGTTGGAACTGAATAAAACGTCAAACGCTGGGCTACTTATATAAAAACAATATTAAATGCGATCAAACGTTTTGGAGGTTTTTTTGCAATAATTCTAGAGGTAGGGTACCACCTCTAGAGGAAACATTTGCTTAAAATAACAGTGTAATTTCCCGTGTTTCAGGAGGACATGATCGCCGAGCATCAAGAAGAGCCGATCGAGAGTCCAGATGGCATTAGATCAGACGGCGCCGGCGCAGAACAAAAAAACACTAAGACAGAAAATACACCAAACGAAAATATTTCTACAGAAAACGAGAAACAAATCGAATCTCAAAATGGTGTTTTCCAAAACGGAAACGAAAATCAAACAAACAAACCTAGTACTGTCGAAATCGACTCAAATCGAAATAGCAAAGAACTCGATTCAGTAGCTAAAAAAGAAAATAGGCTTTCAAATTACATGAATAATATTAGGAATTCTACATCTGGTGTTGAACTTTCTCTGTCTGATGGCAAGGATAAGGAAGAGACTCTACTCAGCAGTGAATCTAAGACAGTTGTCAGATTTTCTCCCGTTTGGAAACAGGTTAGTACAGTCTTTTCATTTTTGTTTATGCTATACTAGTAACCCGCCCCGGCTTCGCACACGAAATAGAATAAAATATAAATAATTAAATAATGCTGGACAATCCACAGCATCTAGCCAGCCCCAAGCTATATAAGCATAGCTTGTGTGTACAAGATGACTGTTATACTTCATCAATACATCATAGATAGAAATTTTTATTATAAGTACATAGACAATACCCAGAACACCCGGAACAAATATTTGCAGATCGTACAAACATTTGTCCCAAGGGGGGAATTAAACCCACCAGCGTCGCAGACGGACCTTCGACCGCCGCGCCACGTCGGTCGTCAAACTCTTTTAATTGTTTCATTCTCGAAGAAGTGCTGTAAAAAGAAAAAAGAAAAAAAACCAACAAGGCTAGGCGGTTTGCATGAGGACCATAGACAAATAGAAAAAACGGAAATGTATAGTTCTCACAACGGATCTCGGCCGTCGTGAAATTAGCCGTTTCTATGCGCAATGGAGCTTTTTCAAACTAAATTGTCTTTGCGCATCACAAACGGCTAACTTCACGGAAGCCTAGATCCGCTGTGCGAACTATAGATAAAATTTGCTATTTTGTCGCGCTTGCCTCGAGCTTACGAGGTTCAAGGTGCAAAAAACCCGTCCTCAAATATAGAACCTACGTCTTAATGAAATTGCAGACACTGGCTGCTTCCGGCTCGATCCTGCTGACGTTCTCAGCAGGCCTGACGTCAGGTTACTCCGCCATTCTGCTGCCGCAGCTGAAGATACAGCAAGGACCTATCCCTCACGATGACACCACAGCTTCTTGGATTGGTACGTTAATTTTAATTTCATATTTAACCAATTTCAGGCACGAGTCTCTTGCAAAACAGGTTTTGCGATTATTTTATAGTAATATAAGTACTTACATAAAATACTCAAACTAATGGACTGAGTACCTAAACCATTTTAAACGTTATTGTGAGAGAAATCAGCATTTTTAAAATGTTATTATTTTTATTATATTTATAAGACGGGTTGTCATCATCATGACAGCCTTCTAATGTTCCCACTGCTGGGACACTGGCCTACTCTCAGGCGAGAGTGATTGGGTCTTAATCCACCACGCGGACCCAATGCGTATTGGTGGATGGCACATGTCTTTCGAATTTTTAGTTCTTGGACATGCCGGTTTCCTCACGATGTTTTCCTTCACCGTATGAGAGCACTGGCAAGACTGGTTGTACTTATAAATAAATAAATATTGGTGGATATTCCACACAGCACCATCTTGCTCCGCTTAGTTTACCAGGTAACAACTATTGATCAAAAACTGATTGGATGTATTTTTCTTAAATACAATATTATAAAATATGAAAGTAGTTCTATCTGTCTTTTACGTTTTCACGGCTAAGCCGCTGGACCGGTTTTAATGAAATATGGTATGAAGATAGCTTGAAATCTGGGACATGAATGCCTTTTATTTATGTACTACGCAAGCGAAGCCGCGTGCAGCTAGTACACTGTCATGTCTAGACACAGAACAAACATCAATGTTTACCACACGAGTGTTTGCTGTCCTGGGTGCTAAATAGTAAAGTAGTAATTATGTGTCAGAGTCTCGAGAAAACCGTACTTCTGTAAAATAAAATCTTTACTCTGTATAAAATAAAATATTTATTTTTACAATTCCAGCATCAATGGCCGCTCTGCCAATGGCTCCAGGATGCCTGCTCTCCGGCTGGATGATGGAGAAGTTTGGCAGAAGAAACTCTCACTACTTTATCTGTGGCTTATTCCTTCTCGGCTGGCTGCTTATCGCGTGCGCTGAGAACCTCACGTTGATGCTGGCAGGGCGGTTCTTCACTGGCATCTGCGTTGGCCTACTGGGACCTCTTGGACCGGTTTACATCGCGGAAACAACAGAACCGATGCTTCGCGGCTTCTTCCTTGCAGCGGTGTCCTTAGCCATCGCTCTAGGGATTTTCGCTGCACACTTCATAGGAACCTTTATGACTTGGCAGTGGACTGCCACAATCAGCTGTCTGTTCCCGGTTATCTCCGTAGTTTTACTGGCACTGGTCCCGGAGAGTCCAACATGGCTTATTTCAAAAGGCAGGATAGAAGACGGCGCTAATGCTTTCTGCTGGTTAAGAGGTTATGGTGAGGACGCAAAATCAGAGCTGAAGAGTATCATAGATAGCAAGAAAGCAGTTGATTCTGAACCTGCTCCTACTTGGAGAGAGAAGCTATACAACCTTAGAAGTCCTGAGCTCATGAAGCCTCTGCTTATAATGATAGTTTTCTTCATGACGTGTCAGTTCTCTGGCGTGAACGCAATAGCTTTCTACTCTATACACATAGTGGAGAAAGCTGTGGGCCAAGGAATTAACCATTATCTTGCCATGCTGATCATAGACGGTCTACGAGTCGTGATGTCGATAGTGGCTTGTGTGGTCTGTAAGAAGTACGGACGGCGACCTTTGTGTATGATCAGTGGTATTTGGACGGCTGTTTCTATGGTGGCTCTTTCAATGTTTATGTATTTCAAGCCTGAGAACATGGCGTGGCTGCCTCTAAGCTGTTTACTGGTCTACATAGCCGCTATTTCCATAGGCCTAGTGCCGTTGCCTTGGATCATGTGTGGTGAAGTCTTTCCAACTAGAGTCCGTGGATTAGGCTCCGGCATCAGCTCAGCTGTGGCTTTTACATCTTTCTTTGTCGTCGTCAAAACTGCGCCAGGAATGATGAGTGATTTGGGAGAAGTGGCAACCTTTCTTGTTTACGGTGTGGTGGCTCTTATTGGCACTGCTGTGTTGTACTTTATTCTACCAGAAACAAGAGGAAAGAGCTTACAAGAGATTGAGAATAGGTTTAAGAATGGTAAGGAAGTTACTGTTGATCTAAAGACTTAAAGCTCGATATCAACCAAAGAAAATAAGAGATGAGTAAATATGAATTCGCGTTTCGTGTTGGTTGTTACTCTGTCACGCACAGGTTTATAATTTACACGTCTCATTCTCTTTGCGTAAGTTTGTAAATTTGCAAATCTTCTTATGTAGAATCCAAAAGTTCTACAATGATGGAGATAAACTTTATTTTGTCTCAAATGTATTTTATTGTGTATCTGTAAAGTGTGACTGAATGTACCAGTGCATCGCTAAGCGAGATGTTAATTTTAATCTGTGATATTTAATTAGTAATCATTGGTGCTTAATAAATGTGATAAAGATCAATAGGTACGGTCTACGATATTTAATTTGCTGATAATGGGAGTTGAGTGAAATCTACCAATTAAACTGCTTCATAATTGCATCCAATTTTGTTTGCAACTGGTGCTTTTCTTGGATGATTTCATACATCTCCAATTCAGTTCAGTTTTGCTTGTTTTCTTATTGAATGAAGCTTTATTCATTGCAGTTATTAAAGCTATAATTATGATTAAAGCTATGACTAGCTTTAAGTCATGATTCAATAAAACAATTTAAAAAGTAGGTAATAATTTAATTGGTAACTTATTTATATTACAAAAAACTATGAAATTAGGTTGATATATTATGAAATGGCACGATATTATAGGTAGTTTTAAAATGATAATTAGCTAAATGATCTAAAATTACATGAAAGAGATATTAACATTGATAAACTTTGCATGTGTATTTCAGATAATTGATAGATTCAGGCGTTACTTTGCGGAAATCCATTACAAGATGCTCCGTCGAGCGCTGGAGCCAAAGTCTTTTTTTTAAAGTTTGACTTTGGCTCCAGCGCTCGACGGAGCAACACGTCTGCCGGAGAACAAGTCGATGGTCCTGAGGATGTCCCGTGGAGGGATGAAACACGTGTCGATATTTTTCTTTTGAGGTTAACTGTGGTAACTGTGTGACCTCATCAGTTAAAAGGTTAAGCGGAATAGTACTAGAGATTTTTCGTCTGTTTTTTATCATGTGTATTTCGTGAATAAAGTTATGGCACTTGATTCAGAAACTCCAGGCTCAGTTATTATATGATTGAAAATAAGCTCAATTCTTAAAGTCATTGTTAGACCTTCGTCCCACGGCAACCAACCTCACCGGGTAACCAACCAAAGTAAAGTAAATAATAGAACGCAAACGAAAAACTGAATTTTTTTCTTGATTTGGAAACCAAGTGACTTTATGTGACGAAGGACTAGAAGACAATAAAAAGGGAGGCAAAAAAAAACAATTTACTACAACTACTATTTTCTATGAAGTATTAGTGTACAAAACCCAAATAGAGGCAATAATATGGAACACGTCTTAATGTCACTGACAAAATATATAATTAAATGCAAAATTGGTACACGTCACGAGATGAAATAGTGAAACAAAGAATTAGTTATGATAGATGATAATGTTAAGATGATAATATTCGCAGAGTTCAAGCTTTTTTAAGTTTTCTTCTACTATAGGAAACAGACGTCAACTGGCCAATTGTGGAGTAGATAATTTAAACGGAAACAAACGATCATAAATCAGTCGAGTACTTTTAAATTTGAACAATTGGTAGGCCATTTTGCAATCAGACACAAGATACTCGTATCGAAACTTACTGGGTCTCTGACTTCAGCTCAGCAAGAACTAACAATGGTTTTTGCCGAGTTGAAGTCAATGTGCTTAGATCAAGTGCTTAGAAATCAATAAATTGACTCAAAACTACGTGTTCGGTGCACACAGAGATTGCGACTCCTCTCCATCAACTCCAGTGACGTCTATGTGGTCCAATCTACTTTGATCTAGGCTTGACGAGGCGAGAGGCTGGTGGGGCGAACTTGGTGAAGCCCTGCTGGTCGAACACTGGCAGCAAGTCGCGGACCCTGGCGGAAACGGTGCCCCCTGTTACCCTGGGAATTACAGTTTCCTATAAGCATCATCCGAACGCTCTTTCGCTGACTGCTAAATATTTTGGCATCTTCTTGTATTTGTCATTCTCTACTGAAGCCTTATAATAATAACTGCGTACTGTATACTAATAAGATCACAAGATAAGTGGTCTTGATTCTTGGACCAGTGATCTTATCCTACCTAGGTATCGCGCCTTCTAACTCTAAGCTCATGGGTTCGAAACCAGTCTTGCACTAATAGATTTTTCTAAAAGAAAAAATATTATGCCAGAGAACTAGACATTCGAAAAATCTATCTATCAATCCACATTGGGTCCGTCTTGTCGGCTACAATCACTCCTGCTTGAAAGGTCCAGGTCAAGATGAATCGGATATACCATCATAGGAATACTCATTGAGTTTGCATGGTGGGTCGACACCCGATTACTGTCGCCAAAGGGTATGCCAAGCAGTGGGGACATTAAAAAGCTGATCATCATTTACCTGCTAGGTTTGATGAGTTTGGCAGCCTGTGCCGGCGTCGCCAGCTCCGTTGGGAAGTAGGTGGCTCCGTAGAAGTCCAGTCCGTTCTGCAGTAAGATGTTGGCTTCCTCGATGCTGGCCAGCGTGACTCGCATCACACTGCTGGCTTCCTTAGGCACCATGCTGGACACTAGCTCGCCGTCGATGGTGGTCAGCGCTCTGGATCCTGACTTCTCCGGCTTTGGAGTAGAAGTTCCTAAGGTGTGGAAGAGGAAAGGTATATAATACACAAAAGACTAGACTGAATAAATAACCATAATTACTATTTAATCTACGTAGTTGGAATAATTTACACTGGAGCTCCTTAAAAATACTTTAAAAATGATTTAAAAAAAAATAATTCAACACGCGGAAGTTAACAAGGCACTTTGCTGTAATGACGTGATGGTGATAATTCACTCAAAAATCGACCGTACTGACGCGTCTCGAGAGTCGAGAGTCGAGGGCGAGAGAGGTAGGCGGGGGGTGTGGTGGGAGGGAAGGTAGATGTTGTAACTATGTTCTTTTTCAAATTTTTCTGTTTCTAGCACAACTCTATATCTTTACTTGATATTTTGGAGCGCTCGTGACGTAGCTGGCTAAGTTGTTCTTAACAGATCAACAAAGTTAAGCACTGTTCCGCGGGGTCATTTGGATGGGTGAACGCCAGTGGCAATTTCAACTGAGCGCTCCCGTGCTTCAGAGGGCACGTTAAGCAGTCGGTCCCGGCTTTTTCAAAGTTGTTAGGCCATGACAGAGGCCTTCAGGCGGCCTAGAAACTCTGTCACCAGAGTTGGCCACTGACTCATACGAACGAACGAACGAACTTGATATTTTCAGAGGAAACGTTTTTCTTCACTATATCATTGTCAAAACGGACTTATGTTTTTATTCAGAGTCGTGAGGTAAAGTCGTTTTTCTCCTCATCCCAAGTGAATCGCTACTATCTGGTAAACATTTTTGACACCTGAGTTAAGCGCAACACACACAGAACGCGGGCGCGGGCCCGCGGCAGATCTGCCTCGGGTGTTTTTTGTTGTATTTGTACTGACGTCAAGCATGACAACACACTGAACGCGGGCGCAGGTCGGGTGAAGCGCGGCAGCCGCTCCCGCGTTCAGTGTGATGTCATCCTTGACGTCCATACAAATTAAAACAAAAAACTCCCGCGGCGGATCTGACCCGACCCGCGCCCGCCCGCTGTGTGTATTGCGCGTTAACGAAAATCCTCAAGATAATGAGAAAACGACCTCGCCTCACGACTATAGTGTTGACATCTATCGAAAACTGGAGGTACTCTTTCATGAAATATCATAAATCTATTATATCTACAGTGGTTGAAACGGTTGCTGCTCAACAAATTTATTACCGTTGTCTGCGATGTTCATGCTAGACTTGAGATAAGCATACGAACCAGTATTACCATCTCGGGGGGAGCCAGAGAAGTGCAGACGAACCACCTCCACTACAGAGGTGAACTTGTACAAAGCATGGCGAACATCCTCCTCAGGGACCTCATCAGGAATGTCGTACACGTAGATGGTGAAAGTCTTCTGAGGCCTGCATGGAATCGCGATCTGGAAATGATTCAAGGTTTTGATTTTGTTATGGAAAGATGGATGGATTGAATGAAAGATAAGATAAGAAAGGAATAAATACTGAGATGACGAGTGATAAAGAAAAATGGAAAAGGAAAATATGTTGTTCCGACCGACCCCACGACGTGGGAAAAAGGGCAGGCATATGATAATGATAATTCTGTTTTTGATGGAATATTACGCAGATGGGCATAGTGTCGTCCATTTTGGTAGAGCAAGGTCGTATCGCTGATATATAATTCGGCTCAAAGAATTATAAGTTTTTAGGTTATATACAAGTAATAATTTCTTTACCTTATTTAGAAAATAAGTCAGTAGTCAATTCTTTATGTACTATATGTCTTTATGTTTGCTGAAATCAGCTGGTTTCAAAACATATAGAAATAAGCATAGGCATGGAAAAAAAGAGTGTAGTAAGTAGATTAAAAGATAAAGATTTATGTGTAAATGAGTATAGTATGAATGTATAAGTTACTGAGTGAATGTAAAGACAGATGAATGAAGGGCGAAGAGGTTGAGTCAAGAAGATGGTTCTTTTGATTGTGTACTTACCTTCCTGTAGAAGCGAGAGCCCGTGACCTTGTGGAAGCCCTTTTTGAACACCATCTGATAGTCGTCAACGCTTGAAAACTTGAACAGAATGCCAGTTGCGGTTTTCGTCAGCGAGAAGCAGCCTTTGACATAAAGTAGACAATATTTTAGCAATAAGCCACATAGAACTAAGCCATACTTAATATACGTTCAAGCTGACAACAACGACGCGAGAGTGGATATTTGGATTTAAAAACGAGACAGAGTGTCATGCGATAAAGACCCCAGGTTCTAGTGGCCTGGCGTGAAAATGGAAGTGTTTAAGAGTCCTACGACTTCTTAGACTTGCAGAGTCTCACCTTTGAACTCCATCTTCTCACAGATCGCAGACGCTTTCTCCATGCTGAGGCCGTGCGAGGGAGTGAGAAGGAAGGCGCCCTTCGTCAGGAAGTGTTCCGAGTCCGATATGTCGCTCTCGCTCTCGCCGCCCTTCATCATAGTGTGAATTTGTTCCTTCCACATGTATGAGTCTGACATCTGACGTTTAGAAAATTAGTCAGCGATCAGTTTGTATGTACCTAAGTTTGTTTATGGTGGGTATGCTGGTAACGGAGTTTATAGGTGTTTTGCATTGTTAGAGTTTTATATGTAACTGAAATTTTTGCAATTGGGAGTTTGCGATTTCCCCGGAATAAAATACCATACCGCAGAAGGGAAGCTACTAGAGTTAATGTAGTAATCTTTTACGGGATAAGACGCATTTAAGTTTGGGGTGATCTTCAGCCTCAATTCAAAAACATTATAAAACTCTAGCCAAATAAGAATACAATGGCTAATGAACGTTGAAATATGCGCTTCGCTCCGCTGAGCCGAGGGCGTGTTCAAGAAATGTCGTGAGCCTAATCAATCGGGCTTTGTTTCATTTCTTCATTTCCGGTTCAAACTTTATGATCTTTTGTGATTTTTTTGAAGGTAACATAGGAATATGTACATTACACAATATTACTTATGTATTTTTCTTTATATTAACGCTGTCCTAAAATATTATGTTACCTAAAAGAGAGTTAAAAATATTACGAATACCTAAGCATTATCGCCTGAAATACAGGTTTTCCTAGTTCAGGCATATCAAAATTTTTATTAGGTCTATATAAATATTAAATTAGCTCTAAGTTGTATTAGCACTAAGAAAAGATGAATAAAAAAACAATGATTTTAAAAAAGATTTTTATTATTTTTTTTGCATTAACACACGCAAATGTTTTCTTTTTTATTTCTTCAGCAATTAAAACATGTGTGGTACACTTTTGTTTGTTAATCAGAAGTTTTATTGTGGATACCAAGACGGTCTCTTGCTGAAGAGTCTTACCTAGAGAGGTAAAGATCTTTATTTTTGAATCGGAACGAATGGATTTTTTTTTCAGGATTAAAATAATTAGGTACATACCTACTAAATCTGTGTACATACTATTTCGGAGTTTTGCGGATTTTGGCAAATGAATGTGTATGATGTACAGTCAGCAAAGAAAGTGGTCTATCACTTTTGACAAAAGTTTCTGTGAAATCGTATGACGTTGAACCTAGACCATATTTTTTGCTGACTGTAACTCCATTATGATTATTAACCCTATGTTGAATCGAAAACTAAAAAATACAACAGCAATGTCAGAAGGTAATTATTACTCGTATCTGGTCAATATAACATGAGTTTAATCACGCCTGCCCAGCTGTGGGCGGACAGGGCATAGTAATTGTCCCCAGCCGCAAAACCATAAAACCATTTATGGATTAATTGTATAATGGCTCCGATTGAACTAATTTTGAGTCGGTTTTGGTACAATTTATTGGCGGCGTCAATGGCACAAATAAATTAAAAAGTTAATAGGAGAGGTACTAGTTAGAGGTTTCCTAGAAAACAGCGGCAGTCACAATGACGGCCGTAATTTAGAGTAATTGGAGAGTTATTGACGGTCGTTACTAGATAATGGTAGAACACTAATGGACTAGTGACTGTGATTTGGCTATCCGATCATGTCATGGTGAGCTATTCCGTTCTAAAATTGGGTGTGCTGAAATGGATGTGGTCAATGTTTAAACGATGAAAGAAAATTTTGCAAAGAACGCTCATGATACTAATAATCACAACGTCTGAAATTGTATACCCAACACTGTTATACATATTGTAAAAGACTGGTACCACCAGTACCACCAAGTACGCAAGTCTCACGCAAACCTCACGAATTCGTGCTGTATTAGTTTGACGTTCGTTTCATTCATCAAGTCCTCGTATTCTTTAAGTTCTTCTTCTTTTATATATATAAAAATGAATTGCAATTTTTTTTTATACAACTGAAGTGGCAACCAAGCGTACGGCCTACAAGATGGTAAGCGGTTACCGCAGCCTATGAACGCTTGCAATACCAGAGGTATCACTCGCGGGTTGCAACCTTGAGGCTTAGATCGAAAGCCATGTACCAGTAATTACACCGGAAACTATCCCCTTCACACCGGAACACAGTAATGCGAGCATTACTGGTTTGCGGCAGAAATAGGTATGGTGGTAGTCCTTCCCCGGACAAGTTCTATCACAAAGAGCTCTGCTACTCTTTCATTCATCAAGTCCTCGTATTCTTTAAGTTCTATATCTTCTTCTCTTAAATATAAAGATGAATTGCTGTGCGTTAGTCTCGCTAAAACTCGAGAACGGCTTGACCGATTTGGCTAATTTGGGTCTTGAAATATTTTTAGGAGTCCAGGGAAGGTTTAAACGATGAGAAATTATGGAGATATTGCAAAAAGATAACGCGAATGAAACCGCGGCAGGTCGACTAGTTGTTGAATATATATTTTTATATTATTTATTATTTTTGTGGTATTCTGCGTGATTCTGGTAAAACAATATACCTAGACGTGCGCGATATACAAAGTGCTTAGCACGAAAAACTTGTTTGACAATCGTAAACGTAAGCTGTCAATTTGTATAGTATTTTTAACAGCTCCTCTGCACTAAGCAACGACAACCAAACGACAACGAACTACCAAAATTCCTTACAAATTGACAGCTGGACGATACGTTTGCGTTTACGATTGTCAAACAAGTTTTTCGTGCTAAGCACTCTGTACACGTCAAATTCAGTCAAGGCGTCAACTGCGCGCATGCATGTATTACAGGAAATTGTTCTCTATTCCTACGCACTAGGGCTGAAAAAAAGCTTTTGCTTGGATTTTCCGCCCAATTGAGACCTATTATGGCTTCAGAGGTATGGCCAAACGCATTTTTTTTCAAACGAAAGAAAGGACTATCAATCAAATGCTAGTTTTTATAACGACGTAAACGGTAAACCACAAAAAGAAAAAATCGTGAGGAAACCGGCATGTCCAAGACAGAAAGTCGTAAAAAAAGTGTGTGTGTTATTTCTTTATCAATTCACAAGAATCACATTGAATCGCCGTACAAGCTGTCTGTACCAAAGAGCCCAAGCCCAAAATAATATCTCGAGAAAAACGGCTTGGTTTGGTAAGATTCATCGAAAAACATAAAATTTCTTTCCAATACATTTTTGAAGTTGTTTCATGGTCAGGAAAAGTATGTAATGTATTTTAATAGATACCTTTTTTTTTAATCAAAGTAAAATTTGACATAATACATTTCTAATATTCAGAACATAGATATTATTTGAAACCATTGACTATACTTACTTAATTAGTTTTTATATAATTAAATTATTCGGTTCCCATTGGATAAAAACTTGTAATGGGAACCGAAAATTTAGCAAAAAACGCAGCCAGACTCTAATATAAAAAAAAACAACAAAAAAAAATGGTGACGTTGAACAAAATAGTATTAATATCTAACCTGTCTGTTCTTTTCTGTCTTCTTCTTAGCGCCTGTACTGGTCGGCGGTTCTTCCTGTCTGGTTTCAGTGTCCGAGGCGCCTTCTGCTAAGGACATATTGCGACTGGCCGCGACAAGCGACTGCGCCGGCTTTTCGTTGAGGAGTGAGGAAGTCATCCGTGATGCCGCTCCTGCCTTCTGAAGAACTATGCGTGTGTAGAGACGACACTGTTCTACAAACTTTTACGTCCGCACATTCTCTTATTCGCTATTATTATTGTTTTTTGTGCAAGTAATGTGGCAACCAAGGCCTACCTGATGGTAAGCGGTGACCGCAGCCTATGGACGCAATACCACAGAACAGATATGGCAATTCCATACCAGATGTATTACGCGCTTGCCACTCTGAGATGTAGATAGATCTAAATGTCTAATGTGCCTGTAATTTCATGGACTAATTTGACTATTCTTCTTTTGCGTTTAAAAAAATGAATAACTGTTCGTTTGTCTCGCTAAAACTCGACAACGGCTTGAACGATTTGGCTAACTTTGTTCTTGAAATATTTCCGGGGTCCAGGAATGGTTTAAAACGGTGAGAAAAACTATTAGTTGTCTTTCGCATACTAAAGACATAAACGCGCTTTATGGATGTAAACTAAACTCAACGAAACGATACTCAGTTGTTCGGTTTCTATTTAAATACCTTCAATTGTTTCTAGCTAAAAAAAATCTTGTTAAAACAAATGAAGCCTGTACTCACGGTGACATTTGAACGCACTCTACCAAAAAGTCGATGTCTTTTGTATTTTAACCGATGAACGGAGACAGTTCTCAAGTCGACAGTGGACGCGTATATTTTTTAAGCGTCTTATAAATTTAAACTTCTTTATTATGCGAAAATGTATCTTCTCAGGCAGGTTTTATCACAAGTTGACATGTCTTGTCGATAGACGACCGATGTGGCGCGGCGGGCGAAGGTCCGCTTGCGACGCGATAGGTTGCGGGTTCGATTCCCGCCTCGTAACAAATGTTTGTACGATCTGCAAATATTTGTTCCAGGTTCTGGGTATTTTCTATGTTTATTTATTTATTTATTTATTTAATTCTTTATTGCACAGAATATACAGTACAAAAGGTGGGCTTAATGCTAACAGCATTTGTGTAATAAAAAATATCTATGTATGTATAGTATTGTATTATGTATATCAGTCATCTAGTACCCATAACACAAGCTCTGCTAAGTTAACGGCTAGATGATGCTGATGTGTGGATTGTCCAGCATTATTTATTTATTTTCTTGTAATTTAGTTATTAGGTAAGTTTAGGGGTAATCATAATCGTGCTTTAAACCTTATTTCAAATGTATCATTGTCTTTATTCATTGACATAAGAAGGACAAGGGAATACAATACTTAGCTAGCCGATATTATTACAGTTTTTTGACAAATAGGAGCTCTAAAATGTTCAAGTTGTGTAAAAACTACTCCATAGTTTTCAAAGATTTTTTATTACAGGAACCATGGCTTCAAATACTGCTACCTACATGATCTTAATAGAGGCTTAAGCTTTGTGTACATTGGATAATGGTAGTCAATTCAATTACCTACCATTAAAATACTATTTCTAACATTTATTTAGCCTTGACCACTTAGGTAGATGATAATGATGGTGACTTACGAGAAGTCTGTTTGAGTTATGTACCCTACGTGACCTAAATACCCTGAGAAAAGTAGTAATTTAGGGGGGGGTTAGATCTAGCGTGAAGAAAAGATACAGTGAACATTTCATATATTTTTATTGTCATAGATTTTTTTTATGTCAGTAAGTGACAAGACGACCAAGGCGCCTGATGTTAAGACGCCTCACCATATCAGATGCAAAGCCACCTAAAGCTTTAGGTTCTGCGTGGCACTGCACCCCGAGACGTTGTTGTTAAGTCTGATCCGTCCGGTAATTTCACTTGCTACAGTGCCCTTCAAACCTAACACAGTAATGCTGGCACACTACTGCTTGGGGGTAGAGTATCTGGCACTGCGGTGCTACCCACCGTGATGGACTCTTGCTGAAAAGTCTTACCACAAGGTTAACATATGATTGATTCTGTTAGGATTAACTTTATTCACTTCATTGAGTTAGAATTAACATAATTCTCATTTAGTTAATATTTCATTTGATTTATTTATTTATTTAATTTAGGACATCCAACGAAATGTTTAGAATAACATTTTCAGACTTATATCTATGTGTTTCTCCAATTATAGGATGCCACAGCGTGCACTTATTATGTAGCTATTGATTCTGCTAGTCTAATATTGTATTAGGTTCGAAGGGCAGCAGTGAAATTACTGACCGCAGTAGCGCAGAACTATTTAAAACAGCATCTGCTATGGTCAAGCGTTTAACATCAGGCGAACGACTTCACCGTCCCACCTACTGACATAAAAATAATGGCGAGGTCAGTTTTCTTCTGCAAAAGATAATAAGCGGTGTGGCCACACCTTTGTTTTTCAGGATTGATGACATATGAAATGCTCGTTTGTGATTCAACCAAGCGTGAGAGATGACATAACTTCTTTTAAACCATGTTTAAGAGTTTTCGATTATTTCGTGATTTCTTTGTTGCCTCAAATTTTGATACACAATGGTAATGAGGTTAAAACGTTCGTAAACGTAAACTTCGAATTCCGTTACAAGACATAAGTAAAACAGCTAACAGTAAGATTAGTATAGTAAGTAGGTATTAGTATTATTCAGAATCAGAATCAGAATAATTTATTTGCCCAAGGATAGTTAAGATAGTGTTCGTCTTGGTGGGAACCACCGCAGTGTCAGATATTCTACCTCCAAGCAGTAGTGTGCAAGCTGCACTGTGTTTATGAAATGAAATGATTTATTTTGCTAGAAGTACGGTTACTTAAGGTCTTATTGTTTACGTAAGTATAAGTGTCACACACTTCACCGTTTAACTCGGCATGCAAAAATACAAATTATAAAGAACACAACGAGAATTTAGGTTTAGGTTTGAAGGGCACTGTAGCAAGTGAAATTACTGGGCGAAAGAGACTAAACCACAACGTCTCGGAATGATAAGCGCAGTGCAGTGTCACGCAAACGCTTAAAAACTTTAAGCTGTGGGTGGCACTGCTTCTGTAATAGTCAGGCGTGGTGCTTAAAATATGGGGAGCGCCTTGGTTGTCTTGTCACTTGCTGATATAAAAAAACACAGTTATTAAGGTCTTATGAACTAAGCTGTCTCTATACTTTGCTTAAACAAGCTTGCAAATCTTAATTTTACCGGTAGACAAAATATAATCAAGGTAGCTAATACAATTAAAACTAAGTAATATATAATGCCGATGCGGGCGTAGACAGCTTCCCAGCTGTGGTACGCGCCCGCTGCGGCGCCGCACTACGCCGCGTGCGTGCCAGCCGCAACACCCTCCTGTCCGTGGTGGGCAACCGGTTGGACGGCTGCTGCACTACGCCATTGGACAGGGGTGCACTCAGTTCTGGCAACTTACACTTGCCGCTGAGTGTGCTTTTGTCCAATACAATTACTTTAATATTACCTAGTTAAGTTGTGAAAAATATGGATACTTGTTCTGAAATAAATATTTTTTATTTTATTAATAAACAAAAACAAACTAATAAAAATACTTACAGTGAAATTAACTGTCAAAATTCAAAACTACAAGCACTTCTATACAATGGTCATAAAAATAGTAACGACAATAAAATACAAGTGATAATGAAATAAAAAACAGACGAAAAATCTCTAGTACTATTCCGCTTAACCTTTTAACTGATGAGGTCACACAGTTACCACAGTTAACCTCAAAAGAAAAATATCGACACGTGTTTCATCCCTCCACGGGACATCCTCAGGACCACCGACTTGTTCTCCGGCAGACGTGTTGCTCCGTCGAGCGCTGGAGCTAAAGCTGGAGCAAAAAAAAATCTATCAATTATATAAGTGATAATGATTCAAAAGTCAAATTAATTATAATATAATAATACCTACCTGTGTGTATGACAGAGGCCTTCGGGCGGCCTAGAAACTCTGTCACCAGAGTTGGCCACTGACTCATACGAACGAACGAACGAACCGTGTGTGCTCGAAGTTGCAAATAAATGACTTATCTATATAATCTATTTACCTTAAAATTAAAATTTATCTCTATACTTCAAAAATTCTTATATTGCCAGTTGTGAATTTTTAGTTTTAATAATTGTAATGTCAGAGTTTTAATATCTTTTGGTAAACTATTATATATTTTAACGGCCATAAAGTTCGTTTACTCCCAGTTCTGTTGAGTAGTTCTGTTGACAGAACTACTGGGATTTTTTTTACCATTAGTTTTGTCCACAAAACAAATGGGAATACAATTTTCACCTGTTCTATTGAGTAATTCTATTGACAGACTACTAGCTACTTTTCTTTGGCGTTTTTTTGCATTGATTTCATGCATAGTGGGAATCGACAGCAACTCTTGATAAGATAAGCCTATTGTCAGTTTGATCTCTGAGTAAACGGCTCCGCACTTCGTAATACACGTTCATGGTATTATAAATTAGATTTGGTGCATTTATATAAATTTACAATTCACTATGAAGACTTTATGCTGTTACCATAGGTATAACGATTTAGATCGCTTTAATTCGCGCAGCGGAAATCACGGGCTAGCTATTTCGCAAAAAATATTTATCATGAAGTTAGCGTCGACTGACGACCAATCACATGAATGCAACATTGTTTTATAATACTCTAGATCTTGATAATATAGCAGTAGTGACAAGAGGACCTCTTTCAAAACATTGACGTTTGAGTTGCGACGAATATTTTAAAGCAATGTTTTGTTAAATTTAAAATATGTACGACAATTACAACTTGTTTAAACTAAGTGTATCTAAAAATATAGGATACATAAGTAACAGCTCATGTAGAGAAAATAAATGATAAATTAAATTAAAGATATATATATGTGATACCAATGCAAAACAGGTTTGTAAATAAACAAAATGGGAGAAAATAATAAATGGAACACACCTTTCAAGAAACAGGTAATAAAATAATCATATTATTAAATTAATATTTATTAACTTTTGCTCTATCTTTTTTTTTACAGTCTGTATCTAGTATTTTTATAACATGTCCGTACTGACTTCTTACATGCAAAAATGTTTTTTTTTTTCTATACAACTGAAGTGGCAACCAAGCGTACGGCCCACAGGATGGTAAACGGTTACCGCAGCCTATGGACGCTTGCAATGCCAGAGGTATCACTCGCGGGTTGCCACCTTGAGGCTAAGATCGAAAGCCTCATGTGCCAGTAATTTCACCGGAAACCATACCCTCTCTACTGATTTCGGGAATTATTTCACATGAGACTTTCCATCTAACGTCTCAGGGTGGTAACACGCAAGTGATGTCTATGATATTGCAAGCGTACAAAGGCTACGGTAACCGCTTACCATCAAGTGTGCCGTATGCTTGGTTGCCACTTTAGTGGTATAAAAAAAACTTACCGTGCATTGTCAGTCAGTCAGTCGGTCAGTCAATATTATTTATCTGCCATTAAGGTTGAAGATTGCTTCCTCTTCCTGACTTCCTGACTTCCTCCTTCTGACTTCCTCCATTGCTATACCCACGGTACCGTACCACCCATCAGTAGGTGAAGATGTATGATTGTGTATTCCTTACATCTGGACCCGGAACAAATAAGTATTACTTGTAGATCGTGCAAGCATTTGTCCCGAAGCGGGGATCGAACCCACTCTCTCTAGTACTCGCCCACCACGCCACCAAGGTGGTCAAATACGTACGGAGCTTTGTTGAATGACGAACCATATTTTTTCTACAATAACCAGTAAGTTAGTACAAGTTAATATCAATTTAATAGGTTGTATTGCAAAAAAACTGGATCAACTTGTTAGATAATTAACGATAATTAGGTGCCTAGGTAGTTTTGGGTATCCGACTTTCCGTCTTCTTATCTTCAGATAAACGTAGACACGTAAGAATACAGATAGTCGCATTCTAATGTCTCATGGCCACGGAATAATTGACACAGCATCCCATTATCTATACGAGTAGAATTTTACATGCTTATTCATTATCATCAATCAATAGACGGCCACTGCTGGACATCGGTCACCCCCAGAGTGTCATGACGAACGATCTTGAACCTTAATTTAACTTCTTGGGTGTGAGAAATCAAAATCAAAAAATCAAAATAAAAAATTATTTATTCAGTAGAATCACAAGGATCACTTTGAAACGTCTTACAAGCTAGGAAAATTTACACCAGTTCCAACGCGCCCATGCCGTAAAAGAACTGGCAACAACACCGGCTGGGTTCCTATCGCTTTTTTGGCATGAACCTTGCTATTGTTATGGATTCCAAGTAGAGTTGGAGCACATTCGTCCCAAGCTTTTTTTATCATCTAGGTAATCGGTTGTTTCATAGTAAGCTTTTTGAGACAGATTTTGTTTAATTAAGTTTTTAAATTTTCCAATTGATAAATTTTGTATGTCACTGTCGTCGAGAGAAAATAACCCCTTGGTTATCAGATTGGTGAATGTCAGCGGTTATTGCTAGTATTAGAAGTTTTTCCAAAGGCTCTAAAATATATTTGTAAGTTTCGTAAACTTTCCAGGTATTACTAGGACTAGTGAAAATACTAAATAGTTCTTTAAAAAAATACTAAGTATTTACAAGACTGCCAGGGCTGGCACGAAAATCTAATGATCGCTTTTTGATAAAATGCAAAGATTTTGACAAGAATACAATGGATTGATTTGGAGCCATTAGGAACAGCCCGTTTTTTATTGACATATACGTTTTTTATTGACGGTTTAAAGAACTTTATTAGACTCATGAAAAACTTTACAGTTCACTTATTATGAGCTATATAATATTAAACTTAAAATTTAAAGTTAGTGGTTCGATCGGTGCAGGTACTTTAGTCTAGGTATATAGACCTATCCATCGCTATGCACGTACATATATGCAGTAGGTACTCGTATCTTAGTTAAAATTGTATCAATGACCCAAACAATCTTGTCAAAACAACCTATCTAGGTACTTACGTACGTACATATACGTTTTTTGTTGATATATTGATGGCAAGGATATACGATAAAAAAAAAGATCTAATCTAAGTAATATTAATCTAAACGACTTTACTTTATTACGTGAAATAAATACAATTTATATTAAACTTAAGTTACCTAACCTTTTAACTGATGAAATGAAAATATGAAAAAAAATGTGAATGAAAATTATTTATTTATTTATTATTATTTTATTTATTTAACATTTACAATATCATAACAGTGTTAAACCAAATCGATATTGAAAATTAACAAAACAAACAATTACACATTATGCATTATGTAACATAATTTAAAAGTGCAGCTTATTACCTACTTACATACTGTATAGCCTTTTCTGTGAATTTCGCCAAGGAAATTACAAACAAGTCTGTATCGTCCTCTTCGCATAATTTGTTAATAATGAGTACCTACTTCACGACCGCAGTAACAGAACGTCTTTACCACAGGCCGTATCCAGAATAATCCTGACAACCTATAGTAAACATCGTCTAATAAGATACACACTATGGTTGGCTTTGACCAAAACTGTATAAGCACTTTTTTTGCATTTGCATTGACGACCGATGTGTCGCAGCGGGCGCAGGTCTGCCTGCGCGCGGAGGTTGCGCGTTCGATTCCCGCCGTTTGTACGATTTACATATATTTGTTCTGAGTGTTCTGGGTATTTTATATTTATAATAAAAAATATCTATCTATTTATTGTATTGTATTGTATTAAGTATATATCAGTCATCTAGTACCTACCCATAACACAGCTCTGTTTAACAGCAGCTTACCTTGGGGCTAATAAACCGCAGTTATCTTGTATTCTACCAGAATGTGGTGGACACAGACACAGGTAATAGATAATAATTCTCCAATTAAGGCTGCGCTTTCACCAGAGATGTGCGAGGATGACCGGCAGCCTATGGACGCTTGCAATACCTCTGCAATACCTCTGGTATAGCAAGCGTCCATAGGCTGCGGTAACCGCTTACCATCTTGTGGGCCGTACGCTTGGTTGTCACTTCTAAAAAAGAAAATGGAAGAGTTAAGAAAGGGGAGATGAAACTGCTTGGTAAAGAACCATTCAGAAAACGCACTTTATATTCCAGTGTTTCGTGGTGGCAGGCGCGTCTATCAACATGGCGCAGATCGGCATGGTGATGGGTTTCGTCGCGACCTTGCTGCCGAAGCTGCGCGCCTCCACCACCATCCAACTCGATAGCGCTGCTGCCTCATGGATCGGTGAGCACCATATGAATCCCATAAGAGTATTATAACTCTATGATAGAGCTCGTCTGGGGAGGTCCATAACTATTTCTGGAGCGCTCGTGACGTAGCTGGCTAAGTTGTTCTTAACAGATCAACGAAGTTAAGCACTGTTCCGCGTAGTCACTATTTGGATAAGTGACCGCCGCCGTGGCAATTTGAGCGCTCCCGTGCTTCGTAGGGCACGTTAAGCAGTCGGTCTCGGCTTTTTCAAAGTTGTTAGGCCATGACAGAGGCCTCCGGGCGGCCAAAGTAAACACGGAAACGTAAAGCACATAAAGACTTTCGATCTACGTCTCAGGGTCGCAACCCGCGAGTGTTACCTCTGGTATTACAAGCGTCCATTAGCTGCGGTAACTGCAACCGCTTAGTACCAGGTGAGGGATCTTCAAAGGAAATTTTGACACTAACTCTAAAGATACATAAAAAATCCCAACAGGTCTAACTCTTGAAAGCGACAAACGATAAGGCTGCGTTTCCACCAGAGATGTGCCAGGATATGTAGCAAGGGGATCTGTTTGTTAGGAACCAATAGAATCACTTAATTTACTTAGCCTAAATTACCTAGGTCTCACAGCTTTAATAAAGTGATTCTATTGGTTCTTAAAACACTTTCCTCGCTACACATCCTCGCACATTTTTGGTGGAAACGCAGCCTTATCGTGGCAAATATCGTAGTTCAATATGTCGGTGATTTAGTCATCACAATTCATAGTACTCTCGGACAAAAGGTGAACCACGAAAACTGACACGCTTGTTGCTTTCGTTCCTAAGAGTAGACCCTCTGTTTAATAAAAAACGGTTGTTTTGGCGGTTGACAAAACACATGGCTAAAATTGGCGAGGATAAGCCCTTAGTGTGACCTCGTTCGTTCGTATGAGTCAGTGGCCAACTCTGGTGACAGAGTTTCTAGGCCGCCCAAAGGCCTCTGTCATGGCCTAACAACTTGTGCCCTTAGTGAGTTCGAAAAAACATCGAGAAAAAACCGTCTAAAAATTATAAATTCGAAAAACATGATACGTGCCATCAACCTTCGCATGAAATAAATACGACCCAATCAGTTTTCTCTCTAAAGAAAGAAAGAAAGAAAGAAAGAAAGAAGAAATAAACATGTTTATTAAATAATAAATAAATAATGCTGGACAATTAACACAGCATCATCTAGCCCCAAGGTAAGCTGCTGTTAAACAGAGCTGTATTATGGGTACTAGATGACTGATATATATTTAATACAATACAATACATAGATAGATATTTTTTATTATACATAGAAAACACCCAGAACACCCGGAACAAATTATTTGCAGATCCTACAAACATTTGTCCCAAGGCGGGAATCGAACCCGCAACCTCTGCGTCGCAGGCGGACCTTCGCCCACCGCGCCACATTGGTCGTCGAATATTGAATCATACTTAGGGAAAAATAACGCATCATCATTATTAGTATGGCTGTAAACAATAAACTTAGTATTTATCCTACATTACATTTTCTTTCTTCAGGCAATTCCCTCAACCTGGTATAAAATCAGCGGAGTGAGAGCACTCATCATGACAGCCTTCTAATGTTCCCACTGCTGGGACACTGGCCTACTCTCAGGCGAGAGTGATTGGGTCTTAATCCACCACGCGGACCCAATGCGGATTGGCGGATGGCACATGTCTTTCGAGTTTTTAGTTCTTGGACATGCCGGTTTCCTCACGATGTTTTTCCTTCACCGTATGAGAGCACTGGCATTGCGCACATAAATTTTTCGAACAGAAAAATCCATTGGTGCACGACCGGGTTTGAACCCACGACCTTAGGATCGGAAGGCGGGGTCACTACCACTAGACCACCGGTGCTCTCAGACCACCGGTGTTCTCCGTCTCAGTGAGAGCACTGGTGACCTGTAATAACAGGTTTTTTATAAAACTTAACTCAGGCACCAGTCTCCCTCACAAAACAGGTTGTTACCTAGCTACATAGAACTATTTTAGGACCAACCTAGTTTCTAAGAAACCTTTGTGAGGAGAAAATAAATGTATTATTTATTTATTTTATAGTGTCCCATCAGTGTGTATTGTATTATTACAAAACTGACCATGATGATCTAAATTTCAATTTTATTTTCAGCCGCGCTCCCAGCCTTGGGCCTTATTATTGGCAATATAACTATACCTACGCTGATGCTCAAATACGGCAGAAGAAAAGCCAACTTGATCAGCATATTCATAGTTATACTCGGCTGGTCGTGCCTGGTTGCAGCGAACGGTCTTGTCACCATTCTGGCTGGACGGCTGCTGCAGGGCATCTCAGCCGGCATGAGCTCCAGTCTCATCCCAATCCTCATCGGAGAGTACTCCAGTCCGAAGAACCGAGGAGCATTTACCATAGTCATGTCTCTGGTCATGGCTGCAGGAACTTTCATAGTGCACGCAATCGGCTCTTACGCGACGTGGAAAATCACAGCACTCGCTTGTACCGCGATATCTTCGATAGATTTTGTATTGGTGCTGTTCTCCCCTGAAGCACCCGGCTGGCTTGCCTCTCAGGGTAAGTACAAGGAGTGTGAAAACGCTTTCCGGTGGCTGCGAGGTGGCGAGGAAGAACCGGAACTGGTTAGAATGATCGAAGCGAGCAAGAGATCTAGACTATCGATGGAAAGTGAAGGTAAGATCAGTTCTCTGCAATGGTTTCTCGCAACAATGGTTAAGAAAGAGTTCTATAAGCCAATAGTTATAATGATCCACTTGTATACCATGACCCAGTGGGCAGGGATTAATTTACTGGCACCTTACATCGTCAACTTGGTGAAGACTCTCGCTGAACCAGACGTTGACGTGCCCACTGTGGTGATGTCTGTAGGCATACAGAGGATGATATCATGCGTCATCGCTGTATTCATCATCAGAAGACTTAGAAGAAGGACGATGCTGTTTACGACTGTTGGCCTAAACTGTTTCACTCTCCTAGCGATAGCAGGGTACTCGTATGCTAAAGAGAAGACGAATTTTGAGTCTACTGCTTTAGGAGTTGGGTTACTTCACCTCTTGATGGTGACTGTGGCTATGGGGTCTCTGCCACTGCCGTTTGCGATCGCTGGAGAGATATTCCCTCTGAGATACAAGGGTCTTTCCGGTGCCATCAGCTCCGTTTTCTGCTCCATTAATATGTTTCTACCGGTCAAGACTTTTCCGTTCTTCGAGAAAGAGATTGGACTGCATGGTGCATGCTGTATATACGCTGGCATCGTCGTTTACTGTTTAACAGTGGTGTGGTTCGTTCTGCCGGAAACAAAGGATATCACTTTACAGGAAATAGAAGACCAACTTAAAGGGAAAATTACTGTTGATGATTTGAAATCAGCGCAGCCATTGAACTCGGTTGTTGAAGGAGCATAACTTCATAAATATGTCTCATGCCTGTCTTCGTGACGAAGGGAGTTGAAAAGATTGGTAAATTAACAAGTAAAAGAGAAGCGAAGGTTTTTTCAGGGTCGTATTAGTGATGGAGGCAAAGCTGGGAGGTAGTTCATCTAGTAAGTTGAACAGTTTATTTTATATTTTTTTTTAATTAGTTCAGCTAAGATCTAACTCTGTGTGAAACCCCATTTTTCGCCAACGTAGAGACCCATCGAATCTTCATTGGAACCCTGGGGTTCACCTAGATCACTTTTAGAATCACTGAGCTAGGTATCAAATTTGACCATTTGGAAGCGAAGTTTAATAATTTTGAGTAAGGTAAGATAAAAAAACAATGGTGATTCAAAGTTTTTTATTTATGTAAAATATTTTAAACTATTCTTTATGCTTATTCAATAGATAATTATCTATTTATCAATTAGATACAAGTAATGGTACCTAAGCAAATGATTTCAGAACAAAATATTTATCATTTTTATTACCTCTTGTAAATAGAACTGTAAATGGGTCATTATGTAATAACGGTAATAAATAATGTAATGGGTCACTAAATGTGTTTTATTTCTTTTCTTTCTTTTATTAAAAACCATAGAACTAATAATTACTACCGTACAACATAAATTCCTTGATAAAAACAAATAGAGCTATGAGGTTTACTCATGCACTCTTTTACAGATTATGTCAAAATGTGCGTGTCCGTAAATGCCCTGAACTTATAGTCCGACATACTCGTAAGTTGAAACACCTACGATATTTGAAAAGATTTAAATTCTAATATATTCATTTTATATACACAATAGAGACCGTAACCTAAGCATATACAGGGTGTGAAAAGTTCACTCCCGACACTGATATAAGTAATCTTAAATCAAACCTCCCAAAGGAAGAGCTAGCAATAAATCTGACGCGGAACGTCCGCGCACGGTATTTCCACGATTTTCCATTGATTTGTAACCAGTTGTTAGGCCATGACGGAGGCCTTCGGGCGGCCTATCCGTCTGTATAACTATAACTCCGTATAAGTCCGTCACGAGAGTTGGCCACTGACTCATACTTACTTTTTGTAACAAACTGAATGTTGTCTAACACAAAAATATTTTATCTTGGGACAACGGACAAAGTCTCTTAAAAAAGGTTAGGCCAAAGTCCTTTACAAGTATTGCTATTATAATATAGCAATATAGCAATTGCTATTATAGTACCTAAGCACAGATAACATAATACTAGTAACCTAAGTATTTCTAGCTATTTTTGGTATGCAAAACTGCTAAAAAAAACCGACATACCCTTTTGTAGGACCGAAAGTGCACTAAGGGAGAAAGATTATCAGTTTTTGGGAGCTGTTCTTTTTACACTCTGTATTGTATAAAACAAATACAAATAATGATACTTACCTTACAAAATACGACAAAAGGTAATAATTGTATCTAAATTTACGTAACAATAATAAATAACTTACGTAGGTAAACAAGTACTTATTAAATCTAGTGTTTAAGTAGTATTCCAGTATACCTACTTCATTGGTTTTTACATTGTTTGGGCGACGATGACGTGCACTATTGAAAAACGTAGTGCTGTTTGTTGACCTTTACACCTTACAATAATTTTATTGCATGCAATAAACTGCATGTGCAATATTTTCTTCTGCTTTGTCACCCCGTTACAATTTCAGACCAACTACGTTATGTTCTCCATAACATACAAAAATGCTAGCGGCTCATTGAATATGTTTACAATACAATACTGCTGCATCTTCTGTCTCTATTGTAGTTCGTGTACGACGTCAGCGACTGCGTTGATTTCAGCTCCTCGGCATTAAGCGGCCTTCCTCTAAACTCATCCTCAATATCTTGCAGCGTCCTGTCTCTGGTCTCCGGGAGGAAGAAAAATGCCATCACAAGGCAGTAACTAACCACCACCGCGTAGACGCAGTAAGCGCCGTAGATTCCCAACGTGTTAAAAAACAGTGGAAAAGTTTTGACATTGATGAAGAGGTTTGTTGATAAGAACAGTACACTGATGCCTCCTGCCAGGCTTCTGTACTCTAGAGGGAACAGCTCTCCGGCGATTATGAACGGCAGAGGCACCGTGCCAGTTGCTATCGTGAACATATGGATGTGAATCAACACTACTCCGATCGCTGGATGGTCAAAAGGCAGCATGCCTTGAACCTTGGCGTAAGTATACGCCGCTATGCTCATGAAAGCGAATAAGTTTATTCCAACAGTACCAAACAGCATTGTTCTTCTGTTGATCTTCTTTATCACATACACGGCGCAAGCGTTAGAGATTATTCTCTGACTATCTAAAGTTATTATCATTAACGCTACGTTAACATCATTGCCAACCACGTGGTGGAAGATATCCGTGGTGTATGCAGCTAGGATGTTGGCTCCAGCCCACTGGCCGAGTGTGTAGATGTGCATCATTATGAATATAGGTTTGTAGAACTCTTTCTTCCGTATAGTCACACTGAAGTAAGCCAGGTTACGTCTCATCTTGTCAGAAAACTTTTCCGATAGATTTGCGTCTGCTTTCCCTTCTCTGACTACGACGCTCGCTTCAATCATTCGCTTGAGTTCCTCCTCCTCAATGTCACCTCTTAGCCATCGGAAAATTTTCCTGCAGTCATCGTACCTGCCCTGATCAGCCAGGAAACTGGGAGATTCCGGTGAGTATATTACTATAATGAGATCGACGAACGCTATGAAAGTGCAGACTAGGGCAGTCACCTGCCATGTGAGGTAGGAGCCCATAGTGTGGACGCAGAGGACTCCAGTGGCGATGGTCAAAGAGATGGTAGTGAGAAAGGCTCCTCGGTTGATGGGGCTGGTATACTCGCCGATGAGCACGGGGCCGAGGGAAGCACTCATACCCATAGACATGCCCTGGAAGAACCTGTAAAATAGATTGATTTATACTAACTAACGTAAATCTTATCATAGTGCTTAGGTAAGCCTAAGAAAGATAATACTTTGTAAGAAAGGAATGACTGTTCAAATAACGTATTTGTAGGTGCTGCCATTAACTCAAAGTTGAGCAGGCTGGGGTCAGGTTAGCAGAGGGACAATGCACAATATACTTCAATACGGGACGTCCCCCACTTAGAATTAGAATTAGAGACGAATTATGGGATTTATAGGAGAGAATAAAGAAAGATAAACTTATGTTGATCCCATTCAAAGTCGGAGAGATGATGAAGGTAGACCAACCACATGTCATTTGTTCCCTAAACCACGGCAAGCTTATGACACATCAAGGTCTAAGCGATCATGAAAGAGCCCACAGAAGCCTACCCCACATTTTCACCTGGCCACGAGCAGCGTTGTTAAGCTGTTGGCTGTCACGATGCAGAACCAGCCAACGATGAGGATCACGATGCTGGTGAGGTTAGCCGTCCGACGACCGTAGTTTGCCATTATCGACGGCACGATGAAGTTGCCAGCCACCAGCGCGAAGCCAAGAATTGCAGCTGGAATTAATGAGACATGCGGACAGAGATCAAGAGACAGATCAATTTAGTTTGTCTAAGTAAGTTTTCAAATTGGTTAAAGAAGTTAACAGGCCACCCACCCGAAGGCCTTGTCATGTCCGAACGATGGCGACGTTTCAACAAAACTGTATCTTCAAGACGTTTATTACCCCTAACCCTTAGCTTTCATGTAACAAACAGTACCAAGTCAAGCTAACAACGTCTTTAGCAGAATCATAGAAATTGGCATTTCAGTATTCTGATTTCGGGTGTTGTTTTTTGTTTATAACACCGTTAGCACCTAGAAACTAGTAGGTAGGTACTAACCAATCCATGAGCCCGAAGAATCGTCAATAGGGATGAGGGAGCCAGGTTTCTTCAGCTGTGGCAGCAAGATAGCCGCGAACCCCATCACCAGACCATGCGCCGCCATATTCAGGCATACTCCCAGCGTCACGAAACACTGGAATTGTAGAACAAAAATGAGCTTGAAGCCAATCTTGGTGACGGAGATTATTTGAAGAATGTAATTTGCATGCCTCTTCATATGATTTCTGCTGAAAATTACCAGAGTCAAAAAGACTGCCTGGCATAACAGAGTGATATCTTGCTCAGCTAAGCTAGCCTTACCTACAGAAAAGACATGGTCAATTCGTGCAAAGCTATAAGGCAAGAGGATGATGTAGGTGATGCTTCATCTCAAACCTGTTCCAGGCGCTACAGCATCTGCACTTCACAATACTAGTGTGGACAACAAGAGTAACCAGATGCCGCTAAACCACTCTACTACCATCTATTGAAAAATATATAAACAGCATAATCATTTTCAATAGATGGTAAAGACTGATGTATTTTTTTTTTATGCAACTGAAGTGGCAACCAAGCGTACGGCCCACAAGATGGTAAGCGGTTACCGCAGCCTATGGACGCTTGCAATACCAGAGGTATCACTTGCGGGTTGCCACCTTGAGGCTAAGATCGAAAGCCTCATGTGCCAGTAATTTCACCGAAAACTATACCCTTCACACCGGAACACAGCAATGCGAGCATTACTGTCAAATGTTTGTACGATCTACAAATATTTGTTCCGGGTGTTCTGGGTATTTTCTATATATAATAAAAAATATCTATAACACAGCTCTGTTTAACATGTTTAACAGTAGCTTATCTTGGGGCTAGATGATGCTGTGTGGATTGTCCAGCATTATTATTTATTTTTATTATTTATTATATTACATGTATGGTATGGGCATGTTATGAGGAGGGATGAATGCCATCTGACAAGAAGAATGTTAGATATGAATGTGGATGGATATATAGGTAGAGGTAGGCCAAAGAAAAGATGGATGGATTGTATGAAAGATGACATTAGTAAGAAAGGAGTGAGTACTGAGATGACGGGTGATAGAGAGGAATGGAAGAAAGGAACATGTTGTGCCGACCCCACATAACGTGGGAAAAAGGGCAGGAAAATGATGATGATTTATTATATTACATAATAGTGTGTAGGTACAGGTAGTAATATTTTATATCACATAACATGCGATTGTCAATTTCAAGGTCCTTGCTCTGCGTATAATCTATTGATGATAATAATATCGATAGCATTGAAAGATTTACGAATGGAGTACTTAGAATCTAATCTTACCAGATGCAGTAATGATAACGGTGATATTCATACTACAAGCACTTCAATTGTAATCTACCAATACCACCAAATACCTACACGATTATAAAATGCGAAGAATTTTTGCCCTTCTTGTGCAGAAGTCAGGAGAGCAGGAATGTTTTCCCTGCCGTAGGCCATGACGGAAGCCGTTGCGCGTTGGGCGGACTAGAAAATCCGTCACCAGAGTTGGCCACTGACTTATACGAAACTTTAATCAACACCAGAGTTGGCCACTGACTTTTACGAAACTTTAATCAACACCAGAGTTGGCCACTGACTTATACGAAACTTCAATCAACACCAGAGTTGGCCCCTGACTTATACGAAACTTCAATCAACACCAGAGTTGGTCACTGACTTATACGAAACTTCAATCAACACCAGAGTTGGCCACTGACTTATACGAAACTTTAATCAACACCAGAGTTGGCCACTGACTTATAAGCAACTTTAGTAGCGCAGTGGGTGTGCTCAGGGAGTGCCCAGTTATTGCGAAGTGAGAGATTGCGGTTACGAAAAGTTGTGCTTCGTTGGAAGCTTTGGCAAGTTAAGTACTCAAAATGGATTCTATTTCATTTAGTCGTCATTTTGTATTCTCGCGTTGGTCGTATCGATTGGTTCTTGATCGGGGTCTGGTGACCTCTGAGACTAGGCCAAGAGACAGAATACTTGACAACCTTTATTGCAGTCAATTTCCTTTAGAACAACATTGTAATGAAGATAGGTTAGTACTTGAAGATGGCATTGGACCGTGAGTTAAACAACATTAGATATTAAAGGAAAACCAAATGGCTTGCACGCAAGTTTTTCAGAGGTGCGGGGCGTGGAAGACTCGGTTTTTAGGCTTAAATTGTTGTTAAATATGGGATTTAATACAGAGTGCTTAGCACTAAAACCTCGTTTGACATTCGTAAATGTAAACGTATTGTCCAGCTGTCAATTTGTATAGGACTTTTAACAGCGCCCCTCTAGTGCGTTAAATGAAATAATAATAATACTAATAATACCTAACTTGTAGTTGTATTTGTATTCGACCTACTGAGAATTAATGCTAACAACCTTTTTTATTTATCTACTTAATTTATCAACTTACTTCCTACTTATTTAAACTTCGGCCTATCTCCATGTTGTCATACCCTTTTACAGGGTTCATATGTGAAACTACTCCCTATTATAATAGGGGTAGTTTCACAACTGTAAATGAATCATTTACAGTTGTTATATATAACCAACATTACGTTGTGAAACTACAACCATATGAACCCTGTAAAAGGGTTATATATAACAACTGTAAATGAACCAACCTTACGAGAGCAATAAATGAATTGAGTATTAAGTATTGAGTATGAACTACCAAAATTCCATACAAATTGATAGCTGGACGATACGTTTACATTAACGATTTTCAAACGAGTTTTTAGTGCTAAGCACTCTGGGCCTCTTTAGTGCGTGAAATGAACTACAAAAACCCTATACATTGACAGAACGATACGTTAGCGCAACGTTAACGCAACGATTCAAATCATTAGAAGCATTATTCCGAAATAATCCGAATACAGCCTGAGGCTTTTTGGTACCCGTCGAGGCGTTAGAGTTACTTGGTTTTCTTTACTTAGTTATTATTATGAAACGGTCGGTCGTTCATTCCAGATAGGTCGTCTATTGGATATATAGCAGTATTTGGTACATAGCAGTCGGTGAAATGAGGATGTGTTTGATGATGATGATGATTATAAAGCTTCAGCGCTGCCGGACTGTCACTAGAACTGTGGTGTGCTCCCCCCCAACCTATGGTAGCTCGAGAGGAAACCTGCACCTTAATTAACATAATTTTGACTCAATAATTTGACTATAAATTGTGTAATTTAACAGCACTAAGCTAGAACATAATACTTAGAATAAATTCTAAGGAAATTTGGTTAAAAAGATGAAAAATGCTTTACGAGCTGCACCATTTGGAAAATACTTTCGATAATAGTATTTTAATTACAACTAAATATTGTAAACTAGTGTGAAGTAGGTACCTGTTTCTTGAAGGGTGTGTTCCATTCTGAAGGCTTCCCCATTTTCCGGCGTTTTCATTGATACCACACGCGGCGCGCGCGCACACTACCCGGCCGACACTGGCTTGGCTACTTGCCTGTATCGATCGCTACGTCTCAACTTAGGCAGCGTCCACACTCCGCATCAAAAGTAGAGGTCAGCTAGCGGCGAATCTATTGACACTACGTTTTATAATATTTGAATTTGTGTTTTATTTTGTCGTCTAAACTAGAGATCATACTTAAATGGCTCTCAATATCAACCTGAAAAAACCTCAAATCCTCCTAAAAATCAAAAAGACAACGCGCGGTGCTTGTCAGTGACCCATGCGTCAATGACCCGCGCGTCAATGACCCGCTACGAAGCGCGCGCGCTCGAAATTATTAACGCCGCCTGCATCTGTCTCCATTTCCAACAATGATAAATAATAACTGACCAGAAAAACGTAATCGATTAACTAGAGATTTTTATGACAATTGTCAATAAATAGTACTTCTTAACCGATGTAAGAAAGAACGGAGGAGGTTCTCAAGTCGACACGTATTTTTTTAGTTTGAGTTTGAGCTTTATTATTCGCTCGTAAAAACCAACTGTACATTTTAAAATCGAATGAATAAAATGATAGAGCAATTTTTATAATACTTTCTATTGTCTTTTGCGCCCCCTGAAACTGCCCCCGGCGCCGCCCCCTTTTGCCCCTCCCTAGATCGGGGGCTGGTTTTACGATAATTTCGTCTAGTCTATTATATTAGCATATTAAGTTAATAGTAAAGTACCTACCTAACTATTTTCTTAAATAAGATAATAATTAACTTTCGCGGAAAACATATTTTTTCTTCAAATAGTTCTACTTCTTATTTTTTAAATACAACTACAGTTGGATCTGGAACAACTAATAAGAAATGTCAAATACAAGTAAACTGTTAGTTTACTCGCGAATACGATTTATTCGAAAAATACTGTCTACTCGTATTTGAGTTGGTCGAATTATCAATTAGAAAATTTAAAAACTTAATTAAACAAAAACTATCTCAAAAAGCTTACTATAAAATAACCGATTACCTAGATGATAAAAAAGCTTGGGACGAATGTGCTTCAACTCTACTCGGCATCCATAACAATAGGACATGCCAAAAAAAGCGATAGGAACCCAGCCGTTATTGCCAATTCTTATAGGGCATGGGCGCGCGTTGAAACTGGTGTAAATTTTCCTAGCTTGTAAGACGTTTCAAAGTTATCCTTCTGATTTTATTGAGAATAAATAATTTTTGATTTTGAATGCATCATTAATTTACTAAATCAGTGGAATCCAATCTAAGAATGGCAGAATACACAATCTGACTGCAGCCTTACATTACATAAAAAACAATGCAAACGTGTTATTGGCTGCCAAGACCAATCAGTAGGTAAGAGTAATAGATAGATACTTAGGTACTTCATGTATATCGCCGATAGGAAATACCTTCAATGAGTGCGAGTTTTTAGCAAGCCGTGACATATTTTTATTACAACTTACTGTTCTCGCTTGAGCGTGTACCTAGTACCTTTTTTTTAGCACTAAGTGGTAGCTTTAGATGGTAAGTAGTTACGGTAGCTTGTACGCTTGCAACATCAGAGATGTTGCGCATTGCCACCCTGAGACGTTGATCTAAAGTCTCAGTTCCTGTAATTTCACCACCAAAGAATAATAATTGCCAGATTGAAAAGGTTTGAATGTAAAATGGGCAAGACGAAGTATGAGTTTTTGTCTTTAATTGTACATCGGTTAGATCGGTAGAGCACTGGTGGTCTAGTGGTAATGACCCCCGCCTTCCGATCCTAAGGTTCTGGGTTCGAATCCGGTCGTGCACCATAGGATTTTTCTGTTCGAAAAATTTATGTGCGCAATGCCAGTGCTCTCATACGGTGAAGGAAAACATCGTGAGGAAACCGGCATGTTCAAGAACTAAAAACTCGAAAGACATGTGCCATCCACCAATCCGCATTGGGTCCGCGTGGTGGATTAAGACCCAATCACTCTCGCCTGAGAGTAGGCCAGTGTCCCAGCAGTGGGAACATTAGAAAGCTGTCATGATGATGTACATCGGTTTTTGTTTGTTTGCCACCGATGGCATTTTTTGGTATTACACAGTAATTAAATGATTATTAAGCTAAGGTATAATTTATTTGACTGTTATGCCAGAGTCAATTAAAATCAAGTCTAAATAAGAAAAATTCAGTCATATTACTACTATTCGTTGGTATATCGCTATCTCACACTGTACCTATACGCTAAGTAAGTAAGTTCGTATGAGTCAGTGGCCAACTCTTGTGACAGAGTTTCTGGGCCGCCCGAAGGCCTCTGTCATGGCCTAACAACTTGGAAAAAGCCGGGATCGACTGCTAACGTGCCCTGCAAAGCACGAGAGCGCTCAGTTGAAATTGCCACTGGCGGTCACCCATCCAAATGACTACGCGGAACAGTGCTTTCTTCGTTGATCTGTTAAGAACAACTTAGCCAGCTACGTCACGAGCGCTCACACTGTATGTACACTACGCTGATGACTTGTCTATCTAGTATAATCTGTGTATACGTAATAGTCCACCTCTACACTTGGAAGATGTAATGAAATGACGTCATCCAGACGTCGTCGCCGCGTCGTCACGTGGTCCTCCGTAGCCGCACCCTGCTCATGACGTGCATAAATTACGTCACGTTGATCGCTAGTCGAGGGTATAATCATGGACCCGCTGGGAAATAGGAAACAATAGAATCATGGACCTCTGGGAATCAGCCATAAAATCACGTTAATTCACGTTACACCTATTGGGTACCCAATACCATCTTCGATAATGGGTCCTGGCTTTTAGCAACGTGTGCAAGTTATGGTATTACTTTCCTAATGGTTCCTACTAGAGTACACTCACACTGAAAGAAAGTGAGTGGAGCTGAAGGCTTGTGCAACAAAATGTCCCAGACATTTTGAAGGTGAATGAAGTCGCGCTCTAACTATATAAGTAACGTGAATTAACCTGATTTTGTACTAAACCACTATTTGAAAGCTGTGCATTATAATAATCGAGAACAACCCAATAAATATTACTTTCGTAATACCCGAATAATAAATAATAATAAATAATAAATAATAATAACGAATGTTATGTTTGTTTGAATGTTTAAATGTTTCAATTGCTAGTTACTGTTTTTAATTAACATCAGGCGAAAGACTAGATCGTAATTTGCTGTTCACGTCAATTTCGCGCAGTTTTGACATCATTCTATTGGTTGAGACTCAATAATAGCTCTTGTTGAGACGTCTCCGCTCCGCTACCGTGTACAAGTAAAGATGCAGGAGGTTGCTAGTAATAAGTAGTCATTGACTAAAGTCACGAACGAGGGCGCGCCCGTAGTTTTACATGGCGCGTTGCCATCTTTGTAAATAAACACATTAAACAGTGATAAGATAAGATAAGATAAGATAAGATAAGATAAATGTTTATTTCAAAATGGTCATCATAGTATCAAACTTTACTTTGATGCAAGATGATGACAGCTTGCTACACTGCGCCAGTGGCAGTGCAGTAACAGTGAGTAACAGAGTTTCCACTTTCCGAGCGATCATTTTGATCTGAGCAAATGTTCTTCTGTTTTGCACAAGGACTTTTTATGGCTTGGTTCGGAAAATATCAAAAGTTTTTTGCAACATGCATAATGTTGTTTTGAAGAAAAATAACATTAAGTAGTTAGGTACTAAGGTAGAATATTTTAAGTGCGATAACTCGCTAATTACAATAAAATTAGCAAGTTGTCAAAGTATGCAAATAAGGAGGAGCTACTTACTACTTATTAATTAATTTCTAATTTTAATATTCTTGTGCTAGCATAATAAATAAATAATAATATATAATGCTGGACAATCCACACAGCATCATCTAGCCCAAGGTAAGCTGCTGTTAAACAGATCTGTATTATGGGTACTAGATGACTGATATATATTTAATACAATACAATACACAGATAGATATTTTTTATTATACATAGAAAACACCCAGAACACCCGGAACAAATATTTGCAGATCCTACAAACATTTGTCCCAAGGCGGGAATCGAACCCACAACCTCTGCGTCGCAGGCGGACCTTCGCCCACCGCGCCACATTGGTCGTCAAAAAAGCAGATTGCAAACATTACGTCAGTACCTAACCTATAAAATAACACTAATTTGAAAGTTTTTATTATTGATTATTATTTATTTATTATATAATTATGATAAAGTACCCTATTATAATATAAATTAGATGACGAGCTTTGTGGCGCTGTTGAGAACTGAGAGGGTTGTGGCTGCGGGTTCGATTCCCATCACGTTGTTATATAATATTATCATCATCCATAGTAAGAATAGCAGAATTCTTTGTGATAGAACTCGTCCGGGGAAGGACTACCACCATACCTATTTCTGCCGCAAAGCAGTAATACTCGCATTGCTGTGTTCCGGTGTGAAGGGTATGGTTTCCGGTGAAATTACTGGCACATGAGGCTTTCGATCTATGCCTCAAGGTGGCAACCCGCGAGTGATACCTCTGGTATTGCAAGCGTCCATGGGCTGCGGTAACCGCTTACGATCTTGTGGGCCGTACGCTTGGTTGCCACTTCAGTTGTATAAAAAAAATGTCAGTTAAAACTTGGCAACAAACAAATTTAATTTTTAACTTGGTTAGTGAGTTAGGGCTGCTGACATTAATTTGCGCATAGGTTTCCTAAACCTCCTAATTTTTTAATGTAGTACTTATTGAGAGTAGGATGGGATCCCAGCAGTGGGAACATTTAGGCTGTCATGATGATGATAATGATTTAATATTTTTATCTTTTACTTAATATAACAAAAAATTTATAAAGCCAAGTACTTACTTATGTTCTTATCTAAATTATTTTATGTCATCTTGTAATGAATACTTCATTACACTTAATCATAAGAGTTATATCATCAGCAAATAAAATTGTATCATGATTGTAAATTGCGTTAGGTAACACCGTAACAGTCATTTATAATAAGAAAAGAGTGGGACCGAGTATGCTTCCTTGAGGTACACCAAATTATTATATGGGAGAAAAGGGACATTATGACTGTAGCTTCGTTACCGACCCGTGATCCAACACCTTTTTTGATACAAGCTACGGATTGTGTAATAAGTAAAATAACAATTTTATTTACATCAAAATTCAAGTTCCAATTGACAGCCAAGTCATCAAATATCAAATCATTTAACGCCAAACTAATTATTATTGCTTATCTTGAGATTTATGGAGCACTACCTATCTGTTTTTGAGATAGGTAAATAAAAAACTAGTAAAGATTATAATATCCCAAAAATTATTTTGCCTCAAGCGGGATTTGAACCCGCAACCACCGCTTGATACGCGGGCGCTCTACCAATTGAGCTATCGAGACAGATCTCGCTTGGACGAAATAATCATTGGGATGTCTTCGGCTCGAAGCGCCGATAGCTCCACCTACAGGGGAAACGTTGCAGTTATCCAAGCCTGTTCAATGACTAAAGTTAATTTAGTTCATTGACGAGAGGTATCGCATTGCTTATTCAATTGGCTAAATTGGAAAAGCAAAAAAAACTAGTAGTTTTCTGTTCATAACAAAACAAACACTTAGCTTTTAGTAAAGTAACAGTTTCTTTCGATGGTGTACAATGTCAGATGCCTTGCTCATATCGATACAGTATTATACTTCTGCAGTTTTCAGTGTTCATTTTTAGTAAATAAAAAATGTATTAAATGTTTTTATTTGTACATATGTAAAATGTTCAAATAAAAACTTATAAATTGATATAAAAAAAGAATGAATTATTATTCTAAAACTGGAATTTGTTAAAATGTATTCACAAGGGAAGGCCTATGTCCAGCAGTAGACGTTAATAACTTATAATGATGATGATAATGAAGTGATGCACCAATGTCCCACGGCACGACGCCACACCGCGCGTCATAGCGCCTCGGTGTTGGCCTTACGATGTACGGACTGCAGTACCACAAGTTCACGACTGCAAATATTTACACAGTGGGTCTGTCTGTTTTGTCTCCATTCAGCTCCTTGTTTGAATGTAGCGACATCGACTTAGGTTCCTCAAGAGTTAATGGCTTTCCTCTAAACTCATCCTCAATATCCTGCAGCGTTCTGTCTTTGGTCTCCGGGAGGAAAAAGAAGGCTACAGCGAGGCAGTAAGCGATCACTGCAGTGTAAATGCAGTAAGCGCCATGAATGCCCAGCGTGCTGAACAACACAGGAGCCGTTTTAACAGTTATGAAGAGGTTTCCTGATAGGAACAGCACGCTGATGCCTCCCGCCAGGCTTCTGTACTCCAGAGGGAACAGCTCTCCAGCTATTATGAACGGCAGAGGCACAGTGCCGGTCGCTATCGTAAACATATGGATGTGAAGCAACATCACACCAATCGCGGGATGGTCAAACGGCAACATGCCGTGACCCTTCGCGTAGGTGTAAGCTGCTGTGATCAAAAAAATCACTATATTAATCCCAACAGTACTAAACAACATCGTTCTTCTACTAATCTTCTTTATTACAAACACGGCACCGGCATTCGAGAGTATTCTCTGAGCATCTAACGTTATGACCATTAGCGCTATGTTGACGTTATTGCCTATCACGAGCTCAAAGATATCCATGGTGTACGCAGCTAGGATGCTGGCTCCGGCCCACTGGCCGAGTGTGTAGATATGCATCATAATGAATATGGGTTTGTAAAACTCTTTTTTCCGTATGGTCGAGCTGAAGTAGGCCAGGTTTCGTCTCATTTTATCTGCAAAGGTCTCGGATGTATTCACGTTTGCTTGCCCCTCCCTTACTACTATGCTCGCTTCAATCATACGCTTTAGTTCCTCCTCTTCAGTGTCACCCCTCAGCCACCGGAAGACTTGTCTGCAGTCGTCATACCTGCCTTGGTCAGCGAGCCAGCTGGGAGATTCTGGTGAGCATATTACTACAAAAAGATCGAAAACAGCAACGAAAGAGCAGATGAGCGCGGTCATCTGCCAGTAGAGGTAGGAACCCACGGTGTGGACGATGAAGATACCAAGGCCGGTGGTCAAAGAGATAATGGTGAGGAAGGCTCCTCGGTTGTGGGGGCTGGTGTACTCGCCAATGAGCACGGGACCCAGAGAAACGCTCATACCCATAGCAATGCCTTGGAGAAATCTGAAATGAAAATAAGTAAATATGGGTAATGCCTCACACCAATGATAATATTTAACAAATTTTTGAACCAAAAATACGAGTGGGTACGTAAAAGCTTTACGTACTTTTTTTTTAATTTTATTTTTTTATTTTTAGGACGAAATAATAATTATTGCACCATACCACAAATCAATAGATGTAAAAGAGTTTAAAGCTAAAAGACCCCATACAGATGTATCTACGTAGTATACCGGATTGAAGAGAGATCATAAAAAAAAAACTAGGAACACAGCCGAGTTTGTAGCAAGATCCTTCTGGTTGCGCTGGGGCGCGTGGAACTGTAGTAAATTCACCTTGCTTTAGGACGTTTCAAAATGAACCTTGTGATATTATTGAATAAAAATATTCAGAATTTGAATTAGTCTTCACCTGGCCACGAGCATCAGGGTTAAGCTGTTGGCAGTGACGATGCAGATCCAACCGACGATCATGATCACGATGCTTGCGAGGTTGGCTGTTCTCCGGCCGTATTTCCCCATTATCAACGGTATTATGAAGTTGCCAGCCACCAGCGCGAAGCCCACAATTGACGCTGGAAATAATATGTATATGTATGAGAGTTTGCTGTTCAATTTCAATTACAACAAGTGTTTTGCCTGATCTGCAGATATTTGTTCGGGGTCTGGGTGTTGGTGGTGCCATAGAACTCGTAATAATTAGTTACTATAGTACCTACTACCCACGGATCTCGGCCATCGTGAAGCTAGCAATTTGTCATGCGCAAAGACAATTTCGTTCGAAAAAGCTCCACTGCGCGTCGAAACTGCTAACTTCAAGACGCGAAGGTAGAGCTCGTATATAGGTGCTATAAGTTCTTATGAGTCAGTGGGCAAATCTGGTGACAGAGTTAATAGGCAGCTCAATGGCCTAAGTCACGGCCGAAAAAGCCGAGACCAACTGCCCCCCGAAGCACGGAAGCGGTCAGTTGAAATTGCCACTGGCGGTCACCCATCGATATTACAGGGAATCTTAGTAAAGGGGGGTACTGTTGGGTGTATTATGCTATAGAAACATTCACTGGCTATGCAGAAACTGAATCTACAGACCGCAAAAATGCCCCTAAAATATACCTAGGCACTGAGTATGTTTGTAGAGTCAGTGGCCAACTCTGGTACCGGAGTTATTAGGCCGCCCGGGCTGCAGGGTGCAGGTACTAACCGACCCATGATCCGGAAGAGTCGTCAATAGGGATGAGGGAGCCAGGCATCTTCAGCTGTGGCAGCAAGATAGCCGCGAACCCCATCACCAGACCATGCGCCGCCATGTTCAGGCATACTCCCAGCGTCACGAAACACTGGAATTAAAGAAAAAATATGACATATTATCATGATATTATTAATATTAACTACCATAGTGAGGACTCATGTGGCGCGGCGGGCGAAGGGCTGCCTTGCGACGCAGGAGGATGCGGGTTTGATTCCCGCCTTGGGACAAATGAAAGTATTTGTTACAGGTGTTCTGAGTGTTTTCTATGAATAAAAAATATCTATCCATTTATTGTATTTAAGACAGTTTGACTGTAGCTCTACTGTCTTTAGACAGTTTGAGATAGAAATTAATGAAGATTGGTCGTTAAAAGAGTTATGTGATCAACCTGCAGAAGGGCTATTAAACGGTTGCAATCATTTTTTTAAACTGACGAATACGGCACAAAATATTGTATGAACATGACTAAATGTATCGTCAATTCTGTAAAAAACCTAATTTGTTCTGTTACCGATGTGCGAAATATATTTTATTGACTTAATGCCAAAATACTTTTAGGTATGTACCTATACTATGTTGATATGTAATTATATTTACAAAAAATAAAAGCCTTAATCAAAAGAAAGTATTGAGAAATGCCGAAAACTTATATCTACCTTTCCCTAGAACAAGCTATGGATCTAAAAACATAATGTATGAGGGAGCCAAATTGTATAATAATCTACCAAAGTCTATAAAGAACACAGAATCAACAACAATATTTAAAAATAAAGCAAAAGCCCATGTCCTAGAAAATATAAATAATATAGTTAAGTAGATATGATGTGAAGTAGTTATAAACCTGAGTCCGACCCTGTAGTATTCAACCGTGCCGAACGCTTTCTGCTGACATGATTGACTAGTAGGTATCAGCTGCGCTGCGCCAGGTTAGCAAAACAAGTCTGCCAGTGATAGGCTCACACACTGGCGCGTAAAGTGACCGGCACATACTGCACACCTACTACATACCTACCTTCATTTTTTTTCTTTCCCGAGTATTTTATACATCTTACGATAATAATATCCGCCAACAGTTACGAATTGATAATACAAAAATTAGAAATAAGTTTAGTATTCTAGTGTATAATTATTGCTTCTTCTTATATCATAGTAGGTACTAGTTTGTGGATCTTCGAGTTTATTCGTTTCAAACATACAAAAGTGCAATTTCTTTCCACTTTTTAATAATAGTGTAAAATATTTATTTATAAAAAAATAAAATAAACGCTCATCTATCAGATAGCTAGCTAAGTATTGTTTTAGTTGTTAAACATAAGTCAGTATCTTGTTTTTATGTCAACTCACTGTAGTCACGTCAAAAAAATGTATAAGCTATACTACCTAGTACCTACATAAAAGTTCCATGAGTCACGCACGCTCATTCTACACAATTAAACATAAACATTAACATTAAAATTAAAATTAAAATTTAGCACCTAAGTTAATTTAAGTCTCTTATAAGTGAAATGTAAATTTCTTAAGAGAAATAATAAATACTCTTTAAACCGAAATAAAATTTTGTTATTCTGTAAAGTGTTCACAAATATCTGAAGTACTTAGGTACCTAAGTTACTAATCTATAAAATTTCTTTACTTATGATAAGTCCGGTTTATAAATTACTTACTTGCTAGTAAGTAGGTAATCAAATTAAATAAATTAGTTAAACCTATAATCATTATTCTGTATCTAGTAGTACAGAACAGATATTAGTGGTAATAAGTACCTAGTAGAACGATATCGTACCAAAGTTAACCGTTATTTGAAACTTAATTAACATAACAACAAAGAAAGTACCTAATTCTAAAAAACCGTTATTTGAAACTTAATTAACAAAGTAGGTAAGTAATTCTAAAAAAAATCATAAATTCAGACAAAATATTATATCTTTTATTTAACTTCAATGTAACACCGGTCACGACCTTGATGTATCATGCTCTCATTTGATAAGTCCACGTCAAGGGCTCTGTGTCAAGGGTCAAGGTACTGAAGTTGTCGTACCTTTGTATTTTTATGTATTTGGGTATGGCCGCCAAAAATTGTACCGTAACAATCGTGACGTAACGCACGTGAGTTTTTTAAGCCTAGGGTACACGTAAAAGATATTCATTATATTTCTATATTCTACCGACCTAGAGTATATCGACTATATACTGGAAATATCGCGTACCTACACATAAATAAAATTAAAAATACAGACAACGTGTAAACACCTATTATAATGTTTTCATGAATGAATCTTGCACACTAAACTTAACAACAGATCACGAATGTTACGTAAAGAAATAGTAACACACGGTATCATTCGTAAACCAAAATCCTGCGGACATAACTTAAAACATGTTTAACTAACTGAGTTTTAAAGTTAGAAGGCACCAACTTCCTCGAAGGCACCTATGCAGCTTTATTTGTCAAATCAATAGTTTCTGTCAGTTAAGACGTAGCCGGTTCCCATAGCACGAGCCTAGCTAAGTTTTGGGGCTGCATGGCACTGAGCAAAAATAATATTTTCATTATAATTTCAAAGACATTGAGAATTGATCGAAGTATAATTTATATTTAGTTTGAAAATGTCCACAAAACGGTGCCGCCTACAAAATCAGATTGTAATTTCAAAGTTTGAAAAGGTTCTGCAGCCTACAAATCAGGTTGGCTGGTTGTAAATTTCTGGTTTGATATCTTATACATGTTTACTTATGTAATCATTATTCATACATACCTACAGCAAACATAGTAGCTAGGTATGTACTACGTACCTACTAGGTTTATTATCTAAGACTATTAATAAAGAGGAAAAATTTGTTTTTGTGTATGTTTGTATATGTGTTTGTTACGAATAATTAAAAAACTACTGGTGCGATTTCAATAATTCTTTCACCATTAGAATGCTACACTATCCCTGAATATATTTATTACTAGCGACCCGCCCTGGCTTCTCACGGGTGCGGTTTCATTGCACCCGCGCGAAGCTGGGATAGACTGCTAAATATTTTTTGTTGTTTGCTGTTGAAATAAGGTTAACCTGGTTAAGGTATGGTACATAATCACTATGTACTCGTTTATCATAGCTAAGAAATAAAGCATTTTGTTTTTTTACTACAAAACCTGGATTTTACCCGGTGGTAGGACTCTTCGGCAAGAGTTCGTCTCGGTGGGTACCACCGCAGTGTCAGATATTCTACCTCCAAGCAGTAGTGTGCAAGTTGCACTGTGTTTAGGTTTGAAGGGCACTATAGCAAGTGATATTACTGGGCGAACAATCAGGGTGATAAGCGCAGTGCAGTGCCACGCAAACACTTAAAAACTTTCAGCTTTGGGTGGCACTGCATCTGTAATAGTCAGGCGTGGTGCTTAACATCAGGCGGGCGGCGCCGGGGCGCCTTGATTGTCTAGGCACTTGCTGACATAAAAAAAAAAACAGTACCTACTACCATATTTTCTCCTAAAGCTGTAGTTTACATACTAGATATTCATCCATAAATTGAGCATTAAATTTGGAAAATATTATCAATAATTTTTATTATGAATATGCTTGCGCACGCAACTTGATTCGTCCGCAATACGCGCCCCGCACCCGTACCCCTGGATTTTTTAGGTTTGCTTGTACAGGGTCTTAGCACAAAATAATGTGTTAGTGTCCAAATTTTCTGAAGAACCCCTTTAAAGGGGATTTTGGGAATTTCAGCGTCAAAAAATTTGCAAAAAAATTGGCAAAAAGTATAGACTACATCATAGTGTACCCACCTGTTTTTTGAAAGGAGTGATCCATTTAGGTAGTTTTATCATTTTTCAATGTTTTCATTCCGTCTGCAGAATACGCGCACACTACCCGACCTGTACTTGCTCACTACCATAGATAAACTAATTTACATAAACTAGTTAAATGTACATAAGCTCACAAGTTAAATGCCTGTATGTTAGGCGGAGTACACTCGCCACTAAAAGTCTATACGCTCGTGGCGTAGCTGGTTAGTTATTCACAACAGATCAACGAAGTTAAGCACTGTTCCACGTGGTCACCATTTGGATGGGTAACCGTGGCAATGCCAACAGAGCGCTTCCGTGCTTCATAGGGCACGTTAAGCAGTCGGTCCCGTCTTTTTCAAACTTGATAAGCATGCCGGGGGCTTTCGGGCGGTATATTACCTAGTTAGGTAGGCTGTACCTTCGTTCTCGATTTAGTTCACATGGAACCACAGAACTCTGTGACAGGAACCACAGCAGGAACCCTAAATTTTGCGTAATAAAAATGCTAATCCAGGATATAACTAATATTATCTTCATTTATTTTATGATGAGGAACATCCGGGAGTGGACGAATATCGCCAGCGTCGAACACCTTTTTCGCTTGGCGCAAGACAGGAATAAATTCGCTGAACTGACGGCTAACCTCCAGTAGTGGAGAGCCACTCGAAGAAGAAGATCTTCCTTTCTACTAAAATTTATTTTAAACCGTTTAGCCGTTGGGCGTGGTACTGCCACCACCATACGAACATCCAAACTTTCCCCTCTAAAATTATAAGTAAAATATAATTAGATAGGAAATAAGGACAGGATAGGAAATTGGATAGATAAAACAAACATTAACTTTCACACAAACTTTCACGTTAGGTGGATAGGACTCCTATAGGAGTTATGGATAGGATAGGAATTCGATAAATGGAAAACAGGATGACAGAATGCACAGTCCGACCGCAGCCTTACTTTACGTAGGTATTTATTACGAAATTGACTGGCTGTTACCCGCAGCTTCGTTCGCGTGGTTCCAGGATAAAATGTAGCCGGTATGCTATTCCAGCATTATCCAAATCTATTTAGGGTGTATTCGACCAACATCTGAAATAAATTGACTTGCTGTCGATTCGGACAAAATTTATTGGGACACAGTGTCTCAACTGACACTTTTGATTTTAATCTGCGTAATAAGAAATGTCAAATACATGTAAACTGTCTGTTTACTCGCGAATAACTACGTTTTATTCGGAGAATACCTATTAGTGCATTTGAGTTTGGTCGAATCCAACCTCAGCCGTTACAAATTACAATGTGATTGAAATATTCAGATTCAAATAATTTATTGCATTTCATGTTGTTACAGGTCATAAAATAGTATAGGTTTTATTACCCAGGGTGTCCCCATATACAAATATAACTAGCTGCCGCACGCGGCTTTGCTCGCGTGGTAAACGAATAAGAAGTAGTTTATCTGTTAATTCAGGTTCTTTTATCAAACAAACACACTTTCGCATTTATAATAATTAGTGTGAAGTAGAGTTTTGACGGCTAATGAGCGGGTTGGTTAAGTAGGTGTGTACGTAATAGGCAGAGTTAAATTCCCGTAATCTTATGGAGCAAAGGAGATAGGTTAACCTACGTAAAATGTACATGCAAACATAAACGCTCACAAGTCACTCACAACTGAACTGTTTTAGTTAAAAAAAAACAGCTAATGAAGCAAACGTTCTTGTAAGGCACGTTGCAGTTAACGTCAATTCGTTATAGAATAGGTTGAAATCGTCTCAACGCGCATGCTAAAATGGGTTATACCTGCTGGTTGGTTGTAAAATAAAAATCATAAGCTATGTTTGACGTCATATAATAAGTACTTATTTTATTATTATTAGCAACATTTTTACAATACACCATGCTTATGTACATCTCTTTGACGAAGAAAAAACGCAAAATTGTCGACGATCCGAGCGAACGCCGTCGCGCGTCGTCGACTCGAGCGAGTGTGAGTTGATCGAACTCAGGCTGTTGCTCATATTTATTAAAGTTAAAATTAAATTAAATTAAGTGTAAAAGACACAAAACTACTTGCGAAAGCCTAGGCTCTGTACTTTAGGTACAATCAAATAAGTTAACGAATAATATAAATTAACCTCTGTTACAGAAACACATTTCATGATATCCAATAACTACAATAAAAATCACTGGATGTGACACTTCGTTTCACGCCCACGATAATTTTTGAACGTGAGTGATGTGATGACGTAGGTCGTCGTGTAGAAATATATAGACAGAGCTATGATAAAATATTACCATAACATGACAAGCTTTTTGTAGGTAGGTAGTAGCTGTACTGAATACCAAATTATGTTTAAAACTATTTGAGCGGCATTTTAAACATAACACAATCACAGTCAAAATATTATAATTTACATTGGTTTGGTTATGTATTATATTAATCTAATCTAGCTTTCTTGACTGAGTCCTCAACAACAGTGGCAAGCGACACTAGCAATATCATTTTTAGACGTGCGTGCCACAATCACAGCACAAAGCGGCAAAGAATGTTTACACAACAGGAGTGCTGCATTTTTCTTCTCCATTGTCGTCTTTGAACGACGTTAGCGATTGCTTCGACTTCAGCTCCTCAAGAGTTAGTGGTTTTCCTCTAAACTCATCCTCAATATCCTGCAACGTCCTGTCTTTAGTTTCCGGGAGGAAGAAGTACGCCACTATGACGCAGTAACCGACTACCAGCGCATAAATGCAGTAAGCGCCGTGGATGCCCAGCGTGCTGAACAACATAGGAGCTGTTTTGACAGTTATGAAGAGGTTTCCTGATAGGAACAGTACGCTGATGCCTCCCGCCAGGCTTCTATACTCTAGAGGGAACAGCTCTCCTGCGATTATGAACGGCAGAGGCACCGTGCCAGTCGCCATAGTAAACATATGGATATGAATCAACACCACTCCAATTGCCGGATGGTCAAACGACAACATGCCGTGACCCTTTGCGTAGGTGTACGCTGCTATGCTCAAAAACACCATCAAATTAATCCCAACAGTGCTAAACAGCATAGTTCTTCTGTTGATTTTTTTTATCACAAATATAGCACCAGTGTTAGAAAATAGTCTCTGAGCATCTAATGCAATGACCATCAGCGCTATGTTAACGTTGCTTCCTATCACATGCTCGAAGATATCTACGGAGTACGCAGCTAGGATGCTGGCTCCGGCCCACTGCCCGAGCGTGTAGATATGCATCATTATAAATATGGGTTTGTAGAACTCTTTCTTCCGTATAGTTATACTGAAGTAGGCCATATTACGTCTCATCTTGTTGGCGAAGGTCTCTGATAAGTTAGCGTCCGCTTTCCCCTCTCTGACTATGATACTTGCCTCGATCATTCGCTTGAGTTCTACTTCCTCAGTGTCACCTCTCAGCCATCGAAAAACTTTTCTACAATCGTCATATCTACCCTGATCGGCTAGCCAGCTGGGAGATTCTGGCGAATAAATTACCACGAGAAGATTGACGAAGGCAATGAAAGTGCTGATGAGTGCGGTGACTTGCCAGTGAAGGTAGGAGCCCGCGGTGTGGACGATGAAGATCCCGAGGCCAGTGGTCAAAGAGATTATGGTGAGGAAAGCTCCTCGGTTGTGAGGGCTGGTGTACTCGCCAATGAGCATGGGGCCGAGAGAAGCGCTCATTCCCATTGAAGTTCCTTGGAGAAACCTGAAAACAGAAATTAAAAATAATTTTGCGTGTTAAAGTAGTTAATAAAAATAAGAAATACAAAATAGACAAACATTATTCACACGCTTCAAACAAACCATAGAGCTAAATTACTAGTTAAACTTCTAGAATATTTAAGGACAAATGAATAATTTTAATATAATCTGCCTGTTCCTTCAGAACTCTCAGAGCGATGGTTCCGAAGTTAAATTAAGTTTCTAAAACGTACCGTTGCTTCATGCACGGCACCCCACAATGTAGAAAGTACAACCCAAAGAAGAGTAGCTTCTTATATCTATCTCTGTAATCACCTGGCCATGAGCATCAAGGGTAAGCTGGTGGCAGTGACAATGCAGATCCAGCCGACGATCATCAACACGATGCTGGCAAGGTTTGCTGTTCTACGGCCGTAGTTTGCCATTATGAACGGCACGATGAAGTTGCCAGCCACCAGCGCGAAGCCCACAATGGACGCTGTAAATTATTTAAAGAATATGTGAAATAAGTGTTTTTGTTGGAACCTCCGTGTAAACTAAACTCTGTATAGAGGTGATAGAGCACTCTATGGTTTGAGTGACAGACAAGAAGAAAAGACCGTCAAGTCTACGATACAATGGCACAGTTTGTATTTTCCTTTACCTAATAAAATCTCTCAATATCCCGTCGATCTGTCTCCAGGTTTTGGGCCCAGCAGTATTTGTATACGCAATGGCTGCAGCTGGGACGACGGGAGGATCGATTTCCATCGAAAAACTTCGAGGGATTCAAAATTATAGTACGTGGAAGTTTCTTATGAAAATGACTCTGATGCATGAAGACATGTTCGATTGTGTCACATCAGACGATTGTAAGGACGAGAAGAAGCGGCAGAAGGCTTTTGCCAAGATCTGCTTGTCGGTAAGTGTGGAGGTGCTTCCGCATGTACAAAATGCTTCTTCTGCGTTCGAAGCGTGGAACAACCTGCAACGTACTTATGAGGATAGAGGATTGAGTAGACGGCTTGGCTTGCTACGATCGCTTTTCGGGCTTAAGTTAAGGGAGACCGAAGGCATGGAAAAATATATTACCAGAATCACAGAACTATCACAACAGCTGCGAGAAATTGACTCACCATTGGACGACGAGTTTGTGGCCATCATCATGCTTAGTGGACTCACTAATGACTATGATCCGCTTATCATGGCGCTGGAAAACTCGAATATGAAGTTGACTACGGACATAGTTAAGTCAAAGTTGCTCCAAGAGACACAGAGGCGAGAGGACAAGTTTGAGGCACCGGAGGCATCGGCTTTAGTTGTTAAAAAGACGGTGAAATGTTTTAAGTGCAAGAAACCTGGCCACTACAAACGAGATTGCCCGACGAATACCAGCAAGGCGACGGATTCAGGCAGCAAGTCCAAGGACGCGTTGCTGACGGCGCTTGCGGTGAACGTGAAGGACAATCGGTGGTATCTCGACTCTGGAGCTACGAATCATATGTGCAACAGGAAAGACATTATGCGTGAGTGCATCTCGGTTCAACCGCTGGAGGTGCATGTTGCCAACGGGGCAAAGTTAGCAACGGCTGCGTGATAGTTAGGTTAAGGGACTGTGAAAAGACAATTAGCAACGTTCACTATGTACCAAATTTAAGTACGAATCTTTTGTCGGTGGGTGAGCTGACTAGGAAAGGTTATACGGTTAAATTTGATAGGAAATATTGTAAAATCTTAGGTAGTGGTAATAACGTAGTAGCAACAGCATCATACATCAATGGGGTCTATCAACTAGACACTGTTGGGGAGTCGGAGGTTGCCATGAATTCTAGGGTGGAGCCTGAGGCCTGTGAGGAGTCACAGGAGGTATGCAGGAAAGCTGCGGACAAGGTCACACAGGAGGTTTGGCACAAGAGGTTGGGTCACCTCAACTCCAGAAGTATGAACCTAATGAAGAATGGGATGGTTTCAGGTATGCATTTTGACAATAAAAACTATAAAAATTGTGTTGCCTGTATTGAGGGAAAACAGTGTAAGTTGCCCTTTCCCAAGAAATCTTCGAGTAGGTCTAAGGAGATTTTAGGCCTGGTGCATACAGATGTATGTGGTCCATTACAGACACCATCACTCAGTGGTGCTAGGTATTTTGTTACCTTCATAGATGATTTTTCTAGGAAAACGTGGGTTTATTTTCTGAAAACTAAGGATGAGGTCTTCGATAAATTTAAGAGCTTCAAGGCCTTAGTAGAAAATCAAACCGATAGAAAAAATAAAGTCTTTGAGGAGTGACAATGGAACTGAGTATGTCAACCGTGCATTTCAGAAGTACTTGGAAGCCAGTGGGATCCGACACCAGACTACGGTCCCGCGATGCAGTTCTCAGAATGGAGTAGCGGAGAGGGCCAACCGGACGATCATGGAGAAGGCTCGATGCATGCTCCAGGATGCAGGCTTGGAGAAAAAGTACTGGGCGGAGGCCGTGAATGCAGCAGTTTACCTGAAGAACCGCTCGCCTACTAAGGCGGTACTGGGGGTTGTACCAGAGGAGAAGTGGACTTCGAAAAAGGTAGATGTTAGACATATTCGGATTTTTGGGTGCGTTGCTTATGCTTTGGAGGAGAATCGAAGAAAACTAGATTCTAAAAGCAAGAAATGCATATTCGTGGGTTATTGCGAGGACAGTAAAGGTTACAGGCTGATTGATCTATCATGTCCTAAGAAATGCATAAAAGCAAGACATGTAACTTTCTTGGAGAATGTATTTGTTAAGGGGGATACATCACATGATGATAACAAAGACATTTCAGTCGGTGTTTATGAATGTCCGATCAATTCTAAAAGCTCTGAAAGTAGGACAGAGTTAATTCCTGCTTCACCTCAGAGAAATCACCAATCTGATGAGACAGAGGAGGGTGATGAGACAGGGGTAGATGAAACAGAAGATTCGTCCGATCCTACTTATGTTCCAGATTCTTCAGTTGAGGAATCAGATGAGCTGGAGTTTGAAGATGTACACGAATACGCGCAGATTGCTGGAATGAAGAAATTGGCGTTCCAGAGGCGGTGCAAGTATTATGCAGAACTATGAGGCATTTTGAAGGGTAATGGTTGAATACGGTCTTACGTTTGAGAAAGGCGACATGAGGTGACTGCCTACGCGGACGCGGATTGGGCTGCGAATGAAGTGGATCGGCGCTCCTACACCGGGTATGTGTTTCATATTGGTAACTCATTGGTCTCGTGGGAAAGCCGTAAGCAGAGGACTGTGGCTCTCTCCAGTGCTGAGGCAGAATACATGGCAATCTCTGACTCGTGTAAAGAGGCGTTGTTTCTACGTACATTTATATCAGAATGCATGAACATAACTTGTAATGTAACTCTGTGGAATGACAGTCAGTCAGCACAGAAATTGTGTGTAAATTCAATTTGGCATGCAAGGACTAAACACATTGATATTAGGCATCATTTTATAAGACAGTTGGTCAATGAAAAGATTGTGTGTATAGGTTATGTGCCTACGGATAAAATGATAGCAGATGTGTTAACTAAACCATTATCTAAGGAAAAACATGTTAGGTTTGTTTCTTTGTTTTTTCCAAGTAAGTAGGTAACGTAATATTGTTTTTTGTTTTTCATATGAAATGTAACTATTGTATGAGAATGATATTTTTAAAGTAGTATTTTGCTTTAGTACATGCTTGGTATATTTAAGTGTGTACTCAACATAGGATGACTAACTTATACGGTTAAGTTTAAGGGGTAGTGTTGGAACCTCCGTGTAAACTAAACTCTGTATAGAGGTGATAGAGCACTCTATGGTTTGAGTGACAGACAAGAAGAAAAGACCGTCAAGTCTACGATACAATGGCACAGTTTGTATTTTCCTTTACCTAATAAAATCTCTCAATATCCCGTCGATCTGTCTCTGTTTTATCAGTTTTAACGACCTCGGTGGCGCGGTGGAGTACCCGGTTGAGAAGCGAGAGGTTTGAGTTCGATCTACGCTACAAAACGAATGTTTGCGTGATCTGATCTGATTTTATTATTTTATTTTGTTTTTAATTAATTTATGTGTAAATCTGTTCATACATGTCGTTCAACGACGACGTGTGTGAGACATATAAAACAAATGGTAATGCCATACTTCAAGCAAATAAATATCATTTCATTTCATTTCTGCGAGTATTTGTTGCCGGTCTTGTTCCCGGTCTGGTGGATGTTATCATCTATTGCAAGTATGTATGTATTTACAAAGAAATACATAAATAAATAATAAATAATGCTGGACAATCCACACAGCATCATCTAGCTCCAAGGTACTATTAAACAAAACCGTATTATGGATACTAGATGACTGATATATACTTAATACAATACAATACTTAGATATTTTTTTAGAAAATACCCAGAACACCCGCAACAAATATTTTTAGATCGTAGTAAAGTAGGGTACGTACTTAGTAAATGTATAGGGTATATTATACTAACCGATCCATGAGCCTGACGAGTCGTTAATCGGTATGATCAAAAAAAAAAATCAAAATGTATTTATTTTGGAACAAAAAACTTATAGTACAATAACAACACAAGAAGAACGATAATATCCGCGGAAGCTTAACACTGTGTCGCGAACACTAACGCCCACCTCCAAATATTTCAGGATCCAAATAAATAAACAAGAGATAGGTACAATACAAATTTAAAGACGTTAAGCTACAAAATAAGTATGAATGTGTGCTGGTGTTAATGAGTATGTGAGGGTGTGTGGGTGTGTGGGAGGGTGAGTGTGTGAGTGTGTGGGAGTGTGTATGTGGATTACCTTGTTCCTCCTAGTCTCGTAAGAGTCTAGTTATCACAGCGGGAAATCCAACAGTGTGTATGTGTGTGTGTGTGTGTGTGTGTGTGTAGGGTATGTGTGAGGGTGTGCGATGTATTTTCGAGTATGTATGTATGTGGACTTCCATGTTCCTCCCAGTCTCTTAAGAGTCTGGTTATCACAGAGGGAAATCCACAGCGTGAGAGAGTGACAGAGATGATAAGTATGTGTAAGAGTATGTGAGTGTGAGAAGAGTGTATGAATGAGGAGGTGTTAAGTCTACCCAAATGAATACATTAATTAAGCTAAAGTCATAAGAAGCCTTTCAGTGTCTTCATAGGACAGAGTAATGAGCCACTGAAGACACTTCTGTTTACAGCTGTAGTGTGGAAGGGGATAGATGTTAATTTCTCTGTTGATTCTGTTGTAGAGCATAGAGCTGATAAAATAAAAGTGGCGACTGGCTAATGTTGTGCGCCGTTGTTCGGTCTTGCAAACTTTATCAGACCTACGTTTGGAGAGTGTAATGTCGGGGTCATATGTTAGTAAAGAATGTTTTCTGGTAATCGTTTTTAATATAAATAGTTGTCGAACAGTCGGAAGTTGAGTGCGTGAATAAAGTTCAGTTGTGGGAAACCAAATAGGTTTGTTTATTAAAACCTTAAGTACAACTCTCTGCGCCCGTTCAAGTCTAAGCATCTGAGTTTTAACACAGCCACCCCAAGAGGTGATGCAATATGAAAGGATAGATTGGGCTAGGGCATAATAAATATTTTTAAGGGACTGAAAGCTGATAATAGATCGTAAGGTTTTGAAAACAAAAATTAACTTCCTGACACGCGATACAGTAGAATCAATTTGTTGTTGCCAGCTAAGAGTGTTATCTATCATGATCCCAAGATATTTATAGGCCGAGGTTCGTTCTATAGGCTGGCAGTTGCAGGAAACGGAGAGTGGGAAGGTATCTTTACCAGAACACGTGTGGGCGCAGATAGTAAAAATAGAAGGTGGCTGGGAAGCTAAGGTAGCAGAAAAGGACATAAATTTAGTTTTAGCGATATTCAAAGTAAGGAGATTGGATTTTAGCCAGCACATAACAGATTTAAGAGCACTCTCAGCAAAGTTGCGAGCAGTCTGCCAGGATTGACCGTGAATGAGAAGAGCTGTGTCATCAGCATAGGTAATAATTTTACAGTTGGGGAGAGAGAGGCTACAAAGATCATTTATATAAATTAAGAATAAAGTAGGACCAAGGACACTACCTTGAGGGACACCGATACTAATCGGTTCTTCTTTGCTTTTGTGGCCCTCAATCACTACGTACTGAGATCGATTTGTTAGATAGCTACGGAACATATCATTTACAACCCCCCTGACGCCAATGCGTTCCAGTTTGTTGAGCAAAATAGGGACAGAGACAGTATCAAATGCCTTAGAAAGGTCCAGGAAGATACCAAGATTTTTTTGTTTCTTGTCAATATTTTTAATTATGGTATCGGTTAGCTCAAGAACGGCGTCTTCCGTGGACCTTCCGCTTCTAAATCCATATTGGTTTGCAGACAAGATGTCCCTATCTTCCATGAATTTGATTAAACGTTTATTAATGACTTTTTCTAAAATCTTTGAAAAAACTGATAGAACTGAAATAGGCCGATAGTTAGTAATAGCATCTTTGTCCCCACCTTTGAAGACCGGATGAACTACAGCTACTTTAAACGCACGTGGAAAGATACCAGATGTAATAGATAGGTTAAAGATGTGATTTAAAATAGGGATAAGAATATGTCTGGCAGATTTGACTATTTTGGTAGAGATACCATCCCAGCCCGTCGCACATTTATCTTTTAAATTTATAATAATAGATTCAATTTCAGGGTTTTCAACACTGAAAAACGCCATAGAGTGAGGGAAGGATTGAGTAAGAGAAGTGACGGGTAAGGTTAAATTGTTGTGCAAAGATGCAGACAGGCTAGAGTTAGGTTGGGTACTAAATTGAGACATAAGGGATGTTCCTATATTCGCGAAAAAAGAGTTGACAGAATTAACAGAAAGCGAGGGAGAGTCTTTAATTTTTAACAGATGTGATGAGGTTGAGTTTTTCTTATGAAGATTAGCGATTTGTTTTATAGCATTCCAAGTATCTTTTGGGTTATTTTTGGCCTTCTGGATTTGTTTTTGATGATATTCAAACTTTAGTTTTTTAAGAAGATTATTGCAAAATTTACGATAGCGGTAGTATATAATCTTGTTGTTTTCATTGTCAGTATTTCTTTTAAATTTTCGATATAGTTTATCTCTCTGACGGATACAACGAAGAATGCCAGGAGTGACCCAAGGTTTAATTATACGTTGTCGGCTAGGAACGAGTACATTATGAGTGTGTGTCTTAATAATAGTGGAAACAGTTTGAACCAAGGTATCTGAGATTGCTTCAGGATCGCAAGAAAGGTAGAGTGAAGAAAAATCTGTGTTCTCTAGTTCATTTACAATAGCTGGTATATCGTAGCGTTGAGAGAAACGATTTTTTGGTGTTTCATTACTTTTAGAGTTAAAGCAAAGGAGTGTGGGGAGATGATCTGTTATGGGAGAGTCAAGAATAAAAGAGGTTGCAGGGTTTGGTGTACGAAGAATAATGTGGTCGAGGCAGTTATTATCCCTTGTAGGAATGAGATGACCAGGGAGCATGGCGTGTGAAGCGGCTAAGTTTAAATATTCGTCTGAATTTGGATCTGTATTGTCAGGTACTATGTTAATGTTAATATCTCCGATGATAATGGTTGTCTTGAAAGTTTTTAATAGCTTCAGTGTAAGATCCAGGCTACTAAAGAAAGGGTTTAAATTTTTAAATGAAGGCGAACGATAAAGTGCTATAATTGCAACATTATTGGAAAACTTTAAAGTAATACAATTAGCATCCATAAAGTTGGGTATGTCAACTATACATTCCAGTCCAGATTTTACGTAAGCAACTACTCCGTCATTCTGGTTCTTAAAGTCTGATTTGAAGTGATCGTAGCCTGGGAGGGTTGGAATTGAAGGACATTTGCTAAGCCAGCACTCAGAAAGGATAATAATATCCACTTTAATTTTTATTCGCTGTAACAGGACAATAAGGTGATCAAAGTTACGATTTATGCTGCGAATATTAGCATGGAGAATTTTAACGTTATCAATACCGTATTTCACAATGTGCGTACTTATGTTTTCAGGAGAACACAATAAAGAATCTGACACAATTGTCTGCTCTATGTCGTTGCTAACTTGATTGAGACTATCCATTATAAAATACAATAATCAACAAGGGGGCTGATAATAAGTAAGACAAGGGGATAAAATATTTAAGATAATTTTGCCATAATACATTTAGAGTATGTGGTATAACAGATACGAGGTATTCATGGGAGTAGAAAGTGTGTAAGTGTGAGTGTGTGAAAGTATAGTGTAATATGAGTGTGAAGTGTGGAGTGGGAGTTTTACTATGAACAGTGTCTACAAAAATACTGATAACCAAATAAAAAATAGAAAACAGGAATAACAATATAAAAAATAAGTGAAATGCGTAAATTAAGTGAGATAAGCAAGTGATTAAATAATTAATATGATGGAGTCAGGTTGTTTCAGTTGGGGCAGCAGCACAGCTGAAAACCCCATCACCAGACCATGCGCCGCCATGTTCAAACATACTCCCAGAGTCACGAAACACTGGAACCGAAACAGAAAATAATTAGCTCATTCCTCGTTCTCCTTTTCTAGCTCAGGCCAAATAGCCAGCCCTTCAATGTTCCCTGTAGTGTAGAGATAACTGCAGAGACACTGGCTTATTCTCAAGCAAGAGTAATTGAGTCATCATAATTTACAATCCTAATGCGGATTGGTAGATGGCACAAACACAATGCATCCTTCGAATATTTTTATCTTCTTTTTCTTAGACATGTCGGTTTCCTTACGATGTTTCCTTTTGTCGCTGCTCTCAATACGGCCGATTTCAAACCCACGAATTGTAGATCAAAAGGTGGGGCTACTACCACTTGACAATGAATGCTCGAATATTTACGCATGATGCGTTACCACTACCAATAGGAAGGAACTATAAATATTTACTATACTACTTCCTGATACTATATCTTATCAATTATTATCATAGAGATGTTGTGGACATAATCTCTGGCCATTGTAATTGGATATAGCAATAGCACAGACCAGATATAGTTGGCATATGGGTATGTAAGTTATTGGTGATTAATTCAATATTTGATGAAAAAGTTCATGCTTACCAAAAATACACTAACATTCGCACGTGAAACATATTATTTGGTACAGCAAGTGTGACAACAAAGATCATGCTATAAGTGACCTAATCTTAGTTACGCAAAATTATGTTCAGTCGAACTTGATTTTTTTATATTTTGGATCATCAAATGGTAACAAAACCACAATAGGTAACGTGTTTGCAAACATTCAAACGTGACCACCTACTTACAGTTGAAGGTCAAAGTTTCGTTAACATGTGCGGAACGATTGGTAGCTTTATGCCTAAAAATATATAACTAAAACTACAAATAGGATAATAGATAAATAGCTAGTTATTATGTACTCGCCTGTTTCTTGAAGGGAGTAATCCATCCCGTTAGCTTCCCCATATTCCCGCGTTTTCGCGCATCTCATCAGCAGCACGTGCACTCTAGCCGACCGATACTGGCTTACTAGTTATTTGTTTGTGTATTGGTTACGCTTTTGTCTAAACTTAGGCGACATCTACATAACGCACCAAAGTTTTAGGAAAATTAATCCTATTCTACTATCCTACTAATATTATCGATGAGAAAGTGTGTGTGTGTGTGTGTGTGTGTGTAAATGTTTGTTACCACGTACCTATCTCCGTGATGCCTTTATCGATTGTTATGAAATTTGGAATGTAGATTGCTTAAGTCCTGGAATAACACATAGGCAACACTTTTTATCCCGGAAAAATGCTCTGTTCCTGTGAAGATGGTATAAAAATTGCAAAACCGCGGGTGAATCCGCGCGGGTAAGCTCGTGAAAAATATATTCTAAGCTAATTACTAATTTTCTGAGATTTAATTTATTATAAATCACGAATAAAAGGTATTTGAAATATCTGTAATCACGATGTCTGTACTTGCTTGACCGTTGCAGCGTTTTTAAACCACAAACAAACTTACAAACATCCTTACACAAACTATTACATACCTACTTAATTAAGCTGTAGTAATAATAATATTTAATTAAATAATGGCCAAATAGTGGGACGAAACAGGTAAAAAAAAATTAGGATAGGAATTAGGAAATATTGAAAAATGCAAAAATCCATAATCCCTTGCACACATTTTTACACACTAAAATAAGGATAGGATTGGACAATTCAAGAAAATTTTAGTAGGATAGGAAATAAGTAAAAAGGAATAGTTTAGGATAGGAATGAAAAACAAGATGGTGGAATATAATGTATTAGTTTGACATATTATATTTACAATCATTTGTATAAATTAAAGCTATAAAAATCAGTCCAGTTTTACTCTAAACATATATGTTTTTAAACTAACACCTAACCAATAATTTAATATAATAATAAAATATTTAATATAAGAATAATTTAATAAGAAAATAATCAAATATAACTGCTAAATATACTGATAAATAATACTGAATAATAAATATAAATAACTATTGCTGAAAAGCATCATCTAGCCCCAAACTAAGCAGAGCTTGTGTTATGGGTAACTAGATGACTGATATACAATACATAAATAGATATTTTTATATTTAATTAAAAAATACCTTTCACCCAGAACAATTATTTGCAGATCGTACAAACATTTGTCCCAAGGCGAGAATAGAACCCGCAACTTCCTGCGTCACATCGGTGGTCAAATATAAACAATACTGAATACAGAATACTGAATACTCAATGCACAGTCCGAACGCAGCCTTACGCAGACGTAGGTACGATGAAAATGCGTTATCGGTGGCCAAGTGCAATCAGTAAACATTGAATACTTTTAGGAATCAGCGTTAGACCATATTCAGCTTATGAATTTGCAAATTACACCAGCCCTATGTACTAAGAGCCTTATTCATTATCGTATTTTCAACCTTTGTTAACTAATGTCTTTTAATAGGACGAGAAAAGACAAGTGGTTATTTACTTAACAATCGACAAAAATATAAAAGCAAAATAGATAGGATAATCGAAATACTAAAGTATGTTTCAATCTTGTTTTAATACTGTTTTGTATGAGTACCTATTATATTATTGGCAAGTTTTTTTTTTTTTTTTTTTTTTTTATGGACAATCCACACAGCATCATCTAGCCCAAGGTAAGCTGCTGTTAAACAGAGCTGTATTATGGGTACTAGATGACTGATATATACTTAATACAATGCAATACATATAGATAGATATTTTTTATTATATATAGAAAATACCCAGAACACCCGGAACAAATATTTGTAGATCGTACAAACATTTGTCCCGAGGCGGGAATCGAACCCGCAACCTCTGCGTCGCAGGCGGAGGTCAACACACAGTAACAAGTTGGTTATTCAAATCGGATTGCAACTCCCCCAGTAAAAGACTAACCACAAAAACTTGTTTGACATAATCTAATGTCAACGTATCGTTCAACTGTCAATTTGTAAAATCCTGTCCAAATTGACAGCTGGAATAGATGACGCCACTGACATTCTTCAACAACATGCCTTGCGCGCGCAGCTTCTTTTGTCTCTGCATTAGCATGTCGTAATAAAAAGGCGTCAGTGACAGCGTTTATTGTTGGGGCGAGGAGTCGCCGGCGGCGCCGAGGTGATGTCGATGCCATTCACCTTTAGCAGCAATTTTTATACAATATCACACAATGGTGATAATTACTGAACACATTGAACAGTAATTATTATCACGCCAAATAAGGATCTACTAAATGATGGTAAATCTCTGAGTCACGCTTGAGATTTTTGTTATTGCGTAATTTATGTAATTATTGTGTAATGTAAGTTTACATGTACGTACGGTCAGCGTCGAAAGTTCATGAACATTAGATGTGGCGCGGCGGAAGGTTCACCTGCAACGCAGGAGGTCGCGGTTTCGATTCCCGCCTTGGGGCCAATGTTTGTACGATCTCCAAATATTTGTTCCGGGTGTTATGGGTCTTTTCTATGTATGATAAAAAAATCTATCTGTAGTATTGTAATTGTAATCAGTCATCTAGCTAGTAGTACCTACCTACATTAACTAAATCTTAAATATTCTTCGGAACCCGTTGGTTTTTTTTTAATACCTACCACCACCAATGTGGCAAACAAGCATAACGGTCCACCTGATGTTAAGCAGTTACCGTAGCCTATGGACGCTTGTAATACCAGAGGTATCACTCGCACAGAGGTAGTTTAGTAATGTATCTTTTTATACTAACAAAATAATAGAGCAATCAGCTCTTATATGTTGTTATTCTAGGGCTCTATTCATAATTGTATAAAAAGTAACAACTTTACTAAAAAGTAATAACATAATGAAATTACTGGCACATGAGGCTTTCGATCTTAGCCTCAAGGTGGCAACCCGCGAGTGATACCTCTGGTATTGCAAGCGTCCATAGGCTGCGGTAACCGCTTACCATCTTGTGGGCCGTACGCTTGGTTGCCACTTCAGTTGTATAAAAAAAAAAAAAAAAAAATCGAGCTAATTTGTTATAAAAATTACAATAATAAACTACCGTTCCAAAAATATTATAACTTTTTAAATCAAGATTTATGAACAATAGAATAAAATAGAATAAAGTATAATATATTATAATATAACTAAATATGTCGCTGACTGTACCTAGTATTTAGTGACACGAAATTTACTCCCACGCTTCAACTCCTTTGGTGCTGCGGGCCTGTAGATATAGCATGATATTTTTAATTTTTAGCTGTTGTCTGTAATTTTATGGAAAATGCTGTGCATGCCTGTAAATGGCACACATTTCATAGTATGTAATACATGTATATTATGTATATTTCATAGTATGCTGTAATGTTGTTTATTTAATGTTTGCTATGTGTACTGCAGTTGGCGTTGCCTATTAAAGAAAATAAAATAAAATTAAATAAATAATTTTCTCTATGATAGTGTAGGAAAAAATCATCATAATGTGTGTATTAAAATGAAAATAAGAATGCTGACACTGGCCTACGCTCAAGCGAGAGTGATTGGGTCTTAATCCACTACATGGACCCAATCCGGATTGGTGGATAGCACAAACATTTTCAAATTTTTAGTTCTTGGACATGTTTCATCACGATATTTACCTTCACCGTATGAGTGGCATTAGGCAATAATCTTTTCAAATTGTAAAATTTCGCTAGATGGCGGTGTTCTGTGGATAAGGTGCGGCGCGCAAATCGCGCAATACGCATGCTCGGTCGCGTTACCTGGGCAACGGAAGAACGAAGATGTCAGAGAGTGTGATCGTTGACTCCAAATAATTGTGGTTTTGAGAAATATATCACTATATAATATTGAACTGATAGTCTTGTCTTTGAACCCCCTCTAACAGTATGTATGTAGCGCACGATCGGGCTCGAGCCCACGACCTTAGGAAAGCGGGATCACAAACACCAGTGCTCTTTTAGCTACTCTTCTATAAAGAGACATTTCTACGAAGGTGCTTAAGCCAGCTAGGCTATCTTAATAAAATTACCTAGCGTATTAAAGCGCCTTGCAAATTTATCATGGCAATATGAACCCATGACAAACATTCAGAAAGTATGAAAGGTTCCAAAAATATAAAAGGTAGGTACGGTTACGGTAGGTAGGTAGGATGGCTCAACTGTTTCTTAACAAATATGAGTACTATTTTGTAATATTTTGTATGCAAATATTTTAATTAATTTGTTATAAGACTATAATCTTAATAATAGTAGGTACACCTACCTACCTACCTAGTAAGAAAATAATATTACTATAATTTTTAGGGAACTGGAAGTCCCCAAGTCTCGTGAAGATTTGAAACTCTTAAAATTAAAAATATATTTTTTTAGAAAAAATCAAAAACTGACTTTAGACGGATCATTCCCACCTTGTTGTTAGTCTAAGATTCCCACCAAAGATTTCTATATGTATATAGTCAAAGATTCCCACCATCTGTCACCTAGTTTATACTATATAAAGCTTAATTACCACTGACTCACTCACTCACTCATTGACATGTGAGTTGAGGCACTTGCGCTAGGGGTGGGGTAAAACCGATTACGGATTCGTATAGAGGGTGTTTTGAAACTTTCTAGAAAAATCCCAAAATCCCCATTTTTGACCCCCTTGAGGGGGTCGTAGGGGGTATTTTCCACTTGCCGTTGGAAAAGTCGCGTTTTTTTTTGAGATTCGTTTAGAGGTCGTCCTGATTGGTAGAAATCAATTTTGAAATACCCCCTAAATACCCCCGTTTTTTTTTTCTTCTTCATATCTCCGAATCTACTGAGGGGATTTAAAATTTTTTTCAAGATTCGTGTAGGATTTAGCCATGGAACTACAACTGAATGTCGAATATACCCCAGACCAACTTCGAATCGACCATGACCAATATTTTTTTTTTTTTTTTTTTTTTTTTTTTTTTAATATTATTGCCCCTGTTATGGAGAGCACTTTTTACCTTCGCGAGCTGCTTGCAGCGAGCGCACCACGCAACCTCTACAGGAGCACACCCCGTTCGCGAGCTGCTTGCAGCGAGCGCACCGCACAACCTCTACAGGAGCACATCCCGTTCGCGAGCTGCTTGCAGCGAGCGCACCACGTAACCTCTATAGGAGAACACCGTTCGCGAGCTGCTTGCAGCGAGCGCACCGCGCAACCTCTATAGGAGAACACCGTTCGCGAGCTGCTTGCAGCGAGCGCACCGCGCAACCTCTATAGGAGAAAACCGTTCGCGAGCTGCTTGCAGCGAGCGCACCACGCAACCTCTACAGGAGCACATACCGTTCGCGAGCTGCTTGCAGCGAGCGCACCATGCAACCTCTACAGAAACTTAACCCCTCGCGAGCTGCTTGCAGCGAGCGCACCACGCAACCTCTACAGGAGCACACTCCGTTCGCGAGCTGCTTGCAGCGAGCGCACCGCGCAACCTCTATAGGAGAACACCGTTCGCGAGCTGCTTGCAGCGAGCGCACCACGCAACCTCTACAGGAGCACACACCGTTCGCGAGCTGCTTGCAGCGAGCGCACCACGCAACCTCTACAGAAACTTAACCCCTCGCGAGCTGCTTGCAGCGAGCGCACCACGCAACCTCTATAGAAACTTAACCCCTCGCGAGCTGCTTGCAGCGAGCGCACCACGCAACCTCTATAGAAACTTAACCCCTCGCGAGCTGCTTGCAGCGAGCGCACCACGCTACCTCTATAGAAACTTTAACACCTCGCGAGCTGCTTGCAGCGAGCGCACCGGGCGACCTATATTTTTTATCCGTGCAAATAATAACCAACTTTTATATCTTTTTAATTCTATTTTAACTTTATTTTCCTTACATCTTTTGTAGGAGTCCAAATGTAAACATTTTATACCTTTTTTCAATTTGAAAATATTTAATGTCCAAGTCCCAGCCTCAAACCCACACGCGAGCTGCCTGCAGCTCGCGCACCACAAAAAACTAGTTCATCATATATATATCATACAATAACACTTATTTGAGAGTGTTATTGTATGCTTCGTATTATGCTAGTGTATTATAGTAGGTAGTAGTTTGAGAAAAAGTTGGCAACTCTGTTTTGCACAAAAAAAAGTGGCGGATTGGTGGATGGCGCATGTCTTTCGAATGTTTAGTTCTTGGACATGGCGTTTTCCTCACTATGTTTTCCTTTACCGTATGAGAGCACTGACATTGCCCACATCATTTTAGCTAATAGAAAAATCCGTAGGTGTACGACCGGGTTCGAGCCCACGACCAAGGCGGCTAGTTCACTACCACTAGACCACCAGTGCTATACAACACGAACATTCATTTACCGCAAATACCGCATCCATATCCAAGAATAGCTACCGGTCCACATAAACGTTTTTTTTCATACTACTAAAGTGGCAACTAACTGTACGGCCCACTATATGGTCAGCGGTTGCCGTAGCCTATGTGGGTACGCATGCAACATCATAATCATCATCATCATTATAAGGGTGGTAATTTACCACCCTGAGACGTTAGATGGAAAGTCTCATGTGCCTGTAATTTCACCGGAAACCGTACCCTTCGAACCGGAACTCATAAAATGCGAGCATTACTGCTTGGCGGCAGAAATAGGTACTCGTATGGTGGTAGTCCTTCCCCGGACAAGCTCTATCACAAAGAACTCGACTACTCTTTCACAAAGAACTACTAATCGTCTGCTAAACGTACCTATCTACTAGAAATTATTTGGCGAAAGCGACTTGATTTGATAGCTATTATCTCAGTGCAGTGCCAAGCTTTGGGTGACACTGCATTACGACACGAGCAAAAGACATTAAATAAAATAAATTAAATTACTCAACATAAACACTAGACCTCAAATGCCTCAAACGTGCCCAGCTTTAGGCTGCGTTTTCACTAGAGCTAAGCTAGGATGTGTTGCAAGAGATGTGTTTGTTGGAACCAATAGAATCACTCATTGAAGCTGTCAGAGCGAGTCTAGGTAAACGAAGTGAATAAATTGATTCTTAAGAAACACATCCCTCGCTACGCATCTTCGCACGTCTCTGGTGAAAACGCAGCCTCAAAATCAGGGACTAAGTTTGTCTGTAAAGTGCAAAGTGGTAGCTCTAGCGTTTCTCGGTGTTTGAATGAATACACTGTTTTCTCCTGTCTTTCTGCGTAAAATAAGACATACTAACACACACATTGTTATCTTCTATACATATAATAAAATCGTAAAGAATCTGAGTCTGTACATTTCATATTTTTAAGTAAAATAAATATTAGCGGACATTTAACTCAGCCAGCGTTATCAAGCACAAACTAAGAAACTATTGTACTATGATGGGAACTAAATAACGGACTGTCCATTAGCTGGCTCAAAGCTTATAATGTACATCGGTTTGTCTGTATGACTTTTATGTTCCTAGTCGAAGTATTGCGCCACGGTAAGGTATGATCCACCAATCCGCATTGGGTCCGCGTGCTGGATTAAGACCCAATCACTCTCGCCTGAGAGTAGGCCAGTGTCCCAGCAGTGGGAACATTAGAAGGCTGTCATGATGAAGGTATGTTATTCCAGCTAATTGTGCAAGAATGCGATCGCGAACGAAGTCGCAGGCACAGCTTGTCAGTAATATAACAATAATTGGGCCATATAACTGCTTGAAGCCTAATCCAACGCGATACCTGCCTCAGTCTGATGAAGTTAAGCAGTACAGAAACATTTAACTTTAAATTATAATTAACTGAGGTATTTCAAGATAATGACAATGTTTTTAATCGATCATCTATAACCCTAGTTCTTGTGGTAGACAGTGATTTTTTGATCAAGGACTTGTACTTTCAAGATGGTGACTCCTTTTGTAAAACAGGTATAAAATAAACGGCATATCTTGTCTATGTTGTTGTTTTTTTTCCATTAAACAGGGTTTACGTACTGGATATGGCTCATAAGCTGCGTTTAACACGGCGAGATAATCGCTTGGCGATATTGCTTGCAACAATCTGCAATCAATTTTCACTGCCAGCATGTGGTAGCGAGAACCTATTGGTTCTCTTCAGCAAAAGACCATCTTCGTTAACACCGCAGTTACCAGATATTCTGCTTCCAAGCTGCAGTGAGCATGACATAACTGATTTTAGGTTTGAATAGCGTAAACCTATTGCGAATATGAAAACTAATACCTATAAGTATAACGGCCTGATACAATTATAGTTTATTTTATGAATAAGAGGGTAAAGCTTTGAGTGACAGGTGGCGCTAAACATCAGGCGACTTGACAGTCTCAAGCTGACTGACCTAAAAAAAGAGATAATCGCCTCTATCGCCGATTATCGCATTTAGCTTACATTCTAAGGTCGTCCGTAGCCTTGAGTTGGGGGTAATGGCCCATTTATTTGCCCAATTGCCTTGTCAAATTGATTTTGGAACAAAAATGTTGCAAAATTAATTTGACAAGGCAATTCTTGCATGCAATTATTGTATGGTGTAAATGGGCCATAACTTTGACGCAACTCACTTTATGTAAACAACATTTTTAGAATAAACCCAGAAACTTTAAGAGCTTATAAGTAGGTTGGCTACATTATAGGATTTACTTTAATTGTGTCTGCAAAGCACTACACAAAAGCTTCTACCTTGTCATTTAGTTTGCTCTACTTGTTTTACAGTGTAAGATGCTCTTGTTACAGTTTTGGACAGTATCCGCTGTGATTGTCAATATGATAGGCCAGGGAATGCTCCTGAGTTATACCACCAGCCTGTTGCCAGTGCTTAGAGACCCGCATTCACCTATCCAAGCTGATCTTAACACAGCTTCGTGGATTGGTAAGTTTTAAGACTACCATCTTGCTGTTGCACTGCACATAAATTTTGAATTTGTACCAAAAAATACAAAACTTAAAAAATAGATTTATCCTAAATATCATAACGCGAGGAGATTGTCTATGCCCCGTGGCTTTCGCTCAATAGTAGGCTGTGTCCCAGCAGTGGGCTTAGAAGGCTGAGCATGATGATTATATTCCTTTGCCACTGTAGGTCTAATTATAAGAAGTTGCTAGCAATTATGACAGAAAGTCTTCTCCCGACTTTCTGTCAACTTGAAAACAATAAAACTTGAGTACTTTTTTATTATCTGCTTATCTGTACTACCTCATTAATATTCATGGTTCAATATCTTTGTTATATTTTATTCTTACAGTACGGAGCAGTAGAGTTATTCGCATATTATCAATAATCGTGTTTTTCAGCATCATCGGTAGGAATCGCAGGCGTGCCTGGCTTCCTGATGTCATCCATCCTCATGGACATTTTCGGCAGAAAAATCACGCACGCTCTTGTCATGTTACCGGGAACAATGGGCTGGCTGCTCATATACTTTGCGACCGATATCCCCACTATAATGACAGGCAGGGTCCTGGGCGGACTCACCGCTGGAGCCACTGTCTCACTAGGAGCTATTGCTATCGGAGAATACTCCAGCCCAACATACCGAGGGATGTTCCTCAATTTAAAAACTGCTGCTGTATCTTTCGGAAGCATGGCCGTCCATATCTTGGCGAATTACATGAGTTGGAGAAATATCGCCCTCGTGGCAATAGCTCCTCATGTTATAGCCATGCTGGTCGTGCTGACGTGGCCCGAGAGCCCGTCTTGGCTCGCCAGCAGACGGCAATACGAAGAATGCGAGACTTCCTTCTACTGGTTGAGGGGAAAAACTGATGAATCTTACAGAGAACTAGAGGAACTAATTCAAGCCCAAAAGGAAAGGTCTCATTCGCGTAAAGACCTTACATTTTCTGACAAAGTCACGGAGTTTTTCAAGAAGTTCACTCAGAAGGACTTTCTTAAACCACTCGCTATTTGCTTCTTTGGCTCTGTGCTGCTGGAATCATGCGGCAGACATATCTTCCCGGCGTATGCTATCCAGATCATTGGGGAAATAACAGGCAACAGCACAAATTCGTTTTACTACACACTATGCTTAGACCTAATCATAGTAACGAGCGCTTTATCTTCCTCTATCCTAGTGAGGTTGACAAAACGACGCACTCTTTTGTTCAGTACAGGCATTGCGGCGTGCTGCGTTCTGGTTTTCGTGTGTTCGTATTTGTTTTTAGACGCAAGAGGTATTATTTCGAAAAACCAAACATTGCCCATAGTTTTGTTCGTGTTGTATTTTATTCTGGCAAACTTAGGCTGTACACCTATACCGCTGGCTCTGCTTGGTGAAGTGTATCCGTTAGCTCATAGAGCTGCCGGGTCAGCCATAACAGGGGTGCTGTTGTCTTTGTGTCTGATGGTGGGTCTTCAATCAGCGCCTCTTTTATTGGCCAATCTGCAGGTTTATGGAACCTTTGCTGTATATGCAGCAATTATGGCAATAGCCCTGGCGGTGCTGTATGTTATGCTGCCCGAGACGAAAGACAGAACTCTGCAAGAGATTGAAGATTACTTCAATTATGGCAGTTTCAAGAAGAGAGTGAAGGATGATGAAGAAGAAAAAGTTAAAATGGTTTATTAGGTTCGTATTTTATCTTAGTAGGTAATGTTTGAGCTTCGGATTATACAATTATGTGTAAAAAACACGAAGTGTGTAGTTAAGGTGTTCTGTGATTGTAAATAATGTAATAAAATATAATTCGTAATCTTAATTAGGTAGTTAACTCATTTAGCGAGAAACTGCAAATATTATGCAACTTGAAATTATGCATGACTTAGCGAGTTGCTAAGATTAATTTTCCGGTAAATTTTATTTAAGTTTTAAATGAAGCACTTTTAAGAAGGGGGTAAAAAACATCGAATGAACTTAGTATCTTGTGTTTTAACAAAGATGTGCCGTTATTTGGCCGTTATAGATATGTACTTTTCAAAGATGAATCGATAAAAGCATCTTTTATCGAATTATGTACCTGTACCTAATCAATTATTGAAATAGATTGAATTGAAGTCTCTGTTCAAGCTTTTTTATTCCTGTTTCAATGTGCGTTTAGCATTAATGTTTATGTCTTTTACTGAAAAGGAGAGCTGCAGAGTGCAGACGTTTTTAAAGCATTTACTATGCTTCGTTTACGCGTCTTTTTCATGAAGAAAAACTCTGTTAGATGTAAGTATCTAATGTGCCTTTCAAAATTATCATCGTCTTTGTTCATTGATTAGGAATAACAAGGAAAACAATAACGAGGCACAAAAATTAAAATTTATTTTATGAATAGATATAGACGTTAACCTTCCTTGGGTTAACGTTTTTAATAGATATAAGTAGTAGACACATATTACAGTAAATACAATCATAGTCCTTGGTACATCCTTTTTGGAGGACTCATAATCACATTTTTGTCACTTGAAATATGTATCTAAACTAAAGTAATCTAAGCCTGCTGGGCCATGTAGGTAGATACAGAAATTTTTGACACAATTCTATTGGTTGATTCGCCTCCACTGTTTCGGTGGATAGGTACTCGCTCTAAATTACCTTACCACCTAAGTAATAATTATACCTAAACTAATCAGGAACTTGTAAATCTAATCTTAGCAATTACTCTGGTAAATCTCTACTTATTTAATTAAGATAAATTAGCCACCTTCAACATTTATTTATCTTCTCTATCTAACTACATTCATTTTAATCTTGTTGTCCTAGGTATTCACCTATCTATTTACTCGCCTATTATAATTTATTCCCATCTAAATATCAACCAGGAAACATTTAGAATGCTGGTGACTTCTAGTCTAAGGCTAAACAAAGTTCTTAACTTCAGGCAACAGTCTCTCACAAAGTAGTGTCAGACTGGCACTACTGTTTTTGTTAGCACTAAGATTACCTTGTGAGAGAATAAATGAATTTATTATTAAGTAATTATTATTATTTTATATCTTAGCGATATCAACAGACAGGTATGGCTATAAGACTGACACAGGAATATCCACTTTAAATGTTGGTTCCAGTTTTAGCTGCGCCCATCTGGGTAGCGTGGGCCGCCATCAGAGAGAATATAAGCACTACGTTTACCGCCATGACTGTGACTTAGCACTCGGTCACAGAACATATATTTGATTCGGCCACAGAGTCAATAAGTATGAACGGACTCCGAAAATCAGAATAATCAGCTATAGATTTACAGTAGGTAGAGGTATTCGCACATACATTTTTCATATAGAAAACCCATTGGTACACTACCCGGGTTTGAAACCATCGGATCGGAAAGTCACTACCTACTGTGACCACCAGTGACTCTCGCTTGAGAGTAGGCCAGTGTCCCAGCAGTAGGAACTTACAAGGCTGTCATGACAGTTTTATAGTACCTATTCTCGTGTCCAGCATGATTGCGACGACGCAGATGACTTTAGTAAGAGTAGAGTAGGTATGGACGAACTACCCCAAGGGGCGATATAGGTATGATATGAGCGGGAATAAACCGAACTCACTATAACTCGTTTGTACGTATCACGATTTATGATAGTGTACTCAGACAGCATACCGCTTAGATCTGACTAGACGTTTTCAGTCAAGGAAACAGTAAGTAAGTTCGTATGAGTCAGTGGCCAACTCTGGTGACAGAGTTTCTAGGCCGCCCAAAGGCCTCTGTCATGGCCTAACAACTTTGAAAAAGCCGGGACCGATTGCTTAACGTGCCCTCCGAAGCACGGGAGCGCTCAGTTGATATTGGCACTGGCGGTCACCCATCCAAATGATGACTACGAGGAACAGTGCTTAACTTAGTTGATCTCTTAAGAACAACTTAGCCAGCTACGTCACGAGCGCTCCAAGGAAACAGTGCGAAGAATAAATGCAATATAAATAAAAATTTTGAATAGTTTTTTTACTTATCTACCGATGCCCCTGTATTGTATTGTATATTATGTGAAAGTTAGGATGTTCGGATGCATGAAATAAACACTTAAGTTAGAATACCTAGGACCTAGAATTTTTATCTCGGAAAAAAGTAAGGATCCTGAGTTCCACGAGATCAAAGTCACGGGCAAATGCTAGTAAGTAATGCTAGATAACTTTGGGAATACTAACACTGAAAATTGCGCGCTCGCTGTTAATTTTAACCAATGGTTACATTGACTATCTGCCATAAAACCTTATTTTAATTTACTTTCCTTAACTTATGTGTTGTTATTTTATAAACGACAAGGTAAACCACCAGTCAAAAGGTGATAAAATAAATGCAGGTTAACCTGAGTGTGACGTAGACGTAAGACTTATATTATATCTCTCTGACGTAGCTGGCTAAGTTGTTCTTAACAGATCAACGAAGTGAAGCACTGTTCCGCGGGGTCATCATTTGGATGGGTGACCGCCGGTGGCAATTTCAACTGAGCGCTCCCGTGCTTCGGAGGGCACGTTAAACAATCGGTCCCGGCTTTTTCAAAGTTCTTAGGCCATGACAGAGGCCTTCGGGCGGCCTAGAAACTCTGTCACCAGAGTTAGCCACTCATACGAACGAACGAACGAGCGTAATATGAATAGCAAACCATAGCAAAGTCTGCGATAAGTAGGTTTTAGGTAACTAGGTAAGTATGACGACCGATGTGGCGCAGCGGGCGCAGGTCCGCCTGCGACGCAGAGGTTGCGGGTTCGATTCCCGCCTCGGGACAAATGTTTGTACGATCTACAAATATTTGTTCCGGGTGTTCTGGGTATTTTATATATATAATAAAAAATATTTATCCATGTATTGTATTGTATTAAATATCAGTCATCTAGTACACATAATACAGCTCTGTTTAACAGCAGCTTACCTTGGGGCTAGATGATGCTGTGTGGATTGTCCAGCATTATTTATTTATTTATTATTTTTATGACAGCCAGGCTTCTCTCGATGAATATATTTTTATCAAAACATTGCAAGGGCCCACTCGGCTTTTGCAAGCTTAGGCTCGGCAACTATTGCTACAGCTACTGAGTGGCTGCGTTACTTCCAGAGATGTGCGAGGATGTGTAGCGCTAGCGAAGGATGTGTTCTACATCTCTGGTGGTAACGCAGCCTTACCCGGAACTGCTGAATGTGTTTATGTTTATCTATTAAATAGCACTTCAAGATACGTACCTAATCATGGTACAGTCAGAAAAAAATGTGGTCTGCCATCCTAAGGTTGATATTCATCTGAATATCATAGATTTAACAGAAACTTTTGTCAAAAGTGATAGACCACTTTCTTTGCTGACTGTACCAAGCTACTTATAATTTTTAAACTTAGGAAACTAATAAGTTTAAGTAGGTACTTACCTATATTTTTTTTTGTGTAATAAGTAGGTAGTAGGTACCTATAGGGTCAAGGAGGCAACAATGGCTCAGTCGGACACAGTGACTCATTCATGTTACTACCCGAAAGAAGCACTCGATATTACTCTCGTTGTCACACAATACAAGCGTGTGATACCCAAACACGTTCTAACCAATCGATCGGCAGGTCAAGCGCCGTACGGTGGTGTTACGGCGTTTTTTTGTTTTCGTGCCCACAAAATTACTTTTTGAGGCAAGTTTCTTTTGTTTTCATACATCAGGTTGTGATAATTTGTATTGCCTTTTATATTTGCCAATTAGTTGGTACTTTAGTGTTCTCATTCATGCAGTTGTTTAACGTAACAGTAAGTCTAAGTAATATACACAGTACACAAATACACAGTGACTCTAAGTAAATAATATGCTTTTCCGATTGATTTTATTTTTCTTACCATTTCTTAATGTTCTAACTAGAGTTGACAAGACTGAACCATTGCTCAATGATTTTAATTGTTCTTTTTGTAAAATTGTAAGAAAAAATGCGTCTTTAATGCATCTCTTAGTTTAAAAAATATAGTTAGTGTAATACTAAGGTCACTGTGTACTACAGGGGTTGAGTCACTGTATACACCTAGGTGTACACAGTAGCTCAATTCTCGATGTTTAGTTTTTGCCCTCTCATTTTATTTTAGTAATATTTAGCGTAATTATAATAATGCAGTATTAAACTAGAATACCTAACTAACGATCTATGCATGTTTCAGATAAATCCAATTATAAAATTCACACTTTTTATGCATTTGAAAAAATCCGAGCCACTGTTGCCTCCTTGACCCTACCTACCTACGTTTACACATATACCTAATAACAAATTAAAATAATGTAAGTGAATACTCACATACTTGATTACATTACATTACTTACAAATATACAAAATACATGTGAAACAGTTGAGCCATCTAAAGACCGTTACAAATGATCTGTGGATAGCTCAACTGATCCAAATCACTAGGTAAACCAGACGGAAGCGTTCCTAACATGCTGGCTGCATTGCCACGTTGAATGGCAATGCTGATATGTAATTATTTATTTACCTACATAATATTATATTACTGTTATTATTTTTAATCAGGGTAATTGGCTTGTCTTTTGTCGGTGTCAATAAAACGGCTTTTATCGAGTAGGTTGTAGTAGAATGCCAAATTCTCATAGAAAACGGAAGTTTGGTAATAAAATCATAAATCGTTTTTATCGATATTTTATTGATATAGATACCCTAGTTAGGAAGACTAAAATCAATGACCCTGACTTGAATGCTACAATATCTTATCTCATATCAGTTGTTAGGCCATGACAGAGGCCTTCGGGCGGCCTAGAAACTCCAGAGTTGGCCACTGACTCATACGAACGAACGAATGAACGAACTGCACGTGCGTAGTAGTAGGCGAAATTTTTACACAATGACCTAGGGATATTACAACCGTAGGTACACCCGTAGAGCACCGGTGGTCTAGTGGTAGTGACCCCGCCTTCCAATCCTAAGGTCGTGGGTTCAAACCCGGTCGTGCACCTATGGATTTTTCTGTTCGAAAAATTTATGTGCGCAATGCCAGTGCTCTCATACGGTGAAGGAAAACATCGTGAGGAAACCGGCATGTCCAAGAACTAAAAATTCGAAAGACATGTGCCATCCACCAATCCGCATTGGGTCCGCGTCGTGGATTAAGACCTAATCACTCTCGCCTGAGAGTAGGCCAGTGTCCCAACAGTGGGAACATTAGAAGGCTGTCATGATGAGGTACACCCTTATCCTTATTGTCTTACATTGTCATTCTTGTGTCAATGAACAAAGACAATGATAGATTTAAAATTAAAAGACACATTGATAACAGAGTGGTTCAAGCGTACGGCCCACTTGATGGTAAGCGGTCACCGTAGCCTATGTACGCTTGCAACATCATAGATATCACTTGCGTGTTACCACCCTGAGACGTAGATGGAAAGTCTCGTGCCTGTAATTTCACCGGAAACCATACCCTTCGAACCGGAACACAGCAATGAGAGCATTACTGCTTTGCGGCAGAAATAGGTGTGGTGGTAGTCCTTCCCCGGACGAGCTCTATCACAGAGAACTCTACTACTCTTATGGCTTTCACTGTGGCTGATGTGGCGCGGCGGGTGAAGGTTCGCCCGCGACGCAGAAGTTGCAGGTTCGATTCCCGCCTTGACACTAATGTCAGTAGATACGATCTGCAAATATTTGTTTCGGGTGTTCTGAGTATTAAGTATATCAGTCATCTAGTACCCATAACGCAAGCTCTGCTTAGCTTGGGGCTAGATGATGCTGTGTGGATTGTCCAGCATTTTTTTTTTTTTTTTTATACAACTGAATTGGCAACCAAGCGTACGGCCCACAAGATGGTAAGCGGTTACCGCAGCCTATGGACGCTTGCAATACCAGAGGTATCACTCGCGGGTTGCCAACTTGAGGCTAAGATCGAAAGCCTCATGTGCCAGTAATTTCACTGGAAACCATACCCTTCACACCGGAACACAGCAATGCGAGCATTACTGCTTGCTTATTTGTTTATTATCCACAAGTGGCAAACAAACTTACAGCGTTTATGCTGTAGATAGAACGCATCTTGTGTTGGTTGACGACAGCAAAAAATGTGGACTATCACCTTGAGTTTGAGATTTGTTTGAACGTCATAGATTTTACAGTAAGTAAGTTCGTATGAGTCAGTGGCCAAGTCTGGAGACAGAGTTTCTAGGCCGCCCGAAGGCCTCTGTCATGGCTTAACTTTGAAAAAGCCGGGACCGACTGCCTAACGTGCCTTCCGAAGCACGGGAGCGCTGTTGTAATTGCCACTGGCGGTCACCCATCCAAATGATGAGTACGCGGAACAGCGCTTAAGAGCCCTATCTTTGACAATCCTTGATTTTCTTGTAGCCCGTGAAGTTTCGAACACTATTGTGGCTCGTGTGTTGAAGATATTTTAACGAAAATAAAAACAAATAAAAGCTTTATCCCTTAAAATTTAAGCCAACAGAGCAAATATTACTTAATTCAAGACATAACTGATTAAAAAAATAATTAGTAACGCACGTTTCGTAAAATGAGCAATTCCAGTCAACTTTCGATCATTTTTTCTATGAAATAACAAAGTCTAACATATTTCCAAAAATGCAATTATAATAATCACAGTTTTAAAATTTAAGTGAATAGAGAAAAATACAGCATGTTAGTTCAATATTTTTGAAAAAAGACGGTCTAAAAAACGCGTACTTTTCCCAATTTTACGCTTGTTATTTCTGCTAAAGTAAGGAGTTTACAATAAAAATACACCTTCTTAATTAAAGTTTAAGTTTTTATTAAATAAATACAACGAAGAAAATAGTCTAATAGCATTGACTTTTTTTAATACGATTTTTTTAAAATCATACCTTAACGCACTTATAATCATATCGATCGAAGCAGCGACTCTCAAACCGCGCTGAGCGCTTATGGAGGGAGGACGTATCGCTCCTCGTCGCGCGCGCTATTACTTATACTATATAAAGATAAATTCACGCGAACTTCATGAATTATATCGCTTAATCTTGGAAAGGCCTCTTAAGTTGATCTGTTAAGAAAAAAGTGATAGAGCACTTTCTTTGCCGACTGTACATCCCCACGAGAATCCCCACAAACATCAATTGCCAATCGGCGCAGTACCGTTAACAAACGCGAGTGTTGGCGTGCGTGACTGAGGCATTTGTCTAATAAGAGTAGTAGAGTTCACCATACCTATTTCTGCCGCCAAGCAGTAATGCTCGTATTGCTGTGTTCCGGTGTGAATGGTTTCCGGCGAAATTACTGGCACATGAGGCTTTTGATCTTAGCCTCAAGGTGTCAACCCGCGAGTGATACCTCTGGTATTGCAAGCGTCCATAGGCTGCGGTAATCGCTTACCATCTTGTGGGCCGTACGCTTGGTTGCCACTTCAGTTGTATAAAAAAAAAGCATGACCTAATAATGCCATTTTAGTAGTATAAAAAAAAAAAGTAATAATAACATGACCTAATAATGTCATAGCATTATTTATTATACGTAGCCGAGCCTTGAAATAATCGCCAAATGATAAAATGCTGAATGAGCTTGTTTTCAGTTCGACAATAACAGCGAGGTCAACCTCGGCCCTAATCATTTACAAAGTCGTTTATTTATCGATTTTGTAGCGAGATGCCTACTATCGGCCTTGGTTGACTGTTTTTCATTTTCAAACAATTAGGAGCATAACGACTACTTCAGATAACCTTCAAACACGTAGTCTCACTATGCCTACTTTTTAGTTTTTGTTACTGTCATATCGCAGCTTGCTGTACTTTTTCTAAATATTGCCATTATGCTATATACTGCAAATAAAAAATACAAGATAGACTAAGGCCGATAGTCGGCATCTCGCTACTAAATCTATTTATCTACTTTACTTGGAACCTACCTACTTTCATAACATTTTCGGAAGAGTTAATTTTTCACTAATCATGATAGAGAACGGGTGTAGGTGAACTAAGGTGGACCACGGAAAGAAAAAAATGCCCCTGGTACAACTAGGTGTACAATTAGATGGACCATGGGCAGGGACCGGGTTTTTTGTTGTAGTACCTACATATTCCTAATAGATTTTCACAAATAATAATAATATTAAAGATTATAATATCCAAAAAATTATTTTGCCTCAAGCGGGATTTGAACCCGCAACCACCGCTTGATACGCGGGCGCTCTACCAATTGAGCTATCGAGACATATCTCGCTTGGACGAAATAATCATTGGGATGTCTTCGGCTCGAAGCGCCGATAGCTGCGGTTGCGGGTTCAAATCCCGCTTGAGGCAAAATAATTTTTGGGATATTATAATCTTTAGTATTCCCTTAGTGTGATGGTTAACACTATAAAAACAAAAATAACCAATAATAATATTGACGGACATTTTAAAATAGCGATATCTAGCCCCAAACTACGCAAAGCTTGTACTTTGGGAACTAGGTAACTGATAGAACACCATAGACGTCCACTGCTGGACATAAGCCTCTCTTAAAGTCCTATAACGATCAATGCCATCCACCCAGACTTCCTACGACCGCTTAACGTCATCGGTCCATCGAGTTCCCGTTCGGATTCAAGTATATTTTATGGGTTTATAAATTGTGCTAGAAATAAAAATTGATAATTATAGAAAAAAACTTTATATTATTTTGTGTATAAATTATGCTTGATAATAAAATTCTGTAACTAAAACTGCATCAAACCTACAAGTAAAAATATAATTCGGAAAAAGAGGATTTAACAAATAAAAATATTATGTATTAATTTAAATATTTTATTGCAATGTCCAATGCAGTTTTATTACAAAAACCAATACCTATTAATAAAATACATCTCAGAGTATTAATTAGCTATAGAGCGCTTATTTGTATATGAACCGTTTGCGCGGGTATGAACGCTAATGGAAACCGACAGGGTTCATATTATTTTTTTCATATCATATTTATCATATCTTATTTTCACTGTAAACGGGATATTCAAACAACACAGCAATAAAACTCACAAATCATGGGTAACATACAATTAACAGTGGAAAATAATTTAAAGGTGGTAAGCAGGCTAGTAATTGCGGCAATATCTACAGGCATACAAAAAAATATCGTTTCCTGCGACGTTGCTGAGCGAGGGCGTGAAACGCGCGGCAAGTGCCAAAAACGCAAGCTCCTCGCGTCATCTGCGCTTAAGCCTGTAAAACTAGCAGGGACACGTCAAGTTTTTGGTTAGCCTATATCTTGCCGTCTCAGCATAATATTTAGCAACATAGATTTTACAGCCCGTTTACCAGCTCATTTAGGTGATTCGCCCATATAAGAAGCATGATACAGGAAAACCTACTTAATATCGATAGCTTTTAGATCTAATTTTATTAATAACAATTACGAACGTGTAGACTGCCGATTTCAGAGCAAAGTGTTCGATAAATTAAAATATAAATAACGGCTTTCGATTTAAAGGAGGTATACTTTTGTCGGTTGTCGTGCCACGTCACTTGGTCTTATATGGGCGAGCAGCCCTACGTGTCCAGTACAATGAAAGATAAAGACTGTTAGAAATTTGCTTACATTTGACATAAGGCACCTAATCTGTTCGCGCTCCGAAGGCGAATCATAAAAAAACTTGTTTGACGTAACTTTTTTGTCGTAAACGTATCCTCCTGTCAATTTGTATAAGAGTTTGGAAGTTCATTATATGCTCTAAAGAGGCGCTGTAAAAGATCCTATACAAATTGATAGCTGGACGTTTACGTTTTTCAAACGAATTTTTCGTGTTATAGCCGCCCTCTGTATAGTTATCACTCTGAGATAAATGATCTCTAGACACATAACACCAAAAAAAATAACATTTTAGAAACACTCTTACAGCTATTATCACTAAAACAACGTAACAAAAGATATGCTAATAACTAAAGCAATATTTTTCAATTTTTTATATATTTTTTTTCCTTATTTACATATATCCATTCTATCGGTGGTGTTTTTATATAAAATGTTCGCGTGAAGTCTTATCTAAATGTGAATGAAATTACGAATTACATGTCAAAAACAATAAATTAATTCTACACTTACTAAACTAAATTTTACCAAAAATATAACACGAATGAAATACTCAGATCTGAAATACATAAACAATTAATTTATATAAGCCAATGTGTCCAAACTTAAATCCAAAATTAATAATAAGCTTCTTACAATAAATTGATATCAAATACACACGACATTATTATAATAATGGATCATCACTTAGAGGTGAAAATGTCTAAAAATGCAATAAAAATCTGTTTTAAACCTACGTTTCAAGTTTTAAATTAGAAAAATATTTTATTTATTTATACCCCTATTAGTAATATTTACGGTAGAAAACTTTTTTTATTATAAAGAAGTGACTTGAATTTTATTAAGCATGACTGTTGATTGCTCTGAACAAGAAATATAACTACTGGACACAAAATTATTTCATTAAAAAGTACTGGACCAATTTCGATAAAAATGGCACCAAAAAATAATTTATTCAAATCAATTCATAATTGGCAGAGAAATAGCTTAACTAACATCAAACAAAAAACATACAATCAAATTGACAAGACCTTCTAATACAGGTATTTCTACTTAAAAGAAGGTCTTCACAATGTTTAAATAGTTGTAAATCCGTTATAGAAAAAAAAAATATATATATTTTTGACAAGCTCATTTTTTGAAGTCGGTTAATAATGTATACCTGCCTCAATATTTTGCATTTATTATTATATTGTACCTTGTTACAAATTGATCTATTCATTATAATTCAAAACTTTGCGTCCAGTGGATCATTCGAGTCATTTTAAAACCATTCCACAGATAGAAAGAGACTAGCATTACAGTAGTTTCCTATCTGCAGATTGTACATTGCAACATTAACCTAACAATATGAGAAAAGGTGTTCTGTGATTGGTATACTAATTAGTTATCACTGGTAAGTGGTAAGGTTAATATGAGTAAGGCAATTCCTATGGAAACATTAATATTATTTGATATTTAAGTGCATATTTGAATTAAATACACATCTTTTTTACAACACTAGTGATAATTGATAGATTCAGGCGTTACTTTGCGGATATCCATTACAAGATAAAAAACAGACGAAAAATCTCTAGTACTATTCCGCTTAACCTTTTAACTAATGAGGTCACATAGTTACCACAGTTAACCTCAAAAGAAAAATATCGACACAATGGAAAAAAAAGTAAAGCTTTGGCTCGACAGAGCAACACGTCTGCCGAAGAACAAGTCGATGGTCCTGAAGATGTCCCGTGGAGGGATGAAACACGTGTCGATATTTTTCTTTTGAGGTTAACTGTGGTAACTGTGTGACCTCATTAGTTAAAAGGTTAAGCGGAATAGTACTGTAGATTTTTCGTCTGTTTTTTAACACTGTAGTATAATTTTTAGGTTACCTTAGGTACAGTCAGCAAAAATGTGGTCTACCACCCTAATGTTGATATTTGTGTGAACGTCATAGATTTCATAGAATTTTTTTGTCAAAGTGATAGATCACTTCTTTGCTGACTGTAACAGAATAAAATTAACTTATTAATCTAGTTTTAGGTCAGAATACGTATAATGTACCTACCACAAGCGCTTGAAGCAATGTTGAAATAATTAATATTAAATAAATAATGCTGGACAATCCACACAGCATCATCTAGCCTCCAAATAAGCTACTGTTAAACAGAGCTGTGTTATGGTACTAGATGACTGATATATACTTAATACAATACAATACATAGATATATATTTTTTATTATATATAGAAAATACCCAGAACACCCGGAACAAATATTTGTAGATCGTACAAACATTTGTCCCGAGGCGGGAATCGAACCCGCAACCTCTGCGTCGCAGGAGGACCTGCGCTTATTATTTTTATATATTTATTTTTATATTTATTTTTTTATTTATATCTGTTTCGTTGTAGGAACAGCCGACCAACGAAATTCGCATTTATAATTATTAGCAATTTGTGTTTTTAGACTTTAATAGAATCAGCCCCCCTACCATGAACTCATAGAGCGATTCAAATTAGGACCTAAACTTGTCAGAAAATTTTGTACCATGACTTCAATAATTATTAATTTCATGGTACAAAATTTTTTGACAATTCAGTTTAGGTCCTAATTTGAAACGCTCTAAAAGTTCATGGTATGGGGGCAGTGCTTATAAGTGAACTTGACTTTTCAACACTGTGACATAGACACATCAGCGAAAGCTGCTCGTATATTATTAAAATAAATAAATAATATAAACAATCCAACCTTATTATATAAACCTTATTGAAAAAAGGGTGACAGATCGCACAAAAGAGTGCCCTTGAGGGGACAAAACTAGGTGACAGATGGGAATAATCCTAAGCTATCTCTAGATAGTTTATAACGATCTACAGATAGCGCTTTCAATATCATGGTACAATCAACTCCAAAAATACATAGTAAGTTTTAGTAAAATTCTACTGGAAAAAAAAAAGATATCAAACTTGTACAAGTTGGTTGTATGTTTTGCTAGGGTTTTAAATTACAAGATTATATACTAGGGCCTTTATTCATAATCATACTATGAGCCCTGCTAGCTAAAATGGCGTTACAAATCTGTCTTCATCCCCGTTCGGATGACGGCAGATATTAACCTATGTTAGCTAGCAGAGGTAGTATGATTATGAATAAGGCTCTAACCCTTTGCAGGTTATAATAACAAACCTAAAAGCGAACCCACATCTCTCAAGTATTTCGACCTTTGCAAATTTGTAACACATCCTTCAATTCAAATATGCACCTTATTACAACTATACATAGAGACGTGACCACATACACACAACATCAATAATATTGGTCCGTGCTATACACAATACATATAATATATATTACGTCCTGTTGTCAGATAGCTTCTAAATATACATTATAAGTACGGCCGTACACAGAGACAACAATTAAATTGATAATTCATGAATATGCCATACCTATTTCTGCCGCCAAGCAGTAATGCTCGCATTGCTGTGTTCCGGTGTGAAGGGTATGGTATCCGGTGAAATTACTGGCACATGAGGCTTTCGATCTTAGCCTCAAGGTGGCAACCCGCGAGTGTTACCTCTGGTATTGCAAGCGTCCATAGGCTGCGGTAACCGCTTACCATCTTGTGGGCCGTACGCTTGGTTGCCAGTTCAGTTTAAAAAAAAAAAAAATGACAAAAAAAAAATTTGTACTGCCTGCACAATAAAGTATGCTTTGACTACCCACAAACTGTAGTAAGCGAGTTATTCATAATTAAATATTTTAATTTAATTTAATTGAAACCTCTGAGTACGGAGTAAAGGTATTTTAGAATTGTAGGTACCTAATGCATCATTTTGTGTATTTTAAGGATTTTGCCGAGACGCTGCTTCGCTGTCTTCATACCTTTCTTCAGTCTTAAATCTGTAATTATAATTATAATTATTTATAACGAACGCATTGGAATTATTTCCAGTAGAAATAAATAATATAATATTATTGATATTTTGGGTCCGCGTGGTCGATTAAGACCCAATCACTCTCGCCTGAGAGTAGGCCAGTGGGAACATTAGAAGGCTGTCATGATGATGATGATTGATATTTTATTTTATTGAATCAGCATTGCCACTCAACGTGGCAATGCAGCCAGCATGTTGAGAACGCTTCCGTCTGGTAGCGATTTGGATCAGTTGAGCTATCTATAGATCGTTTAGATCGCCTTTAGATAGCTCAACTGTTTCATATGTATTTTGTAGGTAATGTAATTATGTACATATTTTAATATGTTGATAAATATTTCTGTAGTAATAAAAAAATATCAATATTGTTAGGTATTTAAATATGATTGCTATTTCAATATGAATAGATAAACTTACTCTTGTTATTTGGCGTATTGTGTACGGGCGGCGGCGGCCGTTTGCTTTTCGTCGCTAGCACCGCTCGTTTCGCGTTCTGGAATATATATAACTTATTTACTCGATGGACCGATGATATTAAAGCGGTCGCAGGAAGTCGGTGGATGGTGAAGGCCCCAGAATCGGTCGTCGTGGCGGTCTTTGGGGGAGGCCTATGTCCAGCAGTTTTGTCAACGTTTTTTTTATAAAATTAAAAAAAAAATTACGTAATTCTGCTTCATAATTAGTTATCCTTGTTAGAAATCGAAAAGGCAGCGCTCGGCACGTGTTAGTGACCTGCGCGTCAATGAACTGCGGGTCACTAACCCGCGCGTCCTTGACCTGCACGTGTCATTGACCCGCTACGGGGCGCGCACACTCGAATATTTCATTATTACGTCGCTTAACTCGATTCCCAACAATGATAAATAATAATTGAGCGGAAAAACGTAATCGATTTTTTTTGTTTACTTGTGATTTAAAAAAAAATACATAAAAAAAAAAATTATAGGTACATATATTTTTTTTTTAGGTGTGGAACTTATCCCTTAAGTTTGTCAGGTTGATAATGAATGACCCTGTATATTTTGTAGATCTATTAATAGGTTCCTATAGTTAACTACGTGGTCATTATAGGTTATTAAATCAATAACAATCGTTTATATTGAAACGATGTGTCCCTATCCTGTAGGATACTAGGACCTCACACCTATCATAATCTTACAGTATCTTAGGTGTCGGGGTGTAAGGGTGAGTGTGTAATGTGAAAATGTGTGTTGTGTGAATGTTATGTTTGAGGGAGGGTGGGTGTAGGTTTTGTGTGAGGGTGTGAGGGTGTAGTGGGTGTGTGTGTAGACTTCAATGTTCCTCCCAGTCTCATAAGAGTCTGGTTATCACAGTAGGAAGTCCACGAGTATTTTTTTTTTATACTACTAAAGTATCAACCAAGCGTACAGCCTACAAGATGGTAAGCATTTACCGCAACCTACGGGCTCTTGCAATACCAGAGGTATCATCACTCACGGGTTGCCACCCTGAAACGTAGATCGAAAGTCTCATGTGACTGCAATTTCACCGGAAACCATACCCTTCGAACCGGAACACAGCAATGCGCTGTTTGGCGGCAGAAATAGGTACGGTGGTAGTCCTTCCAGGACGAGCTCTATCACAAGAACTCTACTACTCTTAAATGAGGGTGTATTGTAATAAGTAAGGGAGGGTGTGTGTGTATGTGGTACCTGCAGGTCCTGCAGACGGGGCGCGGCACGAGGCGGCAGGTGCGCTTGGTGCGCCGCATGGTGCAGTGCGGCGCGCACACACTCGCGCCTCACGCCCGCACGCGCCGGCGCACGCAGCCGCGGCACCAGCCGCCCCAGCCGCGCGCGCGGGGACCACGACTCGTCTCTGTACACACACATCACACGGAACCATCAACTACACTACACAGATAGCCTACAATACAACACATACTGTCACTGCACTTATAACTTTATTATCTGTTTAATACTCCAAATAGGTATATACAAAATAGAACAATTATGTAAGTAACTGGATACCTATGTAAACAGACAGACATATCTACAATAAGTTCGAGATAAACGCAAATATGTAAACATTTTATCAAAATCAAAAATTATTTATTCAGTAGAATCACAAGGATCACTTTGAAACGTCTTACAAGCTAGGAAAATTTACACCAGTTCCAACGCGCCCATGCCGTAAAAGAACTGGCAACAACACCGGCTGGGTTCCTATCGCTTTTTTGGCATGACCCTTGCTATTTGTTATGGATTCCAAGTAGAGTTGGAGCACATTCGTCCCAAGCTTTTTTATCACCTAGGTAATCGGTTGTTTTATAGTAAGCTTTTTGAGACAGATTTTGTATGTTATGAAAATAAACATTTTTTACTTTAATATGGAAAATCTATTTAGATTGGATTAGACCGAAGTCGAATAGGCCCTATTCTCCGAATGAATCCTAGTTATTCGCGAGTAAACTGACAGTTTACTTGTATTCGACATTTTCTTATTCAGCGGAATACTTATTTCAGGAGTTGGTCGAATACAACCTCAGTTAATAAAAGAAGGAGCCTTGAAAAATACTTATCCAATCGAACTCTATCACAGCAGAGAAAGAAGTTTAATAAACATTAGAAAAAAAACAAAGTAAACTTAAAAGAAATAAGAATGAAAACGAAATCAGCAGACATTACATATACAATTAAGAAGTTGAAATGGAAGTGGGCTGGTCATACAATCTGAAATAAGAAAGCAAAGTGAACAAAAGAAGTAACCGAATGGTACCCTAAAAGGGGAAAAAATCAAGAGGAAGACCATTTCGAAGACTTTAAGACGACAACAGGACCACTATGGAGGAGAATAGCTCTTGATCACATACTCTGCAATAGACTGAAGGAGACCTATCGTGCCAAACTGCCATTACTGATGTCATAGTTTTTTTTTTTAAGATACATTATAATAATAAATAAATAATAAACAAATAGTGCTGGACAATCCACACAGCATCATCTAGCCCCAAGGTAAGCTGCTGTTAAACAGAGCTGTGTTATGGTACTAGATGACTGATATATATTTAATACAATACAATACATAGATAGATATTTTTATTATATATAGAAAATACCCAGAACACCCGGAACAAACATTTGTAGATCGTACAAACATTTGTCCCGAGGCGGGAATCGAACCCGCAACCTCTGCGTCGCAGGCGGACCTGCGCCCGCTGCGCCACATCGGTCGTCAAGATTGTTTAATAATGGCTTTTGAAATTGAATGTGATAAATGTTTTTTTTTTACCATATCCATTACATATTGGGGAATAACTGTCTTTCTGTAACACAGTTACAGAAAGACTGTAATAACTGTCTTTCTGTAACACAGTTGTGTAAGACAGTAGTTTCCGCCTTCCAATCCTAAGGTCGTGGGTTCAAACCCGGTCGTGCACCTATGGATTTTTCTGTTTGGAAAAATTTATGTGCGCAATGCCAGTGCTCTCATACGGTGAAGGAAAACATCGTGAGGAAACCGGCATGTCCAAGAACTAAAAATTCGAAAGACATGTGCCATCCACCAATCCGCATTGGGTCCGCGTGGTGGATTAAGACCTAATCACTCTCGCCTGAGAGTAGGCCAGTGTCCCAACAGTGGGAACATTAGAAGGCTGTCATGATGTAACACAGTGAAAACTAACTCAGAAACCAGTGAATCACTACTGTGTCAACATTTGCATTTGTGGTTAATAATATATTTGTATTTGAGTAGACCACTGATGAATATACGTACTTGTCAGTTTTTCCCTTGTCGATTCTAGTCCGGCTGTGCCGGCGCCGACGGCTGGAGGTCCACTCCTCTTCCTCGTCGGAGGACATCTCCAGGGAGGGGTACACTGAGGACAGACCACACTATGCTTATCTGCTGGCTGCTATATATTTTTTTATAGCCAGCCTGATGTTAAGCACCACGCCTGACTATAACAAATGCAGTGCCACCCAAAGCTTAAGTTTGTAAGTGTTTGCGTGGCACTGCACTGCGCTTATCACCCCGAGACATTGTTGTTAAGTCTCTTTCGCCCTGTAATTTCACTTGCTACAGTGCCCTTCAGACTTAAACACAGTGCAGCTTGCACACTCAATAGTGTATTGAGGTAGAATATCTGACACTGCGGTGGTACCCACCAAGACGGACTCTTGCTGAAGAGACCTACCACCAGGTGCCATACTCTTGAATCCAATGACAATTCCGATCCAATCCGAATTTCTATTTTTTGCTGTCTAATTATTGTACTCTTGAAAACAAGGTTGAATTTGGCGCTAGGTTTGCTGTCAACAGTACGAAATGTCATATTTCAATAATTGCCCAATACCGATCTCGTTCAAGAGTAAGGCCCCCAGGTAAGAGTGTTTAATAGAACTTAATTATCATTAACTATTTTTTGACATTTTATTACATGATTTATAAATAATTGTTTGACAATTTTTACATTAATTTAGTTTCATAATAATACTGCGTGAACCCAAAATTTTGCATGCTGTTATGAAGCATTGTAAGAGTATCACGCCAGAACGGAAACCAGGGATGGAAAACGATAAAAAAGTAAGTAAGTTCGTACGAGTCAGTGGCCAACTCTGGTGACACAGTTTCTAGGCCGCCCGAAGGCCTCTGTCAAAGTCACTTTAAAAAAAGCCAGGACCGACTGCTTAACGTGCCCTCCGAAGCACGGGAGCGCTAAATTGTAATTGCCATTAGCGGTCACCAATCCAAATGATGAGTACGCGGAACATGCTTAACTTCGTTGATCTGTTAAGAACAACTTAGCCAGCTACGTCACGAGCGCTCTACGCATTATAGGAAAACGATGAGAAATTATGAGTAATGTGGACAATTACGTACCATACTCCTCGTCCCGATGCACTTCCTTGATGATATCCTCTTCATCATCGAAGGCCTCGTCTGCGCTGTCCGTCGCGAGCGTCTGCTTGCGCGCGCGCTTGTTCGGCGACCCGGTACTGCTAGATACAAAATGTTATTATTAAGAGATTTTTCAAAGTTGTTGTGAATGACAAAATAGGCAATAATCATTTGACGTTTGAGTTGACGAATTTTTAAACGATACTTTTTAAGTTTGACTTATATAATATTAAATTTAATTATTTTTTTATTTGGTATTTCATTTTTTGGTTTTTTATATATTGTTTTAATGGAATTCGTTGCAATTTAATTTTTAATTTAATTATTCATTTTAAAATGTACCTACCTGTATTGTATTCGTATGTGAAATGTTTATACGCCATGAAGGCAGGACTAGCGATACTTATTTTTAAGTTACAACACCAAAATGTACCTAGGTTCCATAAGCAATATATATCTTTATCTTTATCGTTTACTTGGATCAAGTGCAACTTTGGGAAACATCACCTTAGTACCTTTAAGGCCGATTTCAGCAAATAATAGCCGAATAAGTACCACATTTTTTGTGATATTATGAAAGTTTAATTATTAATTTATTATGAAAGTAGTTTTTTTTTAAAACACTTACAAACCATGGATTATGGTTTTTAGATTTTTTTATTTAATGTTAGAAATTCAACTTTGACTCTCTTAAACACAAATTCGTCACTTTTAATCCAAAATTTTGTAACTTGCACTAATGCTAGGAAGTTGATTATTTTATGCATGATTGTACAACTCATTGAGCTTATTATACAAAAAAAAAATCTCGCAGAAAAAACCCCAAAACCACCAAACGTTTCAACCAAAAATTCTCAAAAAACTTTAAAAAATCATAACTCGAAAATACAAAAACCGGAGAACATACATGGGGTATTTTTGGAAACCCCTATCCGGAGCTGTAGAATCAATTTTTTTTATTGACTTCTATGATTCCACCCTGTATATCCAGAAAACAAATTACTTTACAGAAATTGTAGATGTGAGCTCACCTGTGCGTGTCGGGCTGCGACAGGGGCAGAGGCAGGGGCTCAGGGGCGGGGGCAGGGGCAGGCAGGAAGGCGGGGGGGGAGTAGGAAGCACTGCCGCCTATAGAGAGCATGCCAGCCACTGCCGCGTCTTCCCTGCAATCACAACAAACTATGTTATTTATCATCATCATGACAGCCTTCTAATGTTCCCACAGCTGGGACACTGGCCTACTCTCAGGCGAGAGTGATTGGGTCTTAATCCACCACGCGGACCCAATGCGGATTGGTGGTTGGCACATGTCTTTCGATTTTTTAGTTCTTGGACATGCCGGTTTCCTCACGATGTTTTCCTTCACCGTATGAGAGCACTGGCATTGCGCACATAAATTTTTCGAACAGAAAAATCCATTGATGTGCGACCGGGTTTGAACCCACGACCTTAGGATCGGAAGGCGGGGTCACTACCACTAGACCACCGGTGCTCTATGTTATTTACACTATACTAATATTATAAAGAGGAAAAATTTGTATTTTTGTTTGTTATGAATAAACTCAAAAACTACTGGTTCGATTTCAAAAATTCTTTCACCATTAGAATGCTACAATATCTCTGAGTGACATAGGCTATATTTTATATTATAAAATAATAGGGATCTCTACTAAAACTTCAATAATGTAACCCAAGGTGTAAAAAAAATTGCCTTAAAATGTCTTTCATCGCATGCGCTGCGGAAACTATTGATGATAGAACAAAAAAAATGTTTTACAATATTAAAGAACATATTGATATCTACAAAAAAGTCAGCGATACCATATGTCCAACTATTGTAGTTATGTAACTATAACTACTTTTTTACATTTTAAAAGTTGATAGAAATGCCGACCAAAATGTATTCCATGTATTCCATACCTTTATAGTAATCCTTATTCAAATAAATCATTTCATATTCAAGACTGTTTCAATACCTGTAGATAACTGTTGAATTATTGAAATCAGACATTCCATTCAAAAGTTAAGAATTATAAAAATGACAATCTAAACAAAATTAGTATTTTTTAGTAAAAAGGCCGCTCGCGCGCCGTGCCCAGAGAGGGGCGTGCACATTAACTATGAGATAGGTAGCCGCGCGGCTAAAACGTGCGGTCGGCTCCTACTTATGAATGACTAGCGACCCGCCCCGGCTTCGCACGGGTGCTTAAGTTTTTATTGCACTCGTGCGAAGCCGGGACGAGCCGCTAGTAAACACTATAATCCAAATTATTATCTCTGAGTAAATAATATATAATAATATTATTTAATGTACCTTAGCATTATTAGCGCCTGTATTTCAAACTTTAATATAGTGGAATTAAGGTGTAACCTAGTATAGGTCTCACAACGGATCTCGGCCGTAGTGAAATTAGCCGTTTCGATGCGCAATGGAGCTTTTTCAAACTAAATTGTCTTTGCGCATCACATACGGCTAACTTCACGGAAGCCTAGATCTGCTGTGCGAACTATAAATAGTTATTGAATGTCCTACCCATCAGAGTGAATATCATTTTATTTTTTTTCACTTTATGTGTAAAACTAACAACTTAAATCATGTGAGAATGGTAATGAACCTTTTATAAAAATGTAATATATACATACGTGTCGTTGACCGGCTGTTCGTCCGCGATCACCGACGCCTGTATGAGCGACTCGATGCCGTTGGCCGGCGCCGGCTGCCGGTACGTGGTGCGACTCGAATTTGAAGCCGCTATACAAACAAATTACACCATTATTATATCTCTAGATCTAATTGTAAAATAAAGTTTGAATTGCCCTTTTGTGTTATTATTTTGGATGTATACTGTTTTTTTTTTTTTTTTTTTTATACTACTGAAGTGGCAACCAAGCGTACGGCCCACAAGATGGTAAGCGGTTACCGCAGCCTATGGACGCTTGCAATACCAGAGGTATCACTCGCGGGTTGCCACCTTGAGGCATAGATCGAAAGCTTCATGTGCCAGTAATTTCACCGGAAACCATACCCTTCACACCGGAACACAGCAATGCGAGCATTACTGCTTTGCGGCAGAAATAGGTATGGAGGTAGTCCTTCCCCGGACGAGCTCTATCACAGAGAACTCTACTACTCTTATGTTTTGTGTGTCTCTTAAATAAAAAAAATATATCAAGATCAATGTATAAATTTCAAAAATTCGGACCAACGTGGCGCGGTGGGTGAAGGCTCGCCTGCAACGCGGAGGTTGTGGGTTTGATTCCACGTAGTTGTATGTGTGCGGGGGTGGAGGTGGAGGCGATGGTACAGAGTTATTTAAGAGCAATAGAGTTCTTTGTGATAGAGCTCGTCCGGGGGAGGACTACCACCATATCTATTTCTGCCGCAAAGCAGTAATGCTCGCATTGCTGTTCGGTTCTTAGAAATGCGAGCATTAGGCATGCGGGGCTCAGGGTGGTAACACGCAAGTGATATTGCATCGTACATAGGCTACGGTAATCGCTTACCATCGCTTACCTGGTGGTAGGACTCTTCAGTAGAGTTTGTCTTGGGGGTACCATCACAGTGTCAGATATTCTACCTCCAAGCAGTAGTGTGCAAGCTGCACTGTGTTTAGGTTTGAAGAGCACTGCAGCAAGTGAAATTATTGGGCGAAAGAGACTTAACAACAATGTCTCGGGGTGATATGCGCAGTGCAGTGCCACGCAAACACTTAAAAAAATTAAGCTTTGGGTGGCACTGCATCTGTAATAGTCAGGCGTGGTGCTTAACAGCCAGCTTAACCAGCGTTGGGTAGATAGTCTAACCTATCTATTCGGCACAATGCTGAGTTGATTCCAAATTTGTCGAGGGCTCTGTAACACTATAGAACATACCATATTTTTTTTTTCATGTTAAAATCTTTGTTATTTAATAACTTGTGTATTAGTTTCTATTTTGTATGCTATTCTATTTATGTTCTCGTCAAATAAAATCATTTTCTTTCTTGCTTCTGTCTTTCTTTCTAACATCAGGTGGGCGCCTAGATTGTGTTGTCACTTGCTGACATAAAAAAAAATGCTTGGTTCCCACTGTATTGGTATAAACACTTGTTGCGGGGCGAGGCGCGGTACGCGTAACACACTTTTATTATTTGGCTGGTGACATCCCCTTACAGTCAGTACCTTTACTGTCAGTAAGGAAAGGAGAGATGTGGGGAGGGGGGGGTACACTTGCCTGGTCCCTGTGCGTGCGGCTTGTGCCTGGGCGCGGTGCGACGTCGGCGCGGCGCGGGTGCGTCGTCCACGTACAGGTCCTCGTCCTCGTAGTCGTATGTGGGCGACACGCGCCGCCGCACCGGACGCACCGAGCGCCGCGGGGGCGCCACCGCCACCGCCACCGCCACCGCAGGCGCCACCGCCTTCTTCTCCTCTATCGTCTGTAAGTTACTTCATATGAGTCAGTGGACAACTCTGGTGACAGACTTTCTCGACCGACCAAAAGCCTCTAGCATGGCCTAACGACGAAAAAGCCGGGACCGACTGCTTAACTGTAACGATAGTGTACACCATATCTATATTACTGACAGCCACGGAATAAAACTGTGTGCTATTCTAGCCGGAATAGCATGGGCACCGTTGATAATGGTAGGTATGGTGGGTAGTCACACGAAGACATTTTTTCAATGAAATTCATAATTTGATAATGTTAGTTTTCTCTACAGGTCCGTACGATAAATTACAAATTACATTGAAAAAGTGTATCACTTCTGTAGATGATACTAATGAAATAAGAAGCCGTATCTTGGACAACCTTCTTTAAAAAAGTGTATCACTTCTATAGACTAGCAATTCTCTGAACAGTAGACCTCGCAAGCACAAATATGTAAAGTGAGCTTTGAAAGTGAGCAACATATTGCATTTTCAGGAACCTTGCTCATCACGCTGAAGATCCTCATCAGATCTTCACCAAATATCAGACAAACTTAAAGTTAATACTTACCTTTCATATAAAACATATTATTTATTTATTTATTTACACTAAGCGGAGATATTCAGCAGCCCCCTTTTTGTCCCTTTTTGGAGAAAGTACGCCCCCTATCAAAAATCCCCGACGACAATCAAACTCTATAAAGACATAAAACCTGTATACCAAGTTTCAACCAAATTGGTTGAAAAATGCGACCTGTAAGCGAGAACACAAAAAGTCCAGACAAACTGACATACAAAAGCATTTTTGGCCAATCTCGAAACTGAGACGCTTCGCTCGCTCGTTCAATAATATTGATGAAATAAGAAGCCGTATAGACGTAAGAAAAAGCAAAAACTTTATTTGAACTTACCTAATAATAAACCAGAAAATCAGAGCGAAACGATTAGCACTGGATTATGGTATCGCCTAAATATAAAACTTACGTAAGTATCAGCGGTGGTGTGATACTGATGCGCAATGGCCGCGTCGTATGACGGCAGAGGGTTGTGATGGTAACCATTGATGGTCGTCTCTTGCACTGGACCATTGCTGTAGCTTGCTCCCTGGAACCAAACGTTATGATCAGCCCCCCGATTGCTTAATTCAGTTGCAATCGATTTCACTTGGTTGCAATCATAAACTGACGTATTTTGAATGAACGAAAAAGAGTAGTAGAGTTCTCTGTGATATAGCTCGTCCGGGGAAGGACTACCACCATACCTATTTCTGCCGCCAAGCAGTAATGCTCGCATTGCTGTGTTCCGGTGTGAAGGGTATGGTTTCCGGTGAAATTACTGGCACATGAGGCTTTCGATCTATGCCTCAAGGTGGCAATCCGCGAGGGATACCTCTGGTATTGCAAGCGTCCATAGGCTGCGGTAACCGCTTACCATCTTGTGGGCCGTACGCTTGGTTGCCACTTCAGTTGTATAAAAAAAAAAAAATGTGACAGCTTATTGACAGTTCGCTGATTAAAATCGGATTGAAACCGAGTTACGCAATCGGGGGGCAGCTCTCTGGGCCCACTCAGGGTAAGTTAAGTAGTTAAGTAAGTAAATTCGTGTGAGTCAGTGGCCAACTCCAGTAAAAAATGCGTTTGTTATAAAAAATATATCAAGGCATGTCGTCTTTACAGCCGTATCAGAGAGAATGGATGTTCTAGAATTTATAGAGGGCAGCAATCTCTATTGATCTATGAATACACCATGCAGCTTACACGCGCCGCCGCGCAGAGCTCCATTAATCGCTGCAGCGCGCTGGTAGATGGCGCCGACAGTTTTAATACATTATGTGAATTCAACAGAGTATTGTTTGAAATAGACATATAGACATAGACATTAAATAAATAAATAAATAATGCTGGACAATCCACACAGCATCATCTAGCCCCAAAGTAAGCTGCTGTTAAACAGAGCTGTGTTATGGGTACTAGATGACTGATATATACATAGATAGATATTTTTTATTATATATAGAAAATACCCAGAACACCCGGAACAAATATTTGTATATCGTACAAACATTTGTTCCGAGGCGGGAATCGAACCCGCAACCTCTGCGTCGCAGGTGGACCTGCGCCCGCTGCGCCACATCGGTCGTCAAACATTATACTTATTCACCACATAGCACACAAACACATTAGCAGGTAAAAACAAATATACAATTTTATAATAAGATATTTATAAGAGTAGTAGAGTTCTCTGTGATAGAGCTCGTCCGGGGAAGGACTACCACCAACCTATTTCTGCCGCCAAGCAGTAATGCTCGCGTTGGTGCGAAGGGTAAGGTTTCCGGTGAAATTACTGGCACATGAGGCTTTCGATCTTAGCCTCAAGGTGGCAACCCGCGAGTGATACCTCTGGTATTACAAGCGTCCATAGGCTGCGGTAACCGCTTACCATCTTGTGGGCCGTACGCTTGGAAAAAAAAAAAAAAAAACATAATATTACGGTACTAGTACTCTTTAACCTACCTACTCGTACCTTATTAATTACTTTTGTGTGCTACAGCAGCAAAATGGGCCCCGACTCAGCATTATGTCTGCTGTGTTAACAGTTTGGTTAGTAGGGTGTGTGTGTGAGTGGGGGAGTAGGTTTTTTTTTTTTATATACTACTGAAGTGGCAACCAAGCGTACGGCCCACAAGATGGTAAGCGTTTACCGCAGCTTATGGACGCTTGCAATACCAAAGGTATCACTCGCGGGTTGCCACCTTGAGGCTAAGATCGAAAGCCTCATGTGCCAGTAATTTCACCGGAAACCATACCCTTCACACCGGAACACAGCAATGCAAGCATTACTGCTTGGCGGCAGAAATAGGTCTAATATAGGGTAATGTCTGCTGTGTTAACAGTTAGGTTAGTAGGGTGTGAGTGGGTGTGGGTGTAGGATTCTGATGATGTACCTGATGTATAGTAGCCGGCAGTTCCTCATACCGCGGGTAGGTGTACGCTATATCCTGGGGGAAGTACTCCGGCTGGTAGGAGCCAGGCTTAGCTGCCTCCGAGTATTGGTAGTCCGGCTGGATGTCCTCGGCCGAGTACATTCCTGGGGACAGAGGTTGGACTGTGGATGATTATGCTTAATACTACTTATTTGTCATCATCATATCAGAAAATAAAAGTTTACTTTTTTTTGCCTGGTGTTAAGCACCACGTCTAACCATAACAGATGCAGTGCCACCCAAAGCTTAGTGTTAAAGTTCTGCGTGAAACTGCACTGCGCTCATCACCCCGAGACGTTTAAGAATTAATACGTTTCAAAATGACCCTTGTGATATTATTGAATAAATATATTTTTTACTTTTTTACTTTACTAGACGTTGTTGTTAAGTCTCTTTTACCCTGTAATTTCATTTGCTACAGTGCCTTTCAAACCTAGAAGAAGAGTTACTACTACCACCAGGTAAAACTGACATATGCCTCTCCAAAAGAAATATTTTATACAAGTGACCAGGCCGGAAGATCTTTGGGCCAAAATTACATCCGATTGGGTCCCTCGAACCAGACGCCGTCGGTAGACCTCGGAGAAGATGGCGGGACTCTCGATAAGCATCTTAAAGACTGGCATACAGTAGCCAAAGATCGAGAAGTGTGGAAGAAAGGGAGGGAGGCCTTTGCCCTACAGTGGGACCTTATGGGCTAAAATAAAAATAATAAATAAGCGACCAGGTGGGTAAGCACAAGCTCTAAAGCAATATCACACCCGGGACAGTCTCAATAAAATGTATGCTGCAAACACGTCGCAATCACCACACGCATAGTTACGGTGCTGTTGTATGTGTGATCATGGTTGTCCCCACACAAGTATAGCAAGAGCGAGAAGCACATTTTCGCTCGCTCGGCATGTGCATGACCTGCACAAAATCAAAATAAACGCGTGCCTTAGTCCTTAGCTTCAGTGCCGGCGAAAGGTGCCGTGTGGTGCCGGCAAACTCGCTCTCGGGGTGGGGTAAGTAAAACCGGTGGGAGGTAGGGAGTGGCCATTCTGTACGTAGTACTAATATATGTTTTGTGTCTAAGACGTTTTTAAAATGTGATACGATTGAATAAAGAGATTTTTGACTTTGAAATTGATACTTACCAGGTCCATAAGCTGGATCATCACTCCTCACTCCCTGCAGATGTTCATTGGTGTACAGCACCTGCTCCTGATACTCGCCCTCCTTCTTGGAGATGGTCCACTGCTGGGCGTGGGGGCGCGCGCGCACCAGGTGCGACTTCAGGATCGAGTGCTCCGGCAGGGGGTAGGGGGGCGGGTCTTCGCGGGATGATGACGGGGAGTTGCTGGAATATAGGTTAATTATACACGGTTATATGTTACATAATGTCTATATAATCCCGAATAGGAGTATTTTACAGGTCTTGGCGAACAATGTTTGTTCTACGCCTTTGATTTCAAAGTATTTCATTCATGAAATGCGTCCTAAACTTTCCTCCAAAGATATAAGAGTCGCATAAGAGTTTAGAGTTCACTCAAATCAAACAATCGATCGAAACCTAGAAGTAGGGACAAAGTCAGAATCAATGTCCCTGACATCAATGTCATTGACTTAGTATTAATACCTACTTTGACTGGGCTTTGACTTTGACCTGACTTTGAGTGTGGCTCTAACTCTGATCGTGTCTGTGACTCTGACTCTAATGAAAATTTGACATTTGATACGGCCAGACTCAAAGTCAGGTCAAAGTCAAAGCCCAGTCGAAGTAGGTATTAAAACCAAGTCACATAATGCATGCTGTGTTAACTATTTAAGAAATTAGTGCTTTTTTTTAGGTAAGCTTACAAACACTGCATGACACCTGCACATCATCATCATATGCACCTACCTCATTACTTAACTACCTACATTTAGGGACATGTACCTATCTGTGCCTAAGTACCTCCTACTTATTTATAAGCTATACTTACGTACTGTCTATATTATATTTTTCCTTACCTTTGTACATTGTACATTTTTGGTGAATAAACGTTATTATTATTATTATTATTATATCAGCCAATAAAAGTACACTGCTGGACATAGGCCAAAAGAGTGCCACGACGTCGATTTCTAGCCTTTAGCTTTCACCATCTACCGTCATGTGCTCATGCCTTAAGATATAACCTCACCTCAATTTGATCTTCAAACTGGTAACCTTTTTATCTCTCTCCACATAACTCTCTTGATACGGAACTTCCTCGTACGTCTGGTAAACGTAACCTTTATCAATATCCTTCTCCAAAAACTTTGCAGTAGCCTCAACGTATTTAGTAGTTTCTATAACGTTTCCATTATCTATAACGTACTTGTTCTCGACAACGAACTTCCCGTTGCTGTCAACTATGTATTTTGGGTCGTCGACGAATTTACCGTTGTCGATGAACTTAGCGTTGTCGATGAATTTAGCGTTGTCGATGAATTTCCCGTTCTCGATGTACTTTGTTTCAATGTTTGCGTATTTCACGTCGTGCGGCACGTATCTCTCTTGGTATAAGGGCTCTTTTTCTTCGTAGAACTTGTCATATTTCTCTTCGATAAACTCCCCGTTTTGACCCATGTGCATTATGGGCTTGGGGAGGGTTAGTTTTATTGGTTTTTTGGGGGTAGCTTGCTTTTTCCCGTGCTTTGTCGGTGAGCCGCTGTTTTTTAGCTTGAAGTCCTGGAAAATTAATTTTGTCAGATTTGTCTAATAATTTTACTCGCTACAGTTTTCACTAAAAACGGGATATTTGTTAAGATTTCAGTTTTATTGATTTCCGATATTTCGGCGCTGATACATGCACCCTCAGAGGTCACAAATCATGGTATATATCTCGTTTTTGTTGTTTTTTTTATATTTATATATTTTAAGAAAACCATCGGCACAGAATACATATTAGGCTTTTAAATACTTAACTATGAGCCCATTTACCAGTCTCCGCTGATAGAAATGCTGATGACCAATATTTAAAAACTATATCACTTGACTGTAACGCGAAGTGTTGGAGAAAGAGTCAGTGAGTCACCTTGTCCTTGTTCGCAGCGCTTGCGGAGCGTTTTTCGAGCGTGCGCAGTTCCTTGCAAAGCTCACGGACCAGCTGGCCGGAGTTTAGCCGCTTGGGGACGTTGTCGCGCTTCACCGCGTCGGTCTGCAAGGAGCTTTACATTGTATGTTGCTTGCATAGACCAGACTTTCTTAACTTGTAGTTTTTTTTATTTAATTAATTAATTAAGTAATCATTTGTTATCAGTTAAGGAGACTGGCGCTGACACTGCTACACTTTTTTATTTTACTTTTGCAGCTGCCAACATTATTTTGTTTTTATTACCTGTGTTTCTAAATTTGAAAAAAAAAAAAAATAGACCAGAGGTTCTGCATTTTTACACGTTAGATACTGTTAGTACACAGTCACTTAACTTTTTTGTTTATGGCGTCTGTGGCTTAGTTGTCACAATTCTGCCAGTGTCTCAGTCATGCTAGTTTCATAAAACCGAAATAAAGAGTGGAACAGGGATTGTCTTTGGCTATCTTGGCAAAACGACATGGGTCTTCCCATTTTAATTATTTTTCTCGTGTTATTTTAAGTTTTATTGCGTAAATTTGGTGGCAGTTTATCCAACTTAACTTGTTTACTTAGCACAAGTGTAAGTAATTGAAATGGAGGGGTAATGTTGGTTGGTAATTTATTTAAAGACTTTCCAGGAGAATTTTGAAAGAAAAGTCATCGTTTCTTTCCAAATTTCGTTTGTTTACGTTGCTAAGCTACAATCAAACTAATACACTTGACTCTGGCAAAATTGTGGCAAACTAGCCAGAGGCCATAAAACAAAAGAAGAAGAAGAAGAGTGGAACAAAAATATGAACAGTGATCAGTAGAGTCAGAATGGTGTAAATTTGACAAGATACACTGACTACACTGACAGTATAAAACCTATAGACGCCCGATGTGGCGCAGCGGGCGCAGGTCCGCCTGCGACGCAGAGGGTGCGGGTTCGATTCCCGCTTCGGAACAAATGTTTGTACGATCTACAAATATTTGTTTCGGATGTTCTGGGTATATTCTATTTATAATAAAAAATATCTATCAATGTATTGTATTATATTAAATATATATCAGTCATCTAGTACCCATAATACAGTTCTGTTTAACAGCAGCTTACTTTGGGGCTAGATGATGCTGTGTGGATTGTCCAGCCTTATTTATTTATTTATTATAGAATCGCTTTACAGGATGAAAATCAAAATTAAAATCAATATCAAAAAAGTGGTTTCTGATACAGGCGACACAGGTTATGCTAGTGTGTACGATCGGGAGGCCTATTATACAAGTACTTCTGCAAACAGAAGACTTCATAAAAACTATATATTCGCAAAACCAGTATACCGAATCTCATCCAGATCGGTATTAAAATACGACCTGTAGAGGAGTATAGTACGCACAGCGGATCTAGGCTTCCGTGAAGTTAGCCGTTTGTGATGCGCAAAGACAATTTAGTTTGAAAAAGCTCTATTGCGCATCGAAACGGCTAACTTCACGACGGCCGAGTTCCGTCGTGAGAACTATATCAAAAAACTGACAGACGTAAGCAACTTTAGGCAGACCTCATCACTCGTGGATGGGACATCGTACATCGTAATCATCAATCAATCCGCGCTGGTAGTGCGTTGTGACACTCGCCCGAGAGTAGGTCAGGGGGGAGGGAGGGGAGGGTGTGAGGGGGTTGGATGCAGTATGCAGAAGAGAGCTAACATTCTTGAGCGCGTGCCACTCCTTGAGTGCGTTGGAGAGTATCTTGAGTCCGCGCAGCAGCAGCGGCGGCGGCGGCGCAGGCGCACTGCCCGCCGCGCCCGCGCCGCACCCCGCGCCCGCGCCCCCGCCCCCGGCCCCGCACCCGCCCGGGGTGAACTCCTCGTCCTGCAACACGGGCATCTAGTCACTACACCACCCCCACACCGCGCCTTAACGCCTTAATGTATATGACTAGCGGTCCGTCCCAGTTTCGCGTGGGTACAAATAAACAGCACCTGTGCTAAGCCGGGGCGGGTCGCTAGTGATTAATATAACCTATGTTACTCAGGGATAATGTAGCATTCTAATGGTGTAAGAATTTTTGATATCGGACCAGTAGTTTTTGAGTTTATTCGTAACAAACAAAAATACAAACATGCAAAAATACAAAATTTCAAATCTTCTCTCTTTATAATATTAGTATAGAAGTATAAATAATATTAGTATAGATATAGATAAGCATTCCAGCTAGAATACCATACTTATAATAATAAGATAATTTATTTGAACTCAATTTAATAGCAAATAGCTTAACAAAAATAAGTTCATACATTTTTACAGGTAGATCTGATAGGACAAATTAATTAATTAATAATAGTTGAACACTTTTGTTAATAGATAAAGAACTTTATTTATACTTTAAATTAACTTTTCAACTAATAAAAGACCCCCGGTATTGGTATTGCGACGTCGCGCGGCGTGCAAAGGTTCGCCTGCGACGCATGAGTTGCGGGTTGGAGTCCCGCCTTGGGACAAAAGTTTGTACAATCTGCAAATATTTATTCTGTGTGTTCTGAGTATTTTGTATGTATAATCAAAACTTAGAATTGTATTGTAATAAGTATACCAGTTTGTGTGCCCCATTAATTTAAGTTGTTTTTAATTAATTATTATATAGCTATAATTTGTACCAGTATTTGTTGTATAATTTGTACAGGTCACAGGAACTACGTGTGATCCAAGAATGCCTCTTAAACTTAAGGGGAAAATTTACAAAACGATCATAAGACCTGTCGTATTGTATGGATCTGAGTGTTGGGCTACCAAGGGAACGGATGAGAAAAGAGTACATGTGGCGGAGATGCGAATGTTAAGATGGATGTGTGGAGTGACGAGAATGGATAAAATAAGGAATGAATACATTAGAGGAAGTCTGAAAGTGGCACCAGTGACTGAGAAAATGAGGAGTAATAGGTTAGCGTGGTATGGGCATGTTATGAGGAGGGATGAATGTCATCTGACAAGAAGAATGTTAGATATGAGTGTGGATGGATATATAGGTACAAAGAAAAGATGGATGGATTGTGTGAAAGATGACATGAGTAAGAAAGGAGTGAGTACTGAGATGACGGGTGATAGAGAGGAATGGAAGAAAGGAACATGTTGTGCCGACCCCACATAACGTGGGAAAAAGGGCAGGAAAATAATATATATAATAGCTATAATTTGTACCCTTGCCTTGCCTTGCCATAATTTGTACCTAGCTATAATTTGTACCATCTTATTAAGCTGAAATAAACGAATTGAATTGAATTGAATATCAGTACTACCAATAACACAAGCTTAGCTTGGGGTTAGATGATGCTGTGTGGATTGTCCAGTATTCCGGGAGCGCTCAGTTGAAACTGCCACTGGCGGTCACCCATCCAAATGATGACTACGCGGAACAGTGCTTAACCTCGTTGATCTGTTAAGAACTACTTAGCCAGCTACGTCACGAGCGCTCCAGTGTCTATGTCAATGTCCAATGTCCAGTAGACGTCTATTGGCTGAAATGATGATGATGACTTAAGTAAATGGTAGATGGTAACCTGTATTTCCTCGTTGTGCCTCCGCAGCATGTTGAGGAGGTGGGCCCCGGCGTGCCAGTTCATCCCCTCGAACAGGGGGTAGCGGAACATCAGGGGGGTTTCTACGCGGCGCTCTATCTCGTACACCCTGTTACAACGAGTCAATGTAAGTAAGTAATTTCTCAATGTATTAAAAATCAAGAAAAAGATCTTATTTTTGAAAATGCTAGGATGATCTCAGGGGGTGTTATTGAGTTCGGAACACGGTTATGTAGTTATAGTACTTTTAGTAAACAACTTGTAACACACTTGGAAAAACATAAAACAGGATAAAAATACAGTAAAATAAATAAATAAATAAATAATGCTGGACAATCCACACAGCATCATCTAGCCCTAAAGTAAGCTGCTGTTAAACAGAGCTGTGTTATGGGTACTAGATGACTGATATATATTTAATACAATACAATACATAGATATTTTTTATTATATATAGAAAATACCCAGAACACCCGGAACAAATATTTGTAGATCGTACAAACATTTGTTCCGAGGCGGGAATCGAACCCGCAACCTCTGCGTCGCAGGCGGACCTGCGCCCGCTGTGCCACATCAGTCGTCAAAAGTAAAATAAAACACTAAAACATAGTCGCACGCTCACGGCGGTGAGCGGGTCCGTCGCCATCTTGCTTCCCTGGCGGAGGGGGGCGGGGTAGAGTAAAATAGCGCGGTTAAGGGATCGTTCGCCTGCACTCTCTAAAATTAAGCCCGCGTTACAGCCTCCCACCCTTGATCATTTTCTTAGTGACTCAATTATCTAATAATAGGTTCTAATTACTACCGCAAATAGTTACCTACCTACGATACTCCGTTGTGTTACCAACTAAAATCGACATTGACTTATGTCAGTAGCATATGTGTATAAACCTCTGTGGTTTTTATGTGCTATTTGTGACCTTTCTGTACTTATTACTCTTTATTTGGTAAATAAATTAAAAAAAAAACACAAACTACCCAATAACACTTAAATTTTAACAAGTGCAACACCTTTTACAGGGTACATAATTATGTGTTGGCAAAAAAAACAAATGTTCATGTGAGTCAGTGGCCAGCTCTGCCCCTTAATCACATTAATCTGTTAGCGACCAACCTCCATTGATCTCTATCTTAAACTGTCTAATAAGACAGTAGATCCCCAGAAAAATCTCAATACTCAATACTCAAAAAATATTGAGTTTATTTTTATTGTCATCACGTTGGTAGGTACATGGGGTAAAAATACAAATCGTGGATCACAATGTGCGCCCATTAGGGCATAACAATAGGTGAAGGCAGACCGAGGTTTATTATTAAGTAGGTACATAGAAGGCAAGAAGTAGGAGTAATCCCTTTCAATGATCACCTGCAAAGGCAATTTGTGAAATAAGCACAACTTTTGTCTAGAAATCCCCTTCAATCATCTCCTTATAAGGCGATTTATGAAATAAGCCCAACTTTTGTACATAAATTTCCTTCAATTATCTTCTGCGAAGACGATTTCTGGAATAAGCACAATTTTTGTCCAGAAATCCCCTTCAATGATCCCCTGCGAAGGCGATTTCTGGAATACCATCTTTTGTCCAGAAATTTCCTTCAACTCATTTTGTATACTCACTGTAACTGCATTTCGATAGCGTATGAGTGCAGTAGGTTGCCGCCGAAGACGAGCGAGTCCGTGGGCGTGAGCACGGCGTGGATCCACCCCGAGGGGATGAACAGCGTCTGCCCTGCCAGCAGCTCTGCCGTGCCGTACCACTCTACCTGGGGGATTATGCAGAATTCAAGATTTGTGCACAATAAGTGGCAGAGAATAACTGAACGCCCTGGGAATTACTGAATTACAGAATCAATCTAGATTCAAGATATTTATTTGCATATAATGCAAGATATATAATGCAAAAGTTTCAGGATGGTCTCTATAAGATTTTTATGTCGTTTTGATAATTTCTTGATTTGGCTCTCAGAAACCCAATGGCATTTCGATCATCAGGAAACTGAATGAAATATTGCTGATGAGTAATGTAGATTTTTTGAAAAAGTGTAAAGTAACATACAAAATTAAAATGACATTCCAAGCAGACGTGTTCGTTTTTTGAGTAAATATTCGAAACGCACGATCTAAACTACACAGTTGTGGCAACAAAACGTGTCATAGTAAATCTGTTGAAACAATCCCCAGAGCAAAACATGTGTAGAAACTAAACATCGTTGTAAACTAGTTTAGTGTCACAGAACAGAAATATTATCACTACGTACAGAATGGCCACTCCCTATCTCCCACCGGTTTTAGTTACCCCACCCCTGTCACAAGTTTGCCGGCACTGAAGCTTATAGGGCACGCGTTTATTTTGATTTTGTGTACGTCCAAGCTCAAGCATGCAGGCGCGAGCGAAAGTGTGCCATCTCGCTCTTGCTATAGTTGTGTGGGGACAACCATGACACTCACACATACAACAACATGTTTACGTACACAAACTATGCGTGTGGTGGTATTTTATCGAGTGTCCGGGTGTGTGATAATGGGCTACCAGCAGGGGTATTTAGAAACTGTCGGAAAGGTGTCGGAAAGGTGTCGAGTCGGAAACGTTCCCGTCACTAAATAACTAACTTTAAGAGTAGTAGAGTTCTTTGTGATAGAACACGTCCCTGGAAGTACTACCACCTTACCTATTTCTGTAACAGTAATTCTCGCATTGCTGTGTTCCGGTGTGAAGGGTATGGTTTCCGGTGAAATTACTGGCACATGAGGCTTTCGATCTACGCCTCAAGGTGGCAACGCACGAGTGATACTTCTGGTATTGCAAGCGTCCATAGGCTGCGGTAACCGCTTACCATCTTGTGGGCCGTACGCTTGGTTGCCACTAGTTCTGTGGTTGCCACTTCAGTTGCATAAAAAAAAAACTATCGGAAAGTTGGTCGTCAAACAAGCCGAAACATAATGTCAAAAGCTTTCGATTTCGGAAATCAAAATAGCATTCCACGAAATCTCCGTCTTGCTCGCCACCGTCCACAACACCATCGAAGCTGCTAGAACATTGCTGCCATCAACTTAAAGTCCTTCTCCGTTATTTCAAAGAGTTGGGCTGGCTAGGGTCAGGTTAGCAGGGGGTCAATGCACAATACACCCCAATGCGGGACGTCAATGCAGATCTTATACCCCCATTTAGAAATAGAATTAGGAATCTCCGTCGGGAGTTTCAAAATACCCCTGCAGAGCAAAGTGAAACTCACGAGATCTCCAAAGAACTGCTCAGCCTGCGTGGGCGAGGCGCTCCACTGCTGGTACAGCGCCAGGTTAGTGCTCGTCGGCGGCACCAGGTAGAATATCTATAAGGTTACCAAAGTCTATGTTAATACCGACGACCGATGTGGCGCAGCGGGCGCAGGTCCGCCTGCGACGCGGAGGTTGCGGGTTCGATTCCCACGTGTATAAGCGCTAAAATTCCCAGTGCCACGCAAAACTTAAAAACTTTAAGCTTTGGGTGGCACTGCATCTGTAATAGTCAGGCGTGGTGCTTAACATCAGATGGGCGCCTTGATTGTTTTGTCACATGCTCACATAAAAAAAAAACATCTTTTGAGAAGGTCTCTACAGCTCGCTAGTCGCTACCAACCTTCCGTCCGTGCATGATGTGGTACCAGACGGTGGTGCCGCCGAAGTCGAGGTGGAAGTCCGTGTAGGAGCCCCCCGCGGACACGAGGCAGTACTTCTGCACGGCGGGGCGCGGGGGCGAGCCCTCCGCCGCGCGCCACACGCGCTCCGTCCAGTCCAGGCTGCGGAGCACCGCTGGAGGCTCCACCAGGGGCGATAGACTGGGGAAGTTATTTACTTACTAGCGGTTCGTGAATGAAACCGCACCTGTGCGAAGCAGGGGCGGGGCGCTAGTATTAAATATAGCCTATTTTACTTAGGGATAATGTAGCATTCTAATGGTAAAATAATTTTTGAAATCAGAGCAGTCGTTTTTAAGTTTACAAACAAATATACAAACATGAAAAAATACAAAACTTTCCACTTCTCTCTTTATAATATTAGTATATATAGGGTCTTTGATTAATAGTGAGCAATATTTAAGGAATATGTTGCACACACATAAAAAATACATGTTTTTTTTTTACATTTTGTCTGTAAAATCTCGAGTAAATCGTTCTGGTTAATTATTAATTATCCTTGTTGGAAATCGAAAAGGGAGCGCGTGGCGCATGTCAATGACCCGCGCGTCAATGAACCGCATATCAATAACCCTCGCGTCAATGACCTGCGCGTGTCAATGACCCCCCCTATAACCGCTGCGGGGCGCGCGTGCTCAATTATTTTATTATTACGCGATTTCCAACAATGATAAATAATAATTGACGAGATATACGTAATCGATTTACTTGAGATTTTTCAGACATAATGTTAATTGATAGATTCAGGCGTTACTTGCGGAAACCATTACAAGATAAAAAACAGACGAAAAATCTCTAGTACTATTCCGCTTAACTTTTAACCAATGAGGTTAATAAAGTTATAGTTATAATAAAGTTAATAACAGTTAATAAAGTTAACCTCAAAAGAAAAATATCTACAGTGTTTCATCCCTCCACGGGACCATTGGCTCCAGCGTGGCAATGGTGGCATGGACCAAAGTTCCTTAAAAAATAGAAAAAAAAAAACTCACTTGGTGTCGCTGAACTCCAAGCTTAGCACGTTGAGCACCTTATCGTCACGGTGTTCTGGCGGAGTCTCGAAGTAGTCCACGAACTCCGACAGAGGCATGCGCAGGCTCGCCTGCTTACGGACATCTATTACTTCAACCTGGTAAAAGTAAGTTCGTATGAGTCAGTGGCCAACTCTGTTGACAGCGTTTCTAGGCCGCTTGAAGGCCATGGCCTAACAACTTTAAAAAGCCGGGAACGACTGCTTAAAGTGCCCTCCGAAGCACGAAGTTCGTATGAGTCAGTGGTCAACTCTGGTGACAGAGTGAGAGCTTTTTATGTTAGATTGCAATTATAAAAGCTGAAGACTAACCCCCTTATTCATAAAATAAACTGTAATTTTAGCGTCTCGCTATGCATGTACTGCTGTTCTTTGTCATTATTATTTCAATGACAGATGATGGCAGATTTGAAAGATATTACTTGCAATACTAGAATCACGCGGGGTATGCCTTGCCACCGTGAAAGGTCTCATGTGTCTGCAAGTAAGTAAGTTCGTGAGAGTCAGTGGCCAACTCTAGTGACAGAGTTTCTAGGCCGCCCGAAGGCTATGACCTAAAAACTTTGAAAAGCCGGGACAGACTGCTTAACGTGCCCTCCGAAGCACGCGCTCAGTTGATATTGCCACTGGCAATCACCCATCCTAATAATGAGTACGCGGAACAGTGCTTAACTTCGTTGATCTGTTAAGAACAACTTAACCAAGTTTGTTGCCAGATTCTTCTTTTTTTTTTTAAGAAGTTTTTTTTTTTTTTAATCATTTTATAAATAAAAATGAATCCAAACATAATTACAATCTAGCCTTATAAAAGACTAATCAGTAATTTGACGTTGACCTAGTTTTATAGAATAAAGTTATTGCTAAGAATGTGTCCACTAACACTTTTCTTACTATCTCTATTTAAGGGGAAGCACTTTGTTCATGTGTTTTACATGTGTCACTTCACTAACACTTAGCACTATAATAGTAAACTTTTATTTACACTATTAACTCAAAAGGTTTAGTCCTTTCGAGTCTTCTCACTATGTCCGTGTTGTCGAGGAGTTGGATTGCCTCGACGTTCACATGATGATGAAGTCTATGCTCGTGAGCTTCTGCGTATTTTGAAATGACTTTATCTACGAACTCTATTTTAATAAATTCTTTTAAGTGATCCTTGTGATTTAATTGACTAAAACTATATTGAATTTGAATTTGAAGTTTCAAAGTGATCCTTGTGATTTATTTTTCAGAAGGTTCATGAACTATGAAAGGTGTTATTACCTCGTGTTGAGCTCCAACAAACCGGAGTACTGATCTAACAGTGAATGTACCAGGGTTAGGTATCTTCATATCCAGTCCATCATTTGTGTGGAATATTATTGGTCTTGTGAAACCTGAAATATAAAGTTAATTTACTTGTAAAATAGTGAATAAATAGAGACCATGACCTTTGACCTGCGGTCATGACCTTTGACCGTGGGGTCATGACCTTCAAGGTGTGTCACGCACCATCGGTTCTGTCACTCATTTTGAACCTAACCTATTTAAGTCAAGGTACTCTGTTTTGGACTCCGTGTGGGCTACCGCCAAAAGCTCTAGACGGTCGCCCCTAAGAGTGGTTTGTGCACACGAGTTTGAGGACCAACAACTCAGGAACCCTGAGCTTCTAGCTCCCGCACTATTTTATTGCACTACCATCTTCTGTCCCCGTGTCGGTCTTGCGGCCGGGCTTCGCGGCGGCCGCGCTTTCCGTGTAGCGTCGGGCTTTCGGCATACATTTCGAACCTAACCAATCCATGTCAGGGTTGGCAGCGAATGAAATGAAGGATACATTTTGATCTCTAGCTCCGAGGTCATTGAACTTAGATGTCAATGACTTTAACTAAAATTCCATTTCTCGGCAAGACCTATCCGATGACATCATAAAATATATACGTTAATTAGGGATGTGAGTTTTCGTGAAAAATATTCTGTCTTTTTTCCTCAGCGCCCCGTTTGCTACACCCTAACTAATTGACATAAGAATAACAAGCAAAGACAATATTTAGCATGCAGATAAAAAAAAAAAAAGGGCAATTACCATTATCCCGGACGAACTCTTCGGTAAACTGATGCGGTTTTAATCTTTGTAGGGCTGCGGCTGTCGGTCGGAGAGGGGTCTCCGCCAAGGATCGCACCCACACCGGCGTGCCACACTGCGACGGGCGGCTCTCCGCCCCAATCTCGTATCGATCCGCACGGTGTGAATTGGTGGGTATCTTGTCTGGAATACAAAGCTGTGTTAGCTCAGAGGGTGACTTCCAGATGTCATTTGTGGATTCGAATCTTTGATACTGTCCCCACGGATGGCGAATGGGGAATGATCAGTAGCACAGCTAATCTACGCTACAAACTAGAGCCTTATTTATTAACATACTTTATGCCTCTGGCAGCTGTGTCTTTCAAATCTATGTTCATTGATTGATTTGTTGGGTTTTAATAGTATCGTAGTCATTACAGATTATCCACCAATCTGCATTGAGTCCGCATGGTGGATTAAGACCCAATCACTCTCGCTCGAAAGTAAGCCAGTGTCTTAGCAGTAAGAACATTAGAAGGCTGTGATCTTTTTTATTTCAGCAAGTGACAAGACAATGTAGTCGCTCGCCTGATATTAAGCACCACACCTGACTATAACAGTTGTAGTGTCACAGCTTTAAGTTTTAAAGTTTTGCGTGGCACTTCACTGTGTTGTTGCTAAGTCTCTTTTGCCCAGTAATTACACTTGCTGCAGTGCCCTTCAAACCTAAGCACAATAATGCTTGCACACTACTGCTTGGAGGTAGAATATCTGGCATTGCGGTGGTGCCCACCAAGACGGACTCTCACTCAAGAGTCCTACCACCCCCCACCAATGAGTTATCAGATAATACTTACACACAGAAGGTCCATAGGTCGGTACACATTTTGGACAGTGATACTTGTCTATGTCGTCAGAATTGTATATTTTCACGTCAACACAGCTAAAAATGAAAAAGTTTAACATTAAGCACCTTCTGTAGCCAATAAAACTGCCAATTTACTAACAATAGTACCTACATAGTAAGTATTTCACAATAGAAGCGCCAACGAATTAATTTGTATGTCTAATTTAGAGATACGTATCCGAAGACGTTAAATGCTTTGATTAGTGATATTAAAGCCGATTTTTCGTGTTAAATCGTGATGTTTTATAAATAAACACAAAGAAAGCAGGCGCGTTTTGTAAAACCTAGGCGACCGCAGATGTAAACAAATAATTACGGTAAAAGAATTCAACGAAAACGATCACCTATAATTTGAATAATTATTCTAGGGTTATTTATAGGCTGTAAATACGCTGGGAGTACAGAGAAATTGATAAATTCACAAAAACATTCAGTCGCAGAAACGATGGCCGAGGAGGCACCCGCTGTCAAAATTCACATCCGAATTTTTCACACACAATGAACTTTTCACTTGATGAACTATATATTTTTCACATTACCTGCCATGGAACCACTCACGGCAACAGTCACATTCTATCATAAATTGACCAATATTATACGGCTGGCCACACAAACAATAGGTTTCCTTCGATGACGCCATTTTGATGGCGAATAGACAATTTGTTTATTTTTTTTAACCACGTCGCTTTGGCAGACGAAAAATTGTCCATAGACAAGTATAAAAAAAAACCTTTTGGAGGCGCGCGCGCGATTTGTTGAAAAACGAAAGGTTGCGGGTTTGATCCCGCAGCGGGACAAATTTTTGCATCTTCTGCAAAATAGATCGGGTTTGGGTCTGGATGTTGTGGTAGTTTTGTGGTTTCTGATACTCATGCACGACACACGGAATTCAAGTGTGGGTCAGGATTTATAGTGTCTGTTTGTTTGACTGTGTAATTTTATATAAATAAATTATGATGTTATAAACGACGACATATTAGTTTCACATAATATTACCTTAATGTTTTAAATAAGAGGTCAATCAAAAGCGCCTGCAATAATTTCATAGCAAAAAAGCAGTTTACAATTTATTCTTATATTCGACAGGGGCTACTACGTATTACGTATTTCCACCGTTCCACGTTAATAACCAGTTAACAACTCGGTAAGACTACTGGAAATAGCTCAATCATGGTACTTTTCTTCAAGTAGGTACCTCCTACCCAACCTTCTTTCTAATAAGTAGTACTAATTATCTGTTCTCTGCTACTACTCAAGCCGTCGGTCGCCATCGTAGTTAGCCGTTTCGATGCGCAATGGACTTTTTTCGAACTAAATTGTCTTTGCGCATCACAAACGGCTGACTTTACGATGGCCGTGCTCCATCGGCGCGGCAGTACAACTATACAAGCTCTGTGATACAAGTGAGGTACAAGGGGGATTGCAACGATTGCAACTACCCGTTGTTCACTTTGCTTTTGAGGGCTGATTGCGAGTTTAGCAAGCAATAAAGGTCCGCCTGCGACGCGGAGGTTGCGGGTTCGATTCCCGCCTCGGGTCAAATTTTTGTACGATCTACAAATATTTGTTCCGGGTATTCTTGTATTAAGTATATATCAGTCCTCACACAGCTCTGCTTAACAGCAGCTTACCTTGGGGCTAGATGAAACTGTGTGGATTGTCCAGCATTATTATTATTACTTACATCCATTGTGCAGTCTCGCATCCTCACTTTCTTCGGACACATCTCACGACGTGGGGAGGTGTCCATTGAACGCCTCGTAGTGGAGGGATGAGCGGAGGGCACACGAGCGTGAGGCAGATCACCTCTGAGATGGACTGACCATATAAAGACTGCATTGAGCTGATTAAGCTGCGATTCGAGATGAGAGGCGTCGAATTGTGAAGCGAGCCACAGCACAGCTCCCCCTGAAGTGACGACCACGACCGCTCTGTCAAGAGTGTAACGAAGAAGAAATGTAGTGGCTCAGTGAGGTTGGACGAGCTGGTTTGGGCCCTTAGAACATCACTCCGCAAACTGTAATAGTGAAGTTTAAGAGCCAGCTCGGTTTACAGGAGCTCTGTGACATGAGTGAATAAGGTACCTACACTAAAACTCGCAATCGGCCTAGTGCCTTGCCCTCGTTCTGTTATGATTTTATTAAATATTATGTTTATTGTGTATGACTCTCTGTGATTGTGTGGCGCATAATTTTTTTATTTCTATTTTTTTTATACAACTGAAGTGGCAAGCGTACGACCCACAAGATGGTAAGCGGTTACTGCAGCCTATGGACACTTGCAATACCAGAGGTATCACTCGCGGCGCCACCTTGAGGCTAAGATCGAAAGCCTCATGTGCCAGTAATTTCACCGGCAACCATACCACCGGAACACAGCAATGCGAGCATTACTGCTTTGCGGCAGAAATAGGTATGGTGGTAGTCCATCCTCGGACGATATTTCTAAATAAACACTCTCACAGATAATAATTATTTTGATTGTAAAATACTACCTGCCTAGTTTATTACCTACCATTAGGTACATTTACCTATTTTACTCGAGAAGTTTCCAGTAATTTGTAAAATCAATAAAAAAATCATCATTCAGTTGATCGAGATTGATCAAAAAAGGTAATTTCATGGCTCTGATCGATATAGCCTTGAATTTCACACTTCCCTATTGTACTGAGGAACTCTATTCGGTTTACTTCATAACACTTAGGCATGCGCTGAAATCAAATGAGTCACTCTAGGAAATCCAACAATAGCACTTTTTTGATACCTACCAATAACACGCAATAATCAGTCATACAATCTATAGAGTTTATTGACTTGGATTCATCATCATCATTATTGTTATATCAGCCAATAGACGTCCACTGCTGTACATAGGCTTCCTCCAAAGAGCTATGCATGAGCCATGACGATCATTCTTGAGTTTTTACTATTTTTCACCATCCACTTAGGAGTCCATCTACCAAAGAGTAGTAGAGTTCTTTGTGATAGAGCTCGTCCGGGGAAGGACTACCACCACACCTATTTCTGCCGCAAAGCAGTAATGCTCGCATTGCTGTGTTCCGGTTCGAAGGGTTTCCGGTGAAATTACAGGCACATGAGAATTTGCCTGTAGCACATGAGACTTTCCATCAGCGTCTCAGGGTGGTAACACGCAAGTGATACTATATTGCAAGCGTACATAGGCTACGGTAACCGCTTACCATCAAGTGGGCCGTACGCTTGGTTGGCACTTTAGTGGTATATAAAAAAAACCTTCCTGCGACCCTTTCCATCAAGTGGAAGGGCCGTCATAAACCTAGGTAAGTACATACTTCGTTTTCCTGTTCGCGGTCGCTATTCGAGAACCTATTCTGCAGCGTTTATCGGTTCAGCAGGCCAGGTAGGTAGGTATATATATTTTTTTTAATGTCAGCAAGTGACAAGACAATTAAGACGCCCGCCTGATGTTAAGCACACGCCTGACTGTAACAGATTCAGTGGCAACCAAAGTTTAAAGTTTTTAAGTGTTTGCGTGGCACTGCACTGCGCTTATCACCCCGAGACATTGTTTCGCTTAGTAATTTCACTTGCTACAGTGCCCTTCAAACCTAAACACAGTAATGCAACACTACTGCTACACTACTGCTTGGAGGTAGAATATCTGACACTGCGGTGGTACCCACCAAGACGGAATATTTATATAGCTAGATTAACGATTTGGAAATCTGTAATGTTAATTTTAAGTTTACATGAATAAATAACTAAATAACTCTTGCTGAAGAGTCCTACCACCAGGTATACATGGCCTGCCCACGCTTGGTTATTCTAGGAACTGTGGTGAACCTTGGTTCTTCTACAGATTTCATCGTTTCTTAATAAAGTACCTATCTAATTCTGAATAGCACAGGCAATTTTTTTGAGTTAACCAACAAAAATATAGGGTAACTAAGTACCTAATGAAGATTTTAAAATCCTAAAATTTATTTCGCCTCAAGCGGGATTTGGACCCGCGACCTTCCGCTTGTTACACGGGTGCTCTACCACCCGCTTTTGATATTCCCTTATTTATTGTGATAATATAAACACTTTAAAAACAAAAATAGGTACAGATGAGCTTGAGATGGTAATGCACTATCGTTTAGTATCGCCACAGATCGCTCCAGTGAGCCGAATCATCTACTCAGCCGAATGAGCAGCACTAATTTTGCACATTCGAAACCTGCGTTGCGCTTGTTCTTGGTCCAGCATCATTAATCGAACACAGGTCATGCGCTACGTACTTACGAAGTCCTTCGGGATTTTATTAATGTCAAAGATTTATTTTGTGCAAAATTGAATCGCGTTCCGCTGCTTAAAGGTCACTCGAATGAATGTTCACTCGATCATTCGAGTCGAGTGAATGCTTCATCTTTCTTGGCAAAATTGTTTCATTTTGTCTTCAAACGTTTCATTTCGAGTGAAAGGTGTCGAATGAAAGACGAAGTTGAACGAAAAATGACCCGTCTGATATCATCTTTACGCAGAACGCGACTCAATTTTGCACAAAATAAATCATTGACATTATTATAGGCTGCCCGAAGGTCTTCGTAAGTACGTAGCGCATGATCTGTGTTCGATGATGCTGGTGATGATTGACTACTGGCGGGCACCCATCCAAGTGATGACCGCGCGGACCTACGCCACGAACTTTCTAAGCACTAACTTCAGTTTAACTCAGTGGTTTGATAACTAAACCAGAATAAGATAATCGTTCGATTAAACTTGATTTAACCACATAATTTTCGATTATTCTAAGTCTAGCTCGAGTAGGTCTATGTCCTAGGTAGGTTTGTCACACAATGCACGAGCGACCCGAGACGGCGACGTTGCCGAATTTCCTGGTTTTTCTTTCGCAAAGTTTCCGGTTATTACAATTAGGTACCTACCTATTATTATTATCCTTGAAAATTATTTAGATATCTAGGTACTACGAATGAGGCCAGGCCAGATAGTATCTACTCGTGCTGTCAAAAACTATTTGTGGTTCAGCTTAGTCCGTGAATTAGTTGACTTGTCACCTTCGATGTCATTATGACATTTGTATGACATATAAACTTGCTTGCTTGCTTGCTTTTGACAAGGGGATTTTTGATCGAAGCTTGTCACCAAATTATGTTGAACTATCTACGATATTTGCCACGATTATCGTATGTCGCTTCCACGATTAGACCCTTATTAAGTCCTTCACCACCGGACCTTGTCCTAGAACCTAGTTTTATTTATTGTTGGCGTCCTCAAATGTCATGATGGGTTGTTAAACCCGCGCGCAGCAAGGCAGTTTCCTGCGCAGTTTTTAGGGTTCCATTCAAAGTTAGTGGGAGAAAAAAACGGGAAATATATTTTTTTTATTCCACAAATAAAATAAGATGGTCTTTATTTGGAGCTTATTAGTGTAGTGTACATAAAACGATGATATCTACAGAAGTAAAAACTGGTGTCTTTATAGGTTAGTCGTACAAAACACTTAAAACTAAATAAATTAGAAGTTATTAACTAAAACTAAATTAAATGTCTATTTTTTTTAAATAGGTAAAAAAAAACTTAATTGTTTATTAAAAAATTTGCATGTTTAAAAAAAAATTATAATAGAAATATTTAATCATTAAAATAAGAAAAATGTAATATATAACATTGTTACAATAATGTTTTTGAGCTTGTGGTACCCACCTGGGTCCAACACTATTCTACCGAATCCCAACTTTGAGACCCTATAAATAGCAGCTATATAGCTCTCTATCTATTGTTTCATCGTCATCATCATCACCATCATCATCAAGTTAATGTAACAAAGCTTGTGGAGTTCCTCTCAAAACAATAAGTTGGATAAGCACTTCGAAGGGCAGGTGAAGCCCTGTTAACTTCACCAGGGTTGCATGATCACTAACAAATCTAAGTCCGATTAAATTATATGCGGATGAAATTACCTTTAGAAGTCGTTATTCATAAAGTTATGTCACTCGACCTCCTGCTTGTTGTGTAAAATTATGACGTGTCATTTTGCACAATACATTTTGCGTGACCGGCAGACAAACACACGTCTGTAGTGCATTTAGTGACCAGTAGTGTTGGCCACTAGTCTAGATTTGGCATCGAATCTTATCCTATCATCGTATTATATCGAATTAGGGTCGATGCAATCTTACGAATTTCATAGGACATTAAAGACGTCGGCGTCGTAGCATATTCGATTAACGCATCGGTGTAAGTGTAGGTAAAGGTCTTGGAAGTGTTATTAACTAATTCCCACGAGACAATGCAATCTTTGGCTTTGCATGGCTACGAGTATTATTTACCTCTATTAGGAATACACAAACAAACCCCGGATCACTTTATTATCAGTTTAAATAATATTAGTGAACAGCTACCAAGCTAAGTAATGAGTAAACAAATAATGTAGGTACCTAAGCCTATTATTTTTGTTAACTCATTAAGCTCAAGCTACAAACTTAACCATGCTAATGACATAATTACTTTGTGCTACATTTTTAAACCAGTAAAATAAGTGTGCTCTAGAGTCAGCATAAGATTCCAAAGAGATTCAAAACAGCAAATACACACATAACTTTGGTAAGAGTAAAAAACACATCACTATCTAGATGAGAGACGGGGTTGTTTCGTAACGTCGCGCGTCGGTCGGCGGCCGTCCTCTGTCGTGCCAGTCTATCGATGGTCAAGCGAGAAATCTACCGACTTGTTACTTAATTTCCCCTCACTACGCGACGTGTAAAATGTACGAAAACTAAATTAAAATGTATTAATTGCGTCCATCCGCGTTCGTGATTATTTTATCGTGCCGAGTGTTTTATTTCATGAGACACAAAAAAGTTTACTACATGATAGAATCACAGAATTATGTTAAAAATACGGATTGTGGACGGTAAGTTCAAAACTTTATATTAAGATAAAGGTAAGGTAGTGTTTTAAATACCTTGAACTTGTCTAAAGTAATTACATAACACTTTGCACACTTTGCACTTTGCAGCTTAAATAAAAAAATAAGCTTTATGCTCAAGTCCTAGTAGTTTTATTGGTGTATGAGTATGACTGACACTTAGCTAGGTAGGTAGTGTACTTACGTTAATCGGCAATAAGACAACTCGTAAAAATGTTTTAACACTTTATATTACTCACTTAATTTCCTGACAAACAATAAGGAGGGTTTTGCACATTATGAATATTGTCTCATAATAAATTACTTCCCTATACTAGATAAACGTGAGAAAATGTGAATTTTAGAGACAGCATGAACTTATAAAACGTTGCACTACCTAACTGAAATGTCTATTTTAAATTTGTCCTCACTGTAACCAAGGATTAGATTACTAGATAGCATTCAAGCTTATGTTATGTATGAGGCTAGGTAATATGGATATCCAGTATGTTTAGACCTCTTATTTAGAACACTCACGTTGTGTTCACGGAATAATCAATTGGCACGAAGTTTTACTATATTGGACCAAGTTCAAGTACAATTTGATTTATCAGAGAGCTCTAGTTTTATTGGTTTTTATTAACTTTCAAAGTCAAGGTAAAGTTCAAGAAAAAAAACCGATGTTTTATAAGTATGAACACATATCAATATTGGTTTAGTCGGCCGGCGCTAGTTCTGTGGATGAGTGAAAAAGTTTTAACTAATAATTTGATGGTGAAAATCGTTGGTAAGTCACTATAGAAGCCTCAGTTATGAACTAATAAATTTTGCTAATGCTTTAAAATATTTTTAAAATTTGAAAATAATATTATTTTAATTTTTAAATAACATAAAAGCAGCTAGGAATATTAATAATTTTGCTAAAGCTTTCAAATATTTTTACAATTTGAAAATAATTTTAGTTTATTTTTTTAATAGATATCTACATAGTTATTATGATTATTGTGTTTAGTTTAATTTCTTATATTAATAAATTTTTTATGTTTATTAGGGGCATAGGTAATTAGATAATATTCTTGTAGCTGTTAAGTTTTAAATTTAAATGTATCGTTTACAATATTACTAATTTGACTTTTCTAAGTGCATTGTAATTGTGCCTAATGAGAAATAAACGAATTGAATTGAATTGAATACTTAACATAAAAAATAAAGAAAATTCTGTTTAAAATATTTTATGAACTCATGACTTTTACTTCAAAATGAGATTCTAAGTTTTAACTAATAATTTGATAGTTAAAATCGTTGGTAGGTAAGTCAAGAGAGAAGCTCAGTTAGGACATTAATATTTTTTTATTTTTACAATTTTTTTCTAAATTTTAAAAATTATGACAATGTTGTTATAATGAAAATATTTTATGAATAATTTGATAGAAGTATTTATCTCAAGATGATAGCTTAAAGATGAGCGTGTTGTCTCTAAGTAAGTGGTGCAAGCAACATCATTATTGTTCAGCAGTTATTGTATGCTAATAGAGCAGTTAGCACTACCTTGGTCTATAGAACTTTTTTCATGATCGTTTCATTCAAGAACATTTTGTTAAAAACAACAACCACTTTACAAGATCATAACATGGAAATAACTTCTAATTATTTTTTTTTAAGTTTCCTCACGTTGTTTTCATTCTAATCCGCATTGGGTCCGCATGGTAGATTAAGACCCAATCACTCGCCCGAGAGTAGGCCAGTGTCCTAACAGTGGGAACATCAGAAAGCTGTCATGATGATGATATATTAGGTAAAAAAAAAATTACGGATATGTTTACACAGTGACTTCTAGCTTCAAACTTAAAATAGGAAAGCTTAAAATAGGTACTATGGGAACCAGCTAGATAGATAGTACACATTTTAGTGCATTTTTTTTTATTCATAAGTTACAATATCAACACAATTTATAATAATTATTTTATTCTAAACTTATATCTATAGCTATTTCGTTATGGCTAAATAATACAACACAATAAGTTGTCAAAAAGTAGAGATATACCACTGAAGCAAATCCACTAAGACCAAAATGATGTAATTCACAGTTCTTCTAGGTACCTACTTATCCTACCTACTGTAAACAAAGTTGATGTGTAATAAATTATAGTAAAATTCCAGCTAAAACGCCGTAGATCTTAGTGTTTCCCATAAAAATAAATAACTTACAACTAAGGGTACTTTTGCGTTATTTATATTTCATTTGTTAGAATCTACCACGGAACCATTAATTTTAATACGATGTCACCATTCTTCTCATCTTTTGATATTAAGGTCAACTTCTTATTACCAGAACAAACACAATTTTTATGAAAGGAAAGTTTCGTTGTTCTCGTAAATCATAGCTTTACCTATTCAACTTTTGACTCTTTTTGTTTGTTGATAAATAGGTAACTATACACTATATAAACTGGAGCTTTTTGAACATATAGTCAGTACCAGAATTATCTACATAGATAAAAAAGGTGAGCTAGGGAAGACATGATGAGATACGTATTACGAGTAAGACCAAGAATCTTAGACCAAAACACTTAACCTTTAAAAATAATAACGTAAGGGAATAAAATACATAAAAGCAATTAATTTTTATAGATTCACGTAGGTAGATACTTACTTAAGTAACGATTTCAATGTTTATAAATGAGAAATATAATAGTTAAATTACTATTCCATTTGTAATAAAATACATCCATACCTTACATAGGTTACCTACCGGTATAAGTTTAAAAGCTCTATGAGAAGATTGACGCTTAGCACCTACCTACTGCAACAGTTTTTCCTTTTATAAGTTTTATAACTGCAAATAGGGTTCTTGATACTGGTCTCTTATTTAAACTCTAGACTAAAAAATGAGTGTTAGAAGTGTGTAGGTATTACATAGTTTTCTGATTGTCTATGAGCTTCAAAACGGGTGCTGATTCAACCAATTATACAAACTTTTGCATTTAAATATAATATTTTTTTGTGTATTGTATTAAGAAGGTGGATGACATAAATTGAGGTAAGTAAGTAGTAATTATTTTACGCAAATATATTTTATAAATTCCACTAAATATATTTGCTAATTTAAAAAAAAAAATATTTACACTAATAATTTGTTGTTACTGACCATTGTTATAGTTTATGATGAAATTTATTATAGATGAATTTTATAGATGAAATTATTATAGATGAAATTTGGTCAATCTGTCAATATTTATTTATTTATTTAATATCCTCAAGCAAAGCCAAGCGCGGCAGATTTTTTTTAATATATAAATATTACTTACTACGGAAGATGAGAATTTTTCGCGCAGATAAAGATATCAAACTGATTTCACAGGCAGATTGACTAAAAAATAACCATTGATATTATTGAACGACCTCGGCTAGACTACTAACTACGTTGACCGCCATGTTTACAAAGTATTTACTTATTTTGCTATTTCGCAATTTCATACTCATTGTTCTGTGTCTAGTCATGGAAAAATGTAAACGAAGTTATTTACAATAATAATTAACCTGTTCTTCTATAAAAAACTACGGAGATAATCATTCATATTTTTTTTATTGTTCTATATTGACCCACTTTTGGGCTGTATCATCTCTTTATTCCTCAGCAGTTAACGTATTACAAATATTCTTAAAAAATGCTTAGGTACTAAATTGTATTAAAATTTTTAAACGACTCAAAATACCCTTACATATTAAATAATTAAATAAATAAATAAATAAATAATGCTGGACGATCCACACAGCATCATCTAGCCCCAAGGTAAGCTACTGTTAAACAGAGCTGTATTATGGGTACTAGATGACTGATATATATTTACTTAATACAATACAATACATAGATAGTTTTTAATTTTTTTTTATATATAGAAAATACCCAGAACATAAATTATTGTATTGCTTACGTTATTTTTATTATGGGTGATTATTGGTTAATTCAACATTATATTTTTATTTTTCAGTTACCATCTGCGTCAATAGTTTCAAGACATGAAGCCATTTATAAAACAGGTAAAAGTACATAAAGTAGGTACACCAATTAATCGTAGCACGTATAAATTAAAATTGTACGGAACCCCGTGCCCGCGGTACTTTTAAGTACTTTGCATTGCATGTTTAAGATAAATAAGTAACGATTTAAATTCAATTTCAAAATATTTTTATTTAAAATCACAATCACTTTCAAATGTAAAACGTTTATGTACCTATGTAACTACCTTCTTATATTATCTGTTAAAATAATTTTATGCATGCAATTTAAAATCTGTGTAGCTACGGAACTCTCGCCTTCGATTCGTGACTCACACTTGGCACTTTTTTGTCTTTTAGTTATTTAAATGTATGTAAGTAAAAATCAAGGATTGCCTAAATGTAATGTGTAAATACGTAGTAGGAACACATATTAGAAGGTAGGTACTTCACCTGGTGGTACAACTCTTCAGCAAGAGTTCGTCTTGGTGGGTGCAGCAGACAGTGCAGTGCCAGATATTCTGCCAAGCAGTAGTGTGCAAGCTGTATTAGATAAGGATTGAAGGACACTGTAGCGAGTGAAATTAATGGGCGAAAGAGAACGGGGTGACGAGCGCAGTCAGGTGTCACGCAGAACTTTTAAACATACATTTTTGAGCGACCGTCATTTCATCATCACCATTTAATCAACCGATAGACTTCCACTGCTGGACACAAACAAAAATGGCCTCCCACAAAGCGCCATGACGAACGATTTTGAGCCTTTATTATCCACCAACTTCCTGCGACCGCTTTAATATCATCGGTCCATCGAGTGGGGGGGCCGGTCTACACTTCGTTTTCCAGTTCTTCGCCGTTCGAGAACCTTTATTCACCAGCGGTTATCGTCATTTGCTGACATAAAATTAAAAAAAAACTTATAAGGAAAATGGGTGGATATTGCCCCGAAGAAACCGGCCTATTTCTGTGCGGGAATCACCGAGCTACCTAGGTAGCCACATACCGGCTTCATACTAGGTTTTATTTTTATTCCACTGAGCCTAGGTAGGCTGTGGAACCGGTCAATGAACTTGGGTATTTCAGTCTACTCTTGCGGAAAAAACTCTTGCGGTTTTGAAGAGTAGTAGAGTTCTCTGTGATAGAGCTCGTCCGGGGAAGGACTACCACCATATCTATTTCTGCCGCCAAGCAGTAATGCTCGCATTGCTGTGTTCCGGTGTGAAGGGTATGGTTTCCGGTGAAATTACTGGCACATGAGGCTTTCGATCTTAGCCTCAAGGTGGCAGCCCGCGACTGATACCTCTGGTACTTATTGCAAGCGTCCATAGGCTGCGGTAACCGCTTACCATCTTGTGGCCCGTACGCTTGGTTGCCACTTCAGTTGTAAAAAAAAAAAAGACAGCCTCACACGAGTCCCTTTACCACTCATTCTCAGTCTCATTTTTGATTTGATATTTTTTATGTACCTATTTGTGTTATATTAAATTAAGTATATATCAGTCATCTAGTACCCATAACACAAGCTCTGCTTAGCTTGGGGCTAGATGATGTTGTGAGGATTGTCCAGCTTTATTAATTTATTTATATCTGGTGCTTAATATCTTCCAGGCGTTCGTGGTGAGTGGAGCAGCGCTAAACATAGCAGGGCACGGCTGCGCACACGGCTTCCCAGCTGTGCTGTTCGCGCAGATCAACAGCGGAGACGGGCCCTTCAAGCTGACTGATCACGACACTTCTTGGATCGGTAAGTAAGGTTCAATGAGCTCAAGCAGCTCTGCTCCAAGAAGCATAAAGATCTGCAAATATTCCCGAAGTATTATTGCATTCTGTAATATTTGCAGATCATGCAATCATTTGTCTTCCAGCGGGAATCGAACAACCACTTGCTTCTCAGCCAGCAAGTCTAAGATAGATGAACTCCGAAGTTTTGATCCGATATTTGATCACGACATGAATCACATTCTGCAAAACACGACGATCAAATAAATCCAATGAAACTTCGCGATAGCTAAGTAGGTTCTTCGTATTTCGTTCGTAATTCATTCGCCTCTGAAGTTTCGGACACAATATTTCCATGGTAGCAGGCACTTGACCCATTTACGAGTAGGGACATAAAATAGTTTAAAAAATGCCAGTAAGTAGGTACCTCGCAAAAACTGAGAGGTTGGTAAAAGATTGTCAAATATTAGTGGAGTGAATGTTATAAGCCTTACTACCACTGCAAATGATAGGTAAATGATACACTAGATTGATTAGATAGTGGATGATTGAAGCCCTCATCAGCTCAGTGGGCAGTAGGCAGGCCTTACCACAGCCAACGGTAGGTACTACATAATATAGGTACGATACTTACTTACAACAAAGGATACAAATCACTGACAACTAAAGGCCGAGTGAAAGTCAGAGAAAGCCTTATTAGGTAACCTTTAGCAACCTTATGTAGCAGAGAACAGTAAGATAGAAAAATATAAAATAAAAACACAAACTTTTGTATAAATAAAAATAGATTAATAAATAAATAAATAAATAATGCTGGTCAATCCACACAGCATCATCTAGCCCAAGGTAAGCTGCTGTTAAACAGAGCTGTATTATGGGTACTAGATGACTGATATATATTTAATACAATACAATACATAGATAGATATTTTTTATTATACATAGAAAACACCCAGAACACCCGGAACAAATATTTGCAGATCCTACAAACATTTGTCCCAAGGCAGGAATCGAACCCGCAACCTCTGCGTCGCAGGCGGACCTTCGCCCACCGCGCCACATCGGTCGTCGAAGATTGCACGATTTGATTTGTATCCGGAACCCTACGGCGCACAGTGGATCGAAAATGCCCTTTCCATAGACATAGAACTTTTTTTTTGTAAACTTGCTTTTTTTTATTGGAAACCAACACAGAACCTTATTAGAAGCCCTAACTTTATCATATTTATGCACCTCTCGCGTATATGATGCAGTAAAAATTTTTCGAACTAAATAATGTATGGAGAAAAACATGAAAATCGATATTTTTCGGCTCTCGTGCGAGTGCCCGTTATTTCGTCTGGTATGAATAATGTCCATATTTTTTACTATTTTTTGACATATAGTACATACAGCGCACTCGATGGACTTCAGGTGAAAAAAAATTTTTTATAATTATTTTGCATTTTACTCATTATCCAAATTACATTGAGACCTAAATATAATATTTCAACTCGCCTCATCATTGTTACAGTTTTAATGCAATATTTCACCTACCATACTTTATAAATTGCCTGTTAACCCCTTATTTTATGGTTGTGTATTCTTTTTTTAAATGTACAAGGGGTCATTAAGTTAAGGTAATAGGTACTCGACTTCATCATTGTTACATATTTTACTGCGGAGGATTACCTACTTATCTTTATCTACCTGCTAACCCGTCACTAAATGTAATGATAGTTATCTATTCTAAGAATCCTTTATAAATGCTTTAAGCATAAGTGCTTACTTTTGGTAAATTTGTTGTCATTTTCTTAAAACAAAAAATCTATGATAAGTAATAAAAAATTAAAAAAGTTAAAAAATAATTAAAAATTTGAAATAAACGTATTACAAATTTTTAATTACAAGTTACAAATTACTAAACAAATCATTGTTTTTAAAAGAAACACGTAATAAGTACAAACTACAAAGTCAACAAAACAATTTACACATAATATATATTTATTTATTCTTAAGACTAAACACATATTTTTCTTATAATAATTATGTACCTACAAGTATAAAGTTCAAACAATTACACCGTATTAAAAAGACACATCCATATCAGAATCTGTGTCTGAACCCGTGTCTTCTGGATCAATGTTACTTACATTGATCCAATTCTGTCTCAAAGTGTTCTGTATTAATAGATATAAGACCTAAAGCTTCGGAACTTAACTCTTTCCTCCGTGCTGCATTGAGTACAGGTCTTGTGGACGAAATATAGGGGTCTGATGAAAGAAGCAGCATATTTAAAATATCCTGATTATTATCAATTCTGCTAGTCTTCCGAGCATGATACTCCCTGTATTTGCGAAAGTCTTTATTTCTAGCCTCTGAGGCTTCTTCGGATAGTTTACCGATGGGCACAATCGATACATTGGCTATGTCAGCACCATGTATAAGAACCTTATGAACGGTTGCTGACATATAGTACCAATTGTACAGTTCGGTGTACTTCTCCGCAGTCTTTCGGGCGTATTCCTTGAATTTTTCCGTGTTTATATTTTCACCCGATGATATGACTTGCAGTATGACTGCAAATCTGCGTATAAGCTCTTCATCAAGCCCAGTTATAGCTGGGGTTTTTTCAGGGAACTCGAAAAACTTTCTCGCCGTGTTCCCATCATTGGTTGTTCCCGATCCTTGCTTAACTACATCAATTAATAAACCTGTTTCTTTTCTGAACTTTGCTTGAATTTCTTTTTTCTTTTCTATCAGTATTCGCTTATTTTCTTCTCCTCTTACGGACCACGTCTTTAAATCTTGTCTGTAGGCTATGTGCAATAGGCATTCCATGCAGTTTATGCGAGCGTGCAGTGAAGATATTCCGAACTTATATTGATCGGTGGCAACTTCTCTTCTTATAACTGATTCCAAATTATTCATTTGAGAAGGTTTTGCCAAGTACAAATAGCACGTTGCAGGTGAGGTCGCTTCTGAAAGATAGGTGCATACCTTCCCATCTATCATGGTCATTATAGATTGTGAGTAATTTGGTTTGTATCGCATTGAGTGTTACTCAGGGATCGTATTTCTTCTTCCATTGCGGACAGCTGTTCTTGTACAACCAATTTAGACTCTTTTATGAATAGAAACTGTACAGGACGACAATATAACGCCGTATTAGGTTTCTTATTTTCCCATATTACTTCATTTCCAGCAGTAAGTTTTAGCGGGACCAAAGTGGTCATGAAAATTGATTCGTCACTTATTCCATCTCTTTCGAAACTTTGTTTGTATGTGCTTTGACTTGAGGCACCATCGAATACCCATTTCGATATTAAATTCATTGATTTGTTTGTTATCTCTTCAGGTAAACTTTTTATTATTCTTGTAACTGTTATATCAAGTAGTGCTTGAAGAGCTACTTTGGCCATCGTATCAGTAACAGTGATTGCGTCTTTCGGAGGCAAACAATCCATCTTAGCTTGCTGAACTTTGTAATATGATGGATACAAATTTTGAATGCCTTCTTGAATGGCAGATTCTCTCAACGTAATATACTGCCACTTTGATAATTTAAGTGACAGCAATAGGCCAAGTGCTTTGGTAGGGGTGAAAGCACACTTATTTTTATCTTTTGCTTGTTTAACGATTTTTTCTGCCTCTTCTGGGTTCTTTATAATATGATCTATGGCTGCTGCCAAAACATCTTTGCCCTCATGTTTCATGTTAGCTATTAAAGCAAAGGCCAATTCCGAACTGTCTCGGCCTTTATAATTGAAATCGTCAATCCTTCGTATTTTTTGTTTTGTTCCAAGGTCTGTGAAAGGTTTGCGCGGACTTGGAGTTGTTCTCGTTGATGTTCCAACAGTTGATGTACTTGTAGAGGGTAAAAAACAATTCGCCAGCTTCACTTGTCTCTTCAGTTGCAGTAAATAACACTTGCGGTCGTATATTTTCACGTACACAAGTTGGCCACTCGATGTTCTGTTTCAACCAATCTGTATAGTGTTTTTTGAATGTTTCTGTGTTACATTTCGCAGATTTCCATCTTTTTATCATAGACTGACTAAATCTTCGACAGAATTCTTGGAGAATGTCTTCATCTTCATCAGACAAACTCAAATTCAACTAAAGTTTAACGCTTTCTAACAGTTTTAAATAGCTTCCAAGCTTGCCAGACTGCTTTAGAATCACAAATAGATCCAGATTGGTTATCGCACTTTGTTTCTCCATTTTTAACTCGAAAGTTCGCAATGCTTTACTTAGGGAAGTTTTAATATAACTAAAAATATTCAGTAACCTACCCTCCTTATTTATACTAACTTCATACCGGCTAACGACTTCTAGATAAAGCTAGACAATGACAATTGTTAATTAAGTGCCTACCTAATTTACATCATTGTTTTAAGAAAATGACAATAAATTAACCAAAAGTAAGCACTTGTGCTTAAAGCATTTATAAAGGATTCTTAGAATAGATAACTACCATTACATTAGTGACGGGTTAGCAGGTAGATAGAGATAAGTAGGTAATCCTGCGCAGTAAATTTGTAACAATGATAAAGTCCTATTACCTATTACCTAACTAAATGACCCCTTGTACATTTAATCCCTTATTTTATGGTGGTTTTATGATATTTAGCCATTAAAGCCTATATCTATTGTGTATTCTTTTTTTTTACAGTTTATTTATAAAGTATGGTAGGTGAAATATTGCATTAAAACTGTAACAATGATGAGGCGAGTTGAAATATTATATTTAGGTCTCAATGTAATTTGGATAATGAGTAAAATGCAAAATAATTAAAAAAAAATTTTTTTCACCTGAAGTCCATCGAGTGCGCTGTATGTACTATATGTCAAAAAATAGTAAAAAATATGGACATTATTCATACCAGACGAAATAACGGGCACTCGCACGAGAGCCGAAAAATATCGATTTTCATGTTTTTCTCCATACATATTTTAGTTCAAAAAATCTTTACTGCATCATAATCGCGAGAGGTGCATAAATATGATAAAGTTTGGGCTTCTAATAAGGTTCTGTGTTGGTTTTCAATAAGAAAACGCATGTTTACAAAAAAAAAGTTCTATGTCTATGGAAAGGACATTTTCGATCCACTGTGCGGCGCGGCGTTCCAAAATGATTTTAACTTCTATGGGTTGATAGGTTATAACCTAATAACTATTTATTCGATTCCCTAAACCAGTTTTTCGATTGATGGTCTAGTTTTTTTAAACACGCAAAATATTTTGAGCACCGGTGGTCTAGTGGTAGTGACCCCGCCTTCCGATCCTAAGGTCGTGGCTTCAAACCCGGTCGTGCACCAATGGATTTTTCTGTTCTAAAAATTTATGTGCGCAATGCCAGTGCTCTCATACGGTGAAGGAAAACATCGTGAGGAAACCGGCATGTCCAAGAACTAAAAATTCGAAAGACATGTGCCATCCACCAATCCGCATTGGGTCCGCGTGGTGGATTAAGACCAAATCACTCTCGCCTGAGAGTAGGCCAGTGTCCCAGCAGTGGGAACATTAGAAGGCTGTCATGATGATGATGATGATGAAAATATTTTGAGTTTTTCTTGTCCCGAACTGCGCGGCATCATAAGTGTCCCATTAAAGCGCATTCCGATTACAACTTTTATTCAACTATGTTATGTTTGAAATAATAAGGGTTCGCTTTTAATTTAGTTTTTATATCTTGTTTAACAACCAACATGCACAATGCACATTTTTACTTACATAATATCAAAGCAAAATGTCTCGCTCTACTTACAGGTGGCCTTGCCAAAACCGTGTTACGCCTCTCATTAGATGATTCTCGTAAAATATGAGTCGCACGTATGTAATCAGGTAGTATTTCTAGGGTCATTAACGCATTCTCATACACTGTCAAAAGCCTATGCGGAAACGAAAAAACCTTACCCTGAGGCACGCCCGAGCAAAAATATTGTGTTTAGATTTGTAATGAGATTTTAAATGCACTTTGAAACTTTGTCGCTTTTATTGTTTTTATACAAATTATTTTTTAGCTGCGTTCTCTACGAATTGGAATTTAGGGAACTCTTATTTTAGTGCATCCCATCTTACTCTAAAGTTCTACGTCTTACACTTACTCATGTCCCTACCCTAGGTTTTGGCGAACAATGTTTGTTCAATGACTTTTGAAATTTTAAAGTTTTCATTCATGAAAAGCGTCCTAAACTTTCTACAAAATTGAATGAGTTTTTACGTGCATGAGCGGATTACCTCCTCTTGGGGGGCCCAAAAGCCCATTTCTGTCTTATAGGGCTATTGTGTAACACGTTGTATAATATTTTAATGTTAAAAACTATCCCAATAACAAAGTAGGTACATACCTATCTATTTTGGTTTGGACAAGCCAATAAGCTTTTTTAATACTTTGCAGAAATCCATTACAGCTTTTTTACTTCACGAAAGAAGCATATTTTGTGAATTAACATCCTTGTTTACTTTCGAATAGATTAAATTTTGAATTTTAGCGTAGGTACAGATATAAGACTAAAGTCAGACTTTAAAATCCTTCGAGTTTATTTCCAGCCTCAGTGGTCGGCGTGATGGGGATCGTTGGCAACTTCGTATCCCCAGTCCTGATGACCAAGTTCGGCAGACAGAAGGCCCATCTAATCTCCACCGTACCAGCCTTACTCGGCTGGATCGCCTTCGTCCTCGGCAACTCTGTTCCTCTCTTCATCACCGCGAGACTGCTCCATGGCCTTGCCTTAGGTATAAGGACACCGTTAGCAGGCATTCTTGTCGCCGAATACACGGACCCAAAATACCGAGGAGCATTCTTGGGAACTTTCGCAATCACTTTAGGACTAGGCATATTTTTGTCACACTTATGGGGTGCTCATTTGACGTGGAAAATAACTGCTGTAGTCTGCTCAATGTTTCCGCTCATATCTATGGTTATTATAAGCCTGTCACCTGAATCTCCGAGCTGGTTGGTGTCCAAGGGGAAGTACGAGGAAGCAAAGAAAGCATTCAGATGGCTCAGGGGTGACGGAGATGAACAAAGAAACGAATTAAACTCTATGATCAACGCTCACAATGAAGCAATTATTGAAGATAAAAGAAAGGAAGCTAGTCGAACTTCCCTGAATTCCAGTTCAGTGATAGACACAATCAAAGATGTGCTCAAAATCTTCAAAAAGAAGGAATTTTACAAACCAGCTATTATAGCTATCAGTATGCTGATTGTTTTCGAGTTCGGAGGAGCTCACATGTTTGCTGCTTACGGGATCATAATCCTTCAAGCGGTTCTGAACAATGATGACCCGAAAGATGTCGCTTGGCAGTTCACTGTCATAGATTTACTTAGGACTGTGTGCGCTCTACTAGCTATATTCTTACTTAAATATTACAAGCGCCGAACGATTTTATTCACCAGTGGAACGCTGACTGTTATATCGCTAACGTCTATTTCAGTTTTTATATATCTGAGAAAGGTTGAAATGTTTACTTCTTCGTGGATCATAGACATAGTGCCTATGTCGTTGATGGTGTTATATACTCTAGTGTTTTGTTTAGGTCTTGTGCCTTTGAATTGGGTGATATGCGGTGAAGTGTTTCCGTTAGCGTATAGAAGTTTGGGATCCACGATATCTACTTCATTTCTAACGCCATCTTTTGTTATTTCAATGAAAACTGCTCCACATTTGTATTCGTCTGTGGGTGTTGAAGGAGCGTTTTTGGTGTACTCTGCAATATTGACAGTATTTTTAGGTGTAATCTACTTGTTACTTCCCGAGACTAAAGACAGGACTTTGCAGGATATTGAAGATAGTTTTAAAGGGAAGAAAACTGTAGATCCAGAAGTGCAAATGACTCTAATTAGTAAAACAGAAGGTAATGTTCAAAGTTGAATATAAATATATATGGAAACAGTACTTGCAACCATTAAATTTTCTCTATTACATAGTTTGTACAAGTAACTAGGTACTTACAGAAAAATTTAACATGACAATAATAATACTTTTATTGTACTTTAATAGTATTTATACACAAAATGAGATCTTATAATAATACATGGGATTCTTTGGAAAGAAAGAAAATCATTTATTTTCTTCTTTTCTGTTTGACTTAGCTACCTTTCTAGTTTAGTAGGTATTATATGGCATACTTAAAACTTTAAAATGCACATTTTATGTATACTTATATTATTTGTTTTGCTGTAGTATAAAGACATACCTACCTAGTATATAAAATTATAAGCTGTGATATTAAAATTTCAGAAGATGTAGATTAACAATAAGTCAATAACAATTCTATGTTCATATTCTTTTTTGCAGGACCTTGTCATCGCAACTGCACTTATAATTATTTTCAGCCTGTATCATCCCACTATTGGGTGATATTTACTGTATAACAATAATATTTAATATTATACTCTCTAATTTTGTCTGTACTAGGTAATATTAGCATAATTTTAAGCAATACTTTCTTTGGTAATCAAAATATTGTAAGGTTAGTTACTAAGTATACAATAAATGCATCAACTTAAAAATATTCATATTAAAACAAAATTATGACAAAAAATATAACTTTTTAACAAATACTTGCAGTAATATTTCTATTGTACTATAAAAAGCTAGCAGCCATATTAAATCCCTATCATGGGGCCGCATTCATATAATTTAGGGCTATATTCCCTAATCTTCAAACCAATTATCAAAGGCTGTTTCTTCTTCTTTTGTTTTATGGCCTCTGTGGCTAGTTTGCCACAATTTTGCCAGTGTCAAGTGTATTAGTTTGATTGTAGCTTAGCAACGTTAACAAACGAAATTTGGAAAGAAACGATGACTTTTCTTTCAAAATTCTCCTGGAAAGCCTTTGACTAAATTACCAACCAACATTACCCCTCCATTTCAATTACTAACACTTGTGCTAAGTAAACAAGTTAAATTGGATAAACTGCCACCAAATTTACGCAATAAAACTTAAAATAACACGAGAAAAATAATTAAAATGGGAAGACCCATGTCGTTTTGACAAGATAGCCAAAGACAATCTCAAAGGCTGTTATAGCCTTACCATTGGAATTTGTCATTTGTGGCAGACTCACTACACATTAGACAGCTGGTTATCTCTCAAGACAGCACTGGTGCTCTAGTAGTAGCGACCCCGCCTTCCATTCCTAAGATCGTAGGTTCGAATCCAGTCGTGCACCAATGGATTTTCAATTTGAAAAATTCGTGTGCGCAATGCTCTCATACGGCGAAGGAAAACATCGTGAGAAAACCGGCATGCCCAAGAACTACGATTCTAAAGACATGGTGCCATCCACCAATCCGCATTGGGTCAGAGCAGGCCAGTGTTCCAGCAGTGGGAACATTAGAAGGCTGTCATGATGATTATCCTTCAAGTTGTCCTACTGCTACAGGGTGGTTTTTTAGTATGTATTCTAATTATTTCATTTCCTATCTTTTTAAATTAGTTCAAAGCTACGAGCATATACTGGTAGTATAGACTAGTGTTACGTAGTTGCCGTTGGCGCCATGGAAGACCAGCGCTAAAATAGTATGTATTACTACATATGTTGCTTCAGCAAATGCTGAATGGCGACCATTTTCGTAGATTTATGATCTACATGTATAGTTCTCACAACGGATCTCAGAGCTTTTTCAAACTAAATTGTCTTTGCGCATCACAAACGGCTAACTTCACGGAAGCCTAGATCCGCTGTGCGAACTATACTTGATTAAGCTTAACTGCCTAGAAATACTTTTTTTATATTATTTCCACCTACTATTTATACTCAACTGTCTTAAAATAAACTCTTTTACTTTACTACTTTATACTATGTATAAACAAACAATGTCTTTGGTTCAAAGAGACAGTGATTTCCACAATAATTCCATCTTAGGCACATTCAAATCAGGGGGGCCTAGCAAGAATGGACCAACGGAATTCTGCCCACCACTTATCAGCACATCTGCCTGTCTCTGGCTGAGGATAAGGCTGGTCAACGAGGTCCTGGCTATGCCTACCTTCTGAGCTAGAACACCTGTTATGTGAACATCATCAATCCAGAAGTAGGGCGCGGTTTGGGCGGCATCCAGAAGCTTCGTTATTACATCTTGGGAGTAAAGGACTGCCCACCCTGAAACAAATAAGTATGACCTCTCACTGATCAACTAATAGGGAATCTGCGCCTTCATACAATCAAAATGACACCGTAACCAGACGACGATTTACGATAAATTCTAAATATTAAGCGTTCTCATGTAAGTGACTGTATTATCAATCAATCAATCAATACATTTATTGCTGTCATATGGTACATTATGTAGTTGTTACAGAATAAGTAGTATCACACATGAACCCTGTTATTAGGGTATTGCAACATGGAGAAAGGCCGAGGTTTTTTGTCCTTTTCTTGCAGGTTAGAATAAATCACCTTGTTTCCAAATTATGGTTGAGTCTCCCTCTGTTAGACCGACTATTTTTCATACTCAAACCTCCATCGTTGTAGTTTTAAATCTTGTCGACTTGAAATTGGCAAAATTGTGGCAAACTCAGCCACAGACGCCATAAATAAAAGAAGAAGAAGAAGGCCGAGGTTTATGCATTCGGTATTTATATTAAAAAAGTAGATAGATAGGTAAGTATGTCATGATATTGTCTTGAATGAGAATCGAAAATCTTTGAACTGAAGTATGATAATGTCGTATAAATATTGTTATAACCAAATCAAGTGTTCCTTGTGTTTCTATGGCTAATAAATAATAATGATTGTCTATGACTATTAAAATGCAACACTTATGAATAATTGGTTATTTTTGTTTTTATAGTGTTAACCATCACACTAGGGGAAAAGTACAATTACAGAATACAATTATGAATAATCTGGATCACTGGTTGCAAACAATAACCGGTAACAATGAAAAACAATTTAGTTTAGTAGAATCAGTGCTTGTGAGCACTAAAACCTAACATTTCAACACTCATAAACAAAAGCTGCTTGTTTATGGTTAATTAAAATAAATAATTGTGGTAAACATAGTACTTAGGTATTATCTGCTCTGTGCCTAGGTATATGTTATTCCAGAACTGTCTATTCCTTAACTTATTGACTTAAGTTTTATCTAAACTAGTTTAGCCATTACAGCATGATTGAAACACTAACATACAACTAAGTAAACTTTCTCTTACTAATACCTATTATAAATGCGAAAGTCTGTGTGTGCGTGTATGTGTGTGAATTTTTGTTATCACATATCTCCGTGACGACTAAACAGATTATGATGAAATTTAGAATGTGGTGGCTTAAGCCCTGGAATAACACATAAGCTACTTTTTATCCCAGAAAAATGTACTGTTCCTGTAAAAACTGCAAAAATATGGGTGAAGCCATGCGGGTCAGCTTGTTTGTAATAAATTATTAGAATACAAACCTGCGCAGTATGTAGGGTAGTAATAATTAGCGTATTCAGCAGTGGTGACCTTCCATTTTGAAACATCACTCCTGTGTGCCTGCGCGTGCTCCAACACCTGGCACCCTATCAGCCCTTGAGCACCCCACGGAGACAACTCATCTGCCAAGAACCTTCTCATCTCCCGAGAGTTCAGAACCACATCATCATCAGTTTTGAGAATGTATTTAGCCATTGGACAGTGATGCGCTACCCATTTTAACCCCATAACATGCTTATAAGTCATGTTTCTGTATGCATCAATAAAGCTGCCTTGGACAATGTCCCCATACTTTTTGCTCTCCCGTTTTATGCGTTGAACGATTGTTGCGTTTTCTATTTCACCGAGTAAAAATACTGTTCTGGTCGAGTCAACAGCCTTACCCCAAGTCTTGCGAATGACCTTACGGTGTTCATAGTTACTGGGCTTCGATGACACTATGATAACCAGTAGTAACCCAGCAGGGTACTCTTCACAGGGCTGTGGGTTGGTAATGAAAGTAAAGTTCTTGATGTCAATTAGCTTTTCATACATATCGCTGGTTTCTATGATCTCATTTCGATATGGACTGTTGAGACTGAATTTGGGATCTTTGACGCGAACAACTGTAACGATATTCGTATAGTAATAGTCGTAGTAAAGCATCAAAAGCAGGACAGATATTAGGAAAACGTGAATGTTCGCCATTTCCGTTTGTTTTTAATATTAAATCTTTTAAAATTAAAATTTAATTTATTTACTCTCTATTTGGATGGAGCGAGCATCAAATCAATCAAACAAAACAAAGCAAACAAACTCACATACAATACAAGCAAACAAACTGTCAGTCAAACTGTTTTTTTTTTTCTTCAACTCTGTCTTGTGTACTTACCTCATTATATAAGTCAATGTCACTTCACTTCACTTCTCTTTTTGTTCATCGCGTCTGTGGCTTAGTTGCAGGGTTGGATTTAAGTACGATGAAAACTGTAGTACAAAAATAATAAAATAGTAGTTTTTCTAAGAAAATTGTAGTACACTTTATCAATTGATCTAAAACGTACATAAAATCATCAAAACCAACACTAGCATAGCCAATATTTTCTCTTCTTCTTTTTTTATATTACTTCTTGATTAAATAAGTTTCCAACAATAATCAAAAGTTGTTCAAATAACCAAACAAATGTTAAATAATGAATATTTACGAAAATTTATAAACTTTTATTGTAGTTGACAAATGACAAAGTTTATTTATACAGAAAAAGTGGCAAACCTTACATATCCATTAAACTTTTTTTTTAAATTAAGTTGGATTGGCAGGTAATGTTACATATTTTTGGTTATTTCTGCGCGTGATGAAACTGTAGTATTTTAGCGTACTAGCCCTAAGTATGGGTAGTACGTAGTACGAAGCATGAATTGTAGTACAAATACTACTACTGTAGTACGAATTCCAACCCTGCTTAGTTGTAACAATTCTGCCAGTCTATGTCAATGTCAGCACGTCAGTTTTAACCAAACATGACGTTGACAATTTGACATTGACCCAAACTAACAACTACGGAATTTTACAGTACAGACCATGGAACTATTATGTACTACGTATAACTTATCCCGGCTGGACACTCAATAAAATGTATGAAGCAAATGCGTTGCAATCACCACAATCATGATTTTTGTACGTAAACGGTGCCGTTGTATGTGTAAGTATCATGGTTGACCCCACCGAATTATAGCAAGAGCGAAATAGTACACTTTCGCTTGCGCTGGCATGTGCGCGCTTGGATTGACCTACACAAAATCAAAATAAACGCGTTTAAAGCCTTAGCTTAGTGCCTTAGCCGCAGCATAGTTTCAGTGCCGGTGAAAGGTGCCGGCAATCTCACGAACGGGGTGAGGTAAGTAAAACCGGTGGGAGGTAGGGAGTGGCCATTGTGTACGTAGTAATAATACCTGTTCTGTGGTACAGACAGATCAAAAAAGATTGCCCTAGTTAGTTGTAATATTAGGCACCGCGCACATGTTAGGTTGAATGTCATTTAGATTGATGAAGATTCATGGAAATCATTTAAGTAAACGAATGAATTATTCGATGGTACAATAAATTTATTACATTTAGCAAAAAAAGAAATATTCAAAATAATGTTTTCATGGGTTGCGTTATTACGTGCAAAGGATGGTCTAATTTTTGATGCGTATTGTAGGTACCTACCTAAAGTCAAAGTTATATTAATTATAACTTTGACTTTAGGTATTTTAATATATAGTAAAGATAATAAGAATGCTGGATTATAGACTGATAGACTTAATACAATACAAATAGATATTTTCATAATATACCTACATAGTTAGAAAATACCCAGAATAATAAATAATAATAAATAAAAAATTGCACAAATAATTGTAAAATGTACAAACATTTTTCCCAAGGCGGGAATCGAACCCGCAACCTCCTGCATCGCATGCGGACCTTCGCCCACCATGCCCCGGCCCAAGGAACATAACTATCCCCCGCCACATCGGTCGTCAATCGTAAGGGACCACCGCGGGATTATCTTCTGCGCAAAAACGAAAAATCAAAAATCAAGTGAGTATAGTATAGTTTAGTTTCTTTCTAAGCAAGCGTGCTCCATCATCAACCACACTCACACCATCACTTACCATCAGGTGAGGTGGTGGTCAAACGCTTGTCTATATTATCGAATAAAAAAATAAAAATAAAGTATGTCTAACTATAACTTCACACTTGACATAAAAAAAACTTTGTAAAGCTTCCTCCTTTTCTATAAACCGGTTTAAATGACGAATTTATATAATAATTTGATTGATTAAAATATAATAAAATACACTTTGCATAAACTTTTGTCAACCTACATCTAAAAACACAGGAAAAAAATAAGGAAGATTAAAAACAAGTTAGTTTCCTGTTCCCAACTTGGGTGGCATGGTACAGCCTTGAAATAATGTTATCAATACCGTACCTACACTAAAAAGCAAACATCGTTCATATCCATTTCGCTAAGTACCTACCTACTAGGTAGGTACCTACTACCTAATTGTTTTTTTTTAAAGTACCTAATTATCTACTTGCTTTACACATATTTTATATATATTTTTTTTAATTTACAGTAATTTCCACATAATTTTCATATTTTGCACACTCATATTAGGGGGACCCAGCAAGAAGGTACCAACAGGATTCTTCTCCGCCTTTAGCAGCTCATCTGCCTGACTCCGGCTGAGGATAAGACTACCCAACGAAGCCCTGGCTATACTTAACTTCTGCGCAAGGACACCTGTTATGTGAACATCATCAATCCAGAAGTAGGGCGCGGTTTGGGCGGCATCGAGAAGATATGTTATTACATCTTGAGAATATAGGATTGCCCACCCTGAAACAGTTGAAATAAATAAATAGTACTATAAAAGCAGATGAGTAGGTAGTTTTTAAATCGAAACGTGGACACTGTGTGAAGTTAAAAAATAAAGATAGATAATGTGGAAATGTGGTGCTGAGAGTATTGTCTCTGTGATATTGTGTGTGGACCGAGTTTTGTACATGTCTCCATACTCCAAGAACTTAGCATAAAACAGCGTCTATTGGTCTTATGCTAAATCTCTTTTGGCGACGTTTTGAGGCGCCTAAAGAGTCTAGTCGCAAAGCACGTGGACGAACTAGACCGCGTGTAAGGTCACACGATGGACCGACCAGATCTAATCTGTTGAGAGTGGTCCCTTGAGTGCATGAGTTGGTTGTTATTCTAGCATGAGTGGTATTAGGTAATCAAATCAAATCAAATCAAATCAAATACATTTATTGCTGTCATATGGTACATTCTGTAGTTGTTACAGAATAAGTAGTATCACACATGAACCCTGTTATTAGGGTATTGCAACATGGAGAAAGGCCGAGGTTTATGCATTCGGTATTTGTAAAAAAATAGATAGATAGGTAAGTATGTAAGATTTGATTAATGTTAATATGTATCTAAATAATAATAATTGTCATGTCATGTCAGAAAATATGAACAATAATAGTCATTGGTCAATAAAATCAATTAATAATAGTAGGTAAGTAATAATAGGTAATAACCATTAAGAATAAATGGAGAGATATCGCAAGGCAAATTACATCAGCCCTTAACAAAAACAGTGTCGACCATGATCCATCTTCCAAAAGCGTATCTAACAGGTAAGAAGGTACTCGTCTTGGCGGGGCCAATACCGTGGCCTCAGATAGCTGGGACATACATAATTATCTTCTTTGGTTTGATTAATAAATATTAAAATAAAAAATCTAATTTCAGCAAAACTTTAAACCGTTCGGACTAGTACATTTTGAAATGAAACGATTTTAAGAATTGCACAAAAATTGTCGAATCTACAGATATTAAGCCCCTGTTCATAGGTTCTAAAGTTTGTAAGTAAAACAGATCCAATGTAGGTACATAAAGAAATAAGTACTTTAGACAATAATTATTATTAAAAATATTATTGTCAAAGTACTTATTTCTTTAAGTACATTGGAGAGTGTGTGTGACTAACGTCAAGCTTGGTGATTATTAAAGATAACCTAAATTCGCAATAATCTTATCGTTCCTGGAATAACCTGTTGGTGCAACATTCAAATCAGACTAACTAACAGATAATCATTTTCTTTGTAGCTATAGTATCTTAAACTAAATACTTAAATTATAATTCATAGATTTTTATTTTGACATTGTTAATGTGAACGTGGGCTACTTTGTAAGGTTTTTTTTTTATACAACTGAAGTGGCAACCAAGCGTACGGCCCACAAGATGGTAAGCGGTTACCGCAGCCTATGGACGCTTGCAATACCAGAGGTACCACTTACGGGTTGCCACCTTGAGGCTAAGATCGAAAGCCTCATGTGTCAGTAATTTCACCGAAAACCATACCCTTCACACCGGAACACATGTAATTTGACTTATAATATCTATTATCAATAAATGACTATTATGACTATTATGACTATTAACAAACCTGCACAGTATCTAGGGTAGTAATCATCAGCATATTCATCCATGGTGACTTTCCATTTTGAATTATTTCTGAATGGCTGTGTATGGTCCAACACCTGACACCGTATCAGCCCCTGAGCACCCCACGGAGACAACTCCTTAGCCAAGTACCTTCTCATCTCCCGAGAGTTCAGAACCACATCATCATCAGTTTTGAGAATGTATTTAGCCATCGGACAGTGATGTGCTACCCATTTCAACCCCATAACATGCTTATAAGTCATGTTTCTGTATGCATCAATAAAGCTGCCTTGGACAATGTCTCCATATTCTTTACTCTCCTGTTGTATGCGTTCGATGTTTGCTGAGTTTTCTATTTCACCGAGCAAAAATACTGTTCTAGTCGAGTCAACAGCCTTACCCCAAGTCTCGCGAATAACCTGACGGTATTCATAGTGGCTGGGATTTGATGTCACTATTATCAGCAGTAAAAATCCAGCAGGGTATTCTTCACAGGGCTGTGGATTGGTAATGAAAGTAAAATTCTTGATATCAATTAGCTTTTCATACGCATCATTGGTTTCTATGTTGTTCTCATTTTGATAAGGGCTGTAGAGTCTGAATTTGGTATCTATTACACGAACACGAGCAACACTATTGTAGTAATAGTTGTAATAGAGCATTAAAATAAAGGCAGATATTAGAAAAATGTGAATGTTCGCCGTATCAGATGTTAAACTTTTCATGCTGGCGGCCGGCGCGGCGGCTGGCAGATCTTTTTTCTTCTCTTTTTTAATTTTGTTATACTTAATTAAGAATTCCTGCTCGTTAGTCTCGCTGAAACTCGAGAACGGCTGGACCGATTAGGCTAATTTTTCTCTTAGAATAGTTGTGGAAGGTTTAAACGATGAGAAAATAATACGAGTAAAACCGCGTGGGTCAGCTAGTAAATAATATAAATGATTGATGAATAAAAATAACTACAATGATAGCGGCCGTTGTTGGCGTGTGACGGCCTGGCTATGTGTGTTGAACTTTTTATTAGGTAGGTAATATTATAGATACCTAGATGCAAACTTGTCTTTCGTATTGAAAACATTGCCAGCAATAATAAATAGTTTTGATAATAAGGGGCACCGTACACACTAGGTTGAACGTTAAAGATTGATGCAAATCCTTCGAAATAATTTAGAGTTTGATTATGCAAAAATAAAAAAAACCTTAGGTTACACTGTAACATCAGATCAAAGTATAATATTTTTGGTGACATCTTTATAATTAATCAGAGCACTCCAACCATCGAGCGAGTGAAAACGTCGGTTTCCGAGAAGAGTCGCCCCATAGCTCCTTGAGCACGGCGCGGTCAAACACTCGTTGAGCGATTATTGCTGACGGGATTTTAGTAGGCGCTGTTAATACCACTTCTATATTTTTCTCATGACTTAGCTAGGTGTCTTATTTCTTATATCAGTTAAAATAAACGTTTGTATTGTTTGTTTAAAACCTACTCAATCTCAGACATGCCTTACTGACTGATTAATTAATGATAATTAGAAGGATTATAAGGCACAGTAACACGGTAATTCACTGGCCTTGGTGGAGATTTGAGATGTATTTGTATCATCTGCCAATGCCGACATTACGTCGTCAGTCAGATTCTGGTATGTAAGTACCAGTATGTAACCTACCTTTAGGTAAGTAGGTAGGTACAGTTAAACATTTACCCCCAAAGCAAAAAAGCATGCAAAATCTAAAAAGTCCTAGTGAGAATCAGCTCTATATAATTCGCCAAGAAACCGAACGTGTTCTAGTGGCTTACAATACGAGCCAATAATAGGGTGGGAGCCGTGAGATGCTACTAGTCAAACTGCATACCTCTTGACCCGAGTTACTCAGGGCATTATTGTGGTGCAGTTTAAACGTAGTGCTTGCATTGTCTTATGTGCAGATAACGTACATAATATTCTACGACGAGTAGATACAACTTCTGTATTATTTATGTACACACGGATCAATTTCAGAATGTAATTAATATTAAAATAGGACATGCATAAAAAACCCTTTTTAAATAAAAATCATTAATTAAAAGCAGGTAAGCAAGCATTTACCTACATACAACCTGTTATGAAATCGAACCCCTGAAGTTTCAATTCGATAATGAAGATATACTAATCTTAAGTAGGTAGGTAGGGCGGTCGGCCATCTTTAAAATTATTTGTTTTTGACTTGTTATTTTGAGCACTCCGTTACGAAATGAAATGGAATGAAATGAAATTTATTCACAATAAATAGATTTATAAAGTAGGAGTCGATCTTCATTATGAAAAGTTCAATCAACAAAATTTAGCCTAACCTGGAATGCGAATTTTAAATTATAAACTAAAATATCTATCCTACTACTTACATACCAAGATAAGATTTATTGCTAGTATTATACCTACATGTCATTCATATTATAACATTTTTGTCACATAGCCATGATTTTAACTTTCCTCTAAACTGTCTAAATGGAAGTTCCATAATGGATGTTTGTAGCCGATTATATATTTTAATACACATTGCATAACAATTTTTTGTAAATACAGCAGTTCTAGGAGTACAACCAAACACTAAACGTTCACCACCTCTGGTGTTTCGTGGATAAATATCTTTGGCCGTAATAAAGAGGTCAGAATGGGTTTTAACAAACACACAAACGGCAAAAATGTACATGCATGTTAATGGCATAATGCCCAGACTTTTAAAATACGGTCTGCATGTCTCTTAAGGGGGTATACCCACTATTCAAATACTCACTACACACTAATCTAATACGAGCTGTTCAAATTCTTTAGTTGGTCCTCACTGAACTCCCAGGAGTCAAAGCAAGAGGGTAGAGAATGGGCGGTCACATGACATGTCTTGCGCATGTCACACAATTTTAAAACTGTCCAAGAAATGCGAAAAATTCTTTCTCGTCATTACGTTTCGCGGGTCCGAAGGAATCTGTCAAAATTCGCGCCATCATTAGCTGACCGGAAATCAATAGAATCTAAAAATAGTTTATTTTGATGAAACCAGAATGGAAATGAAAACAAATTAAAAGAAAACTGTTTTTATCTAGTTTTAAAAGTAAATAATAAATAAGTAAATAAATTATGGTTCTAACAATAAAAGTTTTTTGTGAGTGAAGTACTTATCTGGAATAAAGGATACGTAGCTATAATGGCTGCAGCTAGGTGTTTATGGCTGGCCACGATGCTTCTAAGACTGTGGCTTGGAGCCTCAGACCTTTGTTATGCTCAGTAAGTTTAATATTCGCCATTGCTGTGTTCCGGGAGGAAATTCTTCTGAACCGATGTCTTAGGCTGCCACCACCCCATACCGAACGGATTTTTGCGTCGAGCGAACTAACGACGCGACCGACGCATCTTCCGTCAGATGTGGGCCAATCAAAGTTTCTAATAGTCAGGCACACTACGTGGAAATCGGTTGTTCCGCTACTGGTGTCGGCGTCTTCTGTTCGGTACTCCGTCGACGGAAGATCGGCGACGGAAAATCCGTTCAATGTGCCGCTAGCCTTACCGATAGCGAGCAGTGCATTACCAGATGGCATAATCAAATTGTGGCAATAAGGAATAATTAGAAAATAATACTTTTCTTTTCAATGCTACAGAACACAATTCAGGCCATCAATTTATACAAGCGCTAGAACCGCTTTCCGGCTCATTAATACCGTTTGTAAGATTATTACATACTTTCAAATTAAATGCTCATAATTAATGCATGCCAAAATGGCAAAACTACTCTGTTTCTAAAACTTTTGTACTTTAATACTCAATACTCAATTCATTTATTGCTCTCATATGGATGGTTCATTTACAGTTGTTATATAATAAGTGGTAGTATCACATATGAACCCTTTATAAGGGTATGACAACATGGAGATAGGCCGAAGTTTAAATAAGTAGGAAGTAAGTAATATTTGCCAGCTAGTAAAAACAAAATTACCATAGGTGTTACAACTCAATATAAAGCCTTAAACTATATAATCTTAACGTGCCCGATAGGGCGACTCTCCTGACATTCCAAGACCTGCTGCCCGAAGACCCTCGGCTGTACGACAAGATGCGCCCGCCCAAGATCAGCGAGAGCCAGCCCACCGTCGTCAATTTCCACGTCACTGTCATGGGGCTGGATTCTATTGATGAGAACTCTATGGTAATCACATCACACTACTGTTATAAATGTGTTTTAAGGGGGTGTTTGGTGTTTAGATGTTTGTACATACAACCACTTGAAACACGGCAACCACTGAACCGATTTGTCTAAAATTTAAAACAATATTCCTCTTATTCATCGTAAATAAATAAATAAATAAGTAAATCTTCAGTGTGCTGCCAACAAAATTTCTGGCCCAGCTGCCGTACAAAAATGTGACATCCCCTTTATCTTTGTTTAACAGACATACGCAGCGGATATTTTCTTCGCGCAAACCTGGAAAGATTTCCGACTGCGGCTACCGGAGAACATGACTTCAGAATACAGGTAAATAAACTTTAATTAATATTACAATTTTCTAAAAAAAACTATGGAAAATGCTATGCATGCCTGTAATTAAGTTGATGTTCTATCATGGCACTGATCATGGTCTGACTGCACCCCCCCCGGTTTTTGTTAGTAGTCTTTTTACACCCTGTATACATATTTTTTTTTTGTAGATAAATACTTACCTACATGCTTGTAATACATAGAAACACACAGACCTAGAACAAATACTTGCAGATCATGCAAACATTTGTTCCGTAGCGGGGACTGAACCCACAATCATTTGCTTACCATACCATTACCCCACCGCGCTAATAAATCGCATTATCTAATCGCAGTGAAGCTCCCGTGACGTAGCTGGCTAAGTTGTTCTTAACAGATCAGCGAAGTTCACTATTTGGATGGGTGACCACTTTTGAAACACCACACAATTGCCACTGGCATTTAAACTGAGCGCTCCCGTGCACGGGAGCTTCCCGACTTCATGACAGAGGCCTTCGGGCGGCCTAAAAATTTTATCACCAGAGTTGGCTACTGACTCACACGAACTTACTGTTGCGAAATGACTTTAGGGGATTTGTGTACCAAGCCTTTTTTATCTTGTAATTCCCCAGGCTCCTGGATCTAGACTGGCTGAAGCACATGTGGCGTCCTGACTCCTTCTTCAAGAACGCGAAGTCAGTTACCTTCCAAACCATGACCATACCGAACCACTACGTGTGGTTGTACAAGGACAAGACCATCCTGTACATGGTCAAGCTGACCTTGAAGCTGTCCTGCGCCATGAACTTTCTCATCTACCCTCATGATACACAGGAGTGTAAACTGCAGATGGAGAGCTGTGAGTCATGCTTTTGATTATGTATACTAGCCACCCGCCCCGGTTTGAACGGATGCTTAAACTCTAAGCCTTCCTCATGAATCACTCTTTCCGTGCCCTGCAGTAGGTCCCGGCCTTTTCAAAGTTGTTAGGCCATGACAGAGGCCTTGGGCGGCCTAAAAACTCTGTCACAGAGTTGGTCTTACTTTTTACTCTTTCTATTAATTTAAATAATCTAAGTGTACTATATAAATAAATAAATAAATAAATAAAATAATGCTGGACAATCCACACAGCATCATCTAGCCCAAGGTAAGCTGCTGTTAAACAGAGCTGTATTATGGGTACTAGATGACTGATATATATTTAATACAATACAATACATAGATAGATATTTTTTTATTATATATAGAAAATACCCAGAACACCCGGAACAAATATTTGTAGATCGTACAAACATTTGTCCCGAGGCGGGAATCGAACCCGCAACCTCTGCGTCGCAGGCGGACCTGAGCCCGCTGCGCCACATCAGTCGTCGTACTATATACTACAATACATACAAAGGGACAGGGGCCCAACCATGAACTCCTATAGCGATTCAAATAAAGATCTAAACTAAATTGTCAAAAAAATGTATACCATGACATGATGGTCAATTGATGTCATGGTACAAAAATTTTTGACAATTTATTTCATTTCATTTCATTTATTTCATGCTCAATGTACAATGTATTCAGCTTAGGTGTAACTTAATGATAATGCTGTAGGTGAGTACATGCACCCTGTAAGGGCGTTGCAAGTTAGTTATAGGTACCAGTAGTTTACTTAGTTCTAATAATTATACATCAATGCAATAATTTAAATCTATACTAATTTTAATTATCAATACACTTATCTAAATAATTACCTACAGTTACATTACGAGACAGTTTAGAATTTAAATAGAGACAAAAGCGAAATAAAAATGTCATAAATTATAAGGAAATAGGAATACATTTTCAATAATACGTATGAAAGCATGACACTAAAATTGTAGAAAAATATATCAAAATAAAAAATAAATAAATAAATAATGCTGGACAATCCACACAGCATCATCTAGCCCCAAGGTAAGCTGCTGTTAAACAGAGCTGTATTATGGGTACTAGATGACTGATATATATTTAATACAATACAATACATAGATAGATATTTTTTTATTATATATAGAAAATACCCAGAACACCCGGAACAAATATTTGTAGATCGTACAAACATTTGTTCCGAGGCGGGAATCGAACCCGCAACCTCTGCGTCGCAGGCGGACCTGCGCCCGCTGCGCCACATCGGTCGTCAATAAAAAGAAATTAATAAGAATGTAGGATGTTTATAATATAATATGTTAAAATAAAGTCATACGAGTGTACCCGTAGTTAAGTACGAGGTATTTGTCCAAATTGTCATGGTTAGGTTAGTAAATAAATGTTAAAATAAAATAAAATGGTGTCAAGTAATGTCAGGTAAAAGCGCGATTAGTAAGTAATTAATACAATTTAGTTTAGGTCTTCATTTGAATCGCTTTAAGAGTTCATGGTTGGGCCCCAGACCGCGGAGTACCTACTAGTGGTTTCTGTGAGAACAGTAGAACTCGCTGGCCCCTAAAACCATGCAATAACCGACACTTTCCCCTTTATTCATTTTCGCCCCTTCCCACCCCTCTATTCTAATGGAGGAGGTTTGATAGTTCCTAGTTCATTTGGATTTTTTTAACATCTTAAACAATGAATATAAATAAATAAAAGATACAGATATCCCCTTCGCAGGGAATTATCTTATCGCAGTGGAGCGCTCGTGACGTAGCTAAGTTGTTCTAAACAGATCAACGAAGTTAAGCACTGTTCCGCGTAGTCACACAGATGGGTGACCTCCAGTGGCAATTTAAACTGCGCGACTCTCAAAGATTGAAATCCGTAGATGAATAACACTACAGCCAAGTTCCTCTTTTTCCTCCAATCCAAAATCGCGATCGACTAAAAAAAAACCTATACTAATTCTTCTTCTTCTTTTGTTTTATGGCCTCTGTGGCTAGTTTGCCACAATTTTGCCAGTGTCAAGTGTATTAGTTTGATTGTCGCTTAGCAACGTAAACAAACGAAATTTGGAAAAAAACGATGACTTTTCTTTCAAAATTCTGGAAAGTCTTTGACTAAATTACCAACCAACATTACCCCTCCATTCCACCCGTCCCGGCTTTCGCACAGGTCCGGATTCATTGCACCGTCGCAAAGCTGGGACGGACCGCTAGTAATAAATCATGGAACTTTTTGTGTTAACTTTCGTCAAAATCGGTTGAAAAATGCGACCTATTATGTAGGTACCTATAGTTTATTATGTGCTTGAACGGGAACAGACAGACGTCCAAGAGCATTTTTTTGACAATCTCCGTGGTCGTCAAATTTGTAGGAGACGTCTGACTTACATGGTTTTACAGAGCCTTCTGTCCAAAACTTCAAAATCCCTCCGTTTCAAAAGACAGACAAGACCTCGCGGCCCTTAGAGGTTCGTTACTCTCATTGTGAGGAGGGCCCTCGAGGCCGACTCCCTCTAATTGTGATCCTGCTAGTTCCTTGTATCTTTTTAGGGTTCTGTACAGTCAGCAAAAAATGTGGTCTACCATGGTTGAGATTCATTTGAATTTCATAGGATTTCAGTATTGGTGATCTCGAATTTTGCAGGCAGGCAGGGCTGAGGGCAGTCAACATTCATATCATACCGAGACTGATATCAAAACTTTAATTACTTTTTGTTATTGCAAAGAAAGAAAGTAATAACTTCAATAATTTACTATTAAATATTATTACATATAGGAAGCTAGCTATGTTGTAGCAGCTTCACTCCAAAAACTGATTTTTGTACTATAAAATAGTACCAGAACAGATATTAGACTATCCGACGACGTTTATTTCATACATTTACTGAACATATGAAGTCTAACCATAGTCCTTTTGCAGTCAAAACGCAACGATAGCGCGTACTAATCTTTTCTGTGGCGACATCTAGTTTAGTTTTTGGAACTAACCCAACCACAAATCGAGACTTTGAACTTGAAGACGCGCAAAAATTTTGCTATTACCAACAACCACGGGTCATAACAAGACATTTAATTAAGTATTTATTTTTTTATTTAATAAAGGGTAAATTTTTTAAGTCGTTTGTAACGGTCTTTAGATGGCTCAACTGTTTCATATGTATTTTGTATATTTTGTAATGTAATATAATTATGTACATATTTTATTAAATATATTATGTTATAAAGGGTATCCAACAAATAAAACACATAAAACTACAATAAAAAACAAAGGACATAATTAAGCTTGCAGCATGCAAAAAATGACATACAACTTACAAGTATAATACAACCTTATATAGCTTGTCATTCACCAATCAATTACCATTGTGGCGCGGTGGGCGTAGGAAGGTCCGCCTTCGACGCGGAGGTTACGCGGACTTATGCTTAAACCAAATAAATTAAGATAAACCATTTATAACCATTAGAGGTAGGTATTTATTGCCACTGGCGGTCACCCATCCAAATGATGACTACGCGGAACAGTGCTTACCTTCGTTGATCTGTTAGGAACAACTTAGCCAGCTACGTCACGAGCGCTCCGTTTCAACAGCCAAAACTAAAAATTAAAAATTGTTACTATTTCAAGAGATCTTTATCAAACTAACGTGGGAGTGCTTAACTGCTTACAGAGTCTTGGCAGACCACAGACAGTCAGACAACCATAATACTGAATTTTGTCTCAGGTTAAATATGGACTGGAAATAAATTGTAAGCACTCGATCTGAGTAGTCTAGAGGGAGCATTAATTTGACATCGATTAATATCATTCACAAAAGCTATTCACAAAGCTCTATGGTAATTATCCACCCTAGTCAAGTATCGTTCGATAAAACGCTATTTTTAGCTGGGCAACTTGATCAGTGATAGAATCTCGCTGACTAAACCCGAGAGGCACTTGGCCCACATTTTACCTACCCCTTGAGAGTGTATCGGCCGACAAACTTTACCAGAGGCTGTGTTGGGGTGCTTTAGTACTCTGAGCTCTTGAGTACCATAGTCTGGTGGATAAATTTGTATAGGTCCTTCTGTGTTTTTCCCCAAGTACGATTTGTAGGGTTTTTTTTATGTGTATAGAATCTCCTGTTTTGAAGTCGAAGAGGTTTGGGAAATATAAATATTAAACAAGGTTTATTTTAGACGATAGGTACTCTTTTAAGAGTAGTAGAGTTCTTTGTGATAGAGCTCGTCCGGGGAAGGACTACCACCATACCTATTTCTGCCGCCAAGCAGTAATGCTCGCATTGATGTGTTCCGGTGTGAAGGGTATGGTTTCCGGTGAAATTTCTGGCACATGAGGCTTTCGATCTTAGCCTCAAGGTGGCAACCCGCGAGTGATGCCTCTGGTATTGCAAGCGACCATAGGCTACGGTAACCGCTTACCATCTTGTGGGCTGTACGCTTGGTTGCCACTTCAGTTGTATAAAATAAAATAAAAAAAACTCTACAAACTTGAGCCAAAGAATCTTGAGCACTGCTGGTTGGTTCTTTTGGTAGAGTAGTACTGAAGGCAAAAGAAAGTGAAGTCGTGGGTTCGAAACCGAACGTGCATCAATGGATTTTATGTATGTGCGCAATGAGCTTTAAGAGTTATAACTTTTATGAAAAACATCGTGATGAAACTGGGCATGTTCAAGAACAATGAATCCACGTGCGTGGTGTATGCATGACCTTATTACTCTCGCTTGAGCGTAGGCCAGTATCCCAGAAAAATGTAAACATTCGAAGGCTGTCATGGTGATGATTCTACAATCCTTTGAATTTTTTTTTATGTCAGTAAGTGGCAAAACAATCAATGTTAAGCACCACGCCTGACTATAACAGATGCAGTGCCACCCAAAGCTTAAATTTTGTAAGTGTTTGCGTGGCACTGCACTGCGCTTATCACCCCGATACATTGTTATGTCTCTTTCGCCCAGTAATATCACTTGCTACAGGTGCCCTTCAAACCTAAACACATTATTTATTTCTAGAGTTCATTCAGGATCCTATCTCGTTGCGACAGAAATAGGTATAGTTCGCACAGCGGATCTAGGCTTCCGTGAAGTTAGCCGTTTGTGATGCGCAAAGACAATTTAGTTTGAAAAAGCTCCATTGCGCATCGAAACGGCTAATTTCACTACGGCCGAGATCCGTTGTGAGACCTATACCTACATGGTTGCTAATACCTAGAGTAAGCACAGTCTCTGTTTATCTGTTAGCTTAGTACTTGTAACTGTGGTGAGAATGTGTAATGAGAATGTCAAATGGAATAGGCAAGTAGGTTTCCGCGAAATGAAAAGAATGCTCTTAGCGTGATTAATGCAAAATTACAGGCTTTGAGTACGTCGGTGGTGTTTAGAATCTCAGCCCTACATTAATGAGGATTTAATTTACTAGATGACTTGCCTTACTAACTTGGTCAAAATCAAAATCAAAATAAAAAAATATTTATTTCAGTAGAATCACAAGGATCACTTTGAAACGTCTTACAAGCTAGGAAAATTTTCACCAGTTCCAACGCGCCCATGCCGTAAAAGAACTGGCAACAACACCGGCTGGGTTCCTATCGCTTTTTTGGCATGACCCTTGCTATTGTTATGGATGCCAAGTAGATTTGGAGCACACTCGTCCTAAGCTTTTTTATCATCTAGGTAATCGGTTGTTATAAAGTAAGCTTTTTGAGACAGTTTTTGTTTAATTAAGTTTTTAAAGCCAATTGATAAATTTTGTATGTCGCTTGCATTGCCCTTACTGACCTTAGTGAGCCTAACTGCGGGAACAGCGAGTTTATTTTTGTTTCTAGTATTATTGTATTGGTCATTAATTTATTTGCTAATTTCAATAGTAGACCGATTTACTGACTGACTGAATGTACCTATTTACTTTACTCATTGGCTATTGACTAGACCACACAGAGTAGGTACCTACATTGATATAGTAGACCGTAGACCCTCAGCGGTGAGAGTGACTGCGACACAAGATACTCTCTCCCTTTTTAACCGAATTCAAAAAAGGTTATCAATTCGAGTGTAATATTTTTTTTTGTTCTAAATACGCCATTTCTCAACATCGACGCGTCACACGACACGTCACCCACCACAATCTGCCGGAACATTTTTTTATTAGGTATGAAGTTTTTTTTTTCTAAAAATGATAAAAAACAGACGAAAAATCTCTAGTACCATTCCGCTTAACCTTTTAACTGATGAGGTCACACAGTTACCACAGTTAACCTCAAAAGAAAAATATCGACACGTGTTTCATCCCTCCACGGGACATCCTCAGGACCATCGACTTGTTCTCCGGCAGACGTGTTGCTCCGTCGAGCGCTGGAGCCAAAGTGAGAATTCGACCTCGTCCTAGTCTTCTCACGCGCCGGCGGAGCCGGCGTGGGGGATGCAGTCTCAGGCGTGGGCCTTTTACTGCGGAGCTCTTCCGCCCCCGGTTTCAACCGAGGGGTCATTGTGGCGGCTCTCTGAGCCTAGGTGCCTCCTCGCTGCTGTCGCTGTCCACGATCAGCTCGCGAGGATAGGCCTTGCTGCCGCTGGGTCTTTCATAAGACGGGGCCAGTTCTTGCAGATGTGGGTAGTCTGAGCACTCTAAACGGTGAAACATCTTCTTGGCCAGGCGACCGATGAAGGAGTCCAAGCTCTCCATCTTTAGGTCCCGCTGGATGGTAGCATTGCGGACGTACCGCGGTGCCCCGGTAATCTGGCGAAGGCAGAGACTCTGTTGGCTGCGCAGTTTCTTTCTGTGGCTTTCTGCCACCAGAGCGTACCACGCAGGGGCCGCGTACGTCAGACGCGGACGGATGTATGTTTTGTATAGGGTGATCTTCATACGCAGCGGGATGTTCGATTTGAGCACTGGACTCAGGATCGCTCTGGCTGCGCGTGCGGAGTTCCTGGCGTTCGAGGCGTGTTGTGACATGCTTATACCCCGGTCGATGGTGACTCCGAGGTATTTCGCAGTTCTCGTCCACCTGATGGGTTCACCGTCTAGAGTGAGGCGCTCGATTTCACATCTCTTTCCTGTGATTGCGACTGCTTGGGTTTTTCCGACGTTGGCCGACAGTCGCCATTTGGACAGCCAAGGGGGGAGCAAGTTTAGCACTCTCTGCATCTTGGTGGCAGCAAGCTTGGGGGAGATGGAGGTAGTGATGTATGCCGCGTCGTCGGCATACAGGGCGAGTAGCGTTCCTTCTGGGCACGGGATGTCATCAGTGTACCAGGAGTAACACGTTGGCGATAGGCAGCTGCCTTGAGGTACTCCGGCAAGTATGGGTCGTTCCGTGGAGGCGGTGCCTTCAACGCTCACCTGGAAACTTCTTCCATTCAGGAACGAGGCGATCACTCTCACCACCTGTTCTGGGGTCGGGGATGTGACCAGCTTGGCAAGGAGGCCTGCGTGCCAGACCCTGTCAAAGGCCTTCTCCATGTCCAGGAATACCGCAACTGCACTCTCTTTCTTGTTTCGGGTGACAGTTAAGTGGTGCAGTACCCTGGACAGTTGCAGCGTGGTGCTGTGTTCGGCTCGGAAGCCGTATTGTTCGGGGCGGGGGGTGGTATGTGGAGTCAGATGGGCCAGCAGCATCCTTTCAAAGATTTTTGATATGCTCGACAGCAGGGTGATTGGTCGATAGCTGCTGGGTAGTAGGATATTTTTCCCCTGTTTTGGAATCATGATGACGCGCCCCCTTTTCCACTCCTGCGGGAAGTGACAGGTGCGCATGATACCATTGAAGAGGCGGGTTATTGAGGCGATGGCTTTCGGCGGTAGGTGCCTTAGTGTGGCGTTTGTTATGCCGTCATCTCCTGGCGCCTTTCTGGGCTTCGCGGTCTTTATGGCGTTTTGGGTCTGTCGCGGAGAGAAGAAGATGGAGTTTGCTTCCTTCATCTGTGGGGTGTTTAGGAATGCTCGGACAGAGGCTTCCACTTCTTCGGAGTGTTCGGGGTCTTTGTCCGGGTGTGGTCTGAACTGGTCTTCTAGGCAGTCCGCGAAGATTTCCGCCCGGTCTTCGGCGCGATAGCGAGGGTGACTGTCTGCGTGTGTGAGGGGTCTGATGGGGGCTGGAGTGTTTCTCAGCTGGCGGCAGAGTTTGTGGAGTGAGGCCCAGTCGTCGGAGGCATTAGAAATTCGTTTTTCCCAGGTGTGGGCGCAGTCCTCACTGAGTGCGGTTCTGATCCGGTCACAGAGGGCGTTTAGCTTCCTTTTGAGGGCTGGGTCGCGGGTTTGCTGCCAGTCCTTACGGAGTCTCCGTTTTTCCGCTAGCAGTTTTCGGAGGTGGGTGGGGGTTCCTTGTAGCTTGTATCTGGGCGGGGGAAGGGCAGCGGCCTTTAGGGCTTCTTGGATGGCCGCGGTAAGCTCGACGGTCAGCCTGTCAACGTCTTGGCCCTCTGTAACTGGTCTGGTTGGGGTAGAATTTTGTATTGTCTCGGCGAATAGGGTCCAGTCGACTCTGGGTCTGGGTGTTGGGGGTTTGAGGGTGATTGGTCGCGCGTCTAGGGTCAGCAGAACCGGTAAGTGGTCCGATTGCATTTCCTCTATGAGCACTTCGAGGTGTGGAAAGCTTGGGAGGTTTCGGTGTACCGCAAGGTCCAAGACGTCCGCCCTGTGGGTCTGTTGGTCCGGGTAGTGTGTCGGGGAGTCTGGGCCTGAGACTGTGCAGTCGTGGGTTTCAGCGAATCTGGCGAGAGTCCTGCCGTTCGCGTTTGAGGTGCACGAGTTCCAGGTCTGGTCCTTGCAGTTCCAGTCCCCGGCGGCAATGGTGGGGGGTGGGTTGGTGGTCGTGGGGAATATGTTCAGCAGGTCTTCCTTCTCCAGTCTCTGTGTAGGGGGGTGGTAGGTGGAGTATATGTGGATTGGCTGGTCGTTTATACAGAGCTCTACTCCTAGGACCTGCGTGGATTTCAGATTCATTTGTGGTAGTGGTTGGTGAATGAGAGATCTCTTGATAAGTACCAGGTGACCGCGGTATGCTTTCCCCGAGTCTGGTGCTCTTTCGTCATGTCGGTAGCAGTGGTATCCAGGAAACTTAGCTTTGTCAGTTGGTTTCAGCATAGTTTCCTGGATAAGGGCGGCGTCGATGTTTTGCTCCTTCAGTAGCGCTTTGAGCAGGGGTATTTTGTTGCCCTTGAGGCTGTTTTTCAGGGATTGCGCGTTCCAGAAGACGAGCCTCACTTCCCGACCTGGAAGAGTTTCCCGATCCCGCTGAGTACTAACGGGATCGGGTCTCCCCCCGTCCGGAGAGTTTGCAGGACGTCCTGCAGGATTTGTAGCGCCGTGTCCAGGAGCTCCAGCCGGGCCTGGTCGTACCCGTGCTGTGGTGGTGGTGGTGGTGGGTGTGTGGGCTTGCGAAGCCTTGTCCTGGGTCTGGTCGAGGAAGTTGGTTGCGACCGTGTTCCTTGGGGGGGTGCAGGGTGGCCCGGTGGGGGCGCTGCAGGCAGGTTGGTCCGAGGGGGCTGCGGGGGTTCGTCGTCGTCGTCGGTGGGTTCCGGGTGGGTTCTCCCTTTCTTCTTCCTCGGCTTTCTCAGCCTGCCTGATCGGGGGGTGGGGTCGTTTGCCGGGGCCATCAGGTTAGGGCCTTTGGCCTGGGCGAAGGTCGAAGCTGGGGTCGGTACCTGCTGCTGTGGCGCTTCGGTTTGGGTGGTCTGGGGCCTGCCTCCAGACTGGGACCGGTCTCGGCGCGTAGCTGCTGTGGGGACGGTGGCTGCAGTTGTTCCCGCTCTCTTGTTCCGTGCCTCCCTCTTGTAGACGGGGCACGATTTGCTGTTGGCGGGGTGGGCTCCCTCGCAGTTTGCGCAGGTTGCTGGGGACTCCTTTGGCCTCGGGCAGTCTCCTGCGAAGTGCGGGCCTCCGCATCTTACGCAGGCCAGAGGGCGGTGGCAGTTGTGGCTGCTGTGGCGGAAGGCCTGGCAGCGGTGGCACTGCGCCGGGCCTTTCTTGCCTCTCCAGCTTTCTACCACGACACCAGGCATGCAGAGAAGTTCTTGGGTGTCGTATATTGATGCGACGTCTGGGGTCCGCTTTAGTTGCGCGAAGAAAACGCAGCCCGGGCGGCCCTTTGAGGCGCGTATCGCGCGGACGGCCTCCGGCTCGTACCCTAGCCGTGCGAGTTCTTCTTTGAGGTCTTCGGCGGGGGTGTCAGCAGGTACACCTCTGATGGCCACTTTGAGGCTCAGGTCCTCCGGGAGAGAGTAGGAGAACCATTCTACTTTCTCCGAGCGTTCCAGAGCCGTGAGGTACGCCTGGATTTGGCGGTATTCGTCGCCGGATTCGGGGGAGAAGCGGACGCCCTTTCCGAAAGGGCGAGCGTTGGGTGCATGGCCGAGTCGTGCCTTCAATTCCTTGAAGTGGCTCGCCCAGTTCGGAAGCACTTCTACTACCAAAGGGGGGTATCTTTGTTTTTTAATACTGGCATTCTCGCTTACCTGCCTGTCTGGGGGAGGCGTAGGGTTTGGCGTCTGGGTCGTTGTCGTGGCGGGTGTTTGGCCGGTAGGTGTTGCGGCTGCGGGGGTGTAGTTTGCTGGGGCGGCGGCCGTGTCTCTCGCCGCGGTCGCGTATGAGACACACTTTGCGAGGGGCTTCGCTGGCATGGCCGACGTTGAAGCGGTAGCCTCTGGGTAGGTGGATGTCGAGGCGACCGCCGGCGAAGGCGGCGGCGGGGGGGGCTTCAGCGTAGCTCGCTCGCGCTGGGGGAGCGGGCTCTCGAGGTGAGGCACTTCACGGCGCCTCTTTGGGTCGTCTAGCTCTTGTTCTTCGTCGTCTTCCCTCTTTCTCCGGGAGCCGGCCTCTGGGATGACCAGCGACTTGTGAGAGGCCACATAGGCGACCTCTTCCTGGCTCGGGAGTTCGCGGTTGGGTGTCGGTGAGGCCGTCAGCTTCCGTTCGTCCTCCTCCAGGGCTGTTTTAAGTACCCCTAGGTACTTGGGGGGCAGGCACTTGGCTTGTATGAGCCTCTGTAGAATGATGAAGCTCCGGTCTAGCTCACTTTTTGGGGAAAGAGGCTTCTCCGGTGCGAGGGGGGTCCTCGGCGGGGTGGGGGGGGGGGGCATCTTCGCCGCGGTAATGGCCAGCTGGGCCGCGACTGGGCGCGCTTGTTTGTAGCCCTTTTGCTGGTTCCTCTTTTTCTTTCTCTCCAGGAACTCTTCGATAACCTTCCCTGCCATGAGGGATTGGCTGCGGGTAAGGGAGCGGTCTCGGCTCGAGCTGGACGCCCGGCTCGACTCCGAGCCTGAGGACTCGGTGGCGCTCACGTCCTTCCGCGAGGGTCGACCTTCAAGGTCGGCTCCGTCGGAGGGGTTGCTTTGCCCGGACATGGCAAAGCCACTGCACTGCACTGCACTGCACAAACACTGCAATCCAGCGCGGGGGGGGAAACGAGGGCGACGGCCTTACGCGCGACCAGGGGACGGCAGGTGTTCGCCGTACACCGTGAAACCTAATCCGTACTTTCCCAGCTGGGAAGCCCGGACTCGGCAGTTCACGGTGCTAGGCTTAGCACTCTGGCGTCCGGATGTCTGGGGAATGGCACTCTGCACACACTAGTAGCGGGCCGAGCTCGGCAGACGTTTTCAATAAAACGCTGCCGAGATCGAAAGTTTTCAGGGGGTCCGTGCGCGCGCGTATCACGAAAGGTGTCGTAGCCAGTACGTGAGAATTCGATGCGACAACCCCACTATTTATAGTCTCAACCGGTATGGCCACTCCCACCTGCGTTCTCTGAGTCAACGCTACTTGTTGTAAACAAACGCAACAAAGGTGACCGTGGATAGGACATGTTTAACTCGTTCAACAGTGTAAAATTTGAAGTGTTATGTTTAATAATTTCTAAATTTTCCAATACAGTTAATTTTAACCCTTTATTACAAGTTTGCATACATAATATCAAATGAGTGATTGTTACTTAGCGAATGCCCGGAATCAATTAAATGCTTAGCAAAATGTGATCTATCTGGGTAATTATTTCTATAAGCAGCTATGTGTTCTTTGTATCTTGTTTGAAAAGTACGACCAGTTTGACCTATATAAATACTACCACAGTCATCGCAAACCAACTTGTAAACACCCGATTTCTTGTGACACTCTAACCTGTCTTTCCCATTACAAATCTTACGTAGTGAATTGTTTGTGTTGAAAGCTACCCTTATTTCATTTTTAAACAAAATTTTTGAAACCTTATCACTAATTGGTCCAAGATAAGTCAAACTACCCAAAAATCTTTGTGGCTTCTCAGGGGGAACTGGATACAAAAGAGAACGAACGATGTTCCGTCGTTTACTCATAATTAATCCATCTACTATACTTTTATCATAACCGTTTCTAGTAGCTATATGATAAATTATATTAAGTTCCCTATCATAATTATCTTGAGAGAGCGGCACTGAAATCAATCTATGTACAAAGCTACGAAAAGCTGCTAATTTATGCTGATAAGGGTGACAAGATGTTGCCGGTATAGTAACGTCTGTGTAAGTTGGCTTCCTATAGATTTTGAAATCGTGCTTGTCGCCTATTCTTGAAACAGTTAAATCCAAAAAATTCAAAGATCTATCAATTTCTAGTTCTAATTTAAACTTAATTTTACTATAAATAGTGGGGTTGTCGCATCGAATTCTCACTTTGGCTCCAGCGCTCGACGGAGCAACACGTCTGCCGGAGAACAAGTCGATGGTCCTGAGGATGTCCCGTGGAGGGATGAAACACGTGTCGATATTTTTCTTTTGAGGTTAACTGTGGTAACTGTGTGACCTCATCAGTTAAAAGGTTAAGCGGAATGGTACTAGAGATTTTTCGTCTGTTTTTTATCTTGTAATGGATTTCCGCAAAGTGACGCCTGAATCTATCAATTTTCTAAAAATGAATCATTACCTACACCATAAAAACAACTGCTCAAGAAACATAGGGTAAAACTAAAAAAAACTATTTATGTTTCTAGTGTCGCACACAACAGATGATCTGATCTTCCAGTGGGACCCTGAAGTGCCCCTGGTGGTGGACGAGAATATAGAACTGCCCCAACTTGAGCTGGTGCAGAATACCACGGCAGACTGCACCCAGGTTTATTCCACAGGTAATTTTTACCTGTAAGATCATTTTAGATAGTGTTACATTGTCTCTATACAGTCCCGAAGGGGGGTATTTTACAGGTCTTGGTAAACAATTTTTTGACGACGAAACGACGACTTTTGAAATTTTGAAGTTTTTCATTTTGTAAGGACACACAAAACCAGCCTTGATGACAGCTGTTATTGTTTGACCTGAGTGAACTCTAGACTTTTATGCGCGCCACCTAGCGGCTGATTCTGTAGTGTGAAATCACATTTTGGAGGAAAGATATGATGCATTTCATTAATGAAAAACTTTGTTTCAAAAGTCGTAAAACAAATATTGTTCGCCAAGACCTATCAAATACCCCCTTCGGGATTGTATAGACATTGTAGAACCGTGTAGTTCTAGCTGCGGATCCCAGCCGACGCGGGGCGGCGCCGCGTGAAGTTAGCCGTTTCGTTTGTGATGCGCAAAGACAATTTAGTCAAAGAGTAAAATATATTTTAGTTCAAAAAAGCTTCTTATCGCATCGAAACGGCCAAAAAACAAACACAAATATTTGAGTAACAGTAGGCAGTAAGTTATTTTTGTTTTTATAGTGTTAACCATCACACTAAGGGAATACTAAAGATTATAATAAGTACCTACCTATCCCAAAACTATTTCGCCTCAAGCGGGATTTAAACACGCAACCACCGGGTTCAAATCCCGCTTGAGGCGAAATAATTTTTGGGATATTATAATAAATAAATAAATAAATAATGCTGGACAATCCACACAGCATCATCTAGCCCCAAGGTAAGCTGCTGTTAAACAGAGCTGTATTATGGGCACTAGATGACTGATATATAGGTACTTAATACAATACAATACATAGATAGATATTTTTTTTATTATATATAGAAAATACCCAGAGCACCCGGAACAAATATTTGTAGATCGTAAAACATTTATCCCAAGGCGGGAATGGAACCCACAACCTCTGCGTCGCAGGCAGACCTGCGCCCGCTGCGCCACATCGTCGTCATAATCTTTAATAGGCAGTAACTTTACTATATTATTTGTATTGTAATTTTTATTTTTATGTTAATTGTGTGGCGTTAAATAAATATTTTTCTATTTCTATATTTTTTTTACTCATCTATTTCACAATTTTATATTTTGTATACAGCTTACCTAAATAGTAGATGTAGGTTACCTACGTAATACCACAGAATAGATTAATAAGTACGTAATACTTTAATAAAGTAGGTAGGTAAGTTACTTACCTAAACCTATACACTACTTTAGTTTTGGTATGTTTTTCCACCGGAGGCATAAACCGCTATGTTAAATATATATTTTTGGCCCTCACGATGCAGGCTCAGCCTAGTGTAAGGACCATATGATAATGCATTGTGTATGTCTCTGTCAATAAAGTGTTTTTTTTTTTTTCAATTTTCAACCTTTTTGTGAATAAAGTTTTCTAATTTATTAAACTAGTTTATTACCTACTATAATTATGTAGGTAGGTATACTTCTTTTAGGTTAGTCATTCATTAGATAAGACTAATTTTATTGCGAAGGTGAAATGATTCCTCAGATAATCCGCATCTTGGACACTAATCCTGTCTGACCCAGATATTTTACGATAGCTATAGCTAATTAGCTACGATGGTTTAACGAATTCGTGTGTTAACAAAAAACAATTGACCTGGTTTTAAAAATACATAACTTAAGAATTAGAATAGCTAATAGAAATTATTTATTTTTCAACACACTTGCTTATAAAGTGGCTCTATGGTCACCGCAATTAGACACAGAATGACACCCTTAATCAAACTATGACTTTTTCATTGCTATAGCTCACTAGTGAGTTATAGACTATAGCGCCACACAATAAACATAAAAATAACAATACCAATACAACTAAATTAAGAAATCCTACATTTTTACACAACACCGCACCCCAACTAGCTAAAAACCCTTAGAATAACAACCATATATATATATACCCTAGGCCCTTATTTCTGTGGCAAGAGTTCAAAGTTCAGAGTGCAAAGTTACTAATTTTTTTTCGTTCAAGCTGGACTTGAACCCACAACCCGCTTGTTACGCGGGTGCTCTACCAATTGAACCATTGAGACATGTCAGGCACGCTTGCTCGAAATAAGAGAGGGTATCTTTATCTTTCACATTATTTTTCAGGAAACTTCACATGTTTGGAGGTGATCTTCAAGTTGAAGCGGCGGCTAGGCTACCATCTCTTCAACACCTATATACCGACATGTCTGATCGTCATTATGTCGGTAAGTAAGAGTCTTGGCAGTACTATTGTAGAGTTCTCTGTGATAGAGCTCGTCCGGGGAAGGACTACCGCCATACCTATTTCTGCCGCCAAGCAGTAATGCTCGCATTGCTGTGTTCCGGTGTGAAGGGTATGGTTTCCGGTGAAATTACTGGCACATGAGGCTTTCGATCTTAGCCTCAAGGTGGCAACCCGCGAGTGATACCTCTGGTATTGCAAGCGTCCATAGGCTGTGGTAACCGCTTACCATCTTGTGGGCCGTACGCTTGGTTGCCACTTCAGTTGTATAAAAAAAAAAAACTATTTTCAGAAAGACTCCATCGTTTCAGTGTAATAGTGATAGCGCATAATAGGCCATGACAGACGTTCGGGCGGCCTATAAACTCTGTCACCAGAGTTGGCCACTGACTCATGGGAACTTACGAGTACCTTAGCGCATAATATACAAGGTATAGGTTCCACACACAAAAAAATGTATATAGGTAAAAGTACTTGTCCTACCTTTTTTTTACTCGAGTAAACCGATAAAGTTTGTCCGTTCAGCCTATTTCTTAAATATTATGCTCTAATAAGTGCAAACTGCATTCTGTTTTATGGTTGACGGTTACACTAAAAGATATTACTAGACTACTACTACTACACTTATTACCAATGTCTCGGGGGTGAGCATAGGGCCTAAGGCAACAGCAACAGGCAGGACAGGTGTGCATGCACCCTTGCAAAATTGCTAACATGTCATGAAACTTGCTTGCCTTAACCATATTAAACATCCTAATCACGTAATCAAACACCTAATCCCTAACAACCTAATTCCATGCGATTAGCTGTGTCAACTAGCATTACTCTCAACTATGCAAGGCCTATCATCATCATCATCCTAACCGCGTGTGGCCCTTGGCCTGGTCAAATACCTAGCATATTTCTCCATCCGTTTCTTTAAGCCAGCAGCTATGAAACCAATTCCGACGTTTCTGATCGAAATTTCGTGCAATAACATTTAACACATTATTGACGCAATCGGCACAAATGACGTAACAGTAACATTCTTAGGCGGACCCTACACCTTTTTTTTTTTTTTTTGTTAACGGGGAGGAATCTGCATCCAGACATCCCGTCGCATAAGTGTAAGACGGGGGTGTGTGAGGTTGTCGGACTCGACGACTCACTAAATCATCCCCGGTGGCCAGCCTCGATGCATGCCAAGGGGCTCCACGGTCCCCTAGGGCTATCAGTGGTGCCTCTCTCGCATCGCGCTCAGAGCACTTCCCGGGGCTAAAAAATAGTCAGCCCCAGCACCTCGCAGTGCTGCGGCAACACAGGGCCACCCCTGTGCTACCGCCCTTCCCGGGTTCGCTGAAAACGGACGACCAGAGCCTTTACCCTAGACCGCCCACGAACCCGAAAGTTCCCCTGCTCGGCAGGGGATACCGCTTGGCCCCTTATGGGGCAGGCAGTGCGGGGCGGCCGTTGCCGTCACCCCTCCGCCGCCTTCTCCGAGCGGGATCGGCTCTCTCCCGATCTCGCTCAGCGGCCTCTTTCCGAACCATTACGGTCTCACAGAAAGAGGCCACGGCCCTCCACGCCGTTTCATCTGCCAACATGGCCTCAACCACGCTTGGCAGAGAAAGATCCTGCCCGATCCTGGTGACCAAGATCCCGCGCTCCAGGCACCACGCTGAGCACTGCTCCAGCGTGTGCTGCGCGGAATCTCGGTCCCACCCACAATGGTGACATTGTGGTGTCGACTCGCGACCGATCCTACTCAGGTACTCACCGAAGCATCCATGTCTGGTGAGTACCTGAGTAAGTCGATAGGTGACGTTGCCGTGCTCCCTTCCCAGCCAGGCTTCGAGGTTGGGTGCAATTGCGCCGACGATGCGCTGGCGCGAACTCCGCGGCTCCTCGAGCCGTTCGCGCCACCTAACAAACGCACGCCGGCGCTCTTGCACTCGCACTTCACAAGGCGCGACTCCGCTCCCGTCATCATGTCGGAGACGAACGTACACACGCGCGTCAGTCTCCGCCAAGATGTCGAGGGGCGGGAACCGCGCCAGGATTGTTGCCGCCTCTAGGGATATCGTACGATACCCCCGTGCGATCCTGATGGCCATAGGACGCTGCAAGCTGCTATACAGCAACCTGTAGCGCCTAACACCCGCTAGTCTGTGGGACCAGACGGGTGCTCCGTAGAGAGCCATCGATCGCACCACCCCCGCGTACAGGCGGCGAACTCCTTCCCGTGGTCCCCCGAGATTTGGCAGCAGTCTGTGCAGAGCACCCACTACCTTCTGAATCCGGGGGACGGAGCGTTTGAAGTGCTCCCCGAAGTCCCAACGGCTGTCCAAGGTGAAGGCGGACCCTACACCTACAATAAGTTTGCACAATTTTATTTTTGCGCAATATGATTGAATCGCCCTTCTCCCTCAAACGATCAATTATTATTTTGAAGCAATCATTGACGACTCCTAAGCGTCAATATTTTCGCGTGAGCAGGAGCAAACGGAACTTCCGTGAACAAGATGTCAGACCAAGATCTGGCTGCAGCTATAGTGTTGCTACTTTATGCCTAAAAATTAAAATAAAATACGTCGCTGGTCGAAAAACTGGTAGGTACATGAAAAAAGCAAAAATATACCCACGAGCATGGTCCGATCCCCGTCAAGGCGACGCACAGACTAAAAAATATTGCACAATACAGACCCTACACGGTGCAATGATAAATATGGTGCAATAAAAAATAAACTCGCACAAACTTTTGTTCAATCATTGCGCAAACTTCAATACTTCTACAATACTAACCCTAGACGATCAATTGTATTGCGCAACTCGTGATATTGCGCAATGTTATTGTAGGTGTAGGGCCCGCCTTAGGTGCATGAAAAACGAAGCACCTATAGATTCGTTTTTCGTTCCCGCTTAGTCGGGTCCGAATTTATGGATAAACATTTTCATGTTATCAGCAGCTCTTCTGGGCTTTCTCTCGTCAGCCTTTCACACCACCTAATTCAGGGGAAAAGTATTGGCTCAGCTAAAAATGAATAGTGATGTTCCAGTGGGTGTCATTCTGGATCAAGCCGGACGCGGCACCAGCGCGCGTGACCCTCGGCGTGACGTCCCTACTCACGCTGTCCACGCAACACGCGAAGTCACAAGCCCAACTTCCACCTGTCTCCTACCTGAAGGCAGTTGACGCATTCATGTCTGTATGTACTGTGTGAGTAACCTTACTATTGTAAATTAAAGTAAGTAAAGTAAAGTAAAAAATTTAATTTTTCAATCATATCACAAGGATCATTTTGAATCGTCTTAAAGCTAGGTGAATTTACGCCAGTTCCTCGCGCCCCAGCCTAGAAGAATCTGGCAACAAACTCGGCTGGGTTCCTAGATTTTTTCTGATGATCCCTCTTCATCATAATTCGTTTTACAATAAAATACAATACAATAAGAGGTGAGATTTTGTGATATTGAGTCAGTGGACCACTGGGGCCTTACTAGATAAGTAATTGGAATATGGCATTTCGTACTCATAATCGCGGTAGATGGCACAAACTACAGGAGACAATACCCAGCTGTGGGTTGTGTCAGGCTGTGGATGATAATGATGATGAGTGCAAAACTAGTATTAAATTAAACCTTGTCACAGACCTTTCTACAAAAAACTGACAGCAGTATAGTTCTCACAACGGATCTCGGCCGTCGTGAAATTAGCCGTTTCGATGCGCAATGGAGCTTTTTCAAACTAAATTGTCTTTGCGCATCACAAACGGCTAACTTCACGGAAGCCTAGATCCGCTGTGCGAACTATATATTAGAATTATATTGGATCGGAATTGTCATTGGATTCAAGAGTGGCCCAGGTGACAGAGTTATTTTAGATCGCCTGAAAGCCAAATAATTTTGAAAATGCCCAGGACCGACAGCATAAAAACCTGGTGGTAGGACTCTTTTTGTTACCCACTGCACCACATATTCTGCCTCCAAGCGGTAGTGTGCAAGCTGCACTGTGCTTAAGTTTGAAAGTTTGAAAGGCTACAGTGCAAGTGAAATTACTGGGCGAACTAGGTAATCTCGGGGTGACTAGCGCAGTGCAGTGCCACGCAGAACGCAAAAAGAATATTGGTAGCCTAAGCAAATAAAATATGACAAATGGGCACATATATTAACATCATGGCAGCTTGATGGAAGGCGCCGCCGTCGTGGTCGGCCAAGAAGACGTTGGCGGGACGATCTCAACTCCTTCGAAAGAGGATGGTGGGACATTGCGAAGGAGAGAGATGATTGGAGAGATTTGGGGGAGACCTTTGCACAGCAGTGGGACGAAACAGGTTAACAAAAAGAAAAAGCAAATAAAAATATAGCAGGTAGTAACAAAATTATATTTACTTTAAAAGGTTTTTTACAGGTTCGTGTTTATGGCTCTGATGGAGTACTGCCTCGTCAACATAGTACTCGGAGACGGCAGAAAGCAAAAGGTTTTTATCATTCATCAGTCATTTGACGACCAATGTGGCGCAGCGGGCGCAGGTCTGCCTGCGACGCAGAGGTTGCGGGTTCGATTCCCGCCTTGGGACAAATGTTTGTAGGATCTGCAAATATTTGTTCTGGGTGTTCTGGGTGTTTTCTATGTATAATAAAAAATATCTATTAATGTATTGTATTGTATTAAATATATAACAGTCATCTAGTACCCATAATACAGCTCTGTTCAACAGCAGCTTACCTTAGGCTAGATGATGCTGTGTGGGATGTCCAGCATTATTCCCTCTTACTGTTGGGAAGTGTCCCAACAGTGAGAGGGAGGCCAGTGGGCCTACGCCATAAAATCCACCTTGCAGATCACAGATTTGTTGTGTTGCAGATGCAGTGGGTCTGGTATCCACTGGTTTAGAAGCACAATCTTTAAAATTTTTAGATCTTGGACATGCCGGTTTTCTTACAATTACAAACTTTAGCTTATCCCGTTTACCATTATTAGTGTCACAAAGGCTTCAAAATATCTGTTCTAAGTTCGTGGATTCGAAATCAGTCGTGCTTGTGTGTACGGTTTACGGTCTAAGAATATTTATTTCTCAAAAGATTTACATGAATCACTTACTGAGAAACCTTATTGTTCTATACTAATAGTATTTGCCTAATAGTTATACTGTGAGTGTAAAAATTAGAATTTTAACAAAAGCAATATAAAAATCGAAAAAGTTAATAGTATGAACCAAAGAATAAACACGAAATTTACCTTTTTATTTCCCCGACGTTTCGGTTGTGTTGCAACAACCGTGGTCGCGGGCAGACTGGAGTATGCTTATGGAGCTACCGCATAATAAATATTATAAAAAACTATGAGTTCTGATCGCGAAAGTTTAAAAAAGACTATAATAAACACGAAGTCAGAATGTGGGTAGTGGTGTATCAATGTGTTTTGCTATTTGTACAATTTCAGTGCTCCCAAACTGAAATAAGTAAGTTCGTGTGAGTCAGTGGCCAACTCTGGTGACAGAGTTTCTAGGCCACCCGAAAGCCTCTGTCATGGCCTGACAATTTTTAAAAGACGGGACTGACTGCTTAACCCTCCGAAGCACGAGAGAGCTCAGTTGAAATTGCCACTGGCGGTCACCCAAATACCGACAACGCAGTGCTTAACTTCGTTGATCTGTGAACAACTTAGCCAGCTACGTCACGAGCGCTACCGTTAAACTGATAATACTGACCTGCCTCATATATTCCAGAACCCAGAAGAAACTGCCCGGGATAAGATCAGAGCGCTGAACATCGACCGATTCTCCCGCGTGTTTTTCCCTCTCCTCTTCTCCGTCCTCAACGCCACCTACTGGTTCCAGTTCGCGCAGTACATCTGACTGTACCACCTCATCATCACAGCCATTAGATCAATGTTATACTTGTCTTAGGGTGGATTCGACCAACTTTTGGAATAACTATTCCGCAAAACAAGAAATCTCAAATACAAGGCAACTGTCAGTTTACTCGCGATTATTTACGATTTACTCGGAGAATAGCGCCCATTCGAGTTTGGTCGAATCCAACCTTATTAGCAGGTAGTCTGTAAGTGTGGACTTTGAAAAAGCCGGGGCTGATCAGTTCCGGTTGGGACCTCCGAAGCAGCCGTGCTTTTTATCGTGGATTCTTTGATCTGAAAACCAGAGTCACGTGCGGTTTATTACTGACAATGAGACATTTTGCCCCCCACGCAACATTTGTTTCCTATCTATCTAATAAAGTTAGAAATATCTCAATATAAAATGTTTCGCCTCAAGCCGGATTTGGGCCCACAACCTTCCGCTTGCTAAGCAGGTGGTTGGCTGGTTATAGGCGAAAGATTTTTTACTTATTTAAACTTTAGTAGGTATAGTTCGCACAGCGAATCTAGGCTTCCGGGAAGTTAGCCGTTTGTGATGCGCAAAGACAATTTAGTAAGAAAAAGCTCCATTGCGCATCGAAACGGCTAATTTCACGACGGCCGAGATCCGCCGTGAGAACTATACCTACTTACTTACTTACTTATTCCGTTTTAGTGTGGTGGTGTACGAACACTATAAAAAAGCAATAACTAAATTAGCATGACTGTGTTGTGAAACAAATAAATTTATTTCTTCCCGGCTTTTTCAAAATTGTTAGACGGCCTATTTACTCCATCACTAAAGTTGATCACAATGACCACTGACTCATATGAACTTTGCTAAAATTGTATTAGCTTAATAGCAATTGATAGCATAGCAATTACAATAAGTTGAGATGAAATTAAATCTAAATTTGTTACACTTTTGATTTTCTTTTATATAGGTAGATTTTGACACCTGCACATTCTAACCGTTGAAAATTTTGTTACCTACGTTGACTAAGTTAGGTAGGTACCCAGTCCCTGAATTTTCTAGCTTGAGATTTGGAGACCTCTAGGTACCTGGCTTAGAAGCGAAGGTTTAGAAACACGCGGGATTTTGGGTTCAATTTTCGGTGCGGGATAAATGTTTGCATGACCTGTAGCTGTTGTACGTAGTACCTACTTAGTTCCATGCTGTATAGCGTAAAGTTCCTAAAGTCAGAGTTTTATTCTAAGCTCTAGTGTGGCTCTAAATAAAGGCACGGATGTATGGGGAGACCAGACCACCGCCTTGTATTTAGCAAATCAAGACTACCTCTACTCAATGTACCTATTATCTAAAGGTTAGCTAGTGTTATAGTTTTATTTCCAGATATAAATATAGTGGAGTTACATAGAACAAGTTCAAGGTAACCGCCATAATCTTTCATAATCATTCGAATAAAACACACATTGAAGTGTCACTTGTCAATATTTAATTTTGTCACAAATGACAAATGTCAGTCGGTCACTGGATGACGTGCTGTGTGAACGTGTGTCGATATCGCCGGCGGCGCGCGACCAATTTGCATGAAATCGCGTTTATTCAATTACAAAATTATCGTATAACTCGTGAGGTTCCTACACGACAACCGGGGCGATGTCTGAACGGTTAACACTGCTAGACCTTTGCCCCTCAGGATTGTATTGAATTCTGAGTGCGCGCGGTCCGCTGTACTTTTGTTTTGATAAAATCAGTTTTGTTTATGATAAAAGAACAATCAACAATGAAGGAGATCACGGGCAAGGAGGAGACATCAGACGATGAGTCAGGACTTGGGTACCAGAATACGTTGGTAAGTTTTAGCATGCACTTTCTCTACTTATTAAATAAAAATTTCTACATGAAACTTGCGTTCCTAATTTGGTAGGCTAGTGATTTTCGTCTTTACGTATTAGAATTACCGCGTATTACTGCAATAAAAACATGATTATTTAAACGCATTTGATCAATGTTTTGCTTAATTCATCTTTTCTTTGAGTTGACATTGCAGTAGTGAAAATAGTTTCCTTCCTTCACACCATCTCTTTCTAACCCATTGATTGGAAACATGCTGTATCTGTTCAATTTCTGGGTAAGTAAATGTAATAGCGTACCAATTCTATTCCTGTGACATGATTTCTTTACATAACTACCTACTAACTAAAGCCCAGGGTTTCGCTCGTGTGGTGCTACTTAAATAAAAATTTGCTTTTAAGTAGGTTAAGTACCTACTATTCCAAATCCAGAACAATAACCGTTACAAGTTTCATACAAATTGGTTCAGCCGGTACAGCATGACTGAATCATTATCATACAAATATCCAAACTTCTGATTTATATCATTACTAGCTGTTGCCCGCGACTTTGTTCGCGTGAAACTTGGGAAAGTATTATGTCCTATTCATTATCTATCTATATTTTAAATTTCAGCCAAATCGGTTCAGTGGTTGTCGAGTTATAGAGTACATCCAAACATCCAAACTTTTTCATTTATAATATTAATGTGATGAAGGAACTCTAATGTAATTTATCATTTATCATACCATTTAAATCCTTATTCCAATGGGTTAAAACTGGTATTTGATACACAACACACATCAAATTAAAAATACATTATTCAAATTATTATCTGTCTTTTAAAAGGAAATACAAAGAAATGAGCACTCACTTATTTTAACCAATAATTACCTTGACTGATGGTAAGAAAACAGTACAGCTGGTATAATTATTATAATTATTAAGTATTCACTTTTCAGATCATTGAAATACAATATTGGCATACACACAATTTTATACCTACCTACTTCAAAGTTTCATGTATTTATTTATTCAACTTGATTGATCTTAACTTGATGAATTTAATGATTAATTTAATGAATGTAATGAATTTAATGAAAATGTCTCAAACCTATCACTACAACACTTGTATACTAATACGAAAAATATTAAACAATGACTTACACTCACAAATAATTTTTACAAAAAATAAAGACATTCACAAGCGAAACTTAAGAAGCGCCAACAACATCCACCTACAAAAAGCTAGAACTAACTACGGTAAGAAAAATATTATGTTCGAGGGAGCACAATTGTATAACGCTTTACCTAAAGTTATTAAAGAATTAAAAACATTGACTCAATTTAAATTATCACTAAAACGTCACATTTTGGAAGACTGTACAGAATGATGTTAATTTTAATTTTAATTAATCTAAGAACTAGAAAAATATCACCTAGTGTGAACGAACAAACTCTGTGTCGTCCGTCCATTCTTTATTCAGTGCGCATCCACAAAGACTTTTTAAAAAACTACCCACTTCTTGTTTTGTTTTGCCCGTTACGAACATTATTTTGTTTACGATATTAGAATAAGTACCTATTTTTCTTGTAAGTGATTTGTAATCTTAAGAGATAAATAAATAAAGATCTTAAACCTAATTTATAGAATAAAAATATTGTACTTACATAATTATCAACATTTTAGTTTGCTCAGATTGAGCTGAGTTAAATGTCCATGTTTATAATTATGTCTGTTCTAACTCAGTAGGTTCTTTTTTTATATACTTACCACTAAAGTGGCAACCAAGCGTACGGCCTACTTGATAATAAGTGGTTACCATAGCCTATGTACTTAGAACCCGTAAGAAAAGTACCCTTAGAACACCAGAGATTTCACTTGCATGTTACCAGATGTAGATCTAAAAGTCTCATGTGCCTGTAATTTCCTCAGAAACCATACCCTTTGAACCGGAACACAACAATGCTCACGTTACTGCTTGGTGGCAGAAATAGGTATGGTGCTAGTCTTTCCCCAGACGAGCTCTATCACAAAGAACTCTACTACTCTTACTTTAATTATTTATTTAATTTAAAAGACACCAAATAATTAACATAAATCAATAATAATTACAAGGAAAACCTAACTAAAAACGTAAATCTAAATGATCAACCGAATTATTTATAACTTGGGTATTTTGTTATAAAAATTCCAGTTGAAACCATGATTTATATATTTTTTTTATTTTAGAAAAATAATTATGTGCGCAATGCAACTATCAAGGTGAAGGAACATAGTGAAGAAACCAGCATTTTTTACTTATACAACTGAAGTGGCAACCAAGCGTACGGTCCACATAAAGGTAAGCAGTTACCGCAGCCTTATGGACATTTGCAATACCAGAGGTATCACTCGCGGGTTGCCACCTTGAGGCTAAGATCGAAAGCTTCATGTGCCAGTAATTTCATTTCATTTAATTCACCAGCATGTCTAAGAATTCAAGATTTGAAATAAATTGTGCCATCCAACAATCCACATTGTCTGCGTACAGAACAGATATTAGTACTACGTACAGAATGGCCACTCCCTACATCCCACCGGTTTTACTTACCCCACCCCGATAGCGAGATTGCCGGCACCACACGACACCTTTCGCCGGCACTGAAGCTAAAGGCACGCGTTTATTTTGATTATGTGTAGGTCCAAGCGCGCTAATGCCAGAGCGAGCGAAAGTGTGCTATCTTGCTATAATTGGGTGGGGACAACCATGACACTCACACATACAACAGCACCGTTTACGTACACAAACCATACGCGACGTGGTGATAGCGACGTGTTTGCTTCATACATTTTATTGACAGTGTCCGGGGTGTGTCTGCGTGGTGGACTAATGTGACCCAATCATTCTCCCTCGAGTGTAGGCCAGTGTCCCAGCTGTGGGAATATTAGAAGGCTGTCATGATGAATCCACATGAATGCTAGGTATATCATATCACAGCTTGGTTACAACGAACCATAAAATGGGTACCTCTAATCAAATTAAACATAACATTTATGAGTACCTATCTTAGTTTATCAGAATAAAGAGGTGTTATCTACCGTGGTAGGTAGGTACCTTACCTATACCTATTTCCTAGGTTTGCTGTTTTTTAGGACTTAAATCGAGCTTGTTAAAGTGTAATTTACACTAATATTATAAAGCGCAAAGACATTAGGAATAATCGAAGATAAAGAGGAATAGATTTGTATAATTGTTTATTACTTCTTCTTCTTTTAATTTGTGGCGTCTGTGGCCGGGTTTGCCACAATTTTGCAAATGTCAATGTCGACAGGGTTGAAACACGAATAAACTCAAAAGTACAGAAATAGACATTTGACAGTTTTGACGATATATATATCACATGTGACCATTTATCTATGGCACGAAAATCGCCCTCCGGTCCCATTGAAAAAATGTTTCACCATTAGAATAACAGTTTTAACGAGTTTTTGAATTCAATTGCTGAACCCTAAATTGAGTGTTTTTGCTGAAAAGTCTAAGTATGCAATATAATACAAAACGCTTTTTGCACAACACACAGAAAATAAAATAAAAACATAGAAACAGTGAGTGTAACCTAATAGCGGAAACACAATGTTCTTATCAATAGCGGTTTCTTTCAGACAACCTTAGGATGGACACGAATAACAAGTAGGAAAGGGACGTAGCGTAGCGTAAAACAATCTGTGGGCAATTTGCATAATTACTGTCTGACTGAATACGTTTATTTAAGTATTTTATTTTTATTAGGTACTGTATTTACTGGGCTGACAGCCGTGCTTCTTTCCTCTAAGTAGGCCCCAACGGAAGACCAGCGCTGGGTAGCTATGCGACCCAGCAAATGCTGAGTTGGAGCCTTTTTGTGGCGACCGCATTTTTGTGTAGGTACAACTAAAGCACACGACCTATTCTAACTTACCTACTTAGTTTTTAATTTTTTTTTAATTGTTATACTTATTAGAATTGTATGTACCTACTCTGTATATTGTATCTACTTCTATGCTCGTCACAAATAAAACTATTTTCTTTCCTTCTTTCTTTCAAATCTCAGGTGTAAATGAAAACGAAAAGGGTAGTATCAGTTCTTTGTGATAGAGCTCGTCCGGGGAAGGGCTCTATAGGTATCGTGATACCTATTTCTGCCGCCAAGCAGTAATGTGAGCATTGCTGTGTTCCGATCCGAAGGGTATGGTTTCCGGTGAAATTGCAGGCACTCAGGCATATGAGACTTTCAATCTTCGCCTCAGGGTGGCAACCCGCGAGTGAACCACTGGTATTGCAAGCGTCCATAAGCTGCGGTGATAATAAAATGAAAATAAGCTGGGCCTTAAGCTTGGTTGCCACTATAACTGTATAAAAAAAAATCATTGGTTACGAAAATAAAACAGATTTTTGACATTGCACTTGAAAACTTATTGTTATCAAAGTGTTAATCTTGTCTGTGATAAGCTGTCATATTACATCAATCATTTTCAAAGATAAGTTAAAGTATAAAAATCGGTTTGTATGAGCTACTGTTCTACCTGGCTTCTGCAATCAGAGAGATAAGAACACTGCAGATGAAGTGGTCTTGCTAACCCCTCTTCCATCAATTCCAAGGTTTCAGAGCGAAGTGTGTAGTCTTCTTCTTCTTCTTTTACTTATGGCGTCTGTGGCTGAGTTTGCCACAATTTTGCCAATGTCAAGTCGACAAGATTTAAAACTACAACGATGAAGGTTTGTTATTCAGGATGTAATAACAAATCACCTTGTTACAAAATTATGGTCTCCCTCTTTTATACCGACCATCTTAAGTCTCAGATCCTCCATTGTCTTACTGTTTCAACCCTGTCGACATTGACATTGGCAAAATTGTGGCAAATCCGGCCACAGACGCCACAAATTAAAACAAGAAGAAGAAGAAGATGAAGGTTTGAGTATAAAAATGGTCGGTCTAACAGAGGGAGACTCACTTCACTTCACTTTGTTTATGGCGTCTGTGGCTTAGTTGTCACAAATCTGCCAGTGTCTCAGTCATGATAGTTTCATAAAAACGAAATAGAGAGTGGAACAAAAAAACAAATATGGCGGGGTGATATTAGGAGGGTCGGTCAAAATCAAAGTCACAGGTAGTACCCGCGTTGACACTTGACAGTCAGCGGTGCGGATGATACCTGCACCCTAAGGCTGTGTTACCACCAGAGACGTGCGAGGATGTGTTTGTTAGGAACCAATATAATCGCTTAATTTACCTAGCCTCGCTCTGACAGCTTTAATAAAGTAACAAAAATTTTTATGTTTTTTAACATTTTATCTGAAAAATCTCGAGTAAATAGAAAGAAATAAAATAATTTTATTTGTCGATATCATAAATGATCATCATAAATCGTTACGTTTTTCTGGTCACTTGTTAATTATCCTTGTTGAAAATCGTAAGGGAAGCGCGTGGCGCATGTCAATGAACCGCGCGTCAATGAACCGCGCTTCAATGACCTGCGCGTGTCAATGACCCCCATAACCGCTACGGTGCGCGTGTGCGAATATTTAATTATTACGCGATTTCCAACAATGATAAATAACAATTGACCATAAAAACGTAATCGACTTAAGGTACTCGAGATTTTTCAGACAAAATGTTGTAACAAAAAAAAATCACTAGTATTTTTTTTGTGTGTGGTACATATTCCTTGAATATTGCGCACTAATCAAAGACCCTGTATAAGCCCCCATGTTTTCCTATCCTGTAGGATACTATCAGAACCTCACAGGCACTGCAGCCAAGACGGATTCTTGCTGAAGAGTTCCACCAGGTGAACAGTGACGTATTCATCAAACACCAGAAGTAAACAGTGACAGTTAGCACATGACTTGTTATCGTACAGGGAATTTGGCGATAGCTGATTTGATAATACGAGATTATCCCGTCGACCGATATCGAATTATCAATACGACGCTTTTAAATTTTCCGTGATTTACGGTAGCCGTAAGTACCTTACCGTACATACCTCGTCATGACAGCCTTCTACTGTTCCCACTGCTGGGACCCTGGCCTAATCTCGAGCGATAGTGTTTATTGGGTCCATTTCATTCCATTTGATTTTAATTTTTTTATTTTATTATGACTTGGTAATCGTAAGATTTTGTAATTTAGCCCCAGGTACTATGTAAGTAAGTTTTTTTTTGTATTTTTTTTATACAACTGAAGTGGCAACCAAGCGTACGGCCCACAGGATGGTAAGCGGTTACCGCAGCCTATTGACGCTTGCAATACCAGAGGTATCACTCGCGGGTTGCCACCTTGAAACATAGATCGAAAGTCTCATGTGCCAGTAATTGCACCGGAAACCATACCCTTCACACCGGAACACAGCAATGCAAGCATTACTGCTTTGCGGCAGAAATAGATATGGTGGTAGTACTTCCCCGGACGTGTCCTATCACGAAGAGCTCTGCTACTCTTAAAACTTTTTTGATTTGACTTATCTAAGAGCATGTACCATGTCAAGAGATAAATAAATGATTTAATTTAATTTGATTTGATTCCACCACGCGGACCCAATTCATATTGGTGAATGGCACATGTCTTCCGAATTTTTAGTTCTCGGACATGTCGATTTCGTCACCATGTTTTCCTACACCGTTAAAATTATAAAGAAGAATATTGCTCGGCCGGTTTCGAACCCACGACCACGGGGTCACTACCACTAGACCCCCAGACCACAGACAACCGAACTCCTTTCAAAGTAGGTTAAATATTAGTCACAGCAAAGATAGAGTAGGCAATTTGTTTATCAAATAGTAGCTAACCTCTGAATAAGGAAGTGTTCATGAATCTAGGCCGGTTTCGTAACCCACTTCGTCAGATCTTGCACTTGCATTTTGTTAACTGAATGGATAGCTTAGAGATAGCTTGAAACACCATTTAACAGTGATTTAACAAAACTATAAAGTCCACTCGTAGCTAGGGATAGAGCTTATTTTGGTATAACTTCCACCACAGTGTTAAGCTTACAATTTCTAATGGCCAAAACTAGAATCAATTTGAAAATCTTGACAAAACTAAAAGTTACAACTTATTTTTGATTATGTTCTACATTTCAAGGTATTTATTTACGATGTTTTGAATGCAAATTGTGATTTTTTTTTATGATACCAGTTTATTTTTTTTAGAATAAAATAAATCACTTTTTATGCAAAAAAAAAATTCGAGTCGTCATTCGCGGGTCTAATCAAGATTGTTGGTGTCACACCCATATCAGGGCCGTAAAGCCGTAATAGATTTTATACATTTGTGCAAACCGACGTAATCTTTATTTAAATGAGGATGTTATTATTATTTTTTAAATAATTAATCGATCCTAAGGTCGTGGGTTCGAATCCGGTCGTGCTCCAATAGATTTATCGCTACGAAAAATGTATCTGCGCAATGCTATGCTCTCATACAGTGAAGGAAAACATCGTGAGGAAACCGGCATGTCCAAGAACTGAAAATTCGAAAGACATGTGCCATCCACCAATCCGCATTGGGTCCGCGTGGTGGATCAAGACCCAATCACTCTTGCTTGAGAGTAGGCCAGTGTCCCAGCAGTTGGAACATTAGAAGGCTGTCATGATGATGAAATAATTAATGCCTAAAGTTGACATCCCAGGTTTTTACATTAAATTACATGGTAGCTTGCGTGCGTAAGTCCAGTCTTAGTCTTAGTTTTAGAGTAGTAGAGTTCTTTGTGATAGAGCTCGTCCGGGGAAGGACTACCACCATACCTATTTCTGCCGCCAAGCAGTAATGCTCACATTGCTGTGTTCCGGTTTGATGGGTATGGTTTCCGGTGAAATAACAGGCACGTGAGACATTCCATCTAACGTCTCAGGGCGGTAACACGCAAGTGATATCTGTTGTTTGCGTACATAGGCTACGGTAACCGCTGACCATCAAGTGGGCCGTACGCTTGGTTGCCACTTTAGTGGTATAAAAAAAAAAGGCCTGATTTATCGTATACTGCGCGCTGTTTTTAAAATACAGACGATCGACTCTTTCGTACTAAAGTGATATATATCGTAACAGTATTCGTGGTAGCATAATCCGTGAATGCTATGAACTTATTTGTCAGTGCCAACTTGTCACCAACAGGACTTGGACGATGCAGGCGAACTTCACAAATTATAGCGCTAGAATTTGGAACGGTCTCTTAAGTTTGTACTTGCGAGATCTTCTGTTTGGAGAACTACTTGTAGCACAGAACAGATATACTAGTCCTACGTATAGAATGGCCATTCCCTACCTCCCACCGTTTTTACTTACGCCACCCCGGTCGCGATTTTGCCGGCACCACACTGCACCTTTCGCCGGCACTGAAGCTAAGGGCTATAAACACGCGTTTATTTTGATTTTGTGTAGGTTCAAGCAAGCGCTTGCCAGAGCGAGCGAAAGTGCGCTATCTCGCTCTTGCTATAATTGTGTGGGGACAACCATGACACTCACACACACAAAAGCACTGTTTACGTACACAAACTATGGATTGTGACATATTTGCTTCATACATTTTAGACGACCAATGTGGCGAAGCGGGCGCAGGTCCGCCTGCGACGTGGAGGTTGTGGGTTCGATTCCCGCCTCGTGACAAATGTTTGTACGATCTACACATATTTGTTCCGGGTGTTGTGGGTATTTTCTATTAAATAATAAAAAATATCTATGTATGTATTATTGTATTAAGTTTATATCAAAATCAAAAATTATTTATTTCAGTAGAATCACAAGGATCACTTTGAAACGTCTTACAAGCTAGGAAAATTTACACCAGTTCCAACGCGCCCATGCCGTAAAAGAACTGGTAACAACACCGGCTGGGTTCCGCTTTCGTCGCTTTTTTGGCATGACCCTTGCTCATATCAGTCATCTACATAGTACTCAAAATACAGCTCTGTTTAACAGCAGCTTACCTTGGGGCTAGATGATGCTGTGTAGATTGTCCAGCGTTATTTATTTATTTATTTATTTTAGTTAGAGTGTCCGGGGTGTGGTAGTAGTAAACCGTCATAGAGTCTATAATTGTATTAACTATAATATCGCGTCAACGATACTGGTTATCTCTGGCAATAAATACGAGAAATCACTGGATGTCATAATTTAACGGAGTCTTATCAAACCATCGCAATAATATTTTTATTGTCGTGTGGAGTGCTCGTGGCGTAGCTGGCTAAGTTGTTCTTAACAGATCAACGAAGTTAAGCACTGTTCCGCGGGGTCATCATTTGGATGGGTGACCGCCAGTGGCTATTTCAACTGAGCGCTCCCGTGCTTCGGAGGGCACGTTAAGCAGTCGGTCCCGGCTTTTTCAAAGTTGTTAGGCCATGACAGAGGTTTTCGGGCGGCCTAGAAACTCTGTCACCAGAGTTGGCCACTGACTCATACGAACGAACGAACGATTGTCGTTCCCATTTGGCTATACTAGAGGACTGGTTATGATTTTATGGTTAGTAAGTTTTTATGAGTATTGACGACCGATGTGGCGCGGTGGGCGAAGGTCCGCCTGCGACGCAGAGGTTGCGGGTTCGATTCCCGCCTTGGGACAAGTGTTTGTAGGATCTGCAAATATTTGTTCCGGGTGTTCTGGGTGTTTTCTATGTATAATAAAAAATATCTATCTATGTATTGTATTGTATTAAATATATATCAGTCATCTAGTACCCATAACACAGCTCTGTTTAACAGCAGCTTACCTTGGGGCTAGATGATGCTGTGTGGATTGTCCAGCATTATTTATTTATGAGTCAGTGGCCAACTCTGATGACGGAGGGGGACAAATATTATTTTATTGTGGAGTTATTTTATTTATTTTTGCTGCCAAGTATAGTTTTAATGAATAGACAAATAAAAGTGTATGATAAGTATTTGTATATTTGCATTTATTTATTTATTTTACTTTAATTAAAACGATTATAATTTTTATACCACTAAAGGGGCAACCAAGCGTACGGCCCACTTGATGGTCAGCGGTTACCGTAGCCTATGTACGCGTGCAACATTATAGATATCACTTGCGTGTTACCACCCTGAGACGTTAGATGGAAAGTCTCATGTGCCTGTAATTTCACCGGAAACCATACCCTTCGAACCGGAACACAGCAATGCGAGCATTACTGCTTGGCGGCAGAAATAGGTATGGTGGTAGTCCTTCCCCGGACGAGCTCTATCACAAAGAACTCTACTACTCTTCACACATTAATTAAAGAAGAATTAGAAATAAAAATTATAAATAGAGATTGTTAACATAGAAATTATAGACACATTATTAATTTATAAGCACATAATGACAGAAAATAAGTAAGATAATCAATAAATCAGTTTTTTTTTTGTCTACAACTGAATCGGCAACCAAGCGTACGGCCCACAAGATGGTAAGCGGTTACCGCAGCCTATGGACGCTTGCAATACCAGAGGTATCACTTGCGGGTTGCCACCTTGAGGCTAAGATCGAAAGCCTCATGTGCCAGTAATTTCACCGGAAACCATACCCTTCACACCGGAACACAGCAATGCGAGCATTACTGCTTTGCGGCAGAAATAGGTATGGTGGTAGCCCTTCCCCGGACGAGCTCTATCACAGAGAACTCTACTACTCTTAAAAAAAATTAGAATTAAACAAATGTCAAATGTCAACAATAATAACAATGGAGAAAAAATTAAATGAATTAAAAAAATATGTTACAAAAGTATGTATACACTTTTTTAGTTGACTGTACTGATAATTCACCCAAAGTAAAAGTGGTGTGAGTTGCAGAACGTGGAGTATAGCTTTTTTACGATTCGTCAACTCACACCAGTTGGGACAAGATTTATGCTGTGAGTTGACGAACGACTCAAAACTAGGTGACAGATGGAAATAATCCGTAGGCCGCCTGAAGGCCTCCGTCATGGCTTAACAATTAGAGTCATGACGACGAATAGGTTATGACAACCCAGGTGGGCGTGCGCCCGGTTGCGTTGCGAAGCGTGAAGTTGCGGGTTCGATCCCTGCTGTGTGACAAATGTTTGCATCTGCAAATATTTGTTCCGGGTCTGGGTGTTTCTAGTAAATATGGTGTTAGCAGGATGTGTAAATTCGTACTTGAGTCGGTTTTAGCGGTTCTAGTGCGAAATAGTGGATGGCACAGATGCATCTAATTACATAAAAAATGTCTTTCTAAATTTTAGTTCTTAAACATTCCGGTTTGCGATATTTTTCATCGCCATTTGAGACTCGCAGTAGATAAAATATCGAATAGAGAAATCCATTTGTACACGACCGGTTTCGAACACACCTTTAAGTTAATTTATTTACCTAAGTGTCTATTAGCCACTTAATTCTAAATCTATTTTTATTCTTTTTGTGACAATCTTAGTGCTCAAACTCCGGCGGCTGACCAAGAGGGACCAATTCTACTAATAAATCTAGAAATGAAATGAAATGAAATATATTTATTTGCTTGAAGTGTGGTAAAGCGGTACAAGATAATAGGGTAGGTTTTCTGTGTCACACACTTCGTCGGAAACGACATGCAAAATTTAAATTACTATTCTAAGAAGCTACCTACTACATTTTACTATAATAATGATATAAATTAATATTTAAACAACCAACATAGAGATAAATTAAAATTTCAGATTAGAATGTCAAGAGTAAAATTATAAAAAAAGGAAACATAAGAATATAAATTATTAATAAAAATAACATTAGCAATAACAATAATAATTTTTAAATACATTTCAATTTAATTGATCATGTCTTTTACGCTATAAAAACATTTGTCTACAAGCCACAGATAAAGTTTTGTTTTAAATTGTCTTATTGGCAATTCTCGAATTGCTTTAGGAATTTTATTAAATATCTTTATCGTCATTATATAGCTACTTTTATGCGTCAATGCAGTCTTTCGTATTGGCAACATTAATCTAGTTGGATCCCTATATTTGAGCCTTGAATATGAAATATCGGTATATTTATCAAAAAAAACTTTCCATGCTCCTTGACTAGTTGAATTTACGTTAGTTCCACGCGCCCTAAAAGAGTGGCGCATCGATACGAAGCATCTGTTTTATTTAATACACGTGCGTACACAAATACACGTGCTTTCTGTGCCAGCTAAAACAACGTTACAGGAGTTCAATTATCAGCTCTACAACATACCGTTATCTGCTGGTGACCTTCTCATGCACCTGCATAAGGAGTGAGGACATGCAGGCTTCTAATCTTCGACGATAGGAGCGCCGGAAGGAAGCGTTGTAATGAAACCATCCATTCCCGGTCATTATCTATTTATGTTTTTCTTTATTGTTTATTGTATACACAAAAATAAACATTTAACAAAAACTTCTTTTTTTTTACACAACTGAAGTGGCAACCAAGTGTACGGCCCACAAGATGGTAAGCGGTTACCGCAGCCTATGGACGCTTGCAATACCAGAGGATCACTCGCGGGTTGCCACCTTGAGGCTAAGATCGAAAGCCTCATGTGCCAGTAATTTCACCGGAAACCATACCCTTCATACAGGAACACAGCAATGCGAGCATTACTGCTTGGCGGCAGAAATAGGTATGGTGGTAGTCCTTCCCCGGACGAGCTCTATCACAGATAACTCTACTACTCCTATGATGGAAAAATGTTGTTAGGAGTCACGGGCCTCATTTTGATAAACTTAAGACCACTACCAATGTGGCGCGGTGGGCCAAGGTTCGCCTGCGACGCAGAGGTTGCGGGTTCGATTCCCGCCTTGGGACAAATGTTTGTAGGATCTGCAAATATTTGTTCCGGGTGTTCTGGGTGTTTTCTATGTATAATAAAAAATATCTATCTATGTATTGTATTGTATTATGTATTTATATCAGTCATCCTGTATCCCATAATACAGCTCTGTATAACAACAGCTTACCTTGGGGCTAGATGATGCTGTGTGGATTGTCTAGCATTATTTATTTATTTATTTAAGAACTAAATCGAAATAAAAAATTTAAGGATTTTTTATTCATAGGTATTTCAATTCTCTTATCTGATAACAAACAAGTACTTGAATTAACACTGGGTCTAATGTTAAAAATCAATATTTGGCAACAAAGGTGATATCTGGAAAAAATTGCTTGTAAGCGATAAGGCCGCCCATAGTGCCTATTTTGTATTTTGTTATTGTTTTAATAATGCTGGAAAACCCACACAGCATCATCTAGCCCCAGGTTAAGCAGAGCTAGAGTAATGGGTACTAGATGACTTATATATACCTAATACAATACAATACATAGTTAGATATTTTTTATTATACATACCACCATACCTATTTCTGCCGTCAAGCAGTAATGCCTCGCATTGCTGTGTTCCGGTTCTCACTATTTAGATGTCAATTTCAAGCGCGCTCCCGTACTTCGGCAGTCGGTCCCGGCTTTTTCAGTTGTTAGGCCATGATGACAGAGGCCTTCGGGCGGCTTAAAAACTCTGTCACCAGAGTTGGCCACTGACTCATACGAGCTTACTTACTTACTGTATGACGTCGTTTATTGTATTGTTGAATTAGCAGGTAATAATGCGTATAATAGGTTTTAGTGTGACATCTGCAATTTTAGAGGACAAATCTGTTGAATTATATTGTGTCAACATTTATATGAGTTAACTATCTATGTTGCGAAATAAGAACTATTTACATACTAGGTAATATTATAATGCGAAAGGTTGTGTGTGTGTATGTTTGTTACCACGTATATCAATGAAATTTGGAATGTAGATGGCTTAAATCCTGGAATAACACATAGGCTACTTTTTATCCCGGAAAAATGGACTGTTCCTGTGGGATAGCATAAAAACTGCAAAAGCGCGGGTGAAGACGCGCGGTTCAGTACGTTTTCTATAAAAAAAACCTAGAAAGGCTAGGAATCGACAACAATATTACCGACGAATACTAAATTATTACAGGTGTTACTGTAATAATATAATGATTGATATGATTGACAGAATGAATATACTGATCGATACTATCTATCGATGAAATCGATACTAATGTTATAGAGAAAAGATTTGTTTGTTTGTTTGCATTGAATAGGCACCGAAGGAACTGAACCGATTTGAAAAATCTTTCACACCCCGGACACAATAAAATCTATGAAGCAAACACGTCGCAATCACCACACGCATAGTTTGTATACGTAAACGGTGCTGTTGTATGTGTGTGTCATGGTTGTCCCACCCAAATATAGCAAGAGCGAGAAGCACACTTTCGCTCGCTCTGGCATGCGCGCGCTTGGACATACACAAAATCTAAAATAAACGCGTGCCTTAGCCTTATCTTCAGTGCCGGCAAAAAGCTACCGACAAACTTGCGACCGAGTGAGGTAAGTAAAACCGGTGGGAGGTAGGGAGTGGCCATTCTGTACGTAGTACTAATATCTGCTCTGTGCCTTTGTGAAGCTATACTATCTCTGGGTGACATAACACAGGACATAGGCTATATGTATTACTAGCGACCCGCCCCGGCTTCGCACGGGTGCTTAAGGTTTCGTTCCACCCGTGCGCAGGCGGGGCAGGTTGCTAGTAAAGCTAAAAAAACTAGGAAGTCTAGGAACCGATGACACTATTACTCTTATTCTTATTCTTATTACTGATACGAATACTGTTAGGTACTGGTACCACAGAGTAATGGTACCGGTTTATGTGGTAATAATATTAAGAAATTACTGATTGATAGGACTATCATACAATTTGAATTGTGGTTTGAAATAACGAGTATTATAATTTCACATCAAAATGTTCAAAAAATATGTACAGTTTTTTTTTTTCAATACTCAATATTTTTATTGTGCATTGAAAAAAGGTTTAGAGGTTATACAGGTTATAAAAAATCAATGGGAAATCAGTATAAAAAATCAATCGGAATTTAACCGAAGAATTTCACATTTTACCACGCTATTTCTACTTGTTCCCTTTTTAATTGTTTAAAATGTTAGCGAATCAACGTAATATCACGTACTACGCCCAACAAATTGGTTCTCTCGGCGGATCTAGGCTTCCGTGAAGTTAGCCGTTTGTGATGCGCAAAGATAATTTAGTTTGAAAAAGCTCCACGGCTAACTTCACGGAAACCTAGATCCGCCGAGAGAAATATGCTTTTACTTGTACCTTAGTTGTCACGTAAGTGGAATTTGTATTATTATTGAGAACCGAAAGCGCTCTGTTGATATTGCCACTAGCTGTCACCCATCCAAATGCTGATTACAATGATACTAGATACTATTATTATTATTATTATTATTATCGGCCTGTATCATGCCACTGCAGGGCAAAGGCCTCCCCATCCCCCTTCCATATAGTACGGTCATGTGCTTTTAAGGACCAATCTTTTTTAAATGAGTCCAGGTCATCCCGCCATCTAAGTCTGGGTCTGCCACGATGTCGTCTTCCGTCGTTGGGGGCCCACTCCGTTGTTAATTTTGCCCAGAGATCATTGGACATGCGGCAAACGTGCTAGATACTAAAAAGCAGTATAATACAATAAATACTAGGTACTAGGTATTATTGAATAAGTAAATTTTCCGAAAATACCTGTAACTTTTGCTACGTACACTACCAATTAATCTATAGTAAACAATTCTCATTTATTTGTTTATTTAAAATTTACATGATAATGTAAATGCATGTTCTTAGCTTGAACACAATTCGTTCCAAATATTGTCTATGTACTTCGTATTTCGTATTGTAAATGTATTTCATTTCATTTATATTGTTTAAAAACTGTAAAACTTCATTATAATGTATTAAATTGATTTATTCTTTTTAAATCTGTCCTATGTAGGCTCAAAGGAAATAAATGTCTTTGCCTTTACAGACATACATTGTTTAAATTTTTTTGAACTGCTTTAACGAATTTTATATACATAATAACGACCTAGAAACTGTCACCATAGTTGGCCACTGACTCATGCGCAATGTGGTTTTCATTAATAGACGATAAAAGACCGTGCGAAGCCAGGGCGGGTCGCTAGTTAAAACAAACGGAACTTTATTTACATAACCAAAAATTTCAAATTGTTTGCCGCAATTTTATTTGTAAAGTTTTTTTTTACAATAGCAATACAAATTCTTGTTCAAAGGATTACTTTGTTTTTAACATTTTTGTTTGAAATGTTCGATGTCTGGGTCCAAGATTGTTTTGAGATCATTTTACATGTGTTTTCTTTTTAAAAAATGATGCCGCAGCTTACTAATAGTAATAGTAGTATAACTCGTAATTACGATTCGTATTATTTTATGGAGCGCTCGTGACGTAGCTGGCTAAGTTGTTCATAACAGATCAACGAAGTTATGCACTGTTCCGCGTACTCACCATTTGGATGGGTGACCGCCAGTGGCAAATTCAACTGAGCGCTTCCGTGCTTCGGAGGGCACTTTAAGCAGTCGGTCCCGGCTTTTTAAAAGTTGTTAGGCCATGACAGAGGTTTTCGGGCGGCCTAGAATCTCTGTCACCAGAGTTGGCCACTGACCCATACGAACTTACTTACGATTTCTATTTTTGTAAATACCTTTTTTATACTGTGCATGTATTATACTGCTTTTACAGAATGTCAGATAAGTCTGTGACATAAAAGCAACCCGCGAGTTATACCTCTGGTATTGCAAGCGTCCATAGGCTGCGGTAACCGCTTACCATCTTGTGGGCCGTACGCTTGGTTGCTACTTCAGTTATATAAAAAAAAACCACTCGAGAGTCGGCCAGTGTACCAGGAGTTAGAAGCAGTTGTCATGACTCCCAGGAGTTAGAAGCAGTTGTCAGTTGTTGATACGGAAATCGCACAATCTAGCGTGCATGGTTTTATGGCGTCTCGTAAACCGCATTAGTTTCATCTCACGTATCGAGAACATCTCTACCATTCATGGAGCTTCCTTAATCAAATCCCTCTGGCCTGCGCGTGCGCACTCACACACGCAACACCACGTGTAATGGCTAATTGACTGTGCGTAAGGGGAAGACGTTACCCAACTCCATTGTTGGGTTCGACACGACTTTTATGTCAGCAAGTGACAAGACGGTCAAGTTATCCACCTGACATAACAGATGCAGTGACCAAAGCTTCAAATTGTCAAGTTCTGCACTGCGCTCATCACCCCAAGACGTTGTAGCAAAGATTCGCCTAGTAATTTTACTTGCAACAGTGCCCTTCGAACCTAAATACAGTTATGCTTGCACATTACGCTTGGAGGAAGAATATCTGGCACGGCGGTGGTACCCACCAAGACGGACTCTTGCTCAAGATTCCTACCACCAGGTAAAAAATTGTGCAATTGATTTATAAAGCAGGCCTATTTTGAGGTCTATTGGATCGCTATATTAAGACTGTTTTGCGCTGTAAAGAGATATTATGTCTCCAAGCTGTGATACATGTACATTACTGTGTTAGCTAGTGAAATTACGAATGGAGTCAATATGGATATAGGTTTTATTGAGGCACTTATCATAAGCCTTTTTACCTGGACGACCAGATCCTTCTCCAGAAATAAGTAAAATAAGTTCGTGTATGTTAGTAACTTGGAGAGCACTGGTGGTCTAGTGGTAGTGACCCCGCCTTCCGATCCTAAGGTCGTGGGTTCAAACCCGGTCGTGCACCAATAGATTTTTCTATTCGAAAATTTATGTGCGCAATGCCAGTGCTCTCATACGGTGAAGGAAAACATCGTGAGGAAACCGGCATGTCTAAGAACTAAAAAAATTCGAAAGACATGTGCCATCCACCAATCCGCATTGGGTCCGCGTGGTGGATTAAGACCCAATCACTCTCGCCTGAGAGTAGGCCAGTGTCCCAGCAGTGGGAACATTAGAAGGCTGTCATGATGATGATGTTAGTAAGCACTGGAGCATCATGATGAAGAGGGATAATTGAAAAAACAAAGTCATTCAATTATGATGATCCTATAAAGGTTCCATTCTCTTGAGGTACGGAACCCTAAAGTTGTGCCCCAGCCTTGTTTGTTACCAGATTCTACTAGGCTGGGGCACGTGCAATTGGCATAAATTGACCTAGGTTGTAAGACGTTTCATGATCCTTTTGAATCACTTTGAACTGTTGTAAAAACTATTTGTAGTTTGCATTCAGAGGCAAAACTGGCAAACTCGCTTGTCCAAAGGCCTACGTCATTTTCCATTACTCTGTGAATTATTTGACTTGTTATTCTCTGGTTTGATTTATTCACGTGTCCTCCTTTAACTTCATGGCCCCGACGGTATTCTCGTGTCGTGTCACGATATCGTGCGGTCCTTAACAATGGACACATTGACATTGAAGGCTGGCCACTTCGACCGCGTCAGATCCCAGGTGACGTGAACTTCGTACTCTAAATATGGTGATGGAAAACATCATCGTGACAGCCTTGTAATGTTGCCACTGCTGGGACACTGGCCTACTTTCTAGCTAGAGTGGGCTGAATCCCACACGCGGATCCAATGCGGATTAGTTGTTTACGTGATGACATCATCATCGTGACAGCATTATAATGTTCCCACTGCTGGGACACTGGCCTACTCTCGAGCGAGAGTGATTGGATCTTAATCCACCACGTCTTTAGAATTTTTATTTCTTGGTTTTTTAATTAGATATTTTTTAGTTAATTACTTTTGTTATGATACTTACAATATTTAATTTTTTTTACTTCTTAAACACCCCAGTTTTCTTTCGTTGGCTGAGGCGCGATAGATGCTGATTCGATTTCTGAATGTCGAGAAATATTAATAATTTACTTAGAAGCCATGACAGAGGCCTTCGGGCGGCCTAGAAACTCTGTCACCAGAGTTGGCCACTGACTCATTCGAACGAACGAATGAACGAATTATTTACTTTACCTAATTAATACGATCGTAGTTTAGACTTATCCGTCAAAGTCGCCGTCCAATGACCTGTCAATGCCCAAACGAATGACCACTATCGCACGTGCAAGCACATAGAGGCTCAGATAAAAATACCACTGGAGAAAGGCAGCCACCCATCCAAATATAGACCTAGCAGAACATCGCCTGGTCGATCTAGAACGGCTAAGACAACCCCGCCATCATTTGTTGGAACTAGGAAGTAATGTAGGAAGTATTGAACGCAGAGCAATAATTAAATGTTACCAATAAATGCAATGTTTTGTACAAATTCTGCAACAAACTAAGTATATCTATGGCTTTTGCAACAGCATTCGATGTTATTCATTCTTAGGGCGGGTATCCACCGAAGCGGAGAATTTAGCGATACAGAGAGATTAGCGTTTTTCTTTCCTTATTGTACAAATATTATCCGTTTCGCTTAGCCTTGGTGGATACCGGACCTATTCCGTAATTCGAAATATTAAAAGGGATTTACCTTATTCAAAAAACAAACAGGTAATGCCTATCTACTTAATATGTAAGCAAAGTACCTGCTTGGTGAAAAACTGGTTTTTCTATCTACCAAGCGGGTATGTCCCGTATTAGCAGATAACAGGAGGACTTTCCTATTACTAGCCTAATGTGGGGAAACTGTGCTTTCAATTCACAAGGATAGGATATAACAATAAATATTTTCACAGCTCTATCTAGCCCTAACAGATAATTTTTTAGAGATACTTTTAACCCATAAAAAACTCATCGAAACCAATAATGAAGATCATGCAAACATTTGGTCCCATTTGGTCCCGCAGTGGGATTCTAACCCGCAACTTCTTGCTTTTCAACCGGGTACTTGATCACCTTTAGAATGCTACATTATAATATGTTATCACTGAATAACATATGCTAAATGTAATATACAAATGACTTACTTTCTTTCATGAGTGTGCACATGTTAAAAATGACGATTTCTAAATAGATGTTCTGTTAAACAGACCATCTGTTAGCTGGACGTTTTGCTACATGGACATTTTGTTAATTAGGCTTACTGCTCATTAGACGTTTTGCGCTGTTGGACATTTAGCTACTTAGACCTGATCAGAAGGGCTATATTTAATGTCCCTTGCGAAGCCGGGACCAGCCGCTAGTAATCAATAACATAATAAGTTTGATTTGATATCGATGGATATTCGGGCATCATGTGATCCTCGTCAAAGCCCAATAACGTCCAATTATCACCACGTTAGTGCTCTGGGGGTGTCTAAATATTGTTATCGTTGGGCAAGGAAGTTCTAACTGTTAGCACAAATTGTGAGGCAATGATCGCTCCTAAAACTCTGTTCACACTGTTTTTTGTGTTTGCCATTCAAGTTCAATGCCTCACTACCCACTCCCAGGCTACCCATGTCAATATTTGATTTATTATTTTTCATAGATAAAAATCTTTAAAATAGGCAAACGCAATTTAGTGTATTCCTAAAACCTTGGATGCTATAAACTACATCTAAAACCCTAAAAAGAGTTCTGATACCATAATTATTTTAAGGATCTGTGTTATCAAACTGTCAGATATGAACTGGGCGGTACAGTGGGGGTTGGATTGGAACTCGATAGTGGAACTGAATAAACTGCTCTTTGGAAACCATAGTGACCAAAACGAAAGAGTGACGATGAAAAGTGTCAAAAGCGAGTGACCGGATGGATAGGTTAGGTAAAGGAGAGACAGTTTACATGTTCAAGTTAATGAGAACTGTGTTAGAAATACCTATTTCTAACACTCATCATACTTATTTCTGTCACTCTACACGATGGTTTTTAATGAGGACATGTGTCATGGTATTACTGTACCACCTTACCTATTTTTGCCATCAAGCAGTTAGCTGTTGCGGTACGAAGGGTGTGGTTGCTAGTAAAGTTAAAGGCACATGATCATTTTCATGTTCTTCTCGTGTTCACTTCGCTAGACTTCGAACCAGTCTGGTGAAGATTGAAATCCTCAGAAAGGCTCCTTTCATACAATGTGATTTTAATGTGACAACGGGCGAGTGCTATCTCTTAGAACCGTCCATGTTAAAGTAAACTGTTTTACCAGCACCTGGTTGAATAAGTGCCTTCTTAGTGGTATAAAAAAAGATAGCGACCCAGTGTGTCTGCTGCTTTAATTTTCAGTGTTTCAGCGCATTATGCGCGGGAGGCTGCGCGGCGATCCGTTCAGTTTACCTGGACTGCCCGGTCGAGAAAACACTTTACTCGAACACTTCGAAAAGGATAACTCAGTTATTTCGAAGATTCCACCCGCGCTTGTTGCGAACAGACTCAAAAAGGTCTTTCAATAACGCGAACGTCTGCAAAAAGCGTTTTTTGAATACATAATTTTAAAAATATTTGAAACGAATCGACTTTATCATTGTGGATGAGATAAAGTGCTTAGTTTTTAATTAATTTCAATTCAAAATTTAAGTGAAGTGCGTTGAAAATCGACAGTATATTATTATTTGTAAAAAATATATTTCCATACTTTTCAAAGGTAGACAATTCTACCACTCAATTCCCAAATTGGCTACTGTTGGCGATTTCCCTGGACAAATTCTCAAAAACCGTATTGGTATGTCCAGTAAACTCATCCTAAACATGTCGCGGAAAGAGACTCAATAAGCCTTGTTATTTCGAGAGTGTAAAAGTTAGTTTATATAAATCTAAATTTTCAACTTTTCTCAGCTTTCCGCTTGTGAACTTACTCCTTCCTAGCTCGAATACATCATCGATGTATAACGAAAATTGATAAGTTCTAATCGAGTACTCTAAACAAAGATTAGTGCTGATATTCGAGTGAGTGAAGATGAAGTGGCGGAAGAGTCAGAGTCAAACCCTGGTGTCTGGAGACACCTCGGAAGATGATATAGGACACAGCTACCTTGGGACTCTGGTAAGTGGCCAACAAATCTAGAACATCATGTAGGATCATCTTACAGGCCATGACCAAAAGGATCTATCTAAGGAAAATCTATTCGCTAATAAATTATAGTTAAGAAAATAAAATCATCAATGCGTAATCATTTCATAAAGATTTGAAAATTGTGTAAAAAAATATTGAAAATCAAATTTTACAACTTGTTTGTGCGAGTATTCTTCTAGCGAGCGGAGTTTTTACGTTTGTATTTTATTACTTTTCATTCTTTCAGTCGAGGTTTTCATAACGTAAATAGGTTTTGAATCCTCGCACTCAAAGTGGAGAGTTTTTTTTTAGTTTAGTTTTTAGGCGATGTGTCTTGCTCTGGAACGGTTGCTCCGATTGCAATGAAAGTATTTGGAGGGTCCTTTGGTGTACCAAAGGACCCTCCAAATATTTTCATTGCAACATTTTGATATGTATATCTGTATTTGTGCAGCCATTTCTATTTTGTTAAAAGGATTCTGAGCATTGTTGCAACTAGGAACATTATTTTGAGCTCAAAATGTTTAATTCTGACGATATCTACCACCATACCTATTTCTGCCGCCAAGCAGTAATGTTCGCATTGCTGTGTTCCGGTTCGAAGGGTATGGTTTCCGGTGAAATTACAGGCACATGAGACTTACCATCTAAGGTCTTAGGGTGGTAACACGCAAGTAATATCTATGATGTTGCATGCGTACATAGGCTACGGTAACCGCTGACCATCAAGTGGGCCGTACGCTTGGTTACCACTTTAGTAGTATTAAAAAAAAATAAAAAAACTGACTAGATTTCTGACTCTTGGCTATGCTCTTCCTTGATAGGCCTTAGATCCCTACACCTTTAGATCCTGATCCGATTTCGTTGTGCTTCAACTCACTTTGAACTCGAATATAAAATTCATAATATTCGAGGTGGTTTTTTAATATATATTTAACTTGTTTTCTACTCAAAATTATTAAGGCAGGTCCGTGTAACTCGTAATAATTCATTGTATATAAAAATTATGTAAATTTTTATAATTTGCATATTGATGGATGCAATTGACTTTGTGTGATTTTAACAAAGGTTTTAATGGCTCGTGTGATTTTAATGTCAGCTACCTAAAATTTTCCTGTCATGCTTTACAGTAATTTTATCATTAAAGTCATTATAATTTTCAAATTTTGTCGGTGAGTGACTGTCTAGATTTTTAATTAATGCAATTACTTATGTTATTTTTTGCACATTAGTTGTCATTATTACTCGAGGAAAAGACGCGAAAAAAATATTGCAAAGCTTGTATCCTTTAGAGATATTTAGACAATATTCGACGACCTTATTAAATAATATCTTTGTTATAATGTTCTTTAACGTTTTATGGGTGTATCGTATGTAGGTGAGACCGAAGGTTTTTCAAAACCTGCTTCCAAAATAACTGGTTTAAATTTTTTTGCAATATTATACAGTGAACCTTAGGCAGAAGGTATAAGGGTGATGTGTCTTGCCTGAGCTGAACTTTTGTTGTTTGCACGTGAAGCAGGGTCATTTACTGACAAGATTTATATTTTACGGAGGGTTTTTTATTGAGAACTGTAAATTCACGTGTATGTCAAAAGTTTTATTGATAATATTTTGGAAAGCTTGCAACCAGTTTCAACTTTATGTACGATATTGATTATACATTAAGTCAAAACTGGTTGTAGGCTTTCTTTACATGTACAGTTCAACCATAAAGGTCCGTATTCCAGAAAGAACCTCATACATCAGTGTCTCAGGGTATTTTCACCGGCAGCCGTACCCTTCTAACCGAAATACAGCAATGCAGGACTTCTAGCATAATCACGAAATTAATTACTCTTTTCTTACCTATCTACATCGAGGTCGTCATAGCCTGCCTGACCTCACTTTTCACGTGATTAATTATAGACACACATCTAAATGATGGTAATTTAATACTCGTATCGGTTAGGAATGTGATGATGAGTCTTGTGAAAATGATTTGTACTAATTATTTGGCTAGTTATCTCGAGTAATGGTTTAGGAGAAATTAGCAGAGCTGGTTAGCAATTATATTGATATCTACTGAACGTTAAGGTATTTTTGTATAATTAACCAAAATGTTGGTTATCATCACCTCTCATTCGCCGAGTAATTTCACTTGCCTTGTGCCCTTGAAACCTAAACACAGCGCAGCTTGCACACTACTGCTTGGAGACAGAATATCTGGCACTGTGGTGAGACCCACCAAGAAGGACTCTTGCTGAAGAGTCCTACCACTAGCTACCAATCACAAACCTTGAACAACTTTACTACAAAATGTACTTGAGCCTTATTAATAACTTATTAGGTAAATCAATTTATCACTGTTATCAGATTAGAAAGACATCTTGTATCTTAGACGCAACACCATGCAGTAATCTTATCGTAGAGTGAAATTCCTAGCGTCTTCGTGGGTACCACCACTAACACCGCATTGCCAAATATTCTGTCTCCAGGCAGTAGTGTCACAGAGTAATCTGTGATAGTGTACAAGCATTAGATATTGTGTTTAGGCTGTGGTTTAGGCGTAGTTCTGTGGTTTAGGTTTGAAGGGCATTGTAGCAAGTGATGTTGGCTTTCTTGTGGTGACGAGCGCAGAATTAGACGTAGAACTCTGAAGCTTGAAGCTTCAATGGCGACCGTTCAAATGAAATAATTCATTAAATAAATAATTTATCGTAACGTACCACATAACGACAAAATACCCGTGAAACCCGTGAAAACGGTCTAAAGGCCAATACTCCTTAGGAATAAGGTAAATTAGCAAGGACGGAGCATAATAAATGTATAACTTTGGCCTGTTACAATTATACAAAAAGGTGTATTACATATTCGCGTACATAACACCTACGCATTGTTTTCGCACTCAAGGCGAAGGGTACGACAATATCATTGCCACCAGGAATGAGGCAAAATTCACGCATTCTCGTAATCTTAACGATTAATCGCGTCTTCAGGATGTGAATGATTCACTTCCACGTGGAAATGGGGCAATTTGGTCACTTTACGGAATGGGCTCGTTGGCCTTATCCTTGTCTTGCTTAACCACTGGTTAGACGTATGTTAAGCTTTGGTTAAGGGTGGGTTTTTTAACGATAATCAAAGTAACCAATTGTTAAAATTTACAGCGAACGATAATTCTTCATAGTCTCTTGAAGGAATCGTGGTTACGGTGGGACTGTTTGCACTATGTTTACGCTAATGATCCGCACTGCTGGGACACTGGTCTACTCTCCAACTAGAGTAGTTTAGGCTTATTCCTGCACATGTATTTCGAACTTTTATATCTTGGACAAGCTGGTTTCCAATGTTTTCCTGCTTCGTCTGTGTGCCATTGCCAGTACGCGGCTGGACCCACGACCTTAAGAGTGGATGGTGGGGGTCACCCACCACCACTAAACCACCAGTGTTTAGTTGTCCGTATAACCCACCTTTGCTTAGTTGTCCTTATAACCCTTGCAACGTTATCGTGCTCTGATACAATTTCGCAGCACTTCCTCAGTTCACCACTTACCATGCATTACCAACGGTATCGCGTGCAGGTTGTCGTCGCAACTAGGAATTGCACTTTCGCACGGTATTCTTAGAGCTCTTCTGGTATAGTGGTAGTGAGCCCGCCTTCTAAGGTCGTGTGCTCTGTGGTAACTTATATAGTGGTCCATTAGAAAATGATCATCATCATGACAGCCTTCTAATGTTCCCACTGCTGGGACACTGGCCTACTCTCAGGCGAGAGTGATTGGGTCTTAATCCACCACGCGGACCCAATGCGGATTGGTGGATGGCACATGTATTTCGAATTTTTAGTTCTTCCCCGTATGAGAGCACTGGCATTGCGCACATAAATTTTTCGAACAGAAAAATCCATTGGTGCACGACTGGGTTTGAACCCACGACCTTAGGATTGGAAGGCGGGGTTACTACCACTAGACCACCGGTGCTCTACTACTCTAGAAAATGATGATGCGGGATAAATGTTAACGTGATCTGCAAATTTTTAGTTTAATTGTTATTTATTAGAATTAATATTTGTATATTGTATCTACTTATGCTCGTCACAAATAAATCTATTTTCTTTCTTTCTTTCAAATAATGGATCAGTATTGTCTTTTTGACGATCTCAGTGCCACGGTTGAAAAGCGAGAGATACCAGGTTCGAATCCCGGCGCGTGTTTAATGTTTGCATGATATGCGAATATTTGTTCCGGGTCTACCAAATACCTGTCGTTTATAAATACACATGAAATCCTAGTTTGGGTTTAGTCAGGCAAGTACTTTTGTATCTGTCACTGTAGTAAGTGGGTACTCGCAGTTTCTAATCTTTATCATAGTTCAGCTGCCTTAGTGAAGGATACTCTGATATGGTTTCAATTTTGACAGTCTGACACAAACCTGTTGAATTCGGCCACCACAGATAATTGCGAATCAACCGGTTGCAATGTTTCGGAACAGAGTTTCAGGATTTTGTACATGTGACTGAGAGATTCCGTGTCTCTGTCGAGATGAAGCTTTAGGTCGTTCCTGATATGGACTCCTATACGCTCTCCTACGCCTGCATCTCCTACTCCGGCCTTCTCATTCCTCTTGTTTATCCATTAAATATATCTCCACGCCAATTTACCTCATCAGACGTTATATCCTTCGCTAACTGGCCGCAATTGTTTGAAAGCTGTATCGTATTCTAAGGTGTTGTTTTACGTTATAAGATACGTCCGCTGATTAGGGCTGGGGAATTATATAATGCGAAATTAAGTAGCGTTGGCAGCAACCTCGTCTGGACCTACGGGATCGGGTTCGATTGTAAAATATTCTAGAACTTGCTTGCTAGTCTATTCTATTGCTTCGTGTATTTCGCAGTGATAAGGGGGATCAAATGAATCCTTGAATGAATCCTTTAGTTTGTGTCTTAATCTAAATTTAAAATAGTTTTATTAGAAAATTCACAAACATCTCTCTAAAACTTTTTTATACTAGATGAAATTACGCTAGTTCCAAGCGCCCCTGCCTAGGATCTGACAACAAACTCGGCTGTATTTCAGGTTGTAAATCAGTAAATCTGCAGAGGTTTTTGTTTATGACATTCAGGCTATCACATTTTTATAAGTTTGTTTTAATAATTTTCTTTGTAGCTGGTTCTTGAATTAAGTTATCTGGGGACATTATTTTTTTAAATTTTTATCTCAAACATACCGAGCACCGGTTGGTCTAGTGGTAGTGACCCCGCCTTCCGATCCCAAGGTCGTGGATTCTAACCCGGTCGTGCACCTATGGATTTTTCTGTTCGAAAAATGTATGTGCGCAATGCCAGTGCTCTCAAACGGTGAAGGGAAACATCGTGAGGAAACGTCCAAGAACTAAAAATTCGAAAGACATGTGCCATCCACCAATCCGCAATGGGTCCGCGTGGTGGATTATGACCCAATCACTCTCGCTTGAGAGTAGGCCAGTGTCCCAGCAGTGGGAATATTAGAAGGCTGTAATGATGATGATGATCTCAAACTTGTACTTTTCCTAAAAAACTATGAATGAATACGATATCGTAAAAAATCTTAAAAAACCCTGTGTTCGGAGCTATACATATATATGTTGAGAACAACACGATATTTTTGTTGGTTTGTCAATAATCCTAGATGATAGATGAGCTATCTTCGGTTTTAATGAATCGCTATGTAGTATATAATATGTATGTACATGTACATTTAACTCATCAGAAAACACGCCGTCCCTCTCTGTCTGGTGACTCATGTGTGCCCTTTTGAGTTTTGCATAGATTGTCTTTGGCTATCTTAGCCTCAAGGTGTGATTAGTGTTTACTCTAGTATTGCAAGCGTCCATAGGCTGCGGTAACTGCTTACCATCTTGTGGGCCGTACGCTTGGTTGCCACTTCAGTTGTATATAAAAAAAAAAACTTGTCAAAACGACATGGGTCCTCCCATTTTAATTATTTTTCTCGTGTTATTTTAGGTTTTATTGCTTAAATTTGGTGGCAGTTTATCCAATTTAACTTGTTTACTTAGCACAAGTGTAAGTAATTGAAATGGAGGGGTAATGTTGGGTGGTAATTTAGTCAAAGACTTTCCAAGGGAGTTTTGAAAGAGAAGTCATCGTTTCTTTCCAAATTTAGTTTGTTTACGTTGCTAAGCGACAATCAAACTAATACACTTGACACTGGCAAAATTGTGGCAAATAAGCCACAGAGTCCATAAAAAAAAAAGAAGAAGAAAGGTTTTGCATAGACAAAGTCTGTTTAATTCATTATCATCTATTAGCAAAACCTTTCAGTACCTTACTTACTTTATTATTTAGCTGTAAACAGTGGATTAGGTTAGTACGTAGACTCTGTAACAAAGTTGCGAGCGGAACGGCTAGTAAGTAATAATAACTTAAATTAATGGCAACAGTCAGTCAGATGATAAACTAATCCGGATAATATTTCTTTTAATCACAGTAGCTGATAACCACATACATATCTAATCGCCTATTAGATGTTATTACAAGTAGTTACCTGAAGCCGCAAGTCAATGTTGCGGAAAATGTACGCAGTCAAATCACTATGCTTGACTGCTTTTCATTTAGATTATGATCTCGATATAATTATGATTATAGCTAGGTAGGAGCCTAGTGTATCTACTTATCTTATTATTTGTAGGATGTAAAAAACATATTCTTTTAAATCATTTGATAGATAGTTATTAGATATTATCGATGATAAGATAATATCTAACATATCTTACAGACTGTGCTTATAAGAGTAGCAAAGTTCTGTTTTCACGTCCGGAGGAGTACCTACTACCATACCTATTTCTGCCGCAAAGCAGTAATGCTCGTATTTGTGTTCCGGTGTGGAGGGTATGGGTTCCGGTGAAATGACTGGCACATGAGGCTTTCGATCTATGCCTCAAGGTGGCAACCGCACTGGGTGCAATACCGGTGATACCACTGGTATTGCAAGCGTCCATAGGCTGCGGGTAACCGCTTACCATCTTGTGGGCCGTACGCTTAGTTGCCACGTCTCTACTTAGAGACGAGTGTCACGTTTATTTGTATCTTCTTTTTAAGGTTTTAACTTGAACCTATATTCACCATTCGTGTCAAGTAGGACTTACCGGCTTGTCAATAGCCTATAATAAGCATAAGTAATAAGTTAAATAAAATTATTTTGGTAAAAAACAGTGTTTTATATTTACCTTTAGAAGCGGAATCACCTTACCTTCATTCGATATTTTTTCCTCACAAGCATTGATCAATAACCCTTAGACCAACAAACGCCCTTACAGGTAAAAAACATCGTTAAATATTTTGGGCCAATATAAAGACCCTGAGTGACCCCTACACAGTTCACACAATAAGTGATACCTGTATAACTTTGTTCTTGATTGTATCGTAAATTATGTCCAACGGAGGTCGCTTTGAGGACGAGCTACTGGTTTTTTTGTAAAAACTGCCTGGTAGTTGGGAATTATGTAATTCATATTACGTAATCAACCTGATGGAAAGCTTGATTGAGATCAAGATTTTTGTATAATAATAAATTGACATATTATCTTTTTTTTTTTTTTTTTTTAGAATCACTGATCTCACTAGCAAATTATTTTTATGATTCTATTTGTATTATAACAAGGTCTGTTATACAATGCAAGTCACTTATTACAGTATAATCCTTTCTTAAATAAACCAATAAATCCAATTCTTAACTAGATAACATTATATATATCTAAAATAGTTTCTACCCGCGTGTTTCAGCGCATCAGTCACCAAACCATTTTCAATTAGCTCACTTTGTCATTGACCTAACCAAAAAAGTATTGATGATATATCGATGCTATATATTAACACAATAAGGCTGCCATACCAGAGATGTGCGAGGATGTGTAGCGAGGAAAGTGTTTTTAGGAACTAATATAATCAACTCATTGTATCTGTCAGAGCGAGGCTAAGTAAATGAAGTGATTCTATTGGTTCCTCACAAACACATCCCTCGCTACACATCCCTCGCTACACATCCTCATACATCTCTGGTGGAAACGCAGCCTAAATCCTGTTTATTAAAATATTTACCGTTGTATTATTTTTTATTAAAGTTACTGTCCAGACTACAGATGAGTCTGTCACGAGACATCCTTCATCATGCAACTAATTACTACATCACAACTAAGTATTACATTTAAATTGCTTTATCAATTTGCAACAGCTAATAGCTGATTTCCTACGAAACTGTTCGTATAGTATTTACTTCTTGATTTCCTTAACAGATGTTGAAAATCTATTGTTTCCGTGTATGCATTTACTAGTTTGATCCCGTGACTTTGTTCGCGCATCAATTAGCTCCCCGTCCCGTCTTCCCATTTTTTCTGTGACAGCAATGTTTTTTATACCACCAAATGTACGGCCCACTTGAGGGTAAGCGGTTACCGTAGCTTATGTAAGCTTGCAACCGAATACCGATACATACCAAATGAAGCGCACCGAAACGGGTGCGCTATGTGGAAGTACTTAGTTGCGCATCAGCTAGGTGCGCCACGAGGACTACCTCGGTTTATTGAGGGAGGGCAACTAGTTTATTGAATTAGTTGGTTCTTATGTCAGTACAAAGGTTTATTGCGCGGATGTTACACAAATATCACATAGGTAATTATTATACCTCTTTTTTTTTTAACACAACTGAAATGGCAACCAAGCGTACGGCCCACAAGATGATAAGCGGTTACCGCAGCCTATAGACGCTTGCAATACCAGAGGTATCACTCGCGGGTTGCCACCTTGAGGCTAAGATCGAAAGCCTCATGTGCCAGTAATTTCACCGGAAACCATACCCTTCAAACCGGAACACAGAAATGCGAGCATTACTGCTTGGCGGCAGAAATAGGTATGGTGGTAGTCCTTCCCCGGACGAGCTCTATCACAAAGAACTCTACTACTCTTCATACAGTATCAGAGTGGCATCCATCCAAGTATCGATCAGAAGATAAGACGATATAGGTCGCAGCAATACTGTGCGGTGTGCGAACCGCTCCCCTTGACCCACTGCTGGGCAAAGGTCTCCCCCAAATCCTTCCATCTGTCTCGATCTTTGGCAATCTCCCACCACTCCATCTCTAACACATCTACTTTGACTTTAAACCGATTTTGATGACAATTAGCATAAAGATATATTATCACCTGGAAGGAACAGGATACTTAATCCTGATACCACGAGCGAATCCGCCAGCAGAAGCTAGTAGAAGATATTTGCATGCAAACTGAGCATGCTCTCAACAATCACATAAATAAATATAAATAAATAAATATTGCTGGACAATCCACACAGCATCATCTAGCCCCAAGATAAGCTACTGTTTAAACAGAGCTGTGTTATGGTACTAGATGACTGATATATACTTAATACAATACAATACATAGATAGATATTTTTTATTATATATAGAAAATACCCAGAACACCCGGAACAAATATTTGTAGATCGTACAAACATTTGACCCGAGGCGGGAATCGAACCCGCAACCTCCGCGTCGCAGGCGGACCTGCGCCCGCTGCGCCACATCGGTCGTCAAGTAAAATTAATACATGTCCATTTTAGTTTATGAGAATGTATGATGGCTTCTGTATTGCTCTAGCACGATCTATCACGGTGTGAATGAGAAGTTATACAATGTAACAGCCTTCATAATATACGGTTTGTTTGCTTTTTAGTTTCTCTCCTCCGATCAATCGTTTTCAGGGTCATGAGACCTTGGATTTGTCTCAGGTTGGAGTGATATCTCTGATGATGCAAGCGTACATAGCTAAGACAAACTGCTTACCATCAGTAGGTTCGTAGACTTAGATGTCTTATCTATATCAATACTTCTATACTAAGATTATAAAGAGAAAAGATTTGATTTTTGTTTGTAACGAATAAACTCTAAAATACTGGTCCGATTTCTAAAAATCATTCACCATTAGAATACTACATTATTCCTGAGTAACATAGGCTATATTTATTAATAGCGTCCCGCCCCGGCTTCGCACGAGTGCTTAAGTTTCATTGGACCCGTGCGAAGCCGAGACGAGCCGCTAAAATGGGACTTTTCAGCCATTCAGACTTCACGCCTATTATCGGCTGCCATTCAAGCCTTTCCATTGGCCGAATTAATAGAGGAAAAACAAATGTGCCCATAGCCCGTAGCTAACAGATACGAGTTATAGAAAGAAAGAAAAAAAGAGAATCCATTTACTGACATCCTTAAAAGCTACATAACCACAGAGCCATATACAAAAGAAAAAGGCTTTTGTACCCTTGGTATACCCTCAGATTTGGGTCAGAATGTCAACAATAAAACCAAAGCCGATGATGAGACCGTTTCCTGGTTATTGACCTAACGTAGGATGACTATGAAAGAACCAGCTCAAACAGCATTTACGCTGCAATCGTCGTTTACCTGTAAAATGCACATAAGAGTATTACTGTTTAATAAATTCATCTAAGAACCAGCCCTGCAGATCTTATGCAATCGTTTTGAATAGATTTGCATAACTTTGCCTATTATCGTTATCATCGTATCGTATCTCTACATAGTATAAGTAGCTTCCCGCTGTCCGTCTGTATGGTATATACGCTTAGATCTTTTTGAATCCTCTAGAATCTCTCTATATCCCAGAGAATCACTTAGAGATAAGTTCAAAGAAATCAATATTATGACAGTGCCCTGTCAATATATTTATGAAAATCTTATGTATGTTCGCAAAAATATTAATCTGTTTAAAAAAAATTGTGATAATCATAATGTTAATACTAGAAATAAAAATAAACTCGCTGTTCCCACAGTTAGGCTCACTAAGTTCAGTAAATCTTTTAAAGGGCAATGTGTACGCTTCTTTAACAAAGTCCCAAGCGACATACAAAATTTATCAATTGTCAAATTTAAAAACTTAATTAAACAAAATCTGTCTCAAAAAGCTTACTATAAAACAACCGATTACCTAGATGATAAAAAGCTTGGGACGAATGTGCTCCAACTCTACTTGGAATCCATAACAATAGCAAGGGTCATGCCAAAAAAGCGATAGGCACCCAGCCGGTGTTGTTGCCAGTTCTTTTACGGCATGGGCGCGTTGGAACTGGTGTAAATTTTCCTAGCTTGTAAGACGTTTCAAAGTGATCCTTGTGATTCTACTGAATAAATAATTTTTGATTTTGATTTTATGTACCTACCTAATAATAAACCTCGGTCTGCCTTCACCTATTGTTATGCCCTAATGGGTGCACATTGTGTTCCACGAATTTTATTTTCACCCCACATACCTACCAATGTGATGACAATAATAATAAATAAATAACAAATAAAATTCTTTATTTCAGAAAGGTCTTATGACAATATTTTATATTTCATGTAACTTAATAATCATCCTAGCCGGTTTCGGCTACAAACCGGCTAGGATGATTATTATATTACATTATGATTATATGAATTACATTATGATGATTATTAAATACATGTAATTTGTAATTTAAGATAGTAATGATGAGGCTTTAGTAATGTGTAAAAATGTTAAGACCTTATTTTCCAGTCTTAGTTTCGACTCCTCGTTCTAACTAAGATCAAACTTGTTTATAGATACGAGGGACCTCTACTCCGGCTAGTACATAGGTTCAAGTTTTCGTACATAATTACTTAGTTCGTGTGTTGATGGTAGCGATTTTACAATACTATTTATTTATTTGACATGAATAATAATAATAATGCTGGACAATCCACACAGCATCATCTAGCCCCAAAGTAAGCTGCTGTTAAACAGAGCTGTATTATGGGTACTAGATGACTGATATATATTTAATACAATACAATACATAGATAGATATTTTTTATTATATATAGAAAATACCCAGAACACCCGGAACAAATATTTGTAGATCGTACAAACATTTGTTCCGAGGCGGGAATCGAACCCGCAACCTCTGCGTCGCAGGCGGACCTGCGCCCGCTGCGCCACATCGGTTGTCATTTGACATTAATAGTCTGATTGACCACAATAAGAATATTAGTAAAACAAGCTAAAATACGAAAATAAAAAATAAATAAATAAAGACAAAATAAGAGTTAAGTAGGCATAAACATTTCAAAATAATAAACGTATATTAAACTACAGTAGAAATAGCCATTTATAATGTGTGTAATTAATGTGTTGGTATGCAAGAGTAGTAGGGTTCTTGTGATAGAGCTCGTCCGGGGAAGGACTACCACCATACCTATTTCTGCCGCCAAGCAGTAATGCTCGCATTGCTGTGTTCCGGTTCGAAGGGTATGGTTTCCGGTGAAATTACAGGCACATGAGACTTCCTATCTAACGTCTCAGGGTGGTAACACGCAAGTGATATCTATGATGTTGCATGCGTACATAGGCTACGGTAACCGCTGACCATCAAGTGGGCCGTACGCTTGGTTGCCACTCTAGTTGTATAAAAAAAAAAATGTTTAGATGCATGAGTGGGTACAATAAAAGTATTGAGTATTGAGATTACGCAACGGATTACAAGGTGGTTTTCATTAATAGTTAGAGTGATTCAAGAGAAAGGTATAGTATAGTTAGTTATATTACATATAGGCTATTTTTCTTTTTATAGTGTTAACCATCACACTAAAGGATGACAACATGCAGTAGCATATGCTGAGCTAAGGTCCCTTTCTCCACCACTCAACGCCTAACTATTTCTTACTTTATGTATAGATATTTATTTAATGTTAATGTAAAACTGTATATTATCTATTATTCATTATTCAATATATGTATGTAACTGTATTTGGGTTTTAGTATCATAGGATAGATACTAGCTATAAGTAGGAATTTGGTATCCATATTTGTTTTTTTTTATTCTCTGTTACTTTGTGGTGGTTGAATAAATAGTTTTCTTTCTTTCTTTATTTTCTAAAGGAATAAGCTTCGAGCCGAAGACATTCCAAGGATTATTTCGTGCAAGCGAGCTATGTCTCGATAGCTCAATTGGTAGAGCACCGCGTATCGAGCAGTAGTTGCTCAAGTCCCGCTCGAGGCGAAATTTTTTTGGGGTATTATAATCTTTAATATTACGCATAGTTTAGAAATCAAATGAAATGAAACCAATGCCTGAAGTGTAGTAGCTTGGATGTCCTTTAAACTATTATATGATTTACATAATGACCCTGCAATAGGGTAGGGTACGACCCTACCTTATGGCAGGAACTTTAAGAGTAGTAGAGTTCTTTGTGATAGAACTCGTCCGGGGAAGTACCTACTACCACCATACCTATTTCTGCCGCAAAGCAGTAATGCTCGCATTGCTGTGTTCCGGTGTGAGGGGTATGGTTTCCGGTGAAATTACTGGCACATGAGGCTTTCGATCTATGCCTCAAGGTGGCAACCTGCGAGTGATACTTCTGGTATTGCAAGCGTCCATAGGCTGCGGTAACCGCTTACCATCTTGTGGGCCATACGCTTGGTTGCCACTTCAGATGTAAAAAAAAAAAAGGAACAGATGGAGCGTATTTTTGGCTATTGAATAATTCTAAGTCCGCAAACAAAGTCGCAATATCTCCATTAGTATTTAGCACAAAAGGATAAGACTGCAATCGTGCTGTTTACTTTGATCAGTCACCGTAACGTTCTAACCTACACATTGTTTTAAAATGATAATGATCGTACATAATCGTAATTATAAAATTATATGAGCTGTTAATCTGGACCGTGCTTTTAAGTCCTTTATAAAACCTTTTTAATCCACAACCAGATACAATGCTAATATTATACAGAAAAATTACAGGTGCATGGTGCATGATATATTTCACACTTTTCAAAATGGCGAAAGTGTCCAAAATCTTGGAAATATCCCTATACTGACTGATAGTGTCAAAAAAACTTCTTCTTTTAATTTGCGGCGTCTGTGGCCTCAAAAAAAACCTTTTGCATTGTAGAGTTTTAAGTTTCAAGTCAAAAAAAGTTCAAAATGCGTGCATGTTTGTGCTGTGCTATCATGCATGTCTAAAGTAGCGCCTGAACTTTTTTTTGACTTGAAACTTCAAACTCTACAGTTGAACAGGTTTTTTTGGACACTAACAGTATAGGGATATTTCCAAAACTCTACAATGCAACTGTGTTCATAGCATTTTTTTAAATATTTACAAAATTAGGTACATTATACCTTACCGTACCTTTAAACAAAAACTGCTTATTAAAATAAACAAATAAATTTGTAAGTACCTAGTAGTAGCACAGTCTTGAAAAAATGCATGATGTTCAGTTAGTGGTCCAATGTCTTTTCCACCACCAGTTTGAGTTGAGACGGAGATAATGAAGATTGGTCGCTAACAGGGTTGTGATCATGGGGCAGAGCGCTCGTAACGTAGCTGGCTAAGTCAGATCAACAAAGTTAAGCACTGTTCCGCGTAGTCACAATAGTAGTAGTAATTGGATGGGTAACCGCCAGTGGCAATTTCAACTGAGCGCTCCCGTGCTTCGGAGGGCAGTCGGTCCCGGCTTTTTCAAAGTTGTAAGGCCATAACAGAGGCCTTCGGGCGGACTAGAAACTCTGTCACCAGAGTTGGCCACTGACTCATACAGGCAGATCGGCGCGATCAGCAATTCTAACTGGTTGATGGTGAATAATAATCAGTTCGCGGTACTTCCCCGGATTAACCACAAACTCGTAAAACATTTCATTACATTCGTGGTAGCATTTACGATCCTGTGGTCAAAACATTGTGTATCTCAAAATCTGGGACAGATCTTGGAATCTGTGTATGTGGTTGCCTAACAATTGATATAAAATATTTTTATTATCATATAATAATATATTTTTTATGTTAATAAGTGACAATGCTGTCACATCGTTCGCCTAATGTTAAGCGTCATGCCTGACTATAACGGTTGCAGAAGGTATCAAATAAACGTTCATAAGAAAAAAATCTGTCCTGATGACAATTAAATTACCTATCTTCGTACCTTGAGGTATGTTTTCAACGCTCGAATCGAATATCGAGCTTTGAATTATACCATTCAAGTTCAACGACACTGACTGACGTCATGCGTATGCGCAAACCAGTTGGCAAAAATCGAAGAAGGGCTTGCGAAATATCTTTTAGCTCCGGTTTTGGGGTTCGATGGTGGACTTTTAAACTCCGGAGTTCGTGCTGAAGAGTTGATGACTCGCAGGGAATTTTATGAAGACTTCACGGTTCACCTGGGTGGGACTCTTTAGCAAGAGTTCGTCTCGGTAGGTATGATCCAGTGCTAATTATTCTACCTCCAAGCAGCAGTGTGCAAGCTGTACTGATTAAAGGTTACGAAAACGTAGAGAAAATTTACAGTTTTTAAAGTTACATTTTGTTTATTTCGAGGAGAAACGTCTACGCCATTCATAATCGAGATAGAAGACGTTTGGTGATACAAGCGCCTTAAAGCTAACAGCTAATTAAACAAACCTTATCAGCGAGTGTTTTATAATGAAAAATGGTGGGCTTGCAAATGTTTAAGGATTATCTTCTTCGATAAGATTAACAGAGGATTACACGGTCACGTGAATGAGATTATAGCCAACCTTCTAGAAACCTTCTAGAAGTTATTAGGCTATGCCTACAGTGTGTATTTGAATATCTGTATCGTTCTTGGCTTTCATTCTTAGCACCCATACCAAAGGTCATGCTAAAAAAACTATTTTCGGCATTGCGAGTATCCTGCTTAGCGGCAGGAGTGATGTTTGTTACTCAACCACGCCAGAACGGCTGAACGGATCTGGTTGAAATTTGACACAATGATAGTTTATTGTAATAGCATATGGGCTACCTTTTATCCCGGAAAAATGTACGGTTCCCGTGTTCCACGCGATCAAAGCAGTGGGCAACAGTAGTCACATAATCATAATCAATTCGACGTTTCAAAGAGATCCTAGTGATTTTATTGAATGAAACTAATTTGATTTAGATTCTATTTATACCCAAGAGGTCCTTTAGGTATCTCCGTAACCCATTAGCCCTTAGTGGAGCACGTCTATAAATATCCTGCGCCTACGCATACGTGCGTCTAATTGCAGCGGTGATAATAATGGTGACGCGAACGTTACCAGTTCACGGTTGTTAGGTCTTACTGTGACCAGATCTAGCCTGAGACGGACGGAACTTGGTACCGTTCCATTTAAATACAGTCTCAGATCGAGCCAATCTATTTAAGATTGTTAAAAGAATACAGATTTAAATGTTTATTCATTGATTACGAGCTGACCGGCGCGGCTTCACCCGCGTTTTTGCAGTTTTTATGCTATCCACAGTAAGTTTTTCCGGGATAAAAAGGGATTTTATTTATATTATTTTTTTATGTCAGCAAGTGACAGGACAATCGAGGCGCCCACCTGATGTTAAGCACCACGCCTGACTATTACAGATGCAGTGCCACCTAAAGCTTAAAGTTTTTAAGTGTTTGCGTGGCCCTGCACTGCGCATATCACCCCGAGACATTGTTGTTAAGTCTCTTTCGCCCAGTAATTTCACCGGAAACCATACCCTTTACACCGGAACACAGCAATTCGAGCATTACTGATTGGCGGCAGAAATAGGTATGGTGGTAGTCCTTCCCCGGACGAGTTCTATCACAAAGAACTCTACTACTCTTAACATTCCTTAACGATGCCACAACACCATCAAAGATGCTGGATCTGTGCTGGCATCAACCTAAAGTCCTTCTCCGTTCTTTCAAGAAGTTGGGCTGCCTGGGGTCAGGTTAGAGGTCAATGTACAATAATCCAGACTCCATCATGAATCCACCGAGTGAGGGGCCGTCCTACACTGCGTCTTCTAGTACGTGGTCGCCATTCGAGAACCTTTGTTCCCCAGCAGTTATCGGTTCTGCAAGCTACCTAACTAAATTTTTTTTTGAGTAACCCTAGGTGGTTTTTAGAGTACAATAATCAGTTTAATGTAAAATAATTTGTGGTTATAAATAAACAAAAAAAAAAAAGTTTTAATATTCAGTTTTTTTTTATTGGAGAGCCATTTGCAGATTGTTTTAAGGCATTTTCTATCTTAATTAACCTTAAGAATGACAAAATAGGGCCTGGTTCTGAGGAATCTAATTTTTTCTTAGTGACGTGTTTGGACCACTCTGTATACGAGTAGCATGCACACTGCCACTTCAATTTACTTATTCTGAGTGCTATTTCGGTGACCTTGATTCTTCTACGGATTCCCTCTTTTCGAATGCTATTAAAAAAAAGCTATTATACACTTGATCAGTTTCTCAGTGACTCAAATAACGAATGATAGGTTTTATTGCTACCCCAAATAATGATTTTATTATTTTATTATTATCACAAACTAGGTACCTATCCGTTAATACTAAAATCGGTCCGCTCCTACTCAATTTTATAGTGCAACACCCTTACTGGGTACATAGCTATGTGTTGGCTGCTCTGATATTATTTAATATTACATAAGACCTGTGACATGTATTACCCTCATAATTATGATGCAATAAATGATACTGAATACTGAATACTGAATTCGATCGCAAAAAATAATAAAAATAATCGTAATCTGCTAAATAGCTCAAGACAAAATCGCAGATCCTTCATACAGCAAGAACATAATGCGCCGGAAATGTCAAGCACTTTTAACTTTACGTATCTGTGTTTTGCACTTCAGATAACGTTCAATCACAAGAGTTATACAACACTTATAACAAGGATATTTAGCTGCTGTATTGACTTCTAGATATGAAATGGGGGCACTGTTTGAGTCAAGTGTTAGAGAAAATCAACCACTCTCGAGCGAGAATCGCCACCCTTACACTGTAGAGATTCCACCAATTCGTACGAAACGGTTTGATTCTACCTTCATCATTCGCACTGCCAAAGAGTGGAACTCGTTGCCGGCGTCAGTCTTTCCAGAAGATTACAATTTAGGTATATTCAAAACAAGAGTGAACAGGTATATTCTAGCCAAGCATGCTCTATCTTAGGCCGCATCGACACTTAACATCAGGTGGGACAGCGGCCAAACGCTTGACTATCACTTTTAAAAAAAAAGAATGATTTCTCAATCTACCACGCAGACTGCAGATTGATAGATGATGCTTAAATTTTTTTGTTCTTTGACATCATTTGAATCAATAAAATATATCTTACAATGTTTTCGAGCATTGCATTGTGTATACATTTTCCGAATCTAGGTGTACTTAGTGTTCCAATGGCCAATAAATATTATGACTATATTAATCAAAATCCTTTAGTGCACGGGGTGCGAACGCACGACTTTGGAATTGTAATACAGGTATGCTACTACTACACAAGCAGTGCCCAAAACCTACGTCACTTCCAAATATTAACATAAGCATTATTAGAAAGATACCGATATCTTCTACCAACAGCTTCCGAGATAATCCAAGCACACAACGGAATCTTCCAATCTCTTCCAAGATCCAACAAAGATCCTTCCAATCGGTTATCAGTAGTATTTTTACTTTCTGAAACAAAAGGTGGTGTTTTACTTCGAAAGATCTTTAAAAAACCCCGTGATTTACGAATACATCAGTATTATATGTCCTTATCAGACTTTCCTGAACTTCCATAGGTCTATGGAGGTCTGAATATAGAATGAACTTTGTGATGCGGTATTTAATTCGACAATTTATCGACGCATTCAGACAATCGTGGACCACGACGAAATGGTAGGTATAGTTCGCACAGCGGATCTAGGCTTCCGTGAAGTTAGCCGTTTGTGATGCGCAATGACAATTTAGTTTGAAAAAGCTCCATTGCGCATCGAAACGGCTAATTTCACGACGGCCGAGATCCGCCGTGAGAACTATAGAGGGGAACGCGTCGTAGTATGAATGTTCAAAATGACTATATGACACGCCCTGCGACCTAGTCATCGTGAATTTTTTATACAAACTTCATTAGGAAATTTCTTCCTTAGTACCCCTAAACGCAATTTTAATTTTTTATGGTCTAACAGTTTAAGATCTGCGTTGTCGGTCAGTAAAGCTTTTATAATAATTTAGATGATAAGATAAAGTAAACTTTCCATCTTTCCAGATGTATGGTCGCTACCAGCGCGACCTCAGCGAAGCAGCCAGGGAAGAAGCGAGAAGACTCAGGCGGCTCAGGAAGAAGAGGAGAAAAGACGACAAGCTGCGCCAAAAAGAGTTGGAAGCTAACGGGAAACCAAGACCTAGGGGGAAGTTCTTCAAAGTTTTAGGTATGTTAGAGTTTTTTTAATGTCAGCTAATAATAGTGACACTGAATAAGATTCAAAGTTCTGCGTGGAACTGCACTGCGTTAGTCACCACGAGGCGTAGTTATTAATTCTCTTTCGACCAGTAATTACACTTGCCACAGTGCCCTTCAAACCTTACACAGAAATGACATAGACATAGACATTCTATTTATTCACCACATAGCACACAAATACATTAGCAGGTAAAAACAAATATACAAAAAAAAAATCGTAAGTATAAAAAAAATAATTCAAAATTATACATAATATTACGGTACTAGTACTCTTTAACCTACCTACCTTATTAATTACTTTTGTGTGCTACAGCAGCAAAATGGGCACCGACTCAGCATTATGTCTGCTGTGTTAACAGTAGACGCTGTTATTCTGCCGAGACCACTTATTCAGCCAAAAGACCATGACAAAAAATTGCGGTGTTACCTTACCTACCAATACGACCTCTTGCTGAAGAGTCCTACCAGCAAAGTAAATAAAAAATGGTATAATTAGAGGAATGGGTTTTTAAATGGCGACTGTGAACTGGAAAATAGGACGGCCCCCTAATTGATAGATGGATGACTGATGATGATCTGTCGTCATGAGGGAGGCCTATGTCCAGCAGTGGACGTCTATTGGCTGGTAATGTTGATGATGAGGTGAGTTGGAAGCAGGATGGTGGAATCAGTCACGCTAGTAGTAGGATAGCTGACTTATGCTACGGTTCTATGTATGTTCTATGTATGTACATAAGATAGAGCCTGTCCATCAATTTTGTTATGAAAATATGGATATCTTGACTCTTGACTGTGTTCTTGACGACTAATAGTTCGTCGCACTTTGACGCATTTGCATATTGATGGAGAAGCGTTTAGATTAGACCAAAATAAACGATTGTTCTGTTCTATTCTATTCTATTAAACACGCAAAACGGCGCAACGGGCGCAATGAACTGTGATAACAGGTAACATACGCTGATAAAAATGTTCCCACTGCTGGGACACTGGCCTACTCTCAAGCGAGAGTTTGGGTTTTAATCCACCACGCGGACCCAATGCAGATTGGTAGATGGCACATGTATTTCGAATTTTTAGTTCTTCCTCCGGTTTCCTCACGATGTTTTCCTTCACCGTATGAGAGCACTGGCATTGCACACATAAAATTTCGATAAGATTCGAACTCACGAACATAGGATCGGAAGGCGAGGTCACTACCTACTAGACCACCAGTGCTCACGCTGATAATGATTTGTACTTTGATGAACTGTATAAACTGTTGACGCTGATGAACTGTATAAACAGTTAACACTGACAATGAACTGTATGAAGCGTGTGGCAGGGTACGTCTGGCGGCACACGTTCGCGCGTCTCGGCGAGGATTGGATCTTCCTGGCGCTGCTGGGCATCATCATGGCGGTGCTCAACTTCGCCATGGACAGGGGTATCGCGGTTTGCAATAATGGTGAGCTTGTTTGAATGCTAGCAACTCCCCCTTGGCTTCGCACGGGTGCTTAGATTATACTAAGCTTATTACTTATACTTAGCTTACTTATACTAGAGGCCCATTGACACCATACAATAATTGCATTCAAGAATTGCCTTGTCAAATTGATTTTGGAACAAAAATGTTCCAAAATAGATTTGATAAGGCAATTCTTGCATGCAATTATTGTATAGTGTGAATGGGCTATTAGATTATATGTTGAAAGCTTCCTTTTGAATCACTTTCACTCTATCTATTGATGAAAACCTCACTAAGATGCGTTGCGTAGTTAAAAAGGTCTAAGCATACATGCATAAAGAGACGGCGAATATTTTTACAAAGCGGAAAAACTATGCAAAGCTTGTATACTCGTTCTGAATATGAATCGAACCCACAGTCTCTTCCTTTTCAACCGGGCACTCGCCCACCTCGCCATAGAGGTCAATGACCCTGAACTAACATCACAGTGTATCATCTTCCATCAAATATTAGCTCGACTACTGACTATTATAGTTCTCACAACGGATCTCGGCCGTCGTGAAATTAGCCGTTTCGATGCGCAATGGAGCTTTTTCAAACTAAATTGTCTTTACGCATCACAAACGGCTAACTTCACGGAAGCCTAGATCCGCTGTGCGAACTATACGTTGGTTTATAATCACTTATAAAAAACAAATGATCACTCTCTATTTATTTTATTTGCAAGCAGCCTCAAATCGGAAACGGTAAGATCAAATTCATTTTGATAACTAAGCCAATGATGAATAGGTTACGGTCCGCTCATCATCAAGTGGAGCGCTCGTGACGTAGCTGGCTAAGTTGCCCTTAACAAATCAACAAAGTTGAGCACTGTTCCGCGTACTCATCATTTGCACGAGTGACTGCCAGTGGCAATTTCAATTGAGCGCTCTTGTGCTTCGGAGGGCACGTTAAGCTGTCGGTCCCGGCTTTTTTAAAGTTGTTAGGTTATGACAGAGGCCTTCAGGCGGCCAAGAAACTCTGCCACCATAGTTGGCCACTGACTCATACGAACTTACTTACCATCAAGTGGGCCGACGCTTGGTTGCCACTAGTATAAAAAAAGGTTCAGAACTCTGGTCTTTCAGCCCGTATGTGGATGTACAGCGAGCTGGCCACATCTACCTTCAGTCAGTACATAGCGTGGGTTTCGCTGCCCGTGTGTCTGATACTCTTCGCAGCCGGCTTCGTCCACATTGTCGCAGCTCAGAGCATTGGTAAGTACTATCCTTTATACACCGCCTTCTAATGTTTCCACAGCGGAAACACTGGCCAAGCAAGAGAAATTGGGTTCTTCTTGGTCCACCAAGCGGACCCGATGTGAATTAGTCGAATGTTTAGCTTGGAAGTGCAGGTCTCCTCACGATGTTTTCCTTCACCGTATGAGAGCATTACCATTGCGTACATCATCATGACAGCTTCTGTTCCCACTGCTGGGACAGTAGGCACAAGCAAAAAAGATTAGCTCTTAGTTCACCACGCGGAGCTAATACGGAACTATGGGTGGCACTGTCTTCGAATTTTTTGTTCTTGGACATGCTGATTTCCTCGCGATGTTTTCCTCACCGTATGAGAGCACTGGCATTGCGCACGTGCTTTTTTTGAATAGAAAAAAGATACAAAAACGCGACCACCAGTGCTAATCTGGTCACTTTACATAACCTAAGCTCGCAGAACCGATAACCGCTGGGGAATAAAGGTTCTGGAATGGTGATCGCGAATTGGACACAATGTAACAAAGTATAGAACGGCCTTCACGTTAAAGCATTCACAAAAAGTCGGTGGATAGTGAAGAAGGCTCAAGATCAGTCGTCATAGCACTCTTTGGAAAACGCTAATGTCCAGCCGCGGAGGTCTATTGACTGATATGATGATAATGAACTATCCTGGTCCTTGGCAGTCTCCTACTACTTGTCATCTCGTCATTGATTAATTAGCCCGTTGTGTTCTACTGTTAGCAAAGGATTCCCCTTGATCTCTCCATCCATCTCGGTCTTGTGCCAGTTGGACCCAAGTGGTCGTCAAAAACTTTATCGCTCTGGTTCCAGGCTCAGGAATACCGGAGATGAAGACAATTCTTCGTGGGGTACATTTGAAGGAGTATCTCACGTACCGTGCCTTGATCTCCAAGGTCATCGGCCTCACCGCCACACTGGGCTCTGGCCTGCCGCTGGGCAAAGAGGTAAGTCTGACCTTCTCTATTCTTTACGAGGACGTTCTTACTGCCTACACCCTTCACTAGAATCTAGCTTTAATTCTCTTGTTTATTCTATCTAGCTGAGGCCTAGATTGTATAAACACGGGAATTAACCAAATAAATGAGGTGGTAGTACCCAAAGTCTTAAGGGAAGTATCTTTTTAAATTATACGGAAAAAATTGCAAATTCCATTTGAGCTTTCCGTAGACATTTTGAAACAATAGGCACATAGTTTTCACACACATGGCACTCAGGGACTTTTCATCCATCGTTCTGTCAACCCACCTAGACGCGGCCAAAGAATAGAAGAAAATTGTAATAAGCTAAGGTGTTAAAACACGCAAAGATGTCGGATCCGGCTTTTTAAGTTGTGAGGCCATTTACCAGGGTTGACCACTGACACATACCAACTTTTACTGGATCCAGTTACTGCCAACATATAAATCAGACGGAGAGGAAGTGACTGTGTGTTTGATTTATGAGTGTGTTACCAGGGTCCGTCCGTCCACATAGCGTCGATGGTGGCATCGTTGCTGTCCAAACTAGTCACATCCTTCCAAGGTATCTACAGCAACGAATCCCGCACCAGCGAGATGTTGGCTGCTGCCTGTGCTGTGGGCGTGGCGTCGTGTTTCGCTGCTCCAGTTGGAGGTAACCATCCCGCATCACCATCTAGTCCTGGGGGTACCACGAGCTCATAAAAAAAGCTTTAAAGATTGTGTAAAGATTATTAAATAACTAAAATTAAAACTAAAAAAAGCTTTGTGGCGGTGAAAGCCTCCTCCAAGTGTCTCAATGTCGTAAATGGTCTTAAATGGAAATGGACGGGTCACCTAGAGGCTTAAAGCAAATAAAAGCCAGAATACTACAAACTGGACTGTCAGTGGCACAAAGTGAAGAAGAGGAAGACCAGCTAAAAGATTGTGTGACGACATAGTCCAAGTCGCTGGAAAAATATGGTCAAGGTCAGCAAAAGACCGAACGACATGGAGACGAAGCTCTCATAGCAATATTGAAATAATCTTCCACTGTTTTTTTTATGGCGAAATGTCAGTGTAACATTATTTTAATATGCTTTTGAGCTTGTTATACCCACCTGTTCTTCCAAGGTATCAGCATCAAGGTTGGCTGATGCCTGTGCTGTCTGTTAGATGTTTGATGATGACTGAACTCTTTTAGGAATTTTTAAATTAATTATTCAATTCAAATTTTTTTCAACATATTATTATTTAAATGATTGTAAATTGAAGCATTGCACGCCCTAATAGGGTAGAATACATTGAATCTAGAATTATCTGTAACACCTCTGTACCTACATGTAATTCAGAAATAAATATACTTTGACTTTGACTTTAACTACACACAAACTATTTTTTTTTTTTATTACCAATTTGACAAATTATTTAAAGTTAGAATAATAACACTTAAATAGCACTAAGATTTGAGTTGGTGCTACTGTGAGTCTATCTACGAGTAGGTAAGGTATAGTTCGCACAGCGGATCTAGGCTTCCGTGAAGTTAGCCGTTTGTGATACGCAAAGACAATTTAGTTTGAAAAAGCTCCATTGCGCATCGAAACGGCTAATTTCACGACGGCCGAGATCCACCGTGAGAACTATACATACCGTTGATCAAATAAATAATCAATAATAATTGGTGATCAAATAAAAAAAAATAAAAAAATAAGATACTTATAAAAAAAAAAATATTACGTTCTTTGGGTGTTTGCAGGCGTACTGTTCTCAATCGAAGTAACCACGACGTACTTCGCCGTGAGGAACTACTGGCGAGGGTTCTTTGCAGCCTGCTGCAGTGCTATTGTGAGTACACCAGGGCCTTACCCTTGAATACAATGACGATGACGACTATGTGGCGCAGCGGGCGCAGGGTCGCCTGCGACGCGGAGGTTGCGGGTTCCATTCCCTCCGGTCATTTGTTTGTACGATCTACAAATATTTGTCCCGGGTGTTCTGGGTATTTTCTATATATAATGAAAATGAAATGAAAAATATTTATTTGCAGCCAAAAACTTAGAACTAGGTACACAGAAAACAATAGGTAAACAAGTAGGTAGGTTCCTATGTTTATAGCTGTTATTATTTTAGCAGAGGTAGAACTGGTCAGCGATCTTCACACTAGATAAATGATAAATGATATTTATTTGCACGAACACATGTCAGATGAATGGTCTTAAAATTAAATTAGTTCATTTATGTCCTACCAAAATCTTTGGGATGCAAATATTATATTAAATGTTAATTAATGTTAATTAATGTAATGTTAAAATTATTATACAAAATTAAAATTGTCAAAAAAATAAAAAATAATAAACAATAAAAAATATTATTAGTGTACAATGTCCCTATAATTTAAAAATTCATTTATTGAATAGAAACATTTGTCTACCAGCCATTTCTTCAATGTTATATGAAATAGATTTCCCTTCAAATCTTTAGGCGAGGCCGTATCGTGAAGATCAAATAATAAAAAAATATCTATCTATGTATTGTATTGTATTAAGTATATATCAGTCATCTAGTACCCATAATACAGCTCTGTTTAACAGCAGCTTACCTTGGGGCTAGATGATACTGTGTGGATTGTCCAGCATTATTTATCTATTTATTTATTTAATTATTATTGCAGGCGATATAAATCAAATCAAATCAAATCAAATACATTTATTGCTGTCATATGGTACATTATGTAGTTGTTACAGAATAAGTAGTATCACACATGAACCCTGTTATTAGGGTATTGCAACATGGAGAAAGGCCGAGGTTTATGCATTCGGTATTTGTAAAAAAGTAGATAGATAGGTAAGTATGTAAGATTTGATTAATGTTAATATGTATCTAAATAATAATAATTGTCATGTCATGTCAGAAAATATGAACAATAATAGTTATTGGTCAATAAAATCAATTAATAATAGTAGCTAATGTCATTAAAATAATTATGTTGGTATACTATTGAATTCAGTAGGTAATTAGTCTAGGTATTCTCTAAGGTCATAGTAGCATTTGTCAATTAGATATGTTTTTAAAGTTTTTACAAAGAGTGAATATTTTTTTATTTCTTTTATATTTGTAGGAAGTTTGTTATATATTGTTATTGACATTATGTAAGGACCATCGCTATGTAGCTTTAGATTAGATTTGGGTTTTACTATTTTATTTCTACCTGGTCTGAGTACATATCTTCGTGGAAGGTCGTCTAAATTTACGTACAAATGTGGATGTTTTTTAACAAATTTGCTTATTTCTAGGATGTAGATAGATGGTAATGTTAACATTTTTAGGTTTTTAAAATGGGGTTTGCAACTATCTCGTTTTTTTATATTGGCTATGATGCCAAAAAAAAAATAAATAAATGTTAATATCATGGACACCGTGAGTACTCAAAGCCTTGAGTACCAATGTTTCATGGCAGAAAATGGGCTTCAACCAGCAATTAATCAACCTACAAGAGGATCTTCGTGTCTAGACCACATTTATATAAAAAATATGAGCAACACTCAAACACCTGCTGTGGGTGCTATATGCCAACTTGATATAACTGATCATTACCCGGTTCTACTAGGTATAAATCTTTTCAAGAAAACTCCCATCCGTCCGAGTCGTTTTATCGTTAAGAGCCCTATCCTTGACAATCATTGAATTTTCTTGTAGCCCGTGAAGTTTCGAACACTATTGTGGCTCGTGTGTTGAAGATATTTTAACGAAAATAAAAACAAATAAAAGCTTTATCCCTTAAAATTTAAGCCAACAGAGCAAATATTAATTAACTCAAGACATAACTGATTAAAAAAATAATTAGTAACGCACGTTTTGTAAAATGAGCAATTCCAGTCAACTTTCGATCATTTTTTCTATGAAATAACAAAGTCTAACATATTTCTAAAAATGCAATTATAATAATCACAGTTTTAAAATTTAAGTGAATAGAGAAAAATACAGCATGTTAGTTCAATATTTTTGAATAAAGACGGTCTAAAAAACGCGTACTTTTCCCTATTTTACGCTTGTTATTTCTGCTAAAGTAAGGAGTTTACAATAAAAATACACCTACTAAATTAAAGTTTAAGTTTTTATTAAATAAATACAACGAAGAAAATAGTCTAATAGCATTGACTTTTTTTAATACGAATTTTTTTAAATCACACGTTAGCGCACTTATAATCATATCGATCGAAGCAGCGACTCTCAAACAGCGCTGAGCGCTTATGGAGGGAGGACGTATCGCTCCTCGTCGCGCGGGCTATTACTTCTACTATATAAAGATACATTAACGCGAACTTCATGAATTATATCGCTAAATCTTGGAAAGGCCTCTTAAAAGAGACTTTATCGCTATTAAAAATGATCTCATGAATGTTGACTGGTCAAGTGTTACAGGTGTCAATGATGTTAATAAAGCGACCGATGTTTTTATGGAAGTCTTAACACAAATCGTAAATAAACACTCAAAAGAGGTCAAACTGAGTAGGTCTAAATATAACTTAAAGCCCTGGATAACTCCAGGACTAATACGATGTATGCGACATCGCGATCGTTTACACTTACGTGTTAGAAATGAACCGGGAAATTTAGTTATTAAAACAATTTATACTCGATACCACAATTTCTTTATAAATCTTCTTCGAAAATTAAAGACTGATTATGAAAACACAGAACTAAATAAACATAAAAACAACCCAAAAAAACTATGGCGCTCAATAAGAAATATTTCAAATATAACCCAGTGCAACAAGGAACCCACTGATCTTTTAACGCTACAAGGTTGTGTAGACGCACAGCAATCTATAAATTTAACTAATAGTCATTTTTCTACAATTGGACAACAGTTTGCAGAACAGATTCTTTCCAAAATAAATAAAAGCGAAGAAGAACTCGCGAAGGCAGTTAAAGTCAATAATCTTTCTCCTGATTCTATTTTTATGAATCCAACTAATTTTGAAGAGGTCGAAATGATGCTAGTTAATCTTAAAACTGATAAAGCTCCAGGAATTGATGGTTTAGGAAACTCACTTATAAAATGTATAAAAGATGAAATTATTATACCACTTACGTACATACTCAATCTGAGTATCTCTAGTGGAACTTTTCCTAACTGTTGGAAAATCGCGTCAGTCTCTCCAATTCATAAAACTGGAACAAAGAGCTCGGTCGACAACTATAGGCCTATATCGCTTCTGGGAACCTTTTCTAAACTACTTGAAAAGCTGGTTAACAAGCGTCTTGTCAATTATCTTGAATCTCATAGTTTAATATCCTCCAATCAGTTTGGTTTCCGCAAAGGAAAAAGCACTGAAGACGCAATCACACTTCTTACAACTGAGGTGTCGTCCAAGTTAGACAGTGGTGAGTGCTGCGTTGGCGTCTTTTTAGACTTGGCCAAGGCCTTCGATACTGTCTCCGTTCCGATACTTCTTCAGAAATTGGAAGGCCTAGGAATTCGTGGAGTTGCCTTGGATTGGTTTAAGAGCTATCTGATCGATCGGAGACAGTGTGTAAAGATTGGCCAGGTCATCAGTAATGAACAATTCATTCGTTTTGGAGTGCCACAAGGCAGTATCCTTGGGCCCACTCTATTGCTCCTTTACATCAATGACATTCATAATATTCCCATCGAAAATGCAAAAATTTTATGCTATGCCGATGATACTGCTGTAATCTTCCACGGACCGACATGGCCAACAGTTTACTCTTCCGCTGAGCGTGGTATGACGCTAATTTCAAAATGGTTGCAAAATAATCTTCTTACGCTAAATACACAAAAATCAATGTATGTGTGCTTCCATAAGACGTTGGCTTCAGCCCCTGATGTAAATTTAAATATTAAAATACATGATAATAATTGCTGCAATAACTCCTGCGTTTGTGAACTTATAAGCCGCACTAGGTCTTTAAAATATTTAGGAGTGCATATTGATGAGAACCTGACATTCAAAGTACATATTGAGTCTCTGTCAGCCCGAATAAGAAAGATCGTATATGTGATGAAAAATCTGAGGGATATTGCATGCACTGATACGCTTAAGACAGTATACTATGCGTTATGTCAATCTCTTATAACCTACTGTATAACTTGCTGGGGTTGTGCTGCTAAGTCATACATTATTCAGGCTGAGAGACACAACGCTCAGTTCTGAAGGTAATGCTGCGTAAACCGTACAGGTACCCTACTTCAAGCGTCTACGAGGATACTGGTGTGCTCACTGTTCGCCAGCTCTATATTCTCAAAACTTCTCTTTTAGTGCATCGATCAGTAATGTCTTCCCCGGAGCGCGAGATGTTGTTGAGTCGTAGGGTTTACAGACTAATCACTCCTACTGTTAATACTAAGTTTGCGCAGCGAGTTGGTGAATTTGCTAAAATACACGTTTATAATAATGCTGTGAAAAATTGCGATATAAAAAATAATACGGTAGTTGAAGCAAAACACAAGCTTTTTAGTTGGCTTGCTTCATTATCTTATGACAAAACTGAAGAAGTATTAAATACTATTTGTTAGGTCTACTTAATTTATTAAAACAAATCTTATTATTAAGAATAGTCATTGTTTGTTTAAATGTATATAATTATAAGTAAGTATATATACGTATATAATTACACCTATCATATATTTTTTATATTATATATCTATCTCTATAATTATCTATACTTACCTTCATATTTAAAACATACATAGTATTACGTTGTGGAACTTACATTACTTATAAGCTTTAAGAACCAAATTAGTAAAATAACTTTTTTTTTTTTTAATTATTTTTTGTCTGATTCTGTCAGCTAGATACCTACAAATAAACTGTTTCGTAATTAGGATTTCTCGATTCAGGCTGAGCCTAGTGAGAAATCCAACAGATATTACCACTTTAGTTAATAAGTTATCTGTAAAATACTGTGTAATTCTACATAAAAGTAGCTCGCTTACTTTATTTTTCTGTGTACTACCTACATGTATTTTTACTGTAAATAAATGTATTTTCTATTTCTATTTTTCTATTTCTATTCCGATCCTATCCCAATTTCAATTCAATTCTAACACGGCCCACATGATAAGCGGCTTTATCAGAGATATCATTTGCGCGCTACCCTGAGACTGTGTTCTATATTTACAGCAACATAGGTATACTGCTACACTGTTATTACAATATTCTACTCCTACTACTCAAAGCTACCTATTATTAAAACTGTTGTTAACCTTTTTTTTGAAAATATATACATTATTATTATTATTACTATTATATATTTGTATGTGGTAGCTCTTCCCCGGACGAGCTCTATCACAAAGAACTACTCCTAAGCCAGGGTATGGTGAACCAGAACGGGTTCAATTTCAGCTTAATTGCCGTATCTTTTCAAATGTAACCGTGTGATTCTCCTTAATAGTTTTTAGTTGTTGCTTTGGTTTATTTAGCAAATCTTTATAAATTGTACCTAAGTAAATAGTTAGATAGTGAGAGACTCGTGTCGTAGCTAACTGCTGCTACTACTACTCGTAGGCTACACTGAAAGCCAGCGCTACAGACACAATATGTCATAAGTCATAAGCATTTATTGATAAAGATATACAAGGTCACTACACTTAAGAATATTATATTATTATTTTATAACTTAATATAAAACACAATAATTAATAAACATAAATTACAATGAAAGTAAAATAATCAAATTAAAGTCAAAAAATAAATTAAATAATTATTATAAATTCTCAATGTCAATACAAAAATAAAATAAACAAGTCATGTAGGTATTTATTACCTAGAGATCAAAGTAAATAATTTATTACAATTAAAATTTAAGTCTTACCTAGTGCTACAAATTCGTCAATAAACAAGTCATGTAGGTATTTATTACCTAGAGATCAAAGTAAATAATTTATTACAATTAAAATTTAAGTCTTACCTAGTGCTACAAATTCGTCAATAAACAAGTCATGTAGGTATTTATTACCTAGAGATCAAAGTAAATAATTTATTACAATTAAAATTTAAGTCTTACCTAGTGCTACAAATTCGTCAAAACTGTAGAATGTCTGCTCGACAAGCCAGCGTTTTAATCTAGCTTTAAATCCAGCTAAGCTGTCAGCAGATTTGACACTTTCTGGAAGACTTGACACTTCTCACTTATGTCTGCAGCACATGCTGAGTGGCTGCCTTTTTTTCGTCACAATAGTTTAGTTTTAATATGTATTGTTATTTTTGTTTATTGTGTGGCGTTAAATAAATATTTTTCTATTCTATTTCTATTCTATTCTATTCTCCATCCCCTTACTACCACCGGACTATGAGCGTACGGCAGCGGACCATCCGTATATTTGGTCGACATCCCACCATGCCGGACCAAACGCTTTTCATCCTCTTTTCTCATTAGCACGAGTAAAGAGCACTGGTGGTCTAGTGGTAGTGACCCCGCCTTCCGATCCTAAGGTCGTGGGTTCAAATCCGGTCGTGCACCAATGCATTTTTCGCTACGAAAAATGTATGTGCGCAATGCCAGTGCTCTCATACGGTGACAACCTTCTAATGTTCCCACTGTTGGGACACTGGCTTACACTCGGGCGAGATTGATTGGGTCTTAATCCACCACGCGGACCCAATGCGGATTGGTGGATGGCACATGTCTTTCGAATTTTTAGTTCTTGGACATGCCGGTTTCCTCACGATGTTTTCCTTCACCGTATGAGAGCACTGGCATTGCGCACATACATTTTTCGTAGCGAAAAATCCATTGGTGCACGACCGGATTTGAACCCACGACCTTAGGATCGGAAGGCGGGGTCACTACCACTAGACCACCGGTGCTCTAAAAAATCAATTAATAAAAAAAAACGATGTTGGTTCCAGATGTTCCGCCTGCTGTCGGTATGGTCGGGCGCGATGCCGACCGTCAAGCCGCTCTTCCCCACCAACCTGCCTCAGGACTTCCCCTTCGACCCGCAGGAGTTCGCCGTTTTCGTCCTCGTCGGGTGAGCACAGCGCCTTAACACATTAATAATCAATTTTGTTTGTAATAAAAGGCACGTGGAACTTATCACCATCACTTACCAACAGGTGAGGTGGTGGTCAAACGTTTGTCTATAATTAAATAAATAAATAATGCTGGACAATCCACACAGCATCATCTAGCCCCAAGATAAGCTACTGTTTAAACAGAGCTGTATTATGGTACTAGATGACCGATATATATTTAATACAATACAATACATAGATAGATATTTTTTATTATATATAGAAAATACCCAGAACACCCGGGACAAATATTTGTAGATCGTACAAACATTTGTCCCGAGGCGGGAATCGAACCCGCAACCTCCGCGTCGCAGGCGGGCCTGCGCCCGCTGCGCCACATCGGTCGTCATAATTAAATAAAAAATCGTAAATGTATACTTGTAGTATATTTTATATGTAGGTACTTTTATAACAGTACTTGTATGCTACCTTCACTGGAAATAAATTAGTGTTCAATCAGCAAGCTGTGTTTCACTACAAGTAAACTAGCAGTTGCCTGCGACTTTGGAACTCGGGAACAGCTCCTTCAAAATTGTATATTTTTTCTTAACCTGTTTCGTGCTTATTTATAGGTGGGCAAAAGTCTTAATTCAAAAATCATGGTAAATATCCCGTTTTTAGTGACGACCGATGTGGCACAGCGGGCGCAGGTCCACAGCGGCGCAGACGCGACTGCGACGCAGAGGGTGCGGGTTCGATTCCCGCCTCGGGACAAATGTTTGTACGATCTACAAATATTTGTTCCGGGTGATCTGGGTATTTTCTATATATAATAAAAAATTCTATCTATGTATTGTATTGTATTAAATATATATCAGTCATCTAGTACCCATAAACACAGCTCTGTTTAACAGCAGCTTACCTTGGGGCTAGATGATGCTGTGTGGATCGTCCAGCATTATTGATTTATTAATTATAACAGCTAGTTTATAATAGTGGTGTGATTTGAATGTAATTTGTTTCAGGATAGTGGCAGGCCTGCTGGCAGCACTTTGGGTGTACCTTCACAGGCAGTACGTGCTGTTCATGAGGAACACCAAGGTTCTTAGCAACTTCCTGCAGAAGAAGTGAGTTAACTCGTCACGGAGATACGTGGTAACAAACATACACACACAAACACACACACACCAACACACACACACACACACTTTCGCATTTATAAGTTAATAGGATTATAATGTAGTCGATTTTTTACATGTAAATCATCTATTACAATTTGTGATATTGCAGTCGTTTCATCTACCCTGGATTCGTGACTCTGGGGGTGATGTCCATCCTCTTTCCCCCCGGGATCGGCAAGTACATGGCGGCAGACCTCGGCAACCAGGAACAGGTATGCGCCAGCTTTATATGCACAGTTGCCCTTAAAAAAAATATTAACACGGTTTTCATCCCTACGGGACATCCTAAGGATACATCTCTAATAGGATGACTGATTTTGAAAAACTGTTTTATACTTCATGCAAAAAGTAACATTATAACCTAGAAATTAATGGTTTAGTAATAAAAAAAAACGCGTTTTAAATTTGTATTTTAAAATTCACGCCAAAACGCGACCAAGACACGGCGTGACAGTAATGACGACATGTTAAAGTTTAAATGTAAAATTTTTGCAATAAGTTTCAAAATTCTGCAATTTTATTTGATGCCACCAATCAGAGAACCAAGATACTCTAATTGGTGTTCAATCTCTTATGGCGGATTGCTGTATTTTGTAGTTTTATTATATTAAAAATATTATCAATCTCGCATCTAATTAGTCCATTGGGTTCTATCATGAGCTACCCTTCTACAGTGTTGTCCAGCTGTGATTTTTAGGTCGTCTTCCCATCTCATTTGTTAACACTATTGCGCTTGCCGTCTCTGGGGTACCAACGAAGAGTAGCAGAGTTCTTTGTGATAGAACACGTCCGGGAAAGTACTACCGCCATACCTATTTCTGCCGCAAAGCAGTAATGCTCGCAATGCTGTGTTCCGGTTTGAAGGGTATGGTTTCCGGTGAAATAACTGGCACATGAGGCTTTCGATCTTAGCCTCGAGGTGGCAACCCGCGAGTGATACCTCTGGTATTGCAAGCGTCTATAGGCTGCGGTAACCGCTTACCATCTTGTGGGCCGTACGCTTGGTTGCCACTTTAGTTGTATATAAAAAATATCGTATTTTCGGCTATTGAATTTGAATAATTCTGTCCGCAAACAAAGTCGCAATATCTCCATTAGTATTTAGCACAAAAGGATAAGACTGCAATCGTGCTGTACTTTGATCAGTCACCGTAACGTTCTAACCTACACATTGTTTTAAAATGATAAAAATCGTACATAATCGTAATTATAAAATTATATGAGCTGTTAATCCGGACCGGAAAAACTTGATGTAGTGTGTGTGTGTGCGCAGGTGCTGTCGATGTTCGCTAACTTCACGTGGTCGGGCGCGCTGACCGCGGAGCAGGCGGCCGTGGTGTCGCACTGGAGCACGCCCGGCGCGGACCACTTCGTCTGCCTCGTTGTGTACTTCTTCTCTATCGTGAGTTCACTCTCTTCTTTATAATAATAAGAATAAGAATAAGAATTTGTTTATTTGACACGCACAATTAGGAGTGCAGTACAGTAAAATGGCAAGAAAAAAAGTCAAAAACAAAAACAAATAAAGGACCGATTTCATAGTGGCCTAGGTCTTTGTAACACCATAGAAAAATTAGAAAAAAAATATAAGACTAACAGTAACAAACAATTTTATTTATAAGTAGACAAACAAAGTTCTGAAGGAAAAATGTTCGTGTGTTGAGTTTCATAAAACGGGAACACTAGAGGTCCGCCATGACAGCTATTAGCCAATGATCGCGACGCATCTTGACTTTGACAGTACCTAACAACCCAGTTGTTCGTTAAACCCGCCATGTTGTTTTGCATTGTGTTGCACTCCTTCACAAAGATAAACTTACTTTAGAAAAAAGCCAAAATAAAATAAATAAACAGTGATAAATAGTTTCTTTAATGATTATCTAACTAACTAGACCTCTACAAAAGACCAAGGCCCGGCTCCATACTACGTAAAACAACTCCTTTATACACAAAAAAGAAAGAAAGACCTAGCGTATTAGTGACATAGTCTCTCCTTGTGAGTGCGGTCAAACAGCTCCAGTCTCAGCTTTATGCCACTCCCGAACATAGTAAGGAAGTGACGCTGGTTTTCAGACTGAGCCTCAACAGGGTCATCATCATCATCATGACAGCCTTCTAATGTTCCCACTGCTGGGACACTGATCTACTCTCGGGCTAGAGTGATTAGGTCTTAATCCACCACGCGGACCCAATGCGTTGGTGGATGGCACATGTCTTTCGAATTTTTAGTTCTTGGACATGCCGGTTTCCTCACGATGTTTTCCTTCACCGTATAAGAGCACTGGCATTGCGCACATGAATTTTTCGAACAGAAAAATCCATTGGTGCACGACTGGGTTTGAACCCACGACCTTAGGATCGGAAGGCGGGATCACTATCGCTAGACCACCGGTTCTCTCCCTTCTTTTATAATATTTTATTTACTTCCTACTAATGTTATAAAGCAAAAGTCTGTGTGTGTGTGTGTGTATGTGTGTGTGTGTGTGTGTGTGTGTGTGTGTGTGTGTGTGTGTGTGTGTGTGTTTGTTACGTATCTATGTGTTAAATTTAAACCAAATCAGTTTGGTGGTTGTCGAGTTATAGACGAACAAACATTCAAACTTTTGCATATTCTTATATATAAAAATGAATCGCTGTGCGTTAGTCTCGCTAAAACTCGAGTACGGCTGGACCGATTTAGCTAATTTATGTCTTGAAATGATTGTATAAGTCCAGGGAAGGTTTTAAACGGATCAAATATACAGGGTGTAAAAATTAGCTAAAAAAAATAACGCGAGTGAAACCGCGCCGCTACTAGTTTATTATATTATATCAAAATCAAAATCAAAAATTATTTATTTCAATAGAATCACAAGGATTACTTTGAAACGTCTTACAAGCTAGGAAAATTTACACCAGTTCCAACGCGCCCATGCCGTAAAAGAACTGGCAACAGTTTTGTGTGTGAGTGCATGTTTTAAAAATATATATCAATAATTGGGAAATAAAAAGGCTAATAATTAATACTATATATACTTAATCTTTTAAATGCCAGTAAAGTTGTTCCCATAACAGTTAATTATTATTATATCAGCCGTTGGTGTCCCACTGCTGGGCAAAGGCCTCCCCCCATTCCCTCCAGACGTCTCGATCCCGAGCCAAAAACCTCCAATCTACCAAAAATTTATCCAGTTCGTCCCGCCATCTCCGTTTTGGTCTGCCGCGTTGCCTTCTCGCTGGGTCAGGGCGCCACTCGGTGGCTACCCTTGCCCACAGTTAATATACAAGCATAAAAACTAATCACCATGTAATAGGGTAGTTAAACCATACAACAAGTTATTACACATTAAACAGTAATATTATGTTGCTATTGAGTTTTTTGATGTACTGGTATGTGACGAGGTGGCCGAGTGGTTAAGGCGTTGGACTGCTAATCCAATGTGCTCTGCACGCGTGGGTTCGAATCCCATCCTCGTCGGGACGCTTTTTACATCATCGTTTAATTCTTACTCATTATTATTTTAATTAAGCGCTTTTACATATCAATTGATGATTTATATTTGCTAGCGTCCATTGCCAAGTTGGTTACTAGTTTTGCTTTTTTGATAATATTACGTTTAAGTTGTCTGGTAGAAATCGCACTTGGTATTTGATTTAATACTATGTATTATTTATGTGGTTTTTTTTTACAACTAAAGTGGCAACCAAGCGTACGATCCACAAGATGGTAAGCGGTTACCGCAGCCTATGGACGCTTGCAATACCAGAGGTATCACTCGCGGGTTGCCACCTTGAGGCTAAGATCGAAAGCCTCATGTGCCAGTAATTTCACCGGAAACAATACCCTTCACACCGGAACACAGCAATGCGAGCATTACTGCTTGGCGGCAGAAATAGGTATGATGGTAGTCCTTCCCCGGACGAGCTCAGAGAACTCTACTACTCTTAATGATAGAATAATAAATCATTTATCGTTTGTGAATCCAGGTATGGTAATAGTTACATTAAGGTGTTGTGAAAAGTATGTATCTCTAGATTCTGCTATTTATCATACAAACATTATTTATGCCAAACCTAACCAATAATTAAACAAAATTAGAAAAATCAAATTATAATAAAGAAGCTAAAAAATTATTAAATTAAATTATCAATAGGTATGTCTAAATAGAATACTTTATACTTAAGATTAGGTCAAATTGTCATAGTGTTAGTTTAAGTTACGGTCACACAAGAATTCGTCTATGGTATAATAAGCTTTTTTGATTAATAAATTATTTATTTCAATTTTAAAAGCATCCCTAGATAATGTTCGAACAGATAGCGGTAACATATGGAATATACTGGGCGCCATGCCAAATATGCTTGTACGTAGCAAATGTGTTCTACATGACACACTGCGCATTTTCCCTTCTAGCCGGCTTCCAACTCCAAACCATTCAAACAGCTCAGGACTAGTTAATATTATAACTACTAATTACTATTAATATTATACATATAATTTATGAATAATCTATTAGTTATTGGGTTCAGATAGTACAAGTTTTGCTTAGTTTAGGGTGTTCGAAACGCGCGGCCGTTTGCGAACTCGTGCGCAGAAGCGCACGAGTTCGCAAACGGTTTTTCGTGCTCAGCTTAGAAAAGCTGAGCACGAAAAACTTGTTTGACAATCGTAAACGTAATGGCAAATGCGCAAAATGCGCGAAGCCAAGAAGAAAAAAAAAAAACGTTAGTAGTTTTAGGTTAGTAAACGTATCGTCCAACTGTCAATCAACATTTGCCCGTGCTGAATACAACGAGTAACATAGCTTTAAGATTTTATGTCGGTATTAGGTATTATGTTAACTCTGGTATTAGTATAAAAACTTGTATGTATTTTGGCATATAAACGATTGAATTTTTAATCTTCAATAAATTTACTGACTTTAGTGACTTTAAGTCTATCTATCTATCTATGTATTGTATTGTATTAAATATATATCAGTCATTTAGTATTATACAGCTCTGTTTAACAGCAGCTTACCTTGGGGCTAGATGATGCTGTGTGGATTGTCCAGCTTTATTTATTTATTTAAGTGACACTAGCGGTCACCCACTCAAACAGCGTCAAGACAATGTGAAAGAAAGAAAGAAAGAAAGATAGAAAAAAAAAGTTTTTATTTATGACAAAACGCTAGGACAGCATAAAGTGATATTTAAAACAGTAGATAGTAAGGTAGAAAAAAACAAAAATATTATGACTCTGTTCCACCAGAGGCTGTCTCGGGTCAAGCGGCTGCCTCGCCCGGAGGTCAAGTGGAGACGTTGCCTCAACCCTTCAGACTGAGGCTGTTCGCTTCACGTCGAGGCTAAAAAAAACAACAAACTTTCATTTGTGACAGTAGATAGATACTTGAAACAGAAGGGTTAAAAACTAAATAGTAAAAACACGACACAAACAAAATAATATATATATAAAAAAAAATCAGACAACAATAAGTTCATATTTTTACGAGTTTAAATTAAAAAAAAACAACACATATTTAAAAATAATAGAATAACTTAAAAACAAAATATTAATAGGCACTGCGACATTAATATAGAAAAAAAGGGCCGTAGAATAAGTATTTTACACCTGTAACTTTTCTAATGTTGCCTGAAATAAAGTTTTTATTATTATTATTATTAATATTTTGTTTTTAAGATATTTACAAATATAAGACATATATAAGTACCTAAATAAATAAAGATACATAGACTACATACAGATAACAAAAATAATTACCGTAAAACTAAACGAATGTGTGTGTCAAGGCACCCTATCCACAGCGCGTCACAAATTGGCGTCCAACTCAGCATTTGTTGTCTTGGCAACACAATGCTGGTCTTCCGTTGGAACCAAGCAATGAATCATGGATATCAGATTTACACATTACCGCGTTAATATAATTATACGTAAAGTAATAAACACAGTGAATTAGCGCTAGCAAAAGTAAAAAAAGCATACAGTAAAGTAAATAAGTAAGTTTGTATGTGTCAGTGGCCAACTCTGGTGACAGAGTTTCTAGGCCGCCCGAAGGCCTCTGTAAGCATACAGTGATATTACGAGTGTGTTGGAAATATAAATATACCCGAAAAATTAAGGTTTTTTAATAAATATTATAAAATTAGGATTATATGAAGTTGGAGGTGTGGTGTTCCAGTTTTTGTTGAGCATGGTGTCATCATGGCAATGTATTGTGTTGCAGTTCTTCCTGAGCATGGTGTCGTGCACGCTGCCCGTGCCGGCGGGCATCTTCGTGCCGGCGTTCAAGATGGGCGCCGCGCTCGGGCGCCTCGCGGGGGAGCTCATGCACCGCCTGTGCCCGCTCGGGGTCGCCTACGGAGGTCATGTACAGAACATATTGCCAGGTCAGTTACATGCACCGCCTGTGCCCGCTCGGGGTCGCCTACGGAGGTCATATACAAAACATATTGCCAGGTCAGTTACATGCACCGCCTGTGCCCGCTCGGGGTCGCCTACGGAGGTCATATACAAAACATATTGCCAGGTCAGTTACATGCACCGCCTGTGCCCGGTCGGGGTCGCCTACGGAGGTCATATACAAAACATATTGCCAGGTCAGTTACATGCACCGCCTGAGTGTGCGGGCTCCACGCGGCCCCAATGCGGATTAAAGATAAAGATATTTATTTTCAAAATTGTAGGTACAATTTCTTTGTAACTTAACCTACTTAAGTAATACAATTTGATTTTAATTAATTTTAAATTTTTGGATTCAATTCCTTTACCAACTAATAATAATGATGACTCAATAGCGGTCAATAAATGCCAAGATAAACTGCAAATTTTTGATTGGATGGCACAATATGTCTTTCGAATTTTTATTTCTTGGACATGCCGGTTTCCTCACGATGTTTCCCTTCACCATATGAGATTCATGATGATGCTTTTCCAGATCTGTGCCTGTGCAAATTCAGATCAAATTCAGATCTGGTCAGTCGTTTGGGTGTGATGCTCCCGCAAACATACAAACTTTCCTTTTATAATGTTAATTAAGATGGAATGAATGAACGAATGTGGTGGAACTTCCTGTAAACTGAACTCTGAATAGAGATCTCAATGATTTAAGTGAAAAAAAATCAAGCTGTCAAGTCTACGATTGTACAATGGTCTAATTTTCTTCTCTAAATAAATTTCGTGTTATCACGTCGATCTGTCTCTATTTTATCGCAAGTCAAGCAATCGGTCCCGGCTTTTTCAAAATTGTTAGGCCATGACAGAGGCCTATGAGCGGCCTAAAACTACCACCAGAGTTGGCCACTGACTTCGTATGAACGAATTTACTTTATTTTATCAAAATGAACGAATGAATATATGAAAATTCTTTTTTGTACCTAAACTCAGTAAAAATATGTACAAAGGCGACCTCAATCCTAGAAAACATTAGCAGCTAGGTAACACCTACTAAAGTCAATTTGTAATATATCAGCAGGGCAATTACGCAACTCGGTTGCAATCCTAGTCAAGGCACGTCAGTTTTTGATTGAAACCAAATGAAATTGTTTGCAACCAAATTACATAATCGCCCTTCTATGACATGTCAAACCCCATGATTTTTGACAGGAGTACATGACAGTTAATTGGTTGGACAGGTGGGTACGCGGTGGTCGGCGCAGCCGCGTTCACCGGCGCAGTGACACACACCGTCTCCACCATTGTCATTGTCAGCGAAATGACAGGACAGGTAAATCAATCACATATACAATACAGGGTATCTTATCATTAGTGCATAATATTCAAGGCATATGTTCCACACAAAAAAAAAATGAATGCACCTTTTTTTTTAACATTTTGTTTGAAAAATCTCGAGTACATCGATTACGTTTTCTGGTCAATTATTAATTATCCTTGTTGGTAATCGAAAGGGGAGCATAGGAGGTACATCATACATACATACATACATGCATTCATACATATTATACATACATACATACATACAAAGGGACAGACGGGAGGAAGCGATTTGATTTTATACTATGTAAAAAAACATTAAAACTAAAGCCTCGGCTACACGTAGCTTTGAAAAGCCGTGTGATAAAACTGAATTGGAGCTTTTGTGACAATTCAACTATGATGTCTGTTTCGTTATAAATAAAATTGTATGTTTTCTTTATTCTTTCTAATCTCTCCCAATTCAGGATACTCTCAAAATTCTGTTATTTCCCCGTAGGTAACACATCTCCTGCCGATAATGGCGGCAGTGCTAGCGGCTAATGCCGTCGCCTCACTGCTGCAGCCGTCATGCTTCGACAGCATCATCCTCATCAAGAAGCTGCCTTACCTGCCAGATCTACTCTCCTCCGCCAGCCGTAAGTACCGTGCAAGATACTGACGGCTAATGGCGTCACGGCCCCAGCCCTCATGCTTCGACAGCATCATCCTCATCAAGAAGCTGCCTTACCTGCCAGATCTACTCTCCTCCGCCAGCCGTAAGTACCGTGCAAGATACTGACGGCTAATGGCGTCACGGCCCCAGCCGTCATGCTTCGACAGCATCATCCTCATCAAGAAGCTGCCTTACCTGCCAGATCTACTCTCCTCCGCCAGCCGTAAGTACCGTGCAAGATACTGACGGCTAATGGCGTCACGGCCCCAGCCGTCATGCTTCGACAGCATCATCCTCATCAAGAAGCTGCCTTACCTGCCAGATCTACTCTCCTCCGCCAGCCGTAAGTACCGTGCAAGATACTGACGGCTAATGGCGTCACGGCCCCAGCCCTCATGCTTCGACAGCATCATCCTCAGCAATATGCTGCCTGATCTACCGCTTATTTCACAGGAACAGTATTTTTTTCCAGAACTAAAATTGCTGCTATTTCAGACTTTATCAATCAAATTTCATTCAAATCTGTTCAGCCGTTCTGGCGTGGTTGAGTAATATCGATCTATCTAAACTTTCGTATTTACGAAATTAGTGTAATTAAATTTAAAGTTCTTATTCAAAAAGTGTCCCGACGAGGATGGGATTCGAACCCACGCGTGCAGAGCACATTGGATTAGCAGTCCAACGCCTTAACCACTCGGCCACCTCGTCACATGACACTAAGCATCAATTACTCATACACAATCATTATTACTATACGAAAAGGGACCATTTGACCCCTACTCACACACATCACAAATTAAGTAGGATAATTTAATTTTTAATTATTTTTAGTTTTATTACTTACCTAGTTGTTATTTTTTCTTAGTATTTTTCTTTTGTGTGAGTTATGTGTTAATAAATGATTTTTCTTTCCTTCTTCTTCTTTCTTAAAAGTAATTTTAAAATTAAATTACTTATAAGTGTTTAACAATGCAATAAGTGTCGTATTTATTTATTTTAATATTAGCTGTGGCCTGCTACTTCGTTCGCGTAAAATTCTGAACATTTTTCCGGGATAAAAGGTAGCCTATGTCCCTATTCCCGGTCATTGATGTCGATTCTGCTGAAACATTTTATAAACTAAATTAACTTAAATTGTTGCCGTCCTTTTCTAATGAATAAATATACAAAGGACCGCGATAAATTAGTTACCTCAGTTTAGAAAATGGTACAGCAGAATCGACTCCATTATCTTTTTTTTTTATACAACTGAAGTGGCAACCAAGCGTACGGCCCACAAGATGGTAAGCGGTTACCGCAGCCTATGGACGCTTGCAATACCAGAGGTATCACTTGCGGGTTGCCACCTTGAGGCTAAGATCGAAAGCCTCATGTGCCAGTAATTTCACCGGAAACCATACCCTTCGCACCGGAACACAGCAATGCGAGCATTACTGCTTGGCGGCAGAAACCTATAGTTGTAGTCCTTCCCCGGACGAGCTCTATCACAGAGAACTCTGCTACTCATAATCTACCTATGTTTTAAAATTTCAGCTAAATCGGAATGAATAAATGAATGAATGATTTATTTATTCGGTTCAGTGGCTGTCAAGTGATAGAGGAACAAACATACATTTAAACATACAAACTTTCACATTGGTGTGATGATGCGATAGTGTGATTGTGTGATTGGTATAGATTTATAGTTTTTACTAGTAGACCCGGCGCGGTTTCACTCGCGTAATAATTATTTTAGCAAATTTTTACACCCTGTATATTTTCTCACCGTTTAAACCTTTCCTGATCTTTTACTAACTATTCAAGACCAAAATTAGCCAAATCGGTCCAGCTGTTCTCGAGTTTTAGCGAGACTCATCATCATCATGACAGCCTTCTAATGTTTCCACTGCTGGGACACTGGTCTACTCTCAGGACTCTTAATCCACCACGCGGACCCAATGCAGATTGGTGGATGGCGCATGTCTTTCGAATTTTTAGTTCTTGGACATGCCGGTTTCCTCACGATGTTTTCCTTCACCGTATGAGAGCACTGGCATTGCGCCCATACATTTTTCTACCAGAAAAATCCATTGGTGCACGACCGGGTTTGAACCTACGACCTTAGGATCGGAAGGCTGGGTCATTACCACTAGACCACCGGTGCTCTAGCGAGACTAACGCACAGCAATTCATTTTTATATATAAGGATTATACGTAGAAAATACCCAGAACACCCGGAACAAATATTTGCAGATCGTACAAACATATTAGTGAATGTTTTTTTTTTATTAGGCATGTATGACATTTGCGTGGAAGACTTCATGGTACGAGACGTGAAGTACATCTGGAACAAGATGACCTTCCAGCAGCTCAAGGACATCTTGAAACAGAACAAGGTATGCTCACCTGGAGAGCGATTCTCGTACCATATACACATGTGATATATATCGTCATAACTGTCAAAAATGTATAGAAATTTTGACAGTTTTGACGATAATATAGAATAGATAAGAATAAAATAGAATAGAAAAATATTTATTTAGCGCCACACAATAAAAATATTTATTTAGCGCCACACAATAAAAATATTTATTTAGCGCCACACAATAAAAATATTTATTTAGCGCCACACAATAAAAATATTTATTTAGCGCCACACAATAAAAATATTTATTTAGCGCCACACAATAAAAATATTTATTTAGCGCCACACAATAAAAATATTTATTTAGCGCCACACAATAAAAATATTTATTTAGCGCCACACAATAAAAATATTTATTTAGCGCCACACAATAAAAATAAAAATAACTAAACTACACTATTGTGACGAAAGGCAGCCATTCAGCCTAAATATCACATGTGACCATTTATCTATGCACGAGAATCGCCCGCCTGGTCACTAATTTTTTTTGCCCTATAGGCATGATGACAGTAACCAAGAATCACTAAAATTACGTCTTCACCTTATGAAAAAGAATTAAAGGAATATAAAAGCCATATTCCTTTTCACATTACTCGCATCTAATTTATATAATATAATTAATAACATTTTTAATAAAATAAAACAAAATACAGCAATCCGTCATAAAACGTTGAACAAGAAATCAGAGCATCTTGGTTCTATAATGGGTGGCATCAACAAAAATTGCAGAATTTTGAACCTTATTACTAATTTACAATGAAAACTTACCTATGACGTCACGCCGTGACTTGGACGCGTGGAAATCGGGAACTGTAATTTTTTTCTGAGATATTATTATTATTTAGTCCTATCATTATCTCTCTATGTTTTAAATTTCAGCCAAATCGGTTCAGTGGTTGTCGAGTTATAGAGGAACAAGCATCCATCCATTCATCTATACTTTCGCTTGTATAATATTAGTGTGCTTATAGTATAGATTAGACCATGACGGAGGCCTTAGGGCGACATATCAACTTCATCACCAGAATTGCCCCTGGCTCATACGAACTTTTTATCCCGCAGACTATAAAAAGCTTTCCACTAGTAGACAGTCCCGCGTCCATGGTGCTGCTCGGCTCCATCCACCGCTGGGAGCTGGTGAAGGTGATCGAACAGGCTGTGGGGCGCGAGCGCAGGCTGCAGGTGGCTGCGCTGTGGCACCGCGAGGCTGAACGACGCCGGGAGAAGACCAGAAGACCCTCGCGCTTTGAGGTTAGTTCTTAGTAAACCGACCTGTTTATTAGACCGTCTGAATCCATTCTCCAAGGTATTATTTTGGTGTATGTCAGAATCGTTAGTCTTCTCATTAGTAGATCTTTATTTTATTTAGTAGACCGTCTCTTATCTAGTAGACCGTGTATTCTTCATAGTCCTAGGGTGCAAGTTAGTACTGCTAGTCATGTCAGTAAGTAGCTTGATGTAAATGGGTCTATGATACCGCTGGGAGCTGGTGAAGATGATCAAGCAGATTGGTGAAGTTTCGCGAGAAGTCTCACATAAGCCTTGTCAGTATTTTATGTTTTTAACAGGGGTCTTGGTCAGTTCCGCTGGTCTTCTCAGTAGTAGACCGTTCTTTTATTCAGTAGGTAGACCTTCCATCCTACATATAACTCCAAAGGACCATTTATGATTTGCTCATTAGAAGACCGTCTTGCTAACTGGTCGACATATTAGACCAGGGTACAATGTCCACCACCAAACTAGGTGACCGCCAGTGGAAATTTCAACTGAGCGCTCTCGTGCTTCGAAGGCACGTTAAGCAGTTGGTCCCGGCTTTTTCAAAGTTTGTTAGGCCATGACCTAGAGGCCTTCGGGCGGCCAATGACTCATACAAACTTACTTACTTTACCACCAAACTTACATTATCACGTGTTTGTGAACAGGTGACTCCAGCACCAGATATGCTGAGCCTGCCCCCTCCTGGGGGCATGGTGAGAGGAACCTCACTCACCACGAAAGACCAAGGGGGCCTGCTGCCGTGTAAGTTATCATTATCATATGCTATCACACTGAAGCTTTATGATGAAAAGGGATCATCAAAAAAAAGCTAGGAACCCAGCCGAGTTTGTTGCCAGATTCTTCTAGGCTGGGGCGCGTGGAACTGGCGTAAATTCACCTAGCTTTAAGACGTTTCAAAATGATCCTTGTCATATAATTGAATAAATATATTTTTTTACTTTTACTTATTTACTTTGCTGTCACATTATGACTTTGAATAATCATTTAGCATTTACATCCTCAAAGACCTTACTCCTTAGTTATTAAACCTAGTGAGGAAACTGCTACCGCGTCCTATGGACGCTTGAAATACCAGAGGTATCACTCGCGGGTTGCCACCTTTAGGCTAAGATCGAAAGCCTCATGTGCCTGTAATTTCACCGGAAACCATACCCTTCACACTGGAACACAGAAATGCGAGCATCACTGCTTGACGGCAGAAATAGGTATGGTGGTAGTCCTTCCCCGGACGAGCTCTAACACAGAGAACTCTACTACTCTTAAAGATAAACTAGATATTCTTTTTACTGTAAAAATCTCTTTGTGAAATATGTGTCTACCTTTATTATAGTTTCATAAGTACTTATAGTTCGCACAGCGGATCTAGGCTTCCGTGAAGTTAGCCGTTTGTGATGCGCGAAGACAATTTAGTTTGAAAAAGCTCCATTGCGCATCGAAACGGCTAATTTCACGACGGCCGAGATCCGTTGTGAGAACTATACTTGTAATCCCTCCTCACAGTAATAAACTTTTTTTTTTAATTTTTCATTTTTCTCAGCGCCCGGTCAGCTGTTCCGTCCGAAGTCTATCCTGAAGAAGACCAACTCGTTCACCCTGACACGAGGGTTAGGCTCTCCAGGGGCGCCCTACACCCCCTCCACCCCTACACCATCAGTCTACACCACGGTCACTGGAGCTGAGACCAGGTATGTGACACCCCTCAAGAACTGGTTCGGGGCTAGATGATGCTGTGTGGATTAATTTTCACAAAAAACGGGATATTTACCATGATTTGTGACTTTTAATGGTTCCAGATATTTCGGTGCAGTTAAATAACCCGTTTTTAGTGAAAATTATGTTAATAACCATGATAGTTTTAAAAGCTGTGTGGATTGTCCAGTATTTATTTTTTATTATTTAATTAGATTACTGTGTGAGTGAGACTTTATAACTGTCGGAAGGAGACTTCGCTCAATTACTACACTTACTACAGTTCTCTTCAAACCTAAACACAGGCAGCTTGCACAATACTGCTTCGAGGCAGAATATCTATTAAAATATATAACGAAGTTCCTGAATGTATTAAAAATATAGAAAAAGATCATATTTTTGAAAATAAATTAAAAGAAATTCTAATAAAAAAATGCTATTATTTTATATTACATAAGACCTGTGACATGTATTACCCTCATAATTATGATGCAATAAATGATACTGAATACTGAATATCTGGCACTGCGGTGAAACCCACCAAGACGGACTCTTGCTGAGAAGTCTACCATGTGCTTTCCAATACTCTTGTATTCAATAGCTGTTTCTTCTCAGGATCCGAGCAGCATTCGAAGCTATCTTCAAGCGGTCCACATTACTCCAGGACGTGGAGGGAGGCCTGCCGGACCAGCACCACGGCTCCCACCTGCCCCGCAGCCCCAGCATCAACAAGAAAGTGCAGCTGGTGAGCGAAAACACCAATCCTAGCCTATCTATATTTGTATATCCGTGGAAAAAGGTCTGCCGGACTTATACCTAGACTTCTGTCTGCCATGCAGTCCTAGCATACAAAACGCTTTATTGTGCTGGTGCTGGTGAGTAAAAACACCAATCTTATCCTATCTATCTTTACGTGAAGGGAGAAATCTGTCTAAACGTAGCCATAGAAAATCATAACCTAGACAATCTGAATGATAACCTGCCCAATCTACATCATGACCTAGCCAATGGTGTCGATTCCTCTGTAGCATTTATAAACTTGTTACAACAGAATCGACACCAATGTTTGTCATAACTTGGCCAATGTGAATCATAACCTAGCCATTGTGAATCATAACCTAGCCAATCTGAATAATAACCTAGCCAATCTGAATAATAACCTAGCCAATCTGAATAATAACCTAGTCAGTCTGAATAATAACCTAGTCAATCTGAATAATAACCTAGCCAATCTGAATAATAACCTAACCAATCTGAATAATAACCTAGTCAATCTGAATAATAACCTAGCAAATCTGAATAATAACCTAGCCAATCTGCATCACAACCAAGCTATAATGAATCATAAATGAGTTAATTCTCGTTCCAGCCTCGAGAGCGAGTGTGCGACATGTCTCCCGAAGACCAGAAAGCATGGGAGCAACTCGAAATGGCCAAAGAGATAGATTTCGACAGAATGCTTGCTATCGCTAGGAAACGGGAACTGGTGAGTTTTATCATCATTTACTATCATTGTCAATCACCAATAGACGGACGTTCTGTGCTCAGTCATCATCATCATGATCATATCAGCCAATATACAGCTTGACATACGCCTCTCGCAAAGAGCGTCATGACGACCGATTTTGAGCGTCATTTTTTGTGAGCGTGAATTGTGATTGAATGTCTATTACTCAAATTGTATTTATTATGTTATTCATTATTGTATTTTTTGTCATTTTATTATATGAGTATTATTTTTATTTTATGTTTAAACATGTAATTTGATGTAACATAGTGTATAGTTCTCACAACGGATCTCGGCCGTCGTCGTGAAATTAGCCGTTTCGATGCGCAATGGAGCTTTTTCAAACTAAATTCTCTTTGCGCATCACAAACGGCTAACTTCACGGAAGCCTGATCCGCCGTGCGAACTATACTGTTCGCTGATTAGATTTTTTGATTTTGTACATATCTAGGATTAGCTAATTATTATTATTGGACGTTTTATTTTTAATACTTTTGCTGTAAATGTTCTTAGAACTGTTTTACATTATTTATATATCTTTAATTAATGTAATTGGTTTATCCGTGAAATACGTAGGCCGCTGCCTAGGGTATCTTTTAAAAAAAGATTTTATTTAAATCTAAAATTTAATTTGATAAAAAGAATTACAATTAATTAGTCTAATAAAATGAATCTAGTTCGAAGTGTGAACCAAGAATGCCGGCTTAAACGAAATGCAGTTTCCATGAAACATGCGATTGACGTCAGGCGGCCACGTTCCCGCTGACGAGGCTCCTCGTGTGACCGCGATGTATTGTACCGGTCGAGCTAACGCAGCGATCCCCATACATTAGCCTTGCGTAACACGTGTTAATTAATGTAAATAAACAAATAAATATAAAATAAATAAAGGTTCCAAAGTCCGAAAGTATGTAGGTTACTTTTAATATTTTATTTTAGAATCCCGAAGAAGTGGATTACGAAGATGATAACCTGTACATCTGCCACATCGACCCCGCGCCCTTCCAACTTGTCGAGAGGACGTCCTTACTTAAGGTACGATACTAACCACCTTTATAATAATTATGTAAACATTAGTAAGTAGTTTTGAAAACTTGGTTAAAACATAATTATCTAGAATTTTTTTAATAAAAAAGTTTATTCATGACAGCACGCTATTGTTAAGTATTAAGTATATAAGCCATCTAGTTAAGACAAGCTCTGCTTGCGGCTAGATGATGCTGTGTGGATTGTCCAGCATTATTTATATATTAATTGTATAAGAGTAGTAGAGTTCTTTGTGATAGAGCTCGTCCGGGGAAGGACTACCACCATACCTATTTCTGCCGCCAAGCAGTAACGCTCGCATTGCTGTGTTCCGGTTCAAAGGGTATGGTTTCCGGTGAATTTACAGGCACATGAGACTTTCGATCTATGCCTCTAGGTGGCAACCCGCGAGTGATACCTCTGGTATTGCAAGCGTCCATAGGCTGCGGTAACCGCTTACCATCTTGTGGGCCGTACGCATGGTTGCCACTTCAGTTGTATAAAAAATATATATTATTGTTTTAACCTTCATATTGTTTAACAGGTTCATTCGTTATTCTCGACGCTGGGAGTCAGTCGCGCGTACGTGACGGCTATAGGACGACTCATCGGCGTCGTCTCCTTGAAGGAGGTATGTCACTATACAGGGTGTAAAACGTGACGTAACTGGCTATATTGTTCATAACAGATCAACAAAGTTAAGCACTGTTCCGCGTACTCATGGATGGGTGACCGCCAGTGGCAATTTCAACTGAGCGCTCCCGTGCTTCGGAGTGCACGTTAAGCAGTCCCGTCTTTTAAAAGTTGTTAGGCCATGACAGAGGCCTTCGGGCGGCCTAAAAACTCTGTTCCCAGAGTTGGCCACTGACTCATACGAACTTACTTACTAGTAGGGTTACTGCCGAAAGCTGAAACGGGACATTCAGAACATGCCTCTTAAAAACCTTACAAATAATTATAAATGAGTAAGTTAGGACAAATGTTTGTTACATTACGCCAAAACGGCTGAACAGTGATGCAAGCGTCCATAGGCTGCGGTAACCGCTTACCGTCTTGTGGGCCGCACGCTTTGTTGCCACTTCAGTTGTATTAAAAAATCTTTGCTAAGTTTGAGGCTAAATGCCGCTGTAATATATAAATTTAATTATTAATATTAATTTATTTCACTTAATTCCTTTGCAGCTACGTAAAGCAATCGAAGACGTGAACTCCGGAGCCCTGACCGTCGCGAATCGGCCTTCGCCCCCCACCACCCCGATCGCCACCGTGATAAAGGTGGTCACCACCGAGCCGGCCCCACCATCTGACAGCGAGACTGCCAAACTAACCACCACTGGAGATAAATGAACCAATTACTGAAACTGTAGGTTTGTAACACACAGAAAATACCCATGCTATTCGGTTCTAGTAGTAGTACATACTATTAACATTGGGAGAAGTTAACGTGATGGGAAAGAATTGTTTTTATATTTGTATTGGGAAAAGTTTTATTCCAGTAGTAGTGCCAAATTGTACTATTCGGTAACATTGGGAAGAGTTGATAGGATGATTCTCCCAGGTGATGAAAAATAATTCTTCCAGTAGTAGTACCAGGTTATGTTCGGTAATATTGGAAAAGTTATTATGATGGGAAATAATTGTTTTTATTGTTCTATTGAAGTTGATAGGAAAGGATTATTCCTGTCCAAAACAATTTTGTACTATTTAATTTTGTTACCTACATCATTGGGAAAAGTTAAACTGATGGGAACAAATGGTTTTATATATATTGTTGTGTTGGCAAAAAAATATTGTAGTGACGTAATTAATTTATGTCCTTTAGAAGAAATTTCTCAATCGAAAATGACTTAATGGTAATAGCATGGAGCTGAACAAGATTTGGGAGTTTTTAGTCAATATAATGGGAAAATTCAAGGTTTCCCACGTTTACAATTGTCACAAAGTATATCTCAAATATTAACGTTTCATTTTCCCAATGAGCTAACATGAGTTGGGAATATTTTCCCAACATAATTTTGATTTATTTTCTAGTTATCGACCATGTTTCGAGTTAGTATAGATTTTAGTTACCTAGTCTATAAGCTGAGATTACTAACTGAACATCTGATCAAATTTCATTTAAGCATTTGACTGTCAAAAATGACAAAAAACTGTTAATTTAAGGCGATTCACCCATCTCATAAGCTAAGTGGCGTAGCTAGACAACCGACAAAAGTGTTTGTACTTTAAAAAACAATAGCTTCATATTTACTTTAATAAACCCCCGACAAAAGAGGGATTATAAGTTGTGGCATCACACCTCCGGAACGGATGAATTTATTTCTGCCGCCAAGCAGTAATGCTCGCATTGCTGTGTTCCGGTGTGAAGGGTATGGTTTCCGGTGAAATTACTGGCACATGAGGCTTTCGATCTTAGCCTCAAGGTGGCAACCCGCGAGTGATACCTCTGGTATTGCAAGCGTCCATAGGCTGCGGTAACCGCTTACCATCTTGTGGGCCGTACGCTTGGTTGCCACTTCAGTTGTATAAAAAAAAAAAAAAAAAAACAATTTATGGTTATTTATTAAAATCACAGTACTAAAATATAGGCCTTCTTATGTTCCTACTGCTGGGACATTGGCCTACTCTCAGGCGAGAGTGATTGGGTCATAATCCAACACACGAGCGGATAAGTAGATAAATATAGGTTTAAACTTTGCACTGACAAGTCGGATCACGTGTCGCGTCGGTTGTCAAGTTATGCTTCTTAAATGGGCGAACAGCCTAAACAGAATCGTATAAAATATTTTAACGTAAATTATTCCATTACACATTCCGAATGTCTAGTTAATTAGTTAAATAAGGAAGGTTTAAAATAACAAAAATGCCAGTCGCATTGAAAGCATAATTTTATTATTAATCAAAGACCTCGGTGGCTTGGTGGGTGAGTGCCGGTTGAAAAGCGAGAGGTCACGGGTTCGATCCCCGCCGCGGGACAAATATTTGTTCCGGTGCTTCTATGTATTATAAGTATGTGTTTACAAAAAGTGCTGTTTATAATTATTTATTATCACAAAAAATATTGTCACAAATTATAATTTGTTAAGTAAATTTTTTGTAAAATATTTTTAATACGCGGTGCTTTCGAAGAGATTAATATTTTTATTGTTATCTATTTTCTATAACGTTTTCGGTAATGTGTACATTTCTGATATACCTACGTATTTTTTACGAGTTCAGACCTACACGAATACCGCGTACTTGAGCGAAACTCGCGTTCCATTTACTTTAAACCGTTTACTCAATTTCTCCGTAATATGAATTAGTTTTGATGATTATGTTTTGTATAGATATACTTCATAGTGTCTCATATAAATTTTATTGAAGTTGATTACGCGCTTTTTGAAAAATCCATTTAAAAATTGTTAATAGTGGGAATAGTCCTCTCGTATCTCAAAAATCCATCGAACAGTTTAACTGGTTAGTTCGATGACGGTTTTATTTTTAATTATGTCACCTAGTGGTTTGCTACGTCTCCGGGTGACGAGCATAGTGCAGTGCCACACAGAACTAAAGTATTTACTATAACGCTGTAGCATGCAGTGACACTCACAAACTTAAGTTTTAACAAGTTTTTTAGTTAGATTGAAGTCGATTTTTAATTAATTTTTTTAAAATTTTAGTTAGTTTTAGTTTGCTTTCGGGGTAAAATCCAAACGATACCGCTCCGGTACGCTATATTGCGCTTTGATCTGAAGCTTTACCTTGCCTTATTGTTTAGAATTTACATGATTTCAATAATTAGTAAATTCTTGTGATGTTCAAATCATTCCAAAAGTTTCCTTTAGGTTTTAAGTTAATTTTAGGTTTAGTATAATAGTACTCAATGCAATTTGTTGTCCATTTTGAATACTAGAAATTATTGATTTAGTTTAATAGCTTAAAAAATAATATTTTATGTGCCATAATGTTTGGCACTGTTATTGTTAAGCTGTTCTAAATAAGTTTGTGCTTCCGTGCTTCGGAGGGCACGTTAAGATGTCGGACTGACTCATACAAACCTACTAAGGCTTTTCTGAAATTCGTTGAAGTGAGAGTCGAACCAAAAACTCGAAATTAAGTTTTTTTACGTGGCGGAATTGCGTCCGTTAGATATTTCGGAAATATTTTAGTTTATTGTATTGAGTAAATATAAAAATCTTGGCATCTATTTATTATTTATTTAACAAATCGTAAATTAAACTTTATTATAATATTTTTATTTTTTATGTAAAATAAAGCGCTGTGCTGTTCCTAACAGATCAACGAAGTTAAGTAACGCTCTGAGTTATTGGTACTTGGATAGGTGACCGCAAGTAGCATTTTAATTTGAGCGCTTCCGTGTTTCACCGAGCACAATAAGCTGCGGTTAGAAAGCCGTTTCGCCATCGCGGAGGCCTTTTGGTGGCCTATTATCTCTAAAAGTTGGCCACTGAATCATACTTATTAAGTACCTAATATAATTAGTTATGTTACAAAAGTTTAACACGTTTGTTATGTGTAATTTATTAGTAAACTAGCGCCCCCCCCGGCTTCGCACGGGTGTTTTAACTATATGGATAAACTTTCCTCTTGAATCACTGTATCTATTATTAAAAACAGCATTACGTTGCTTAGTTTAAAACATCTAAACGTACATACATACATACATACATACATACATACATACAGAGGGAAAGACAGCGGTAAGCGAGTACATTTTATACATGCAAAAACAATAAATTAAAATTATTTTCAATCAAAAATATTTCAAAACGTAATCTAATAAAACGTCATACCAATTATCAAAGTATTTGATTCTATGAATGTGATAATGTTATGATGAATGATACTAGGAAGTAAGTAATAACTATTTATATTTACAAGTGGGGGTAGGCAGGTGCCTATCCGAACCAGGCGTAGGTAGGTTTATATGGATATTTTTAATCTGACCAATGTCAATCGATGTGGAACGATGTAAATTGATGTGGATCGATGAGAATCGACGTGAAATGTAGTTGCATTTTCTATTGTGATCTGTTGCTTTTTGATTAATAAATGATATTTTGTGTCGTTAGCATACATTTTGTTTTATTTTTTGACTATTTATTGAACCCACAAATATCTATCTATCATACCGTAATAGGCACAGAAGAGATATTAGTACCACGTACAGAATGGCCACTCTCTACCTCCCACCGGTTTTAGTTACCCCACCCCGAGAGCGAGTTTGCCGGCACCACACGGCACCTTTCGCCGGCACTGAAGCTAAGGGGTAAGGCACGCGTTTATTATGATTTTGTGTAGGTCCAAGCCTGTAGTGTAGTGGGGACAACCATGACACACATACAACGGCACCGTTTACGTACACAAACTATGTGTGGTGATTGCGACGCGTTAGCTTTATACATTATATTGAGTGACCAGGGTGACATAGGCTGGCTTTTCCTTAGCTCTATAAGTTACCGACGACCGATGTGGCGCAGCGGGCGCAGGTCCGCCTGCGACGCAGAGGTTGCGGGTTCGATTCCCGCCTCGGGACAAATGTTTGTACGATCTACAAATATTTGTTCCGGGTGTTCTGGGTATTTTCTATATATATTAAAAAATATCTATCTATGTATTGTATTTTATTAAATATTATCAGTCATCTAGTACCTATAACACAGCTCTGTTTAATAACAGCTTACCTTGGGGCTAGATGATGCTGTGTGGATTGTCCAGCATTATTTATTTATTTATTTATTACCCGAGATACTGTAGTCGCTAACGAATCCCGCTAACCCGCGCGGTTTCACTCGCGTTATTTATCTCAACCTTCCCTGAACTCGCACTATTACGAGACCAAAATTCCAAATCCATTGCCAAATCGGTCCAGCCGTTCTCGAGTTTTAGCAAGAAAAACGAACAGCAATTTATCTATACTGATATTTCGAGATATTTCAAGATATTTATTTGCATAAATAAGTGTTACAGAAGGTCTTTAAAGTAATATGGCACTTCTAACTTATTTGCCCTTTTCAGGCATTGCAAATTATATGTAGGCTATCTATGCTGGGCGCTAAGCTGCTTACATAAGAGTTCTAATATTATAAAGAGAAAAGATTCCTATTTATGTTTGTTACATTAAGATAGCAGCTAATTTATATATTCTATCTTTCTTCAGAAAAAGCTTTGAAGCTCAAAATAAGTGGTTTCTTTTTCCGTATAATAATGTTTTTGTATTATTACTTATTTTTTAGGTCACTAGATTTAACTGGTTGTAAGGTATATTGGTACATAGGTTAAGTTATGGAAACTTTAATGTAATAACATTTTTTGGGGAAGAGCTTACCTTCTGCAACACAGTGCAATCTAAAGCAGGAGGAAGTGCAACACTAAACCATGTTATGTTTTTTTTAAAGTTGAATAAATATTTATGTATTTTTTGTTACGAATAAACTCAAAAACTACTGGTCCGTTTTCAAAAATTCTTTCACCATTAGAATGCTACATTATCCCTGAGTAACATACACTATATTTATTACTAGCGAGTCGCCCCGGCTTCGCACGGGTGCAAAACTTAAGCACCTTTAGTTGGGGCAGATCGGCTAGTTTTCATATGAGATGATATAAAACTTAATATAACGGGCACGGAAGTTCTTTGCTACCAAGTTAATCGTGTTCGTCCGTTGACCCTAGCATATAAAAGTAGATAAAGTAGTTTAGGTCATCTTAAAACAGTATTATCATGCCTATACCTATCACCATTTAGTTTTTAAAACATTTATTCTATACGAGCTGACCCGCGCGGATTCACCCGTGTTTTTGCAGTTTTTATGCTTGCCCACAGGAACAGTAGATTTTTCCGGAATAAAAAGTTGCTTATGTGTTATTCCAGGACCTAGGCCATCTACATAACAAATTACATCACAATCAAGCATACACACACACACAGACTTTCGCATTTATAATATTAGTATGATTCTATCTGGTGGTCTAGTGGTAGTGACCCCGCCTTCCAATCGTGCAGAACACATAACATAGATAGATAGATAGATAGATCTCTGTTGCAGTATGGGACCGAGCTGTGGGGTCGCGCTGCGGAATGGGAACGGGTTTTCCGCTTGCAGAAGCGGGCCATCCGAGCAATAGTGCGAATCCCAAAAGATGTATCAGCCAGACCTCACTTTAGAGAACTAGGCATCCTCACGCTACCATCTCTGGTAATATTTCAGTAGCTGTGCATGTGAGGACTAATTACAAATCCTTCAGAAGGCTAGGGGACTCGCACAGGTATGACACGCGTCGCGCGGGTCAGCTGTCAGAGGTTGCACGCACAATGGCGAAATCAAATAAACTTACGCACGTTATGGGACCACCGGTATACAACCGAATACCTACGCACGTCAAAGAGGCCTCCACTCCAAGCATCTTTAAGTCAAAGTTAAAACGCTGGCTCGTCGAGCAGACTTTCTACACTTTTAATGAGTTCCTCAGCCTTAAAACCGTCCCCGTCGTAGACGCACATCAAGTACACGAGCTGTGTACGTTTTCTGACCTGACATAATTTATATACTTAATTCTTTTTTATTTATAACTAATTGTATTTTGAATTTTTTACTCATGTAAATACAACAATGCATTTTAATTTTTTTATTTGACGTCTATCGTTTCCCATACCAATAAATGACTATTTGACTATTTGACCAATCCTAAGGTCGTGGGTTCAAACCCGGTCGTGCACCAATGGATTTTTCTGTTCGAAAAATTTATGTGCGCAATGCCAGTGCTCTCATACGGTGAAGGAAAACATCGTGAGGAAACCGGCATGTCCGAGAACTAAAAACTCGAAAGCTTACTATAAAACAATCGATTACCTAGATGATAAAAAAGCTTGGGACGAATGTGCTCCAACTCTACTTGGAATCCATAACAATAACAAGGGTCATGCCAAAAAAGCGATAGGAACCCAGCCGGTGTTGTTGCCAGTTCTTTTACGGCATGGGCGCGTTGGAACTGGTGTAAATTTTCCTAGCTTGTAAGACGTTTCAAAGTGATCCTTGTGATTCTACTGAATAAATAATTTTTGATTTTGATTTTTTTATTTTGAAAGACATGTGCCATCCACCAATCCGCATTGGGTCCGTGTGGTGGATTAAGACCCAATCACTCTCGCCTGAGAGTAGGCCAGTGTCCCAGCAGTGGGAACATTAGAAGGCTGTCATATTCTATCTTCCTATCATATTCTTTGATTCGTCTCAATAATCATTGTATAAGTATTGGGTAGTTATTGGAATCTGGGACAAGGGATTTTAAAAACAACCGAAACGCATATGAATTAATAATCTTTGTTTTTATTATACTCTTTCTAATTTTGGTATATGATACTTATTTCCTATAATACTCAGACACTGTTGAATACAAAACGATGGTTCTAAACAAATAAATAAGAATGATAGTATGTAGGTATAGTAGACATCTTTTTAGATCTTTAAATATGCAATGCGGGATGTATAAAAAAATAACTTTATTGAGGACACAATTTGCATGGTAATTTTATATCATACTTAACATACACATAATTATATAGTCCTACAAATGGCGGTCTTATCGCAAATAGCGATTTATTTATATGCATTAAGTTCGTATGATTCATTGGCAACTCTGGTGGCGGAGTATAGGACGCCTCAAGGCCTGCGTCATGGCTTAACTACTAAAAAAGCTCCTGGACTGGAGATTTTAACAGTTTTTTTTTATAGAACTTAAGTGACAACCAAGCGTACGGCCCACAAGGTTGTAAGCGGAAAAGATTACAGATGGTTAAGATGGTATTGTTCTCACAACGGATCTCGGCTGTCGTGAAATTAGCCGTTTCGATGCGCAATGGAGCTTTTTCAAACTAAATTGTCTTTGCGCATCACAAACGGCTAACTTCACGGAAACCTAGATCCGCTGTGCGAACTATACAGTACACTGAGATTTGAATATTTACCTATCTACATATAAAAATATACATACATTGATGAAAAACAGTGTCTTTGATTCAAATGCAAATGGAATATTAGTAAATAAACAATGCAAAATGATCCTATACATAATATAAAACTAGGTAGGTAATGTTTTATAAGTTTTAACAAAAAAGACAATTATTTTTTTTGGTGAAGTGGTATTTTTTCATCGTTTTGCTTTGTACCTAAAGCGCGTCACACACGGTGACGCGGTATCTTAGGTTATCACACACGGCTAAGATACAGTAATATTAAAAAACCTGTTCATTTCCTTACGAGTCTGCGTTGATACCACACGTATTCCTTGTTATATCGTCGTATCTTAAGATAACATATTAAGATACGAAATATATATTTCCATATTTGCATATTCGCTCGGTATCTTAAGATACTGAAGATAAAATATAAATTATCTTCGTGGTGTGTGATGGTTCATAGGATTTCTATGGTGAGCGAGATTCTAAAATATGCTCTAAGATAATATATATTTTATATTATCTTCACCGTGTGTGACGCGCTTAACAGTAGAGATATTATCGAAGCGTATATTTATTAAATTACATTAAATTATACTTAAAGCATACAATATTATAATAATTTTAAATAATATAGAGGCCAACTTGTTTGTGAATTGAAAATCAAATGGTTACAAAAAAAAGTTAAAATTTTTTTTTTTTCTTATTGAAAATACTAGATAACACTAAAAAGTAGAACTTGGTTATAGCTAGTTGGAAGGATATCAAAACTAAGCAGGCCCTATGTTATTTTAAGTAGCACCTAATACAAAAATAGGAACAAATTTCGATCCACAATTCGAATGTAGTATTTACTACCTAATCTTAAATCTAGATAATATCACAACTTATACTAAATTTCTGATAATTTATCATACTAAAATTACTAACGTAAATACCGTAAACGCGTTTTTACATTATTTACGTAATTAAAACGTAAAACCAAAATTAATACACATTTTATACGAAGAGACTTTTTTTAGTACCGTCGAAATTCAAACCTCCTATAAATTACAATTAAATTAAATTAATAAGTACTATAAAACGTACAAACAAACAATCTTGCGACTTTCATTCTAAGTATCTTCATAATTTATGCACAAAATAGATAAAGTCGCTTGCACGTACTAAGACTTAGAACTGCTCATAAAACTACGCGCTAAATAAAAATAAAAAATAGTCACGGGGTAATGTACCTACCTACTTAATTTCACGGAAAGTTTTCCAAGGAAAGTGTCTGTCTGCTCTTGCGTCATGCCGTCTCTTTCACACCTAAAGTGCGTACCTTACGTGTGTAAGAGACAACCTAACGACAGACGGACGACAGCGATAGGCTTACTAACAACCTTACCGGACAGTTGTATTGTTAACCGGCACATAACCTACTTGACACTTATTTCAAGATAACAAAATAGCAACTAAAACTTAATAGATAAATATAGTAAATGCACTGGGATTATTATAATTTCATCATCACAATTCTCTGCAGTCAGTCGAAACCATCAAATTGTATCACATTTTGAAGCTACTAAAATCCACTCTACTCACTGGAGTTTTTTACCATCATCGAAGAACCCATGATCTCACATCAAACTGATCACTATCACAGTCTGTGTACCCAAAGTAGACCAAGGGTTGATCTAAATGTTAGATGACCAAGGGATCGATTGATATACAGTAGTTTAATTTGTAAATCACAAGAAAACTTGCTTAGTTTAACATCCGCGTACACGAACCAACGCGTCTTTTAACTTTTTCTTAACTTTTAACGCGTCAACGATTTAGTCAAATGTATTTTTTCATCTCTATGTAACTTGTGAGTAAGTAAATGGAAAGTGCTGGAATTTTATGATACGTCACTTCACTTATTTTATCACACTAAGTCCATTAATAATCCTCATTATGAACTCTCGTGTTGTTGCAGCTACCGCGAAACATTTCATTATATGTGATGTCTGGCCACATCCAATCAAGAGTCCGCCCGAAACGGAGCTATAGTAACTCACATACAGCCACAAGATTCCACTACCATGTTGGGCAGGGTCTTCTGCGTGACTGTATTCGTGGAATCCAAGTAGAGCAGTTGTAGAGAGCTGAAGGTGGTCGGGGCACAGCACGGCTTGAATTCTGCCTTCCGGTCAGCCACTGTGTAGAAATATTTCTGCGAACAAAGAGTAAAAAAAATGAACACCCAATTCAAGGTCCTGACTCCCATAGTCTACAAAGGATTCCATGACGTGGGCTCGCGAGTGTTAGGTTAGGTTATTTCAGTAGTTCCGATTTATTCAAATCTTCTAGCGTGCCATGACGAACAATCTTGCCTACACCATCTATCGACTTCCTGCGACCACTAGTCCATCGAGTTCTCATGGTCTTTGTATCTCAACAATTGTCAGTTCTGCACGTTAATAAGCCTGTCCATTGCCACAACTAGCTAATTCAGAAACGTATGTTAGGTAACCTTGGTACATATAGTAAGTTCGTCATTTATCAACTTACCCGTATAATATTATGATGATAACTGTTAGCCGTGGTCACCGCCGAAATCGGAGCACAACTTCCCTTGCAGAAGTACGCATGGTACCCTTCAGGGCGGATGATCCAGTCATCCCAGCCTAGCTCCTTGAAGCTGACGAAGAGCGGTTCTCTGCAGCATTCTGTGGTGTCTGCGCCGCAGTCCAGGGCTCGGCCGCGGCGGCGCTTACCGGCATACTTGGTGTAGAGCACTAGGAATGGACGGTGCTTCTCGTGGAAAGAGAGGGGCGAACGGCGGAGCTGTGGAAGAAAGAGATGGATATTGACAGTGCCCTTGAAACCAAAATTCAGTAGGTGCCTTTTGCAAACTACTGCTTGGAAGCAGAGTATTTGATACTGCAGTGGTGCCCACAAACACGATATTTTTTTAAGAGTGCTACCTAAGACTAAGCAAATCTAGCAACTGCTTGTATAAGCAAAGTACTCGTATAAGGACTGTAGGTATAATTAACTATACTTGGGCAAATAAATTATTCTGATTCTGAACTTGGTTTCAATTAATTACAAGGCCTACTATCAAGCGAAAGTATTACATACGAAATGAATAGTTGTAAGTATGTATGGAAAGACTAGTTTAATCACCTGGCAAGTCCTACACGCCACATGGAGCGTATGCAGCCTCTCCCTCCCCTCCAGCCACACGCGAACCGCCCAGGCCAGCTCCACTCGCACCCAGCCTTCGCCGATATCCGTCTCCTTGATAGCGATGGGCTTGGTCTTCTTGAACTGCTGCTGGCTGTCCCAGTGAGCGGCTTCCGAGATCACAAACGTCTGATTGTACTCGTCCATTGGGTCTCGCTCCTGGAAGGACAATACCACGTAAGTTCCTAAAATCCACACTTAAACTAGTACTCCCTAAACTCTAGAAGCTAAGGATACAGCTGCATGAAGCTGGTATAATTCTTAACTGATCAACTAAGTTCTATAAGTAACGTTTTGTGAGTTCTTATTTCGATTGCTGTTGAGCCATTTTTGCATGCATTTTTATCAGAGCGCATTCGTGGTTTGGCTGGAGCATTGAACTGTCAGTACCTACCAGCTGAGCCGTTAGGACATGACGGAGGCCTCAGCTATCACTGAACGCATTGTACTTTGGTTTCCAGCCCATTATCCGACTATCCTTTCTTTTGCGACATCATGATCTAACCTACTGAGCAGCACATGATTGTTCTGATGATTTACCTTATAAAACCAGAGCTCCACTACGTTCACCTCTTCAGGCTCAACATCTGGAGGTAGCTCGAACTGCAGGCATTTGAATGGATACCTTCCAGAAGTAAGACATTCACCTGGAACAAAATACATTAAATTAGCACTCTCAATTATTTAGGTACATGGTTTTTAACAACGCACCATTAAGTTGGTTAGTTTTCTACTGGTTTAGTCACTGGCACCAATGACCCGGTAGAGTTATGTTTCTCAGAAGAGCCTTGTAACCGATGATGAAAAAAGAAAAGAAAGAGAGTCTCAGGGTGGTAACACGCAAGTGATATCTATGATGTTGCATGCTTACATAGGCTACGGTAACCGCTGACCATCAAGTGGGCCGTACGCTTGGTTACCACTTGAGTAGTATAAAAAAAAAGAAAAAAAAAAAAGAGAAAGGTGATCTAGTCTGACGACCAATGTGGCGCAGTGGGCGAAGGTCCGCCTGCGACGCAGAGGTTGCGGGTTCGATTCCCGCCTTGGGACAAATGTTTGTAGGATCTGCAAATATTTGTTCCGGGTGTTCTGGGTGTTTTCTATGTATAATAAAAAATATCTATATCTATCTATGGATTGTATTGTATTAAATATATATCAGTCATCTAGTACCCATAATACAGCTCTGTTTAACAGCAGCTTACCTTGGGCTAGATGATGCTGTGTGGATTATCCAGCATTATTTATTTATTATTTATTTATTATCTAGTTCATTCGGACTTTATTCTTGAAATCTGTTCGAGACTTGCCCGTTTCCTCACCATGATTTATTTCCCCTTGAGCACGCATTTATTATAAGTATACTTATAATAGCAAATAATTATATTGTGCGCACAATCTCGACTAGAAATATATTGTTCTTCCACCGAGGTTTACCTGCGACTGATCGAAAGGGGTGGTTACTAACCACCACCATATTTAGTGTACCAGCGAGTTCACAATAGAGTACTAACATCACACCTATTATTAAAATTATCATTTTGAATAAAACATTGGTAGATATAATTGGCTCAGAGCGTGGGTAAATGATAACAAAGGTGTATCAACACATGCCGTGTTATCTGGGACCTGGGGTCACGGCTTGGTCCAATTAACATGGGGTCATCGTCGTACTACAGATTACTATTGTACAGTTCTCTACTGGGCATTTGAGATGAATCTTTGAGTTGAAGCTAATTGTAGCCAAGTAAAACTGAAAGAAACTGTCTGTTTCGGGGTGCGCGACCAAGGAACACAACTATCCTTGCGCGACACTGCAAGCGTGTAGTCATATTCGTCATTCGCTGACATAAAGGATAGATACCCTCCTTTTTTGGGGTTGTTTAAATAGAAACCCATGCAGATTATAGAGGGCTGTTGGAGTTCTAACTTTCCCGCGCATAGCTATAATGCTGCTCCACAGAACTATATTAGTTCTGTGTGCTGCTTGCCCAGCATTATGTTACAAAATGAATATGAATAGCCTTATTTCTGTTTGCCAATCAATGGACAGTAATGGAAACTTTTTTTTAAATTATTTTATTTTTGTTTTGTGATATCTGTAACTGATTTGTATTTTATTTTTGTTAGTAACGCGGTTGGGGTCAAATATTTGATCGATGAGCTCAGAAATATTTCAAAACAAATTTTTCGTCAATTGCCTACCTCCTGATAAATTTCATATCTACACGGGTAGGCACACGTATTATTTACTTGATTGCCGAATATTGTTTTCCGTAACTGATATAAAACATAATAATTCTGATCGCTATGTTACAATGAGTAACGTAACTGCGTATTTTAATTCAAGGAACCAATTACTTCTAAAAGATAACCGACATTTTTTATAATTGTCTTATAATACTACGTCCAATCAGTTTCCATTTCATAACTTCGCATGACTACGCATCCCACGCAAGCTCTACGCAGGCCCTAAACAGCTGCTACGAAAGCCACGTTTGCGTAAAATGAAAAGCGTTTATCACGATTTTACTATCACCTAATTTACTCTACCTACGCAAAGCTACACGCTCGCGCCCTGCGTAGGCTACGCTACGCAAGAGTTACACGACCTACGTGCTACGAAGCCTTCTCGAATGCTACGCGGTCTACGCAAGTGCTACGCTATCTTACGTTTTGTACGACTCACGTACGAGTCACAATAACTACGGGTAATTTTAGGTTTAAATACTTTTATTATTGGTTGAATATTGTATAAGGTCTAATGATGCAGATTATTATTTGGACATGATTTCGCTTCTTATTTCTAGTACATATTCATTTCTTCCTTCAAAAAAATTTATTGTGCGCAGTATTTTGTGTGGCATGTTAATCAATGTTAATCGGTGTAAGTAAACTATCCTAAATAACTATTATATTTATCCGCTAATGGATTATTTATAAATCGTGACTAGTAACACGATTTTTTTAGTTTATTTATGTTTAACGAACATGGTTCGCAAACCGGCCTAAAGCAGAATAAGGAACATTTTATCATGCAGACGTGAAAGACCGGGCGCTATCAAAGTGCTTGGCCCAGTAATGTAATGAGTAAGTACTACGCAAGTAGGTATGTATGTACCTTATCACTAGACACGCAGTCTCGGCGTGTTCACACAGAACCTGTGATACTTATATATGTAAAAGACTTCATTTAAAATGAAGTTTATTGGATACTAACTGCGCCTCGCGATTTTAGATACTCGCACGGTTAAACAGTTTTTTATCTCATGGGAACCCGAGGCTATTCCGCATCTTAGTCTATAATAATAATAATAATAATGCTGGACAATCCACACAGCATTATTTAGCCCCAAGGTAAGCTGCTGTTAAACAGAGCTGTATTTTGAGTACTATGTAGATGACTGATATGAGCAAGGGTCATGCCAAAAAAGCGATAGGAACCCAGCCGGTGTTGTTTATGGGTACAAGATGACTGATATATACTTAATACAATACAATACATAGATAGATATTTTTTATTATATATAGAAAATACCCAGAACACCCGGAACAAATACTTGTAGATCGTACAAACATTTGACCCGAGGCGGGAATCGAACCCGCAACCTCTGCGTCGCTGGCGGTCCTGTGCCCGCTGCGCCACATCGGTCGTCAAATCAAATCTATGCCTGTGCCAACCTTTATAAGATTAATTCAGTCGTTTGGGCGTGACGCTCCCACACAACTCCCACAAAATTACTTACAATTATCCAAACTTTCCCCTTTAAATTATTACTAGCAGACCCAGCCCCAGCTTCGCGCGCGCAAAATTACGACGGTCTAGTCGATCGCTCGAAGATGTCAAGCCGACTCAAGCGTCACATTTACAATGTCAGTTTTTTTAGTTTTGGCACTGTGCTGCGCTCGTCAACCGTAGTTATTCTTTCATCTAGCAATTTCATTCGCTACAATGCTCTGCAAACATACACACGAACTGGGCTCACAGAACAGATATCTCCAGTAATGTTTGACTGAGCTGTGCTCAAAGGCAAAATATCTAGCACTTTGTTGGTATCAACAACGAATCCACGATTGACTCTTGCTGAAAAGCCGTACCACCAAGTAAAATGTGTCCATCCCAGCTTTTATTACAACATGCGTGCCGCTCTAACCGCTCAGTAGGCTAAGCTTTGATGAGTAAAGAAGATATTCCCATCTGATCATATGATCAGATTTTAGTTGCATCTATAATCATGCTCGCATCCAAAAATCATTATAAAAATTTCATAAAAAGCTGACGCGAGCGTTACGCAAGGTTGCCAACTGGTTTTGCGCATACTTTGCTATAACCGTTCTAAATTTCATCCAAATCAATAAACTTATCTGTGAAACTGTAACAGGCAAAGTCACTTATGCAGGATGTATAGCGAGTGTTATTGACACTATTTTTTACACATTTACGATATTATGAACGGGATCTCCATACGGAACTATGATCGGCTTATCGAATTGGGGCGGGTGTATTGGGGCAACACTTGACCTCAAACTAATGAGTCTGCCGATTTTGTCTAAAAATCAGAAAAAATACAAATAAGTATGAGTAAAACTGTGTTTTTTATTTCTTAAAGTGGTGGAGATACATAAATATAATTAAGCGCGATTTAGATCATGCAAGACAATTTGGCGACTATTTGTTAGATGGGATAGATATTGATATGGATTGACGACCAATGTGGCGCGGTGGGCGAAGGTCCGCCTGCGACGCGGAGGTTGCGGGTTCGATTCCCGCCTTGGGACAAATGTTTGTAGGATCTGCAAATATTTGTTCCGGGTGTTCTGGGTGTTTTCTATGTATAATAAAAAATATCTATCTATGTATTGTATTGTATTAAATATATATCAGTCATCTAGTACCCATAATACAGCTCTGTTTAACAGCAGCTTACCTTGGGCTAGATGATGCTGTGTGGATTGTCCAGCATTATTATTAATATTATATTATTATTATATCATGGGCAAATGCAAGTTTAGAAATTTTGGATTTGTTTAAAATTTTGTTATCACAGAAGTACATTTATAGTGAATGGTAAGGGGTCGTCGTATTGCAAGTTGACTATTATCTAGTTATACCTAGTTATTAGCTTTATCTGTAAGTTCTTATATATACTTACAGATAAAGCTACCTAGGTACATAATTCTACTGATCAACGAAACAAAGTTAAAATAATTTCTTATGATAATAATTCATATAGGTCACGCTGTTACATAACTGAAACTGTCATGTTTTATTTTGATTATGATTACTTCCAGTGTAGGTAGGTATGGGTATTGTCATTTACTTTTATCATGTTTCCGCGTTTAGTGACTTATGAACTATCGTGTTTTATATTTTATAGCTGGTTAAGAACCTTAAGTAACCGGATAAGGTTGGATTCGACCAGACTCGAATGGGCGCTATGCTCCGAGTAAATCGTAGTTATTCGCGAGTAAACTGACAGTAGTGCACCGGTGGTCTAGTGGTAGTGACCCCGCCTTCCGATCCTAAGGTCGTGGGTTCAAACCCGGTCGTGCACCAATGGATTTTTCTGTTCGAAAAGTTTATGTGCGCAATGCCAGTGCTCTCATACGGTGAAGGAAAACATCGTGAGGAAACCGGCATGTTCGAGAACTAAAAATTCGAAAGACATGTGCCATCCACCAATCCGCATTGGGTCCGCGTGGTGGATTAAGACCCAATCACTCTCGCCTGAGAGTACGCCAGTGTCCCAGCAGTGGGAACATTAGAAGGCTGTCATGACAAACTGACAGTTTCCTTGTATTTGACATTTCTTATTCCGCGGAATAGTTATTCCAAAAGTTGGTCGAATCCAGTCTAAGAAGTTAACGATCCATGCTCCCTATACTATATAATATCCAAACGTTTTCACGGATCTGAATTGATTTGGATAAAATTGCCAAATTTCTTCTATTTTTCGTTCAGTTGATACCTACAGTTTTTTTGAATTATCTTCTTATCCAAAAACTTTTGTAAGCGTACTTAACTAACTACCCATCTTTTATTTTTCATTTCGGTTTTTCACTATATTTTTTTCTTTTGAATCCTAAATACTTTAGTAACTTTTACTATGCATTTACATGGAGATAGTAGAAACAAACTCTGTGTTTATGTAAAATTCTTTGTAAAGATTATTTGCTATTAGTAAATCAAGTAGATAATTATATTAACTAGGTATGATCTAATTACTAACAGCTGTTCTATCTAATCATCTCAAGTATAAAGAGACGCGTGCGTCTTTATTTATATATTGTAATCTTATTAATAATAAATACGTAATATTATATCAGTAAGTATATTATTATAATAAATAATATTAAAAAAACTGATTAGTGAAATAACTTAATTTTCTCTACGCTAAAGTTCTAAAGTTCTAACCCGTTTTTTAACTCTATTATTAGGTCTGTTAGATCGTAATTGGGTTAAAAATAATTATGTATATCTAGTGATCAGCTTCCAATTCTTATTAAACGAAATACGAATTAATTTTAAAACCTTGAAACACACCTCTTAAAAATTACAACTTAATTCCCAAAAAAATATACTAAGTATTTTACATTTTAGGCATTTCTTTAGTATAATAATTGTTTAAATATATTTAATTCATTTTATAAACACAATTTATAAAACTAACTATTCAGGTAGCTACAGTCAGCAAAAAGTGATAGACCACTTTCTACCTAATGTAAAATTATATATATAAATTAAAATTTAAAATAAGTAGGCATGAGTACCTATAAAAATATGAGTATCTTAAAAAGCATCTTTCGCCAGTCTGGTAGCCACATCTAGACTTAATTTTCTAAAAAAATAAACAAAACTCACCTTCAGTAGGAAAGATGATCTTCTGCTCCGTCCGTCCATAATAGTCATCGAACTCGGACGGTTTGTCCGTGCCCTCGCTCAGCGTCTGGCCCTGCGCCACCGGCATCGGCAGACTATTCACCGGCAGAGCGACCGCCGGCTTCTTGCTCAACCTCAGCTTTTTCAGGATCTGCTGCTTCACGAACTCTATCCTCGCTTCTGTCAGCTCCTCGACACTGAGATCTCCATTGGCGCAGTTCCCGCAACTGCCCATCATCTGCCCCTCCAAACTTACGAAACTGACTAGAAAGAACACGGCCACTCGCGTCACTAACATTTCGATCTCGGTTCGTCGTCTCAGGCAGTTGAAGTACGAGAGAAGGTCCAGCATGCGTACGACCTGGTTCAATGCTGGTGCGCTACTGACTCGCGCGATGCTGGGGTTCTATATTTATCTGGGGGTTCCTCTAGCAGGTTTCTCGGAGGTTACGAGTTGGACAATGGACCCGCGTGATTGTAGATTTAATGACTACTGTTTTAACTGTGGCTTTACGATGGTTTGTTTACTAGAATCCTGGTTGTAATCAATGTGGCTTTTACTACCACATTAACAGGTTAATACGAATATTTTGTTGATGATGTTTTATAAATATTATGTAGAATTGTATATATTGTAATCAATAAATAAAAATAGCTTTAATAGTAATAGTTTAATAGGTTCTTTAAACTAAATTAATAAAAGTGCTTCTTCACTGTAATATAAAGTAAAAATTAATATACATATGTATATACTTAAAATCATATATATAAAAATCAAACAAAACTGGGTTCACATTCTGGTGTTTTTTTTTTATACAACTGAAGTGGCAACCAAGCGTACGGCCCACAAGATGGTAAGCGGTTACCGCAGCCTATGGACGCTTGCAATACCAAAGGTATCACTCGCGGGTTGCCACCTTGAGGCTACGATCGAAAGCCTCATGTGCCAGTAATTTCACCGGAAACCATACCCTTCGCACCGGAACACAGCAATGCGAGCATTACTGCTTTGCGGCAGAAAAAGGTATGGTGGTAGTCCTTCCCCGGACGAGCTCTATCACAGGGAACTCTAATACACTTAAAAGTCATAAGAGTATAAGATTGGTCTAGACTGGACATTAGGTTTAATTCTATTAATATAAACATAACATGTTTATACATTTATGAGATAAATTGTATAGTATTTAATGAGTAGGTATATAAAAATATATATATATGAATATATATATATATATAAGTAGGTATATTATATTAGTATTATTATGTAGTATAGATTTTTTTTTATGTAGGTTTAATAGTTTGTTTATCTGTTTCACACCTCCTCCTAATACATCTGCTTTTAATTCCAGTCCATCCAAAGGTTGCCTGGAAGAGATTGCTCCTTAAACTTTTGTTAATTTTAGTTGTATTTTAGTTTAAGTTTATTTATGGTGTAATACAATAAAGAGTTATCTATCTATCTATCTATCTAGGTTATAAATTACTTATTTTTGGGCGATTTCACATGCAGGTACACAAGAACCGGTAGGTATAAGTGTTGCGTGTAGAACTGTAGATCATCACCACACTTAGCCATGGATCAGTGTAACGAAACAGCCTATTTCTACAACTATTTTATTGTATTACGAGTAGTATTATTAAGAGTAGTAGAGTTCTTTGTGATAGAGCTCGTCCGGGGAAGGACTACCACCATACCTATTTCTGCCGCCAAGCAGTAATGCTCGCATTGCTGTGTTCCGGTTCGAAGGGTATGGTTTCCGGTGAAATTACTGGCACATGAGACTAACCATCTAACGTCTCAGGGTGGTAACACGCAAGTGATATCTATGATGTTGCATGCGTACATAGGCTACGGTAACTGCTGACCATCAAGTGGGCCGTACGCTTGGTTACCACTTTAGTAGTATAAAAAAAAAAAAAAAAAAAAAACTTTGATACATTATTAGCTTTTACGGTGAGGTAGTTTTCCTCGCTTGAGGTAGGGTCGGTACATCAGGAAACAAACGGATCTTTATATAAATTGGCAAACGACCATTTCTAAAGCCTGACGGTGATCTACACCAAAAAAATGTGATGACGTAGAGCGTGGCTCTACCATTGGGTAAGCCGTTAGGCATTTGGTTATCGGTACCATATCCATGTGCACTACACAATGCACAATGGAATGCGCTCAGAGTCCGGGCCGAAGTCCACCACCATTGAATGGACCCGCCGTGGACGGACTGAAGTGTTGGAGGGGCAACTGGCATTAATGTTTTTTTTACATACTTACCGTTATATTCTTGGCCTCACCACGTTCGATTGGCACCACACTGAAGCTTTATGATGAAGCGGGATCATCAAAAAAAGCTAGGAACTCAGCCGAGTTTGTTGCCAGATTCCTCTAGGCTGGGGCGCGTGAAACTGGCGTAAATTCACCTAGCTTTAGGACGTTTCAAAATTATCCTTGTGATATTATTGAATACATATATTTTTTACTTTACTTTAATTTACTTTGTATGGGCTCTTCTCAGTTGTCTTCCCCGGACGAGCTCGAGATACTAGAACCTACGAGAACTAGATTCAAATCTTTACATACAAGCTCCAAAGGGGATTTTGACACTAGAATTCCCAAAATCCCCTAGGGATTTTCAAAGAGCATTTTGACACTAACCCGCTAAGTAAAATTAAAATTAAAAAAAATATATGATTATAATTATTCAAACATCATTGGATATTATAAGCTAAGAGCTCCTTATACTAGCAATTCTCCGAACAAAGGACCTCGCAAGTACAAGCTTTTATCGAACTTTTTGTATGTCGTTCCCAAAGCCCCAAGGTTCAACCTCGGGTACGTCCATGGGGTATGCCATGCGCATGCGCGACGCACGTGGTCTGCGCACGCGACAGCATCGTGATTACCATCTGTTCTCAATTGGATCTCGGTTTTGTAAGTTCGTATGGCGGGACCCCGGCCAGTGGCCGCTTTTTATTTACCTAACATATCTTGATCACGAATGTCCAACAACTATCGAAAGACCAATTCGCATTGGGTCCGCGTGGTAAAAAGACCCAATCACTCTCGCTCGAGAGTAGGGCCAGTGTCCCAGTGGGAACATTAGAAGGCTGTCATGATGACAGGTGGTCAGCCTTTCAGCAGCAGTCTAGTTTTAGATGGTCCAAAAACACCCGTTGAGACGTTGAAATAAGCAATGATTAATTGATATGACGAGATGAATTTATATAGGTAGGTAGGTAGGTACTCCACAATGTTATCATACCAAAGAGCGCTTTTTAATTAAATAAAAAATGAGATAAAATGTTTATTTATTTTCTTCGAGTTAATTAGCGATATAATAACCACGAGCAGAGTGCGTGAGTTGTGAATAATATCTGAAACTGCTAAGAACCGGGAAGGTTACGAACCCAAACTATAACAAAATCTCCCTTCCCTGACATGTAAAAAAGAATTAAACTTTTTTTTGATTAATTAGCTTTTGTCAGCGGCTTCACTTGCCAAGTTTCTGTATAAAGAACTGTCTTATGGCTAGTCCAAGTTCGGTATAATCTAACTAGCCACCACCCGCAGCTTCGCTCGGGTGGTACAAGCATGAAAAGTAGCCTAGGTCACAGAACAAATATTAGTGCTTAGGTCCTCCCTCAGCCGTATTAAATTTCAAAGAGTTTTGACTTTTGAATTTTAATAATAGTGGGTGTGGATATGGATTCTAAATTTTCTTCAAGTCGGTTCAGTAGCGAGTGCGCAACAAACAAATATCATCATCCTCATCATGACAGCCTTCTAATGTTCCCACAGCTGGGACTCTGGCCTACTCTCAGGCGAGAGTGATTGGGTCTTATTCCACCACGCGGACCCAATGCGGATTGGTGGATGGCACCATGTCTTTCGAATTTTTAGTTCTTGGACATGCCGGTTTCCTCACGATGTTTTCTTCACCGTATGAGATCACTGGCATTGCGCACATACATTTTTCGTAGCGAAAAATCTATTGGTGCTCGACCGGATTCGAACCCACGACCTAATGATCGGAAGGCAGGGTCACTACCACTAGACCACCAGTGCTCCAACAAATATCAACAAATATCAGCTCAGTAATAAATAAATTAATGAATTTTGAGCAACGATTCAAACTCGAAAAGATGAAAAAGGTCAATGCAATCTTAATCAGCTCAACAAACGCTTGGAGACAAGGCAGGTAACTCCTGAAACCACCTACTTTCAGGTTATTGACGTTCCCCGTTCATTCACCCTGAGATAAAAAGTTTTAGCAATAAAAGTTTAGTATCTTCTGCCTTGACCAGTGGCTTATTTTTTTATAATTATTAAAATGGGGGCAAAGGTGCTTCTAGATTAATAATAATAATATACATTTTCATACATCGAGGTCCATAATCGGCAAACAGCTTGACAAATAAAGAAATATTACTAATATTGATTTTTCTTACGGAATTGAAGAATATATTTTTAGGTTATATTTTATTAAGTAATATTCAAAATGACGTGACGGTCTAATTCTCGTTCGTGATAATAAGCGACACGCCTGAAAAATATAAAACTCAATAGTAAGTTATAGATTTTTATTTATTATTTATTATGAGTTTTTTTTGTTATTTTATTCACAAGTGTGTTGAAAAACGTCGTATGATACACGTGTGTATCTATTGATGATTACCGTCCTCGAGACCCTCGCCTACGGCTCAATGGCGCCTCAGCGGTAATCACCAATGTTACACACTTTTCACACTAGTACCATAATGTACTATATTACTTTTACTTTGAGCTCTTTATGTCTATCACAATAAGCCCTGTCATTATTTATTAATAGAGCTTAGTTTATTTACCTGCGTTGACCTCTGCCGTATTGGTAAGATAAATGGTTTTGTTTTGTAAATGCTACTGTGTGCGTATTAGGTACAATGTTATAGTTGAACAAACAATGCTGCCTTTTCTCTGCCGCGCATAAGTGTTTATAAAGTTTAGAATATGCATTTAATAAATCTACTTAGAAGGATGAATCATAATTGCTAAATTATTAAGTAATTTTCGAGCAGCTTGATCTCATTTTCATATTTTTTTTAATTAATCAGGCATCGAGTTTTTCCACGCGCATGTTAGCATCATGGTCATGTTAAAATTCGTGTACGTAGTAGGTATTATACTATAAACATCTTGTTAGATTTCATCATTCCACGTAAATATAAAATTAAAACGGGATATTCGTCTGTAAACAACCGGTCGGAACTTGGTCGATAGTCAACGCAACCAATGGTTAATATTTTAAGTCGCTTTCACCGTATTTCCCTCTGTATCACGCTTAGATCTTTTAAACTACTTCATCAATAGATAGTGATTTAAGATAAAGGTTTATAGTTATATTACGCGAACGAAGTCGCGGGCAATAGTAAGTGTAATAATAACTTAGTAAGATTACTAATAAGTAAAATTAGGCAAATGATGATGACATGGAACTCAAATGGAAGCCGCGATGATTCAGCTGTTTTTAATCAGAATGTAATTGGTTATTTGAATGGATCGTTTAAATAATGTCGAGAACGCATAGGGCGGTTTGGGTCACTTCGTGCGTAAGATAATAATATGAGATTCCTACTTGGTTATAAGTTTACATGAATAAATAACTAAATAAATAACTAACCACCTATTTCTGCCGCCAAGTAAAGCTTGCATTGCTGTGTGACGGCCCGAAGGTTTCCGGTGAAATTACAGTCACATGAGACTTTCGATCTACGTCTCAGGGTGGCCACCCGCGAGTGATACCTCTGGTATTGCAAGCGTCCATAGGCACTAATAGACTAATGGACTAATAGGGCGCGTGGAACTGGCGTAAATTCACCTCTGTAAGACGTTTCAAAATGAGATCATTTTGAAATGAGGATCATTTTGAAACGTCATATACGTAATTATATATATAGTAGGTTTTTAGTTGTTGCTTTGGCTTTTAAGAATTGCCAAGGCAAATCTTTATAAAATGTACCTAAGTAAATTGTTAGATAGTGAGTGAAAGACTCGTGTCGCAGCTAATTGCTGCTACTACTACTCGTAGGCTACACTGAAAACCAGCGCTGCAGACACATTATGTCTGCAGCACATGCTGAGTGGCTGCCTTTTTTTCGTCACAATAGTTAAGTTTTAATTTTTATTGTTATTTTTATTTTTATGTTAATTGTGTGGCGTTAAATAAATATTTTTCTATTCTATTCTATTCTAATATGATTAAATAAATATACCTACTTATACCTAACTTTTTACTTTACTTTACATTACATGTAAAACGTATAATTACCTATAATTTATTTTATTTATTTCTTTTGTAATTTTGTTTTTAATATTTATTATTATTTATTTTTTCCAAATTTATGTTTTCAAGTAGGTACTTTAAGCTGTATTTTTTTTAAGGTTTTATTTTTATTTTATTTTTTCTTTGTTGGTACGTCAGTTCTGTGTCTTTGTCTTTGTGCTGTCAAATAAATTCTTTCTTTCTTTCTATCACACTAAAATACTTTAATAATGTTTGGGATGTTTAGATGTTTAGTTTACTGCTCTATAACTCTATAACTCGCCAACCACTGAATCGATTTGGCTGAAAAATAAAACATTTTTTTTTTTTATACAACTGAAGTGGCAACCAAGCGTACGGCCCACAAGATGGTAAGCGGTTACCGCAGCCTATGGACGCTTGCATTACCAGAGGTATCACTCGCGGGTTGCCACCTTGAGGCTAAGATCGAAAGCCTTATGTGCCAGTAATTTCACCGGAAACCATACCCTTCACACCGGAACACAGCAATGCGAGCATTACTGCTTGGCGGCAGAAATAGGTATGGTGGTAGTCCTTCCCCGGACGAGCTCTATCACAGAGAACTCTACTACTCTTAGGTAAATAGGTCTTAGGTTAAATAGGTCGCGTGCAATTCATACCAAGAAAGAAAGAAAGAAAATATTTTTATTTATGAGAAACATACACTGCACAAACATAGGTATAGTTCGCACAACGGATCTAGGCTTCCGTGAAGTTAGCCGTTTGTGATGCGCAAAGACAATTTAGTTTGAAAAAGCTCCATTGCGCATCGAAACGGCTAATTTCACGACGGCCGAGATCCGTTGTGAGAACTATACATCATATAAAACAAAGTAGCATTACAGTACATAGGTTATGTGCACGATTGTACCCTTAGAGAAATAAAAAAAATATGATAAATAGTCTGTCCGCCACAAAAAGGCTCAAACTCAGCATTTGCTGGGTTGCATAGCAACCCAGCGCTAAATCTTGAATAGATGGTAAAGGGTAGACGTAGGGCCTAATAGCCCATTTACACCATACGATAATTGCATGCAAGAACTTCCCTAAGTAGGTACCTACCTATATCAAATCCATTTTCGAACATTTTTGTTCCAAAATCAATTTGACATAGCAATTTATACAACTGAAGTGGCAAACAAGCGTACGGCCCAAAAGATGGTAAGCGGTTACCACAGCCTATGGACGCTTACAATACCAGAGGTATCACTCTCGGGTTGCAATTCTTGCATGCAATTATTGTTAAGGCCCATTTACACCAGTAAATGGGCCATAACTCTTGAACGCGAAGGGAGTATTGGAATTTTTGTACTTTTGACTCAAAAGTAACTCAAACTCACACAAAAATTATGAGTGCAAACCTTTTAAATCGGAATAAAAACAGTTCCCGAGTTCCACACAAGCAAAGTCGCAGGCAGTAGTTTATAATATTAGAAAGTGATCGTTTTCATGAACAAAGTGTGTTATGTATGTTTAAGGGTCATGCATTGTCAGATAGTTATAATGTTATTCGAGGTAGAGTACGAGACTCAAGTAAATGGCCCTGCAAAATGCAATGCAATGCGTTGCCATGTTAAGTTTGATTTCGCTGAATCAAACTATGAACAGGCAAGTAGGTAATTAGATAAGTTTGTTGCCACAATTATTTTTTTTTATATACCTACGTACCTACTGAGATTTTTAATTATCTACACATTGATTCCGCATCTTCAAGCCACGTGCCGTCAATTCATAATAATTATTATCAAGTTAATTAAGTTAATTAATTGAATTAGGAACTTTTGGCGTAATGTGATGGACTACTTATTTATGATAATTGTATTGCGCCACAAAATCATTGAATTTCAGTATTTTTTATAATTATGGCTTTTCTCAGTAATCAACTTGGAATTAATACCATAAATAAAGGGCTGTGTCGCTGAGTGAGATTGTTGTTTTGTAAAATTAATTTTCTATTAATTAATAAAAATATTTTGAAAGGAAATGGCGAAAATTTTAAATCCCCAACTCTTCTTCAAGAATAGTTCTCACAACGGATCTCGGCCGTCGTGACAAATTAGGACAAATGTTTACGATCTACAAATATTCTTCAGCCGCTGAACTATCCGGTACCCTCCGCAGATGTGGCGTTACAATAAGAAGTTTTTAATAACAAACGACTTTTTTTACTCATAATCAAACAAACGACTTGTTACGACTCGTAACTTACGAGCGTAGTACCGCTGATACCAAGCGTGAGCAGGCGGATGCAGAGAGCAAGGAAGGTCAGCGTCCAGAATCATCTAGAATCTTCTAAAGGGTCCAAATAACTTTTTTTTTTTGAAAATGCTGGTGAGTGAAAATGGTTTCAAATGAGGATAAGAGGAGGATAATGTTGCCAATATCCTCCTCTTCAATTTTTGTAAACAAAAATTCGTTCAACATGGCCCGATAACGATCGCCATTGACTGTAACGGCCACTCCTTGCTCATTTTCGAAGAATTTTTGAATGAAATTATTTTCCATTATTAACCGGAAGGATTGTACTTTCAAATAAAAAAGAAATTTGAGAAAATATATAGTAGTTTTTTTTTATAGCATTTTAAAAAAAAAAAGTTATTTGGCGGACCCTTTAGAACCTTCTAGACTTTGACTAAGTAGGTATATTTTTTGCTTCTAGAATTTAGTGACGGGACATGGCGGCGGCGCATGCGCGGTCTGCGCGCGCAGTTTTTTATTTAAGTTTGGAATGTGGGAGATGCATTGCAACGGCACAGAATAGATAACAATGGCAACGGTTTCTTTACGTGAAGTTATGTAAAAAGGTTTTTCGATCAAAATATTATACAAAACTAAATTAAATTCAATGAGTGTCCCACTGAATTTCGACACGTGTTTTCGCAATAAGTACGTTAAAGTGTTCTTTCTTTTAACAGACTATCAAAAACCCAGTTATTAAGCAGTTGAACTTCTGTTACCTCTAAAAAGCCGATAAACCCAGCAACTAGTCGAATGTCTAACCAATTGACTTTTGATCCCGGTAACTTGATAACCAAACCTTTTTGGGTCCCCATGAGATGAAAACGTGATTTGTGACTGAACGTCGTGTTGGAGGGGCAATGGTGTAGTGCCCCAGTCGTGGGTTCGAAACTCTTGCGCCAATAGGATTACCTAGGTCACACCTCGGACACTCATAAAATGTATGAAGCAAACGCGACGTAATCACCACATGCATGGTTTGTGTACATCCAGAATACCCGGAACACATATTTGCAGATGGTACAAACATTCCAAGGCGGGAATCGAACTCGCAACCTCCTGTGTCGACCTTCGCCCGCCGCGCCACATTAGTCGTCAAATGTTGTAAGTATTCTAATAGTTATCTGCTTTCCATGGCTTTGTGTGTCTGCCAAATATTTGGCACTGCGTTAAGCTGTTATGGTCAGGCGTGGCGCTTAACATAGTAATTAGTAAGAAAATCTAACGAATATTCTATAATAAACTATAAACTAAACTAAAATAAGTATATAGGTCAAGTATAGGTATTATCCAACTAATGTTATAAATGCGAAAGTATGTGAACGTATCTCCGTGACGACTTAACCGATTGTGATGAAATTCGGAATGTAGATGGCTTAATTCCTGGAAAAACACATAGGCTACTTTTTATCCCGGAAAAATTTACTGTTTCTGTGGGATAGCATAAAAACTGCATAAAACGCGGGTGAAGCCGCGCGGGTCAACTCGTATTAATATGAAATAGTGTGTACCTACTTATTTAAGTTATCAACCCGCATTGGGTCAGCGTGTGGGATTAAGACCCAATCACTCTTGTTCGAGAGTAGGCCAGTCCCAGCAGTGAGAAGTCATTAGGTATAACTTTTATAAAGGCTTCAATTGATAAATCAACTGTTCTGATGTACTATTCTGCCTGTACCTATAAATGTATTTTTTATACCACTAAAGTAGCAACCAAGCGTACGGCCTACTTGATGGTAAGCGGTTACCGTAGCCTATGCACGCTTGCAACATCATAGATATCACTTGCGTGTTACCACCCTGAGACGTTAAATGGAAAGTCTCATGTGACTGTAATTTCACAGGAAACCATACCTTTCGGAACACAGCTATGTGAGCATTACTGCTTGGCGGCAGAAATTGGTATGGTAGTCCTTCCCCGGACGAGCTATATCACAAAGAACTAGGAGTAGTACTCTTATTAAACTAGTAAATAATTAATTGAAAAACTTAGTCAGTATTTATAAAACCCATTTATTTGTGTCTAGTTCCCCATTAGGACTTACAATATATTTACAATATATTTACAAATATTCACACTATCATGATAAACATATAAATACAAATTAATTTCCGTCGATATGTACGATCTTAACAAAAAATGTTAGAAATCATTCACTACATTTGAAATAAACGGTAACAATTAAAACTCTACCCATTGTTGTTGTCCAAGGCAGGGACAGACTGGTCTTACTTACGCAACGTAATAATAATAAATAAATAAATAATGCTGGACAATCCACACAGCATCATCTAGCCCCAAGGTAAGCTGCTGTTAAACAGAGCTGTGTTATGGGTACTAGATGACTGATATATATTTACGACGACCGATGTGGCACAGCGGGCGCAGGTCCGCCTGCGACGCAGAGGTTGCGGGTTCGATTCCCGCCTCGGGACAAATGCTTGTACGATCTACAAATATTTGTTCCGTGTTCTGGGTATTTTCTATAAATAACAAAAAATATCTATCAATGTATTGTATTGTATTAAATATATATCAGTCATCTAGTACCCATAATACAGCTCTGTTTAACAGCAGCTTACCTTGGGGCAAGATGATGTTGTGTGTATTGTCAAAAAAAAAAAGAGTTTTATTTATAAATATAGCCTATGTTACTCAGGGTTAAAGTAGCATTCTAAAAGTGAGTTTATTTTTTTAATAAGGCCAGTAGTTTTTGGGTTTATTCGTAACAAACAAATATACAAATCTTTCCTCTAAAGAAAGTCACGTCACGTTAGACCAGTGTGTCTCTCGCCTTATAGCCTATCATATCAACATACTTAAAGCATAACGGAGTTTGTAAAAACACAAAAAGTATATATAATACAACAGCCACATCGATAATCTCATTTAATATTTATTCAAGGATTTAAAAAAAATTTACATCAATAACAATAGCAACAGCCATGCCAAAACACTAGGAATCTAGTCGTTATTATCGCCGGATTCTTTACCAGATACAACTTTGCCGCGTTTTCATGTCCATGGATTAGAGAAATAAAAAAAAATATGACTTACTTTCTCAGAATATTAAAATACAATATTTTTTATATAATTTTATTATTGCCTTATTATATTATAACAGTATATTTCACAGCTTTCACTTATTAATATAATAACTGGGTTCATGTTGATTTTTGATCATAAAACTTAGATCAACTAAGCATTTAGATTACGTTTTTCTGAAAGGTTTTTTGACTTTTCAGTCAAAATTGGCGTCTACAGAAGATTAATTATTTAAAATAATATTATCTTTCATCAGAATAATGTAGCTTGGTAACAAAAATATACTTATAATATTAATTTCAATCGTAATGTCAAAACAATTCAGAATAAAAACTCATTTTAAAATACTTGTTGACACCAACTTTCTTTTCTTCATGCCAGTACGTCCTAAGGTTGCCTGGCAGAGATCACTATAGGCAATAAGGTTCTACGTGTCATTATCGTATAATTTCCGTGCGGTATTATTATAAATAAAGCTATTAAATATTTATGGTCACATTGGTCACCAAATTTCGAACAAATTTCACTAAACATTCTAAATGTTACTTTTTATACAATGTACTTAAGTAAAAGTAATTAGAACACTAATTTTATTATTTATTATCTTCACTATAATTATGTAATACCGTTGTAATCACAATTTAAATCAATGCTCAATCACATCACCGTTGCAAGTGGCATTAGAACTACCAGAACTGGTATTAGAACTAGTAGAATTGACAATTGTACTACCAGAATTGGTAATAGAACTAGTAGAATTAACAATAGAACTACCAGAATTGGTATAAGAACTAGCAGAACTGATAGGGCTACCAGAATTGGTAATGGAACTAGTGGAATTGGTAATAGAACTAGTAGAATTGGAAATAGTACTGGTATTGGTCGGAGCGGCAATTGTGGAAGTGACGGTAGGCGGTAGGCCGCTGGTGATGGCGGGAGCGTCCTTGTCCAGCGGCCTAAAGGACCAGGCTCCGCAGCCGTCGAACTCGAGCACGTGTGTGTGGTATTTCCTGATAACAAAATAATAATAATATTGTCGGTAAGTTAATATGAGTCAATGGCCAACTCTGGTGACAGAGTTTCTAGGCCGCCCGAAGGTCTGTAAGGAAGAATTGTTGCCAAAACCAAACTACCAAAGACTGTAAGAGCACTGGTGGTCTAGTGGTAGTGACCCCGCCTTCCGATCCTAAGGTCGTGGGTTCGAATCCGGTCGTGCACCAATAGATTTTTCAAATCGAAAAATTTATGTGCGCAATGCCAATGCTCTCATACGCTGAAAGAAAACATCGTGAGGAAACCGGCATGTCCAAGAACTAAAAATTCGAAAGATATGTACTATCCACCAATCCGCATTGGGTCCGCGTGGTGGACCCAATCACTCTAGCCCGAGAGCAGGCCAATGTCCCAGCAGTGGTAACATTAGAAGGCTGTCATGATGATGATTATGACAGAAAATTTAAAACGACAGAAATGATGACTTACCAAACGCTCGGTCTATGCGTGATCGAGAGTAGGGTGATGCCTTCCTTGACCGCCTCCTCATACATGACGACTTCTGTTTCCATCGACACTGCACTGGTGCATTCATCCAGCAGAGCGTACACCGGCCTGTAATAAATATGACATTGTTAATGTGACATCCTGGTTTACCAACTCGTAGAACACTCCTGGTGGTACCTGGTGGTAGGACTCTTCAGCAATAGTCCGTCTTGGTGGGTACCGCCGCAGTGTCAGATATTCTACCTCCAAGCAGTAGTGCGCAAGCTGCACTGTGTTTAGCTTTGAAGGGCACTGTAGCAAGTGAAATTACTGGGCGAAAGTGACTTAACAACAATGTCTCGGGGTGATAAGCGCAGTGCAGTGCCACGCAAACCCTTAAAAACTTTAAGCTTTGGGTGGCACTGCATCTGTAATAGTCGGGCGTGGTGCTTAACATCAGGCGGGCGCCTTGATTGTCCTGTCACTTGCTGACATAAATCGTAGTTATCGCGAGTAAACTGACAGTTTACTTGTATTTGACATTTCTTATTCCACGGTATAGATATTCCAGAAGCTGGGGCCCAACCATGAACTCTTATAGCAATTCAAATGAAGACCTGAACTAAATTGTCAAAAAAATTTGTACCATGATATCAACTGCTAGCAAATAAGTGCAGTGTTTTCCTTCCAAATGTACATTATTATTTTTACTGGTATAAATATTTTTCATTTATTTGATTAGTAACTATCGCACGTGGCTCGTATGCCGGAAGATCTTTGAGCCAAAATTACATCCGATTGGGTCCCTCGAACCAGACGCCGTCGGTAGACCTCGGAGAAGATGGCGGGACTCTCGATAAGCATCTTAAAGACTGGCATACAGTAGCCAAAGATCGAGAAGTGTGGAAGAAAGGGAGGATTTTGCCCTGCAGTGGGACCTTATGGGCTAAAATAAAAAATAAAAAATAATAAACTATCGCTGATGTAAAGAAAGAAAGAAAGAAAGAAAGAAAACTATTTATTCAACCACCACAAAGTAACAGAGAATTAAAAAAACAAATATGGATACCAAATGCCTACTTATGCCATTATGTTGCAATGCCTGAAAAGGGCAAATAAGTTTTAAGTGCCATATTACTTTTAAGGCCTTTTGTAACACTTATTTGTGCAAATAAATATCTTGAAATCTTGAAATCAGTTACATACATATATTGAATAATGAATAATGGATAGTATTGTTTTACATTAACATTAAATAGATATCTATACTTAAAGTAAGAAATAGTGTGTATAGATACAAAATAGTGAATAGAAATAGTGTGTGACATAGATGTGTCTATGTCACAGTGTTGAAAAGTCAGGTTTATCTTTGCAGACACTAATTCCATCAGATTTTGTTTAGTTTGGAGCTAGATGGCGCTGATAGAGTTGTGTTGTTACATGGTGTGGTGTGGTGTTATGTAGTGTCTAGTGGTGTCGCGTGGAGTGGAGTAGTGTCGCGTAGTGTCGTGCAGAGTTGCGCGGGGTGAGACAGAGAGACAGAGAGACAGAGAGTGCGTACCTGTGGTAGAACATGCGCGCCATAGCCATGCGCTGCTTCTCCCCGCCGGAGAGCGTGGCGCGCCAGTCGCGCACCGCGCCCAGCCCCCCGTGCCGCGCCGCGCACTGATCCAGACGCACTTCAACAACACAATCATACAATACTATCTTACTAACATTGTAAAGAGAAAACATTTGTATTTAAATTAAATTGTTAACGGCTATTTACCACTTGAATTTGTCATTTTTGCGGTGACGCAATCAGTGACGGAGACTGTCTGACAAGTGACTGACCCAACTTGAGGATGTGGTGGAGGTACTCACCCAGCTTGAGGATGTGGTGGAGGTACTCACCCAGCTTGAGGATGTGGTGGAGGTACTCACCCAGCTTGAGGATGTGGTGGAGGTACTCACCCAGCTTGAGGATGTGGTGGAGGTACTCACCCAGCTTGAGGATGTGGTGGAGGTACTCACCCAGCTTGAGGATGTGGTGGAGGTACTCACCCAGCTTGAGGATGTGGTGGAGGTACTCACCCAGCTTGAGGATGTGGTGGAGGTACTCACCCAGCTTGAGGATGTGGTGGAGGTACTCACCCAGCTTGAGGATGTGTTGCGCGCGTGCCTCTGCCGCGGCGCGTGCGGCGGGCGGGCGCGTGACGCGCGAGGGGTACGTCACCTGCTCCAGCAGCGAGCCCACTGACATGTACGGTCTGGGGGAATTACACATTCATGTATTTACTTTATTGTATACAAATACATAATGAGTAGTAGAGTTCTCTGTGATAGAGCTCGTCCGGGGAAAGACTACCACCATACCTATTTCTGCCGCCAAGCAGTAATGCTTGCATTGCTGTGTTCCGGTGTGAAGGGTATGGTTTTCGGTGAAATTACTGGCACATAAGGCTTTCGATCTTAGCCTCAAGGTGGCAACCCACGAGTATTACCTCTGGTATTGCAAGCGTCCATAGGCTGCGGTAACTGCTTACTATCTTGTGAACCGTACGCTTGGTTGTCACCTCAGTTGTATAAAAAAAAACGTTAATTATATATGACCCTTAAAACTTAAAAGCTATCACGTACTACGTGTACGTCTACGTGCACGTCACGCAAGCAGTGTACCACATCTCATACAGCTCTATACATTACGACGCAGAGGTATGCGTACGTCTACGCTTACGTCTACGCGTACATATACGCGTACTCAGTCCGTGTGCTGCGTATGTTTACGCGTGCGTCTACGTGCACGTGTACGCGTGCTCAGTGCGTAGTATTGTGCAGGCTATGAGTTACCTCTGCGGTATGTAGAACATGATGGGTCGCGCGCGGCACGGCGCACAGTCCTGCGGCGCGTCGGCCGCGCAGTGTGCGCATGCGCAGGGCCGCGGCACGCTCAGCACGCCGCCGAACACGGGCCACAGACCCGATACTATGCGGAACAGGCTGCGGGGGAGGTACGTTATTTTATTGATAATATAATATAAACTCAACACAATTAAAAGCACGCGGCGTTCAATCAAACTTAATAATTTAAAAAATAATAATAATTTAATTTTTAAAACTTTACATTTTTATTATTATATAACTTGACATACTACTAATTAATCATTCTAAATTCTCGTTGTGTTCTTTATAAATTGTATTTTTATTTTAATTTGCATTTTTGCATGCCGAGTTAAACGGTGAAGTGTGTGACACTTATACTTACGTAAACAATAAGACCTTATGTAACCGTACTTCTAGCAAAATAAATCATTTCATTTCATTTCACTTATCTCACAGACTCGTAAGAGACTGGGAGGAACATGGAAATCCACAAGCACACACACCCACACACACCCTCACCACCCACATTCACACCCTCACCACCACGCATCAACAACACATACAAAGTATCCTCATATCTCTTCTCTGCTCAACTGTGATTTTATTTTATCCCAGAAACACACCAACTCACAGCAGGAGCCTTATTCGCTATGACCAAACGCGGGCTCGTTGCGATATCTGCGTGGAATCGTCGTCGACGAGCCACGTTTTAGGGCTCGTCTGACTGTTTTTTAAAGTCAATTAGTTTATCGATAGCGAAACTATCGCCATTGAAACAACACAGAAAAAACATTTTACAATTTCACAACATGGCACGTATAGAACACGTTAACTAAGTGAATATTGTAAAGGAATCTCCTATGTCTCAGCGAATAACGCCCCAGGATATTAACTTAAGGCCACCTAGATACAGGCCTTGCCTAGTTTGGGATTCGATGGAACATCATTCTTGCCTACTGTTTAGCTTATTAGTCAGTCAGTCACGCAGGAAATCCTTTTAGATAGAGTCAGTCTTTATCAATGTGACAAACTTAAGGAATAGGTTCCACACGTAAAAAAAACACAAATGCCTTTTTTTGGTACTTTTTTTTAAATCTCGAGTAAATCGATTACGTTTTTCTTGTCAATTATGAGTAATCCTTGTTGGAAATCGAAAAGGCAGCTAGCGGCGCGTATCAATGACCACGCGTCTATAAAGCGCGTGTCAATAACCCACGTGTCAATTACTTGCGCGTGTCCATGACCCCCCTATAACCGCTACGAGTTCGCGTGCTCAAATATTTTAATATTAGGCAATTTCCAACAATAATAAATAATAATTGTCCAGAAATACGTAATCCATTTTCTTGAGATTTTTAAGAGAAGATAAAAAGAAAAAAAACAGCTACATTTTTTTTTAATGTGTTGTACCTATTCCGTAGGTTTGTCACATTGATAATGAATGACCCTGTATATTCTGATAACCTCGTAGTATACCTTGACTTGCCGCATCCATTAGGTCCAACGATAAGCAGGTGGGTCCCAGGGCTGATGTGGAGTGTGACGTCACTGGCCACCACGTCGCACGCGGGCGTCACTATCGGCACGTTGTACAGGTGTATGCTTTGGTCGTCGGTGTACTGTATTTTACCTGGAATAATTTTTGGATGGATTTGTGGGTTTGTGTATAGCATTGTGTGTATGGTGGCGAAAAGTTTTTTTTGTTTTTTTCTAACTATGGCGTCTGTCGATCTAAACAAGTTTGCAAGTTTGCCAATGTTTTTGTCGCGTAAGCTTTTTTTTTTTTTACCAAACGTCTGTAGAAAAGGTAGTACTTAGGTATAAATACAAGCAAAATTAATAATCCTAATGATTAATTTAGAGTAGCTAGATGGTAGGTGTTCGTACAAATAATGTTAGTTGTTGTGGTTACATAACATTTAACATTGTTGAGGTTGCATCAAAAAGAGTAGTAGAGCTCTCTGTGATAGAGCTCGTCCGGGGAAGGACTACTACCATACCTATTTCTGCCGCCAAGCAGTAATGCTCGCATTGCTGTGTTCCGGTGTGAAGGGTATGGTTTCCGGTGAAATTACTGGCACATGAGGCTTTCGATCTTAGCCTCAAGGTGGCAACCCGCAAGTGATATCTCTGGTATTGCAAGCGTCCATAGGCTGCGGTAACCGCTTACGATCTAGTGGGCCGTACGCTTGGTTGCCACTTTAGTGGTTTAAAAAAACGATATCACTAACCATGTGTATACTATCATCATCAAGCCTTCTAATGTTCCCACTGCAGGGACACTGACCTACTCTCGAGCGAGAGTGATTGGGTCTTAAACTCTACTCGGCATCCATAACAATAGCAAGGGTCATGCCAAAAAAGCGATAGGACCCAGCCGGTGTTGTTGCCAGTTCTTTTACGGCATGGGCGCGCATTAGAACTGGTGTAAATTTTCCTAGCTTGTAAGACGTTTCAAAGTGATCCTTGTGATTCTATTGAAATAATTTTTGATTTTGACTTTGATGATTTTGAATACAAGGCAGGCCTTAGTGGTATTAAATAAAAATAAAATGTGGTAACATTAGAAGCCTGCCGTGTATTTAGATGGTTATAAAATTGACGAAGCCTTGGCTGATAAATACATGTTTTGTGAAAACAATAGTGATGGATGACCAAGCGACATTGTGACTATATTAATTTTATTAGGTACATGAAGTTTTGTTACTGTTTGAACTTATATTTTATTATTAAATGACTATTTCTATTTTTATATCGGATTGTTGTCAGAAAGCATATTATTTTAATGTAGAAGGTACCTAGCAATATAGTTAACCTATAAACTTTTAATACTTACCTACTAAAAGTATAATTGATAGATTCAGGCGTTACTTTGCGGAAATCCATCACAAGATAAAAAACAGACGAAAAATTTATAGTACTATTCCGCTTAACCTTTTAACAGATGAGGTGTTGCTCCGTCGAGCGCTGGAGCCAATGGCGTCGAGCGCTGGAGCCAATGGTTACACAACATTTAACATTGTTGAGGTTGCATCAAGAACCAAAATAAAAAACAGGCGAAAAATCTCTAGTACAAATGTTGCTCTGTCGAGCGCTGGAGCCAAAGCCTTTGGCTCCAGCGCTCGACGGAGCAACACGTCTGCCGGAGAACAAGTCGATGGTCCTGAAGATGTCCCGTGGAGGGATGAAACACGTGTCGATATTTTTCTTTTGAGGTTAACTGTGGTAACTGTGTGACCTCATCAGTTAAAAGGTTAAGCGGAATAGTACTGTAGATTTTTCGTCTGTTTTTTACTAAAAGTATGTTTATTTATAAGACGAATCTAAGTACACGTAACATGTCTAAAGATAAATAAATATTATCATTATAATTATAATAGTAGTTACCTTGCGGCACAGGCGTGTTATCCTTGAAGGTGACGCGGAAGGTGGAGGAGAGCGGGTGGTGGTGCACGCGCCGCACGCAGCGCCCGCGCGCCACCTCCTCGAACACGAGCAGCATGTCCGACACGCGCTCCGCGTACCCCGCCAGCGTCACCACCTCCTGAACACGCAACACACGAATCCTTTTATAGTTCGCACAGCGGATCTAGGCTTCCGTGAAGTCAGCTGTTTGTGATGCGCAAAGACAATTTAGTTTGAAAAAGCTCCATTGCGCATCGAAACGGCTAATTTCACTACGGCCGAGATCTGTTGTGAGACCTATACCAAATTGATCGCTTAAAATGTCATTAAAGTCACTGTAGCCGCGTTAGTGCCGACACGACCGTCCGAACTTCGCACGTGCCTGCGATTCATTTCGGTCGCGGCGAGAGAGCCAGACGGTCGTGTCGGCTTGTGTTTTAAACAATAACAATCTATACTTAATAATATTATAAAGAGGGAAAATTTGTATTTTTTTTTGTTACGAATAAACTCAAAAACTACTGGACTGATTTCAAAAATTCTTTCACCATTCGAAAGCTGCATTATCCCTGAGTCACATACGCTATATTTATTACTAGCGACCCGCCCCGGTACGCACAGGTGCGGATTCATTGCACCCGCGCGAAGCTGAGCCGGACTGCTAGTAGTTTGTATTGGATCCCCATTCCCTATCCTGCAGGATACAAGGGGAACCTCACAGTCACCACATCTTGAACACGCAAAACAGTAGGGCTATTATAATAGTCTAATCAATTCAAAATTTATCTCGTAAAATGTCACAGAAATCAATCATTTGTTTTGGAAAATGCCCGTGTTTCTAAGAGCTATGTCGGCTCCAACTTCATGTTCAGCGCCATCTATCAGCGTTTGAAGGAACGTGGGGCGGTGACGCGCGAAACTCTACCTAATGTTTTCGCAAATCAATAGAGGGCAGCACTCTATTCATTGTGGTCTGACACGACTGTATAGCGACATCATAGACAATCGTTTTTTTTTAATCCCTCCCTGTTATCCATAAGGCTGCGTACCTATACTTATTTAAATAGATATAACAATATTATATATAAATAAATATAAATACTTACACACAATTTTACATAGATAAAAGTGTAAGAGGTTTTTTTTTAAATGAATGTTTATCCATTTTCCAAGGTTTACCTTGTAACTTGACATAAGCCTCTCGATAGCGTCTGCGGCCGAGTTGAGTAGATTTCGCGACGTGGTCATGTACTCTGTACGCGCACTGATGCTCTCCGCCGCCGGACCTGTCGGTACAACACTATTTCAGTAACTGCTATTTATTTATACAGGGTCATTCATTATCAACCTGAAACTTAAGGGATAGGTTCCACACATTAAAAAAAAATATATGTAAGTACCTATAATTTTTTTTTAATGTATTATTTGTCTAAAAAATCCCAATTATTATTATTATTATTATTATATCAGCCCACTGCTGGGCAAAGGCCTCCCCACATTCCTTCCAGACGTCTCGATCCCGAGCCAATAAATCCTAAGTAAACAAAAAAAAATCGATTACATTTTTCTACTCAATTATTATTTATCATTGTTGGGAATCGAGCTAAGCGGCGTAATAATGAAATATTCGAGTGTGCGCGCCCCGTAGCGGGTCATTGACACGCGCAGGTCAAGGACGCGCGGGTTATTGACCGGTTATTGGCGGTTATAATGATATTGAATGACCTTATATAAGGATAATAAAGAAATAACAATCTTTAATTTGTCCTCCTTCTTAACCGGTTCCCCATAGTTAAGGATCGTGACTCCGTGCAAGGACACTATCTACAGTTTTCCTCCATCTGCCACGGTCTTTGGCTTGATGGAGGGCGTTGACGGGTGTCTCAAGCTGATCCGACACCTGGGGCCTTACTCTTGAACGCGATCGGTATTGGACAATTATTGGAATATGACATTTCGTACTTTTGACAGCAAACCAAGCGCCAAATTCAACCTTGTCTTCAAGAGTACCAATATTTTACAGCAGAAAATAGAAATTGGGATTGGATCGGAATTGTCATTGGATTCAAGAGTAAGGCACCTGACCAGAGTGGTCAGACCATCGTTTATTGTAACAGTAGATAAACAATCCAATTATGTGCGCAATGCAAGTGCTCTTATACGGTGAATGAAACTAGAAAACATCGTGAGGAAACCGGCATGTCCAAGAACTAGAGTAGGGCTGTGTCCCAGCAGTGGGAACATTAGAAGGCTGTCATGATGATGATGTTGATATATATATTTTATACAACTGAAGTGGCAACCAAGCGTACGGCCCACAAGATGGTAAGCGGTTACCGCAGCCTATGGACGCTTGCAATACCAGAGGTATCACTCGCGCCACCTTGAGGCTAAGATCGAAAGCCTCATGTGCCTGTAATTTCACCGGAAACCATACCCTTCGCACCGGAACACAGCAATGAGAGCATTACTGCTTGGCGGCAGAAATAGGTATGGTGGTAGTCCTTCCCCGGACGAGCTCTATCATAGAGAACTCTAATACTCTTAAAATATAACACCACGACTATAGTACGGCCCACATGATAATATAATATATAAGCCTTTTTTGTGCTATAAAAAAAGCACTGGCGTACTCTCAAGCGAGAGTGATATAGTATATATACAATCCCCTAAATCTGGAACAGTAACTCACCTACTCCAGTAGCAGTGAGGATCGGAAGAGCCAGCATCACCATGCCAACACCCGACCAGACGTACTTCATGCAGAACTGCTCCAGCATCACGTACCACAGCTTCTTGTTGAATACGGACGTCATCTGCGCCACCAGCTGCTGGTACGCGGATTGTAGCTGACCTAGTTCCACCTGGGATGGAGTTTGAAGTTTTACTGATCAAAACATGAATGTTACATACACATACATAAGAATAAGAATTAAGAATAAGAATATGTTTATTTGACACACACAAAAAATATATAATAAATAATGCTGGACAATCCACACAGCATCATCTAGCCCCAAAGTAAGCTGCTGTTAAACAGAACTGTATTATGGGTACTAGATGACTGATATATATTTAATACAATACAATACATAGATTAGATCGTACAAACATTTGTTCCGAGGCGGGAATCGAACCCGCAACCTCTGCGTCGCAGGCGGACCTGCGCCCGCTGTGCCACATCTGTCGTCAAAAAGGAAAGTAAGACAAGACAAGGTGACAGTGAGTATCAGTAGGTACCTATTTTCTTAGAATAAACCAAAAAACACTTAAGGAAAGTAAGACAAGACAAGTGACAGTAAGTAAGTATCAATAGGTACTTATTTTCTTAGAATAAACCAAGAATAAAACACGTAAAACAATACATAAGTAAATAAAAACAAAATAGATTATACATATTGGTCATTTTTGTTGTGTTAACCATCACACTACGGGAATACTAAAGATTATAATACCCCAAAAATTATTTTGCCTCAAGCGGGATTTGAAACCGCAACTACCGCTTGATACGCGGGCGCTCTACCAATTGAGCTATCGAGACATGCTCGATAGCTCATGTCTCGATAGCTCAAGCGCCGATAGCTCAACCTACAGGAAGCCTCATATCATTTCTTTATAGTAGCAGTTGTGACGTCATAGTTATGACGTCACAACTGCTACGACGCGTTTTGGTGTGAATTTTAAAATTCAAATTTAAACCTGCGTTTTTTTTACATTTTGCCTTAAAAATCTCGAGTAAATCGATAAAGCTTATCTGGTCAATTATTAGTTACCCTTTTTAGAAATCAAAAGGACAGCACCTCCTTGCCTCTTCACCAGCGTCTGTCAGTGTCAGGATGTTTCACCAGTCTAAGGCCTTCGGGCGGCCTAGAAACTCTGTCACTAGAGTTCGCCACTGACTCACACGAACGAACGAACCAGTCTAAGGACCACTTAAAGCACCAGGGTCTGTCTGTTGTCAGCTAGTCTCACCTTATGTCCTCCATAGAACGCCACTTCCTCAGCATGAGCGATGAGCCTCGCGTGAGCGTGCCGTAAGTTAGCCTTCATCCTCGCCTCCTCACCAGCCAGGGCTCCGAACCGAGGACTCAGCAGCCTCAGGATCTGACCAGTCGCGCAGATCACCAGGGTCGCGAATCCAGGGCCTGGGAATCAAGACAAACACCTTTATAGATCCCTATTGATCATCATCATCATCATCATCATCATCATCATCTTCATCTTCATCATCATCATCATCATCATCATCATCATCATCATCATCATCATCGTCATCATCATCATCGTCATCATCATCATCGTCATCATCATCATCATCATCATCGTCATCATCATCATCATCATCATCATCATCATCATCATCATCATCATGATATCAGCCAATAGACAGCAGAACATAGGCCTCCCCCAAATAGCGCGATGACGACCATCCACCGAATTCCTCGCTTAAGCGCTTGTGGCTAAGTTGTTCTTAACAGTCATAGTCATAGTAGAAATATTTATTGGCCATAGGAACACTAAGTACGCTTGGTTTCGTTATAACAAGAAGACAATAAGTGTAGTAGAGTTCTTTGTGATAGAGCTCGTCCGGGGAAGGACTACCACCATACCTATTTCTGCCGCCAAGCAGTAATGCTCGCATTGATGTGTTCCCGTGTGAAGGGTATGGTTTCCGGTGAAATTACTGGCACATGAGGCTTTCGATCTTAGCCTCAAGGTGGCAACCCGCGAGTGATACCTCTGGTATTGCAAGCGTCCATAGGCTGCGGTAACCGCTTACCATCTTGTGGGCCGTACGCTTGGTTGCCACTTCAGTTGATAAAAAAAAAAACAATAATTAGGTATACTAGTACTATAAATAAGACATAATTAGATATGACAATTTACAACTAAAAAAAATCGAATGCTAAAGTACGTAGGATCTACCTAGTACATATTTTAAAATAATAATTAATTGTGCGGCTGTAAAAGGGCCTTGTCACGTTAATATAAAATATATTAATATATACAATGCCATTTGTCAGGAAATGGACATCTTTTTCACTTCAGTCTCTTCTATTAAGAGATTGCTTATTAGCTAGGTATAGGTAACAAAGTTGATGCAGTATTTATTAATTTATTTTTATTATATAAGTATCTAAGTAACTTTCAAATTTTGTAGAGTTAGTAACATTATTTTACGCATGCCGTGTTCTCTTCAAGAAGGCCGTACACTTGTAATATTAACATTATGTCAAAAACCTTTAATGTAAGTTTATGGTGTAACGTCCAGTTTAGAGAACCATTAATAAAAAAAATATACTTATATAATAGAGTACGTATAAGCCAGTGGCCAACTCAGGTGACAAAGTTTCTAGGCCGCCCGAAGGCCTCACATTTTTGAAAAAGCCGGGACCGACTGCTTAACGCGCCCTACGACGCACGGGAGCGCTCAGTTGAAATTGCCACTGGCTGACACTCATCCAAATGATGAGTACGCGGAACAGTGCTTAACTTCGTTGATCTGTTAAGAACCACTTAGCCAGCTACGTCACAAGCGCTCCGCGCGACCTTAATGATCCTATACCATAGTATAGTTCGCACAGCGGATCCAGGCTTACGTGAAGTTAGCCGTTTGTGATGCGCAAAGACAATTTAGTTTGAAAAAGCTCCATTGCGCATCGAAACGGCTAATTTCACGACGGCCGAGATCCGTTCTGAGAACTATACACTGCCAAAATGTGCAATATTAATGTGTCATATTGATGTCAGTGATCTTACCAAGGAATATGTTGCCTTTCATCTTGCTGGCGGAGTTGGCCAGCGTCAGTACGATCAGCAGCAGGTCGAAGCACGGCTTCGTGAGTGAGGAGTACAGGTGCGCTACTGACTGCGTGAACACCGACACGTCCTCTGTTAATCTGCAAAACAAAAAATAATATCTTACTTACGCCCGAATACTGAAACTACATAACAAATCACAGCTTTTTTTTTTTTCGTTTCTCCATACGATTTAGAAAACTAAACCTCTTAAATTGAATTCTATCGCGTAGTGAAACTCCTGACATAGCTCTTTCCATAGCTCATGGTGCAACTTTAAGCTTGTAAATGATAGAAACAGTCAGCGACCACTTAGTGCCTTAAGTCATCACTGGCAACACGCACTGACATTTTGTCTTGAGACTCTACGTTATATGTGCTGAAATATCTTACCTATGATCAGCGGACCAAGTCCTAGTGCCATAAGTCATCACTGGCAACACGCACTGACTGTAGACTTTTGGTACCTGTGAAGATATCTTACCTATGATCAGCGTTTTCTATCCTAGCATCCAAGTTGGCGACTCTGTAGTAGGTCTGGTTCTTGAAGTAGAGGTCGTAGGCGTGGTTCACGAGGCGGGTCCTGAAGGCAAGCGCGAGCCGTCCCTCCAGGTACCGGATCATGGAGTTGATGAATGTGGCCGGGATCGCTATGCTGAACCATTGCAGTAGGAGTGAAGCGAAGCGGTGCATGTCTTTCTGGACTATGTGCCGCACTGAGGAACAAAATACAAGAGTCTTATCAATGCTGTTATGCAGCTGATCATGGCTGTACTACAAAATTATAATGTCAACTCTATTAACCCATGTTTCGCAAAATTATAAATGATTGGATTTGATTTGAATAATCATGTTTTTTTTTAAAAAAGGTACATGAGAAACATGAGTAGTAGAGTTCTTTGTGATAGAGCTTAGGTGAAAGAACTTCCACCATACTTATTTCTGACGTCAGTAATGTTTTGCATTGCTGTGCGTTTGTGCTCGGTTCGAAGAATATGGTTTCCGGTGATATTACAGGCACATGAGACTTTCGAACTACGTCTCAGAGTGGCCACCCGTGAGCGATACCTCTGGTATTGCGAGCGTCCATAGGCCGCGGTAACCACTTACCACCTTGTGGGTTGCTTGGTTGCTACTTTAGTTGTATAAAAAAGTGTGTGGCAATTATATCTGAGCGCTCCCGTGTTTCGGAGGGCAGTCAGCAGTCGGTCCTGGTTTTTCCAAAGTTGTTAGGCCTTCGGGCGGCCAGAAAATCTGTCACCAGAGTTGGCCACTGACTCATACGAACTTACTATTTTTTTGTACAAAAAAAAAACATACCTATAGACCCCTCCAAGGAAGCGACATAAATAGAGAGGAACGTTCTTGAGAAAAGGCAGATGGTGTGCGCGGTGAGGAGCGCCACCTCGTGACTCCTCACCCCCGGCACCATGATGCGAGCGAGGGTCACCAGCTGCCGGAGGAACTGCAGGTTCAGACCCGGCACGTGCTCGCTTGGGGACTCCGATGATGTCTCGTCTGCATCCTCCTTCAATAAATAAATCATACTATCACACTAATATTATAAATGCGAAAATTTAAATGTTTGGATTCTTGGTACTCTATAACTCGACAATCACTGAACCGATATCGCTGAAATTTAAAACAAGATAGATAATGATCGGGAATAGGACATAGGCTACTTTTTATCTCGGAAACGTACTTTACGTTTCCCGAGTTCCGCGCGAACGAAGTCGCGGGTAACAGCTAGTTGGTGATAAATAAATAATGCTGGACAATCCACACAGCATCATCTAGCCCCAAGGTAAGCTGCTGTTAAACAGAGCTGTGTTATGGGTACTATTGAATTATATCGCGTAGTGAAACTCCTGACATAGCTCTTTCAATAGCTCATGTTGCAACTTAAAGCTTTTGAATGAGAAGAACAGTCAACGACCACGTCTTAGTGCCACGCACTGACATTTTGTCTTGAGACTCTACGGTATCTGTGAAGAAGTAGATGACTGATACATACTTAATACAACATAATACATAAATAGATATTTTTTATTATACATAGAAAATACCCAGAACACCCGGAACAAATATTTGCAGATCGTACAAACATTTGTCCCGAGGCGGGAATCGAACCCGCAACCGCTTGCGTCGCAGGCGGACCTTCGCCCGCCGCGCCACATCGGTCGTCATGATCAGCTCTCAGAGAGGTGGTCTAGTGGACCACCTTTCTGATGGAGTGGATGGTGTCTACGCCTGATATGGCCAGGTTGCCACAATCCGTCACATGATCAATGCTCGGTACACCACAGAACAAGTAATTTTGTTTTTTATACCACTTAAGTGGCAACCAAGCGTACGGTCCACTAGATGGTAAGCGGTTACCGTAGCCTATGTACGCATGCAACATCATATATCACTTGCGTGTACTCCGAAACGTAAGATGGAAAGTCTTATGTGCCTGTAATTTCACCGGAAACCTTTTTTTTTAATAACAGTTTACTTACAATGTTCTGTTTGTTGTCTGTGTCGGCGTCGCCGCGACAGAGCGCGCACTGCTCCGCCCCGCACCGCCCCTCGCACGCCTCCTTGGCATCAGCGCCCACTGTCGCCAAGTTGCCATTTTTCGTCACCTGGTTATAAAAAAAAACAGAAATAAAGCAACACCATCTTTTTTTTTATAAGTACTACAAAAGGAACACCCCGGACACTCAATAAAAATTTGTGAAGCATTCGCATTCACCACACGCATGGTTTGTGTACGTAAACGGTGCCGTTGTATGTGTGAGTGTCATGGTTGGCCCCAATTATATAACTAGAGCGAGATAGCACACTTTCGCTCGCGCTGTCATGCGCGCTGTGGACCTACACAAAAACCAAATAAACGCGTGCTTTAAAACCCTTAGCTTCAGTGCCGGCGAAAGGTGCCGTGTGGTGCCGGCAAACTCGCGACCGGGGTGGGGTAAGTAAAACCGGTCGGAGGTAGGGAGTGGCCGTTCTGTACGTAGTACTAATATTTGTTCTGCGTTAAAGTGGCAACCACGGCCCACTTGATGGTAAACGTTTACCTTAGCGGCTACCATTTCAAAATGAATTTTAATTTATGAACGCTTGCGGTTCCAATATCACTCGCGCGTTATTACCCTGAGACGTAGATCTGTGCCTGTAATTTCACCAGAGTCAAGCTTTACTGCTGGTGGCAGAAATTGGTATGGTGATAGTTCTTCGGGACGAGCTTTATCACAAAGAATTCTTTAAAAAAAGCGAGGAATCCAGCCGAGCTTGTTGCCACGTTGCCAGATTCTTTTAGGCTGGAGCGCGTGGAACTGACGTAGATTCACCTTGATACATGACATTTCAAAGTGATCCTTGCATTTTTTATTTGAATTTGAATTAAACTTTGAATTAAACATCCAAATGTTGTCTGGTAGGTACCGCTATTTAGCGATATGACCGCCCATTGTTATACCTCTTAGTAATTAGATTGTTCTTGTTAAAGGACTTGTTTCACGCAGTATGGAGCCGGGCCCTGGTTTTTTGTAGGGGTCTAGATAATTAGATAATCATTAAAGAAACCATATAACACTCTTTATTTATTTTATTTTGGCTTCTTTCATAATCTAAAGTAAGTATATCTTTGTGAAGGAGTGCAACACAATGCAAAACAACATGGCGGGTTTAACGAACAACTGGGTTATTAGGTACTGTCAAAGTCAAGATGCGTCACGTGATCATTGCTAATAACTGTCATGGCGGACCTCTAATGTTCCCGTTTTAGGAAATTCAACACAATAATCATTTTTCTTTTAGAACTTTGTTTGTCCACTTAAAAATAAAATTGTTTGTTAGTGTTAGTCTTATATTTTTTTCCAATTTTTCTATGGTGTTACAAAGCCCTAGGTAACTATGAAATTAATCCTTTCTTTAATGTGGTGTTCAGTATTGCGAAGCAAAGTTTATTTATTTGCAATATTTTCAATAGTTTGCAACACTTTATTTACTTGCCGCTACAAAAACTTGTTAATTTTAAAAGAACTTCAGTTTTTTTTTTTTTTTTTATGTCAGCAAGTGACAAGACAATCAAGGCGCCCACCTGATGTTAAGCACCACGCCTGACTATTACAGATGCAGTGCCACCCAAAGCTTAAAGTTTTCAAGTGTTTGCGTGGCACTGTTCTGCGCTTATCACCCTAAGACTTTGTTGTTAAGTCTCTTTCGCCCAGTAATTTCACTTGCTACAGTGCCCTTCAAACCTAAACACAGTAATGCTTGCACACTACTGCTTGGAGGTGGAATATCTGACACTGCGGTACTTATTTATTATTTATCTTCTGTTTCTTATCAACAAAAGTCCAAACTCGGGGTTTGCCAGCGATCCATGGAGCGCAGTATTCTAGGAGTCAAGCTTACAGACCGCGTTCGTAATGGCATACTTCGCTCCAAAACACAAATCGCGGACGTCGGACAGCAAGCGGGTAGATTAAAATGGGACTGGGCAGGCCACGTCTGCCGCATGTCGGATGCATTGTGGGCTAAATCCATCACAGAGTGGACGCCCCTAAATGGAAAACGACCTCGCGGCAGACCACGGCGGAGATGGAGGGACGAAATTGACTCTTACCTGAAGGACTGGTCCACAGTAGCCCAAAACCGTGATGATTGGAGAGAAGGAAGGGAGGCCTTTGCCCTGCAGTGGGACACTACAGGCTCATAATAATAATAATAATTTCTTATCACAAATTATTCAGGCCATTTTATTCTGTTAGTGTTAAACCTCATGGAGCACTTTGCTTTGCAGGATTTGTATGGTAGTTCCATCTATCTATCTCAACTCACCTTATAGTTATTGTTATTATTGCACGCTGGTGCCTGGTTTTTCTCCCTGGCGCCGTACACGGCACACGCGGCTAGTGCGACCCCTAAACCAACCCCTATAGCAAGGGTAGGCTGCACCCTCGACGCCTGCTCCCTGATCTTCGTCAGTATAGCCGGCATAGTGGCTTAGACCAGATCAGAATGAATGTCTAGAACTGTTACTGACTTATGCTGGATGCTCGTCCATTTTCCTGAAGCAAAGAAAATGGTAATTTAAATATGGATGCATTTGACGACCGATGTGGCGCAGCGGGTGCAGGTCCGCCTGCGACGCAGAGGTTGTGGGTTCGATTCCCGCCTCGGGGCAAATGTTTGTACGATCTACAAATATTTGTTCCGGGTGTTCTGGGTATTTTCTATATATAATAAAAAATATCTATATATGTATTGTATTGTATTAAATATATATCAGTCATCTAGTACCCATAATACAGCTCTGTTTAACAGCAGCTTACCTTGGGCTAGATGATGCTGTGTGGATTGTCCAGCATTATTTATTTATTTATTTATTTATTTTATTGATGGTTGTTTTGTAATTTCTACATAGTTAATTATTAATTTAAAAAAACCCGGCTTTAAGACCATAAACAAGCAAAACAAACATAAACAAATAAATATTCGATGAATTGTGGCGATACTCTTGGTTATTGACACGTTATTTATGATTTTTTTCAAAGAGCGCTGAACTAATTTTGATAAAATTTATATGTATAGGACCACCTATACATATAAATTTGAAAAAAAAATCTAGAGATTTTATTTTACATAAAAAAAGCTTATACGTCTAGAAGTAACTCAGTAGGTCAACTTTATCACCAGCACTAATGACTCAGACATATCCACGAACGGTAGGTATTAAATTACGTATTCAAATCACATAAACAAGAACAGGAGCCTTATTCGCTATGACCAAACGCGGGCTGGTTACGATATCTGCGTGGAATCGTTGTTGACGAGCCACGTTTTAGGGCTCGTCTGACTGTTTTTTAAAGTCAATCTTTCGATAGCGAAACTATCGCTATTGAAACAACACAGATACGGATAAAAATTTTACAATTTCACACCATGGCACGTATAGAACACGTTACTAAGTTACACGTTATTGGTACGGAATCTTCTAGGTCATAGCGAATAAGCCCCCTGAATGTCGTACAATATCACTTTCATTTTATTATATAACACGCGTTTTGCATATTTCGTAAACGTTCAATACTTCCTTATTTTATGATATGATACTATATTATTTATTTTTATAATAATGATAGGTAGTTAGTAGGTAGAGAGCACCGGTGGTCTAGTGGTAGTGACCCCGCCTTCCGATCCGTTGGTTCAAACCTGGTCGTGCACCAATGGATTTTTCTTTTCGTAAAATTTATGTGCGTAATGCCAGTGCTCTCATACGGTGAAGGAAAACATCGTGAGGAAACCGGCATGTCCAAGAACTAATAATTCGAAAGACATGTGCCATCCACCAATCCGCATTGGGTCCGCGTTGTGGATTAAGACCTAATCACTCTCGCCCAAGTGTCTCAACAGTGGGAACATTAAAAGGCTGTCATGATGATAGGTAGTTAATATAGTAACTAAGTAGGTAAGTGTTGAGAGGTAGAGGTTATGGTACAAAAGGAAAATATTAAAACACAATACTGAGCAACAAATCTCCATGTTGCCAGTTTTCGTAAGCAGTGCTGTTATTTTACTTTCATCATTATCATAACAGCCTTCTAATAAATAAATAAATAATGCTGGACAATCCACACAGCATCATCTAGCCCCAAGGTATGCTGCTGTTAAACAGAGCTGTGTTATGGGTAAGATGACTGATATATACTTAATACAATACAATACATAGATAGATATTTTTTATTATTATAGAAAATACCCAGAACACCCGGAACAAATATTTGTAGATCGTACAAACATTTGAACCGAGGATTCGAACCCGCAACCTCCGCGTCGCATTCGGACCTGCGCCAAATGCGCCACATCGGTCGTCAAATGTTCCCACTGCACACTGTGCACTGGGACACTGGCCTACTCACGAGCAAGAGTGATGGGGTCTTCACCACCTTAAAAATATTATTTTTCTGACTTAGCCGCACTTTGTAAATAAATAATACAAAATTATATTATACCTAAAACAAAATGTTATTAAGAAGACAAAAACTTATTGCAAGCAAAGGCAAACGACCTTTATTCTAACTAAAGTTATGCAAATATTTACCTTTAAAAAATCATTTTTTTGATCAATCGCTACTGGAGATATAATACAAATAGTATATGTGTATGAAGTATTATAGGTTAGTGTCAAAACCCCCTTTAGGGGATTTAGGTAGTTTCAGTGTCAAAATTCCCTTTGAATCTACAAGCTCATTTTGACACAAAAAAAAATCACAACCCAGGTACTGAAGATATAGAGAGATACCTACATTCATTTGAGTTACACGACAGTATTTTGACGATTTCTTTGCGAAATAATATTTTTAGATAAGTACGCCAGTAATTTCACTTGGAACAGTGAACTTTAAACCTAAACACACTTGCTTGAAGTCATGATATCTAACACTGCGATGGTACAACCACACATTATAAGACGGACTCTTGCTGCGAAGCCTACCACCATGTAGAGCTAGCGCAAAAACTTATAATATAAATGATTTTACTCATAAAACTATCGTGAACGGCGAGCGTCTTCCTCCGCGTCGCGATATGCACTGGCGGTGCATATCGCGACGCGGAGGAAGACGCTCGCCGTGTCACTCAACCCTGATGAAGACTCTCGAAATTGAGTCGAAACAGTGTCGGTACCTCTTCACCGATATACCGGTACGTGAAAGCACCCGTTTGTAAAAAATTTATAATATAAATGATATCATATCCTAATCTTATACTCTACAATACACTACAATAGGTAATCTTTATTTAATCAAGTACTTATTTTATACAAAATATATAATATGTAGGAATTGTGCAATTCATAAAAAAAAAAATGCGGCTCGCTAAGATTTGTTATTGTTATATCAATGAAAATAGAGGATGACATATTTAAAAGTCACCATTAGCTAACATAGGTTTATACTATAATAAGACCCCTAGTTTTCAATCCCGTTGTTATTCAATAGGTATTTATTTAACAATTACAGCGGAAACAGTACACCTGTACACACGAACTGATGACTGTAGCAGTTCTGAGAACATTCAAGGCAGCGGCATGGCAGTGGAGTTACGAGTAATGTTACAGTAGACAATTTGACCATACGCTAACTTGCAACTAAACGACAGTGACGTAGCTGACTAAGTTGTTCTTAACAGATCATCGAAGTTAAGCACTGTTCCGCGTTATCATCATTTGGATGGGTGACCGCCAGTGGCAATTTCAACTTAGCGCTCCCGTGCTTCGGAGGGCACGTTAAGCAGTCGGTCCCTTTTTCAAAGTTGTTCGGCCTAGAAACTCTTTCACCAGAGTTAGCCATTGACTCATACGAACTTACTTACTCTGATCTTTTATCAAAATTCTGAGAATGCCAGTCGATATAGCGAAAAATTCTGAATCCAACGATATATTAACAAATTTTGACCAAAATTTCCTAACTGATACTTCCGGTATCGATATGCCAGTCAAAATGTACAGAATGCTTAGCACGAAAAACTGGTTTGACAATTGTAAAGGTAATCGTATCTTCCAGCTGTCAATTTATATAGGATTTTTAACAGCGTCCTTCAAATAAACTACGAGATTGTCTTTGGCTATCTTGTCAAAACGACATGGATCTTCCCATTTTAATTATTTGTCTCGTTATTTTAAGTTTTATTGCGTATATCTGGTGGCAGTTTATCCAATTTAACTTGTTTACTTAGCACAAGTGTTAGTAATTGAAATGGAGGGGTAATGTTGGTTGGTAATTTAGTCAAAGACTTTCCAGGAGAATTTTGAAAGAAAAGTCAACGTTTGTTTCCAAATTTCGTTTGTTTACGTTGCTAAGCGACAATCAAACTAATACACTTGACACTGGCAAAATTGTGGCAAACTAGCCACAGAGGCCATAAAACAAAAGAAGAAGAAGAACTGAAGTGAAAAGAAGAAATGTAGAATGCTTACTATACCTACATTACATACTGTTAGAGGGGGTTTAAAGACGCACAGAGCCTAGTTTGGAAGAGCAACGACGCCCTGCCGTCATACAGTGTAAACTAGTACGGAGGGTAGTCGCTTGACTGTACAATTGCTTCTTTGCAAACTTACCTCAATAATTTTTGTCATCGTAATGTTAGATATTCCGTTTTTGCTTCTTTTGTTTTGTTTCTTTTAAACTATAAACCCTTCAGTTAAGTAGCAGGCAATAGATACATAAGTACTGAATTAAGTTAATGATAAATAGTATAAGGTAAGTTTGTATAACACAAGAAATAAATAAAGAGAGACTGTCAGCATTCCTTACAATACATATTCAGAGCTCGTCCAAGGAATACATACTGTGCCGGGGAAATTACAAAGACATAAGACTTCAGCAATGCCATGCATGTAGGATGGGTAAGTGGGAGTCTTATAACCGTATAATCTTTGATAATGTAATTTGATTTCAAAGATTAAGTCAGTTACTCATCATAGCAAACAAAACAAAATTTCACGCTAACTTGCGCACTGACTGTTTGTCTAAGGACTGATTACAATCTAGGGTAATTATTTCTTACAATAAAATTATGCCGTACTTATATCATTATATCTTGACCGTCATTGTTGGAACATGTCAAGTTCACATGTCATGCCATGAAAACACCATTGTTACAACAATGACTCATATTGTCGTATCTTACAAGTTCATCAGGTGCCCCCACCAATAAAATAATAACATTTTTTTCCAAGTAAACATCGTTAACACGGATACACGTAATTGCATGTAATTGCAATGTTACAAAAAGCAAACGGAACCAATAAAAAGAGCTATACAGCGGTAAGCTAAAACTACAGACAACCTTGGATTTAACGCAGTTACTCTTTTAGAGTACTCATTTCATTGAGTATTTTGCTACTTATATTTTAACTTTAAACCAAAATATAAAAAATGAACAGACAGAACAATGTAACATGACAAAACAATGTGTACAATGGGAATAACAAAGGGTTGAAACGCGACCCCTGAGGTACTCCATACGCACGTCATGCCAACGTGTGTTATTAGGTATTGTTTACCGGCGTCTGAGAGCCTTGACCCTGCGGTGACTCAAAGCTTGGCACCAACCTCCAAAGAGTAGAGGAAAATCTATAGAATAATCATCAGAACGTGATGTACATGATCAAACGCATTTGTAAAGCCGGAAAAATTGTTATCGGGCTATATTAAAAATACATTTAGCGACATTGACAATTCAATACAGATAAACCTTTTGAAAAAACTAATCTATTCATCTATATTCCTAATATAAGTTGTTTCTATGTAAAAACATTGAGGCTGATTGTTGTTTTTGTGTTGGCTTTGTTTTGAAGACAGTGGGTCCTTCTTTTGTTTTTTACTTTTGTTTTTGAACGTTCATATTTAAGTAACGCCATCTCTGGACACACCAAAATCAGCCAAAAGCAGCCGTTCTCAAGTTTTAGCGAGAACAACCAACAGCAATTATTTTTTATAGGAAACTGTAATAATAGCTAAAATTAGCCTTAATAATGTTAATTAAAATGCAATTTATACTTAGTGTTTTAGAAATTACCTCTTAACAATTAGAGATAATTTTTAAAACAATTTGAACTTTGCTCTGCTAGAAACATACACAGTATTTTGTTATGACAGCACGTTACATGATTATGCATAAACAGTATTCATAATGCTTGGAGCAAAAGTCATGGGCAGCCACTAACGTTTATGTTTTTATTGTTATAAGTATAGCTAATTTAATGTTTTCATTTATTAAATATACGGCTGGTTTGGAAGTTATAAGTCGAGGCTATGCTCTGAGTCGCTATTAAAGATAGGATCCAAGACGAGATCATCCGGCAGAGAACCAAAGTGTTCGACATAGCTCAAAGTAAGCAATCTGGCATTGATGAACCGATGATGACCACTGGGGCGTGTTTTGGAGTGGCCGCGCTTGGGCAAGCGTAGTGTAGGATGCTCCCTGTTAGAAGCGGTTGCGCACTTTAAGTGGCAGAACTTGAGTCCTTTTCGGAGTGGCTAAGATGGCTAAAGGGATGTCAAGATCCGAAGATCGGGCTCAGTGACGCGCCTAGAGAGACTTACGGTCAGAAGCGGACTGCAATAGGTTAATGATGATAATATTGACTGACTTTTATTTCAGGGTCAATCGCCTTTTTATGTTTTGTTTAAATTCAAGTAGGTAGGTAAGTACTCAAACCAAACAGACGATTCGTCCGTAATGACCGAAACAATTTGATGCTTTTTAAATTTAAGTGGAATTGACATAAAGTTATGTTTTAGGTACCACTACATTTTTGTTTTTTTTTGTAAAATATGCCCGTATAATTTGAAGTTTTGGGTTTTTAAAAATCTTAAAACCCCAAGTTACGTCATTGTTTATTGTCTGAGTTCTTGTTTTGTATATGAATCGCTTGCTAATTTGTTTAATCAAATCTTTCCTGGTTTCTTTTATTGGTTCTAGATAAGCGTTTGACCACCTCATCTGATGCTAAGAGGTGGTGTAATATGGTCAATACCAATAAACCGCCAACGCTCTCTTACCGAAATGATAAGTAGGACAAGAAGAACGTGTATAACAAGAATAAAATACAGAATAATTCAAAATATGCAGTATTTTTCCATAAAATGAGTCATAAAAGTTCAAGAACGTATAACAAATTCATTAATTTAGTTCAGAAACGCACGGACGTAGATTTTGACACCGTGATCGTCGATGTAATCCAAAGGGATCACGAATCGATATATCGTGACGTGATGACAGTTTTTGTGGTTCAGCTTTCCGTGAATGCTACGAATTTAGGTCACCGACGTAAGTTAAACTACGATATTTTCCACAATTATCGTTTGCCGTTTCCAAGAGACCCTTTTCTGCTCTTGGATCTGTGTTCGTGTTGACATGATAAGGTTAGAAGCGCTATCGCGACGTGCCTAGTGAGCTTCGGAGGAGACATTAAACTGTCCATAACGCTTCACAGTTGTTAGGTTATGACGGAATCTTTCGGGCGGATTATTGGCTCCGTCACCAGAGTAAGCTTTGACGCATACGAACTTACCTAACACAAAGAAAAATATAAATGCATGGATATCCTAGCGAAGCGTGAGATTCATTCAATATTTATGTTCATATTAAATAAACATATGGCAACTCACCAAATAGCTTAAGGCTAGTGGGCCACGCAGGGACTTTACACACTACGCGGCCACGCAGGGACTGTTTAGTTAGCCTTCTTGACCAATTTTTTTAAACACTAGATACCTAAGCGTAGGTCACATGTAAAGCTTAATTTTCACTTAAAACGGGATATTTACCATGATTTGTGAGTTTTATTGATTCCCGATGTGCATTTCGAGAAAGTTTTACGTAAGAACGGATACAAGCTTCGAACGTTTCCATCTAGAACCAAGCCAAAACCCCAAAGATGCAGAGTAGAAAGAAAGCCAGCTTTTCTACCGTATATCAGAGGAGTTACGGACAAAATTGCTAAAGTCCTAGGCAAATTGTCCGTTAAAACCATCTTTACTCCTCTAAAGAAGATCTCACACTACCTGCGGTCACCAAAAGATAGTTTTCCACTGGAAAAACAAGGAGTGTATAAGATTGATTGTAGCTGTGGGAGTTCATATATTGGTCAAACAAAACGTACGATAGCTTGTCGAGTGAAGGAACACATCAGGGCGATCAAGAACATTGACATACAAAAGTCAACCGTAGCAGAACACATTTTGGAATCGGGTTCGAATCACTGGATTGAACTACACAATCCACAAGTAATCTCGACAGAACGCCATTACATACCAAGAATGGTTCAAGAGGCTATCGAGATTACTAAACACAGGAATTTCAATCGAGAAGATGGTTTTAAATTGTCTGGAGTCTGGAATCCTGTGGTGAGAATGTGTAGGAGACAAAAACCGGTGGTACCGCCTGTGCGCCCTGATACTGTTAGTGTCGTGTGTCGAAATCGAGTTGTGTGTGAGAATGAAACCGATGGTAGTATCGGTCGCAATAAAAGACTAAGAAAGAGGGTGGACAGATTTGTCTGTCAATAGTTATAAGAGCTACCCGCAAAGACTTCAGTTCTTCCGTGATCATGGTGCATGTAACTGCGCCGAAATATCGGGAATCAATAAAACTCACAAATCATGGTAAATATCCCGTTTTAAGTGAAAATTATGTTAATAACCATGATAGTTTTAAAAACTATATCACATGTAAAGCTGTTTTTGAAGCAGCGGGATCTAGTGATGTGATGATTAACTTGTCGCACGAAGCGGGTATTCATCACCAGACAAACTAAAGGGTCTACTGCTGGAAGCGACAAACGATACCGTGGCAAATATAGCAGTTCAACTTATGTTATCACAAATTATCTAGAATAAATTCTATATAATTACTTATCTAGACGCTATGTACAAAAATTTGACTTGAATTATTAAACCTTTTGCTTGACATTTTATAATCTGACATTAGTACCTACACACTAAATTGTTTTAAATATCATTAATTACACTGTACATTTTATTAAAAATTCATTCAATTCAAATACAAACTTAGTAATTATGTAAACCGAACTCAAATGTTGCAACGCCCTAACAGGGCACATTTAAAGGTCTCACAACGGATCTCGGCCGTAGTGAAATTAGCCGTTTCGATGCGCAATGGAGCTTTTTCAAACTAAATTGTCTTTGCGCATCACAAACGGCTAACTTCACGGAAGCCTAGATCCGCTGTGCGAACTATACATACCTACTAACGTATTTTAAGACCTAAAAATACTAAATACTCAATGTAAATGAATGAACATGAAGCAATAAAAAAATGAAATGAAATGTCGGTGACAAATGACAAATAAGTTCAGAGCATTCACGGACATAATGCAAAACGACGTAAACTGTCGCGGTTTATCGCTTTTGTCCGCAGGAGTTGGTTTACTAAAATATTATCGCGATTTTGTATTCATTAGAAAAGGACGGCAACAATTAGTTTAGTTTGGAAAATGTTACACCAGAGCTAATAGAGGCACAGATCAAAAGAACAGACCCAGTACGATGGCTTATAAAAAGGCAAGAAGGCCCTTAAATATACATAAAATCATGTCACAGAAATGAGACCGATTACCTGACAGTAATAGGTAGGTAACGGTCAAGGTGAACCGCCGCCGTCACTAACTTGATACTCCACTAACAATACTGATACTGGGATATTATAATTATGTTTAAACTATGCCGAATAAATTAATAAATTAATATTTTTACAATTAAATATGTACTTATTTTGATCCAATGTCTGACGTAGCAAAACATGTATTTTTTTGATTTTTCTTCTTGTTTCTAGACTAATTTTAAACCTTTGTAAATATTACGTATTGGGCGATGTGGTAGCTCAACGACAAAGCCTTTTTTTCTTTTTATCAATAAGTAAAAAACTTCGTAATAGGCTCGTAGTAGGTAAATAGTTTTTTAAGGAAATTATACAAGCTGTTGGTTTTCTGTATAATTAAATAAATGAATAAAAAAAAAAATCGTTTCATACGTTGGCGGACATTTTACACAACGCTGTCTAGGCACAAACTAAGCAAAGCTTGTATATTGCATGCATCCGAATAACATAATACATTTTTATATAAGTATGCTACATATTATGTATGTATATGCATGTATACATACATTCGATTCATCGGTGTGAAATGTGGAACCAATTTATTAAAATAAATAAATAATTAAATAATGCTGGACAATCCACACAGCATCATCTAGCCCAAGGTAAGCTGCTGTTAAACAGAGCTGTATTATGGGTACTAGATGACTGATATATATTTAATACAATACAATACATAGATAGATATTTTTTATTATACATAGAAAACACCCAGAACACAAGGTACAAATATTTGCAGATCCTACAAACATTTGTCCCAAGGCGGGAATCGAAACCGCAACCTCCGCGTCGCAGGCGGACCTGCGCCCGCTGCGCCACATCGGTCGCAGTGTATTATTCATTTTAAAAACTGTAATGCACCATAGTTCAAGCAAATAAACCATTTTTTACTTATGATACACAGAAACAGCCAGACCCTAAACAAATATTCGCAGATCATTCATCATCAGAAAGTTTGTCCTGCCACGAGGCTTGAACCCGCAACCTCTCGCTTCGCAAACGGGCACTCGCCCACCGCGCCACCGAGGCCGTAATTTTCCGAAGAGAACTGTAATATCCCTCTACGCATCCCTAGAGAAAACTTTCGTACCAGTGGCACGGTTAACAGTAACGTATCACTGTCCCCATGAAGATAAAGCGTAATGGGGTCAGCGGGAAGTTATTTTTTGACATCCCACTGTCCCCATTATTGGGGTCAAAATGGGAATACACGCATGCCAGCTAGGCTACCGAGCCGCGGGCAGAACTCATTACCTAATTATTAATTAAGTTTGCTATTTTGAAGGACTTGATCTTGTAATCTTACTATAAAACAACCGATTACCTAGATGATAAAAAAGCTTGGGACGAATGTGCTCCAACTCTACTTGGAATCCATAACAATAGCAAGGGTCATGCCAAAAAAGCGATAGGAACCCAGCCGGTGTTGTTGCCAGTTCTTTTACGGCATGGGCGCGTTGGAACTGGTGTAAATTTTCCTAGCTTGTAAGACGTTTCAAAGTGATCCTTGTGATTCTACTGAATAAATAATTTTTGATTTTGATTTTGATTTTGAATGCATATAAAACCTTTGGCAGTGATCAATTGCTGATCATAAATCAGAAGTCATAAAACACATTAAACCATTCAAAATATAGAAATAAAGTTGTCAAATTCCTCATAAATAATAAAATGGTACGGACGTTACTGTAGCCACTTCCCGGTCACCTTAAATAAAAAAAAAAATCAGATGTATAATGTCAAACTTATTATATTCTATCGATTCTATATCCATTAGTTCAAGCTGCTAATTAACGCGGCGCCGTTGAGGTGAAAAATGTCACGTGACGTAGAGGAGGGGTCATTATGACCCTATGTTTACTTTATCAAAAAAGGTACTTACAAATTAAATTTTAGGTACCCATATAATTATGCTAATAGCTTGAATATTTACTTTCCAAAGTATTTTGTAATAAAACATACTTTTGAACTCAAAATAGTTTATTACATTTCTTTTTTACGAAATCCTAAAAATAATCAACATTTTTAGAACGTTTTACAGCTTAATTGGCTTTTTTTAGCACTTACGCTAAGAGCTTTATTGTTTGTTACAGACGTTAACTTTTGTTTACTTTTTTTGGATGGGTGACCGCAAGTGGCAATTTCAACTGAGCGCTCCCGTGCTTCGGAGGGCACGTTAAGCAGTCGGTCCCAGCTTTTTCAGTTGTAAGGCCATGACAGAGGCCTTCGGGCGGCCTAGAAACTCTGTCACCAGAGTTGACCACTGACTCATACGAACGAACGAACGAAAACTTTATAGCCTGCACATGTATCCACTCGCTCGCATTGGTTCACGTTACTGCGTCGATGTGACGTATGCAACTGGCACCCTCATGTATTTTACCCGCAGATCTATTTCATAACTTTGTTAGCGACCAATCTTTATTGATCTCCATCTCAAACAGTCTAATGAGACAGTAAAGCTACGGTCAATCTTTATTGATCTCCATCTCAAACAGTCTAATGAGACAGTAAAGCTACGGTCAATCTTTATTGATCTCCATCTCAAACAGTCTAATGAGTCAGTAAAGCTACGGTCAATCTTTATTGATCTCCATCTCAAACAGTCTAATGAGACAGTAAAGCTACGGTCAATCTTTATTGATCTCCATCTCAAACAGTCTAATGAGACAGTAAAGCTACGGTCAATCTTTATTGATCTCCACCTCAAACGGTCTAATAAGACAGTTTGACCAATAGCTCTATATCTATCTCTATATGAGCATGAGAGACTTGAGAGCTTTGAGATTGACCGTAGCTCTACTGTCTTGTTAGACAGTTTGAGATGGAGATCAATGGAGATTGACCGTAGCTCTACTGTCTTGTTAGACAGTTTGAGATGGAGATCAAGGGAGATTGACCGTAGCTCTACTGTCTTGTTAGACAGTTTGAGATGGAGATCAAGGGAGATTGACCGTAGCTCTACTGTCTTGTTAGACAGTTTGAGATGGAGATCAAGGGAGATTGACCGTAGCTCTACTGTCTTGTTAGACAGTTTGAGATGGAGATCAATGGAGATTGACCGTAGCTCTACTGTCTTATTAAACAGTTTGAGATGGAGATCAATGGAGATTGACCGTAGCTCTACTGTCTTGTTAGACAGTTTGAGATGGAGATCAATGGAGATTGACCGTAGCTCTACTGTCTTGTTAGACAGTTTGAGATGGAGATCAAGGGAGATTGACCGTAGCTCTACTGTCTTATTACGACAGTTTGAGATGGAGATCAATAGAGATTGGTCGCTAACAGAGTTATGTGATCAACCCGTATTCGATTCAAAGCCATGGTTTCAAACGGTGCTACTCGCACGCGACTTGTTACAACCACTGCAGGCAAGTGTCGGCGAGGCCACATTCAAGGCCTAACAACTTTGAAAAAACCAGGACATACAGCGTACTTTCCGAGGCACGGAAGCGCTCAGGTGTTAAGCCACTGGCGGTCACCCATCCGAATAGTACCCCACGAAACAGGAACATCTTAGTCAGCTAGGTAGGTCGAGCGATACTGTAGACTACAATATTATAGGACGATGATGATGATGAACACTAATCGAATCACTTGTATCCGTCCATCGTTTTGCACAACATATTTAAATATAATTTGCCTAATGGTAAAAGTTACATCAAAACCGGTCGAGCAGTTTATCTCACGACTTCGCAATCATTGCAAATAATTGTGGTTTTTATTAGAATTTAAACGGTTCCTAAATATAGAAGATAATCGCAGTACCGATGACCGATGGGCAATAAAAGTTCTTTAACGGCGACCACAAGCTAGAAAACGAAATAGAGTAGTAAGAAAGAGGGTAAATAAATAATAATAAATAAATAAATAATGCTGGACAATCCACACAGCATCATCTAGCCCCAAGGTAAGCTAATGTTACACAGAGCTGTGTTATGGGGACTAGATGACTGATATATACTTAATACAATACAATACATAAATAGATATTTTTTTATTATATAATATATAGAAAATACCCAGAACACCCAGAACAAATATTTGTAGATCGTACAAACATTTGACCCGAGGCGGGAATCGAACCCGCAACCTCCGCGTCGTAGGCGGACCTGCGCCCGCTGCGCCACATCGGTCGTAAAAATAGGGTTAAAATTAAAAAGATACATTGTACTTCAAAGTTTGTTTCCTAGTTTCTTCTTCTTTCGTTAATATGAAAGTAGGGTCCAACCCCTTATAGCGGTTGTACAACATAAACCCTACTGGTTTGTGTTTCTAAAGAAATATTGAGTAACTAGCTGACCCGGCGCGGTTTCACTCGCGTAATTTTTTTTTAGCAATTTTTTACACCCTGTATATTTTCTCACAGTAAAAACCTTCCCTGAACTTTTACAAACATTTCAAGACCAAAATTTGCTAAATCGGTCCAGCCGTTCTCGAATTTTAGCGAGACTAACGCACAGCTATTCATTTTTATGTTTATGAGATAAGTATTTTTTTTCTAATACTTACATGAAAAAGCAAAAACTTATCATCATAAGTTTATTTAATAATACCATCTAAATCTGATCTAAAAAAATGTACAACTGGTTTATAGTAATTGCTTAAGATTCATGTTTTAGTTAACAATCATGATATGATTACGATTATTTGAAAAATCCTTCAAATAGCAATTAATTATTATTTATGCAACTACGTCTACTGGCAAGTTGGTACTCTTTTTGCCCTCAATTGTGGGCGATTCTATGACCCAGTGCTAGTAGCTATCTTTCTGTGATTTTTGTATTTTAATTAGGATAAAGTAGAGGCATTTTGAAATGGTCAAAATGTGAAATGTTTTCTTTCTATTTTTAATATTGTTTAATCACACCACAAAGCACGGTAAGCTAACATATCGTTAAAATATGTCTAAAAATAACGAGGAAAAATGTACTTTAGCCAACCGCTAAAGCGTGTTTTTATGAATATTTTTTTAACAATTAAACTCACAAGTTATGATAAATATCCCGTTTTAAGTATAAATTGAATCAGATCAAGGAAGTTAGCAACCACTGTTCCGCGTAGTCACCTTTTGGGTGACAGCCAGTGGCAATTTCAACTGAGCGCTTCCGTGCTTCGGAGGGCGCTCCAGGCTGACGGATTATACTCGAACATGATAAAAACATAAATTAACAAAAACTAAATAGGTACCTACCCTTTAAAATGAGAATAAAATACTAAAGCACTTTAGTTTTCGCCGGTAATGTAAATCAACGCAAAAGCGACAAACGTTAGATAGGTCGATACGGGACTGGGGTATAAGGAAACTAACCCGGAAGCCTTTGCTTCTATAAAAGCGGTCTATAAACTCCGTCATCAGAGTTGGCAACTAACTAATAAAAACTTACTCCATCCGAGCAGGCTTCTAATGTTCCCACAGCTGGGGCACTAGCCTACTCTCGCGCGAGTGATTGGGAATTATTCACAACGCGGACCCAATGCGTATGAATGAACGGAAACGGTAAACTCTGTTCAAATTGTGAAGTAAGTTGCGGAATGTTTTATGTCAGCAAGTGACAAGCAAGTAAGTTTTAAGAGTAGTAGAGTCCTCTGTGTTAGAGCTCGTCCGGGGAAGGACTATTACCATACCTATTTCGGCCGCCAAGCAGTAATGGTCGCATTGCTGCGTTCCGGTGTGAAGGGTATGGTTTCCGGTGAAATTACTGGCACATGAGGCTTCCGATCTTAGCCTCAAGGTGGCAACCCGCGAGTGATACTTCTTGTATTGCAAGCGTTCATAGGCTGCTAACCGCTTACCATCTTGTGGGCCGTACGCTTGGTTGCCACTTCAGTTGTATAAAAAAAAAAAACAATTTGGACTTACTTATAAATTGATGACTCATTATATTTCAATTACGCCGCAATGAGGTGCTTTCTAGGTCGAGTGTTTATCACCCGAGATCTTGGCGAAAGCTGCTCTCTCTTTGCTTCTTTCGCTACTTTTTAAGGCATACATTTACCCTGTTATTCATAAAAGAAACATAGCTGTTTGTAAAGTATTGTTTTGCCTTGTTACTCGTATTTTTATGTCAAGACACAGAACAGATCATCATGACAGCCTTCTAATGTTCCCACTGCTGGGACACTGGCCTACTCTCCAGCGAGAGTGATTGGGTCTTAATCCACCACGCGGACCCAATGCGGATTGGTGGATCGCACATGTCTTTCGAATTTTTTGTTCTTGGACATGCCGGTTTCCTCACGATGTTTCCCTTCACCGTATGAGAGCACTGGCATTGCGTACATAAATTTTTCATAGCGAAAAATCCATTGCACGACCGGATTTGAACCCACGACCTTAGGATCGGAAGGCGGAGTCACTACCACTAGACCAGTGCTCACAGAACAGATATAAGTAAATAAATAAAATAAATAAATAATGCTGGACAATCCTCACAGCATCATCTAGCCCCAAGGTAAGCTGCTGTTAAACAGAGCTGTATTATTGGGTACTAGATGACTAATATATACTTAATACAATACACTAATTAGTACTGGTCAAGACAAGACGGTGACAGATTTAAAAGACACATCAGCTAACAGAGGTTTAAAGTATGATTATAAATAAAGCACATCGTAGGTTATCATCATCTAATGCGCTCACTGTTAATAATACTCTTAATCGAGAGCTAGCTCTATCCACCACGCGGATACAATGCGGATTCGTTGTTCATAATTATTATGTTTTCCGGATTTTTTGTTCTTGGACATTCCAGTTTATTCGCGATGTTTGTTATGATATATTTTAGCTGATAATTTAGTTATGCAATTTTAATTGAATTAACAAAGTGAGTCACGTTGGGAACGCTTCCGTCCGCTAGTGATTTGGATCAGTCGAGCTAAAGATCGATTGCAACGGTTCTCTAAAGAACTCAACTGTATTTTGTACAAGCAGTCCGTCCCAGCTTCACGCGGGTGAAACCGTAGTCGCTAGTAATAAATATAGCCTATGTTACTCAGGGATAATGTAGCATTCTAATGGTGAGAGAATTTTTGAAATCGGACCAGTAGTTTTTGAGTTTATTCGGAACAAACAAAATACAAATCTTTCCTCTTTATAATATTAGTATACAGGGTGGTCCGAAAATACCCCATGTATGTTCCCCGATTTTTCGTATTATTCGAGTTAGGATTTTTTTATTTTTGAGAATGTTTGGTCGGAACGTTTGAAACAGATGAAAAACATTTTTGGAGGTTTATCCAAGATTTGTATTATGTTTAATAATCTCAATGAGTTATACAATCATGCATAAAATTATCAACTTCCTAGCATTAGTGCAAGTTACAAAAGTTATGATGAAAAGTGACGAATTTAGGCAAAATTGAATTTTCAACATTAAATTAAAAATAAAAAAACCATAATCCATGGTTTGTAAATGTTCTTAAAAACTTTCAAGAACTCAAAACTTTTATAATACCTCAAAAAAAAAGGAACTTAATAGGTTAATAGGCGACTTGACGACCGATGTGGCGCAGCGGGCGCAGGTCCGCCTGCGACGCAGAGGTTGCGGGTTCGATTCCCGCCTCGGAACAAATGTTTGTACGATCTACAAATATTTGTTCCGGGTGTTCTGGGTATTTTCTATATATAATAAAAAATATCTATCTATGTATTGTATTGTATTAAATATATATCAGTCATCTAGTACCCATAATACAGCTCTGTTTAACAGCAGCTTACTTTGGGGCTAGATGATGCTGTGTGGATTGTCCAGCATTATTATTATTATAGGCAATTTTTTGTTGAAATCGGTATACAAAAATACTACGCTGAAGATTCCCAAATTGCCTATTTTGTCAACATAAGAAATGCCTTAAAATAACCTGCAAATGGCTCTCCAATAAAAAATAAAACAAAGCTAGGTTAGCTAGGTATTTTTTTCACTCTCGCTTGAGAGTAGGCCAGTGTCCCAGCAGTGTGAACATTAGAAGGCTGTCATGATGAAACGATTTTTTTTTAACGAATTTTAAAAACTTTACATTTACTTTACTTGACATTTTAACCACAGATAACATAATACAATTAATTATTCTAAATTGTTTTTGTGTTCTTTTTAATTGTATTTTTGCATGCCGAGTAAAACGGTAAAGTGTGACACATAAACTTACGTAAAAAGAGCCAACAATAAGACCTTTACGTAACCGTACTTATAGCAATATAAATCATTTCATTTCATCACGCCGAAGATACTTCCAAAAAGTTTCCCCCAAAGTCTTCCATTCGTCACGGTCCTTGGTATCTTGTATGTTGATAAAATATTATCGTGTTTTTTTTAATTTTATTTTCTCTTGTTATTCGCCGAAACAACAATGATTCATGAATATTCAATTTTACGTATATATACTTTGGCTGGATTCGACCAAACTCATCATGTCATCATGACAGCCTTCTAATGTTCCCACTGCTGGGACACTGGCCTACTCTCAGGCGAGAGTGATTGGGTCTTAATCCACCACGCGGACCCAATGCGGATTGGCGGATGGCACATGTCTTTCGAATTTTTAGTTCTTGGACATGCCGGTTTCCTCACGATGTTTTCCTTCACCGTATGAGAGCACTGGCATTGCGCACATACATTTTTCGAACAGAAAAATCCATTGGTGCACGACCTGGTTTGAACTCACGACCTTCGGATCGGAAGGCGGTGTCACTACCACTAGACCACCGGTGCACTATCGGAGAATAGTGCCTATTCGACCAAACTCGAATAGGCACTATTCTCAGAATAAATCGTAGTTATTCGCGAGAAAACTGACAGTTTACTTGTATTTATAGTGAGACTCGTGTCGCAGTTAACTTTTTTTTTTTTTAATGTCATTTAGAGGCAAACAGGCTTACGGCCCGCCTGATGGTAAGCGGTTACCGTCGCCTATTGACATCAACAACACCAGAAGTACAGTTGATGCGTTGCCTGCCCTGGATGACTCTTTTTATATTTCCCTTAAAACGGCCCATATTGTAGCTCAACGGAAAGACAGCGGAAGGAAGCTCATTCCACAACTTGCACGTATTGGGAAGAAAAGTAACTGCTGCTACTACTCGTAGGCTACACTGAAAACCAGCGCAACAGACACATTAAGTCTGTAGCACATGCTGAGTGGCTGCCTTTTTTCGTCACAATAGTTTAGTTTTAATTTGTATTGTTATTTTTATGTTTATTGTGTGTGGCGCTATATAAATATTTTTCTATTCTATTCTTTTTTCTATTTGACATAGTTATTCCAAAAGTTGGTCGAATCCAGGCTTAACAAGATAATTGGATATTATAAATAAATATCAATTAGTAGGTATATATACCTACATATTACATATTTTGCTAATATAATAATAATATAATTTATCAATACAATCTTGATAAATTATGGTAATCCTTTGATATATTCGTTTCTGGTTATGTAGTACCTATACCTTGTAATTAGTTAATCGATAATTTGATAAAATTAAGTTCGTATGAGTCAGTGGCCAACTCTGGTGGCAGAGTTTTTAGGGCGCCCGAAGGCCTAACAACTTAGAAAAAACCGGGACTGACTGTTTGTCGTGCCCTCCAAAGCACGAGAGCGCTCAGTTGAAATTGCCGTTCCATCCAAATGGTGACTACGCGGAACAGTGTTAAGCTTCGTTAATAAAAAATGTTAAATGTTAATATTGTATGTTATATGATGCCAAGAGCACCGGTGGTCTAGTGGTAGTGACCCCGCCTTCCGATCCTAGGGTCGTGGGTTCAAACCCGGTCGTGCACCAATGGATTTTTCTGTTCGAAAAATTTATGTGCGCAATGCCAGTGCTCTCATGCGGTGAAGGAAAACATCGTGAGGAAACCGGCATGTCTGAGAACTAAAAATTCGAAAGGCATGTGCCATCCACCAATCCGCATTGGGTCCACGTGGTGGATTAAGACCCAATCACTCTCGCCTGAGAGTAGGCCAGTGTCCCAGCAGTGGGAACATTAGAAGGCTGTCATGATGATGATGATGTCAATAGCCGATTATGTAGGTTCGATCAGCAATGTTTCAAGTTCGACGGACGTGATGCTTATCTCGCTTAACTGGTCTCAACTGAAAACCAGCGTTAGGTAGATAGTCAAACCTATCTATTCGGCACAATGCTGAGTTGATTCCAAATTTGTCGAGGGCTCTGTAACACTATAGAACATACCATGTTTTTTTTTTCAAGTTAAAATCTTTGTTATTTAATAACTTGTGTATTAGTTTCTATTTTGTATGCTATTCTATTTATGTTCTCGTCAAATAAAATCATTTTCTTTCTTTCTTTCTTCGTTTATCTGTTAGGAACAACTTAGCCAGCTACTTCACGAGCGCTCATCGCTATAATTTCTCAAGAGCGCGAGAAATTATAGCGATATAGCGATCAGCTTTCGCATAATCTTATCGCTTGCTAGTGATTCACTTTGTTTTAATTCACTTCATAACCGTTACCATAATAAAAGTTATTTTAGTACCGCAAGAGAAAGGCGTATTATGTCTATTTGCCACAGATTGTTAAACGAAACCACAGATAAAGAAGCAGTTTATAGACACTTTTACTTTCTCAAAGGTGTCTTTCGTTTAAGACTCAAGGCCTTGAAGAGCCCGAGACAAAGTTTTGTAATAAGTTTCACAACGGAACTGAACAAGTAAACTTAAACGAAAACTAGGTTATGAAACATTTAGCGTTCACATAATACACACTAGCTGCGGTCCGCGGCTTTGATCGCGAATATACCTGAAAAGTAGTCTATGTGTTTCCTCAGAGTTTAAGCTATCTTTCATCCAAATCGGTTTAGCCGTGAAAACGTGACAGATAGAGTTAATTTCGTCTTAAAATTCTTCTCGTAATTATTTTCCAGGAAACAAGTCAGCTTTTTTTGTATCTTGCAGTCGGAGGTACCTTGCCACAAAGGTCACTATTAGTTAGTTTGAGGTCATTATTTCTTCCAATCATTTATACTAGCTACCTATCCAAAGCAGGGTTTTATTACGAGTAATTTGAAAAATAACATCACTTAACACACCTTTTTATTCCTATAGAAACATACAATTATGTAGGTTAGTATAATAGTTTATCCATTAAAGTCTTTGCGTAGTCGCGCAATGAAAAACTTGAATAGCAATATTTTCAACTCTACGGAAACTATACTTAAACTTGTTATTTCAAAACCGAATTAATATGGCATTGAAAACCAATAAAAACTTACCAAAATCAAGTAATGTCCTTTAAATTTTAAACCACACAACAATCAACTATAGGTCAACACAGCACAGAATATTTTCGACTTTGATAACTGTAAAGACGTGCGTTCTCTACGACGGCCGAGGTATAACTGAAGCGGCTGGCTTGCTTACTGAGACTCGGTTTTATACTACTTAAACTAATCTGTTGATATTCTATAGAGCCTTAGAGGAAATATACAAGGTTAAGTTGAAGATGAATGGAGCATATATTATGCATAATACGAATATGCATGTTAAAACAAAAATGTCAGCATTGATTTTGAAAGGGTAATGAAACCAAATCCCTTGTCCACTGAAGATTCTTGTTTGAAGATTTTTGTTAACAATAAAACGACCTCGATGGAGTAGTGGGTGAGTGCTTGGTTCAGAAGTTAAGAGGCTGCGGATTCCCGTGAGACAAATGCTCGATCTGCAAATATTTGGTCTTGGTCCGGGTGGTACCATAGGACGCGTAGTTACGACGGAATCTTAGTGCAGAGTAAGGATAATAAACTGTTGGGTTTGTTATGCATAATCTCTATGTCATCATCATCATGACAGCCTTCTAATGTTCCCTCTTTCCCACTGCTGGGACACTGGCCTACTCTCAAGCGAAAGTGATTGGGTCTTTATCCACGCGGACCCATTGCGGATTGGTGGATGGCACATGTCTTTCGAATTTTTAATTCTTGGACATGCCGGTTTTCTCACGATGTTTTCACGGGCCGCCCGCTCTAGCTACAGTATAATATCTTCTACAGCAATCAAAACATTTTTTTATTACCCAAAGCTCCTACTTTCAAGGTTTGCCTACTTGAGACTTTCTCGAAGACTGTGGAATAGGCCCTTAGCATTACATAATTATGTTAGCTAACACTACACAGCTTTCTACTGACTTCAGACATATTCTTGACCAACCAGTTGAGAATGTCCAAAGCAAGTGCGAGTGGTCCAGTGGTAGTGCGTTCGGCTCCCGATCTAGAGGTCGTGGCTTCGATACCAGTCGTGCACCAATGGGTTTTTCTACTCGAAAATGCTTAGCCAGTTCCCTGAAACGGTGAAGAACATCGTAAGGGAACCAAAAAAAAATTAAAAGGTATATCCCATCCATACATTGTATGTAATTATTATTTTTCTGTTTTTATTTTTCTTTTGTGGTGTACAATAAAAAGTTTTCTATCTATCTATCTAGCCACAATCCGCGTGGACTTTTATTTTTTTTGTATAAAAAAAAACTGGTATCGAGGCGACCTCTAGTCTAGCAAACATTTGTTCCTGGTGTAGTTTATAAAATGTTTTATCTTGATACAGTGCCTTTCGAAGCTAAAGCTCACAGTAGCTTGCACACTACTGCTTGGAGGCGTCTGGCAACGCGGTAATACCCTCGTATAATAGTTCTCTTGGCTTGTGATGCGCAAAGACAATATAGTTAGGAAAAGCTCCGTTGCGCATCGAAACGGCTAACTTCACGGAAGCCTAGATCCGCCGAGAGAACTATACTACCCATTCACTAAAGCGGACTCTTTTTAATAGTACTTTAATAGTACTTTTAAAACAATTCATCTAAATTTTATATACAGTTTTTAATAGTAATCGTATTGTATTGTAGGTTATTCCTAAAAGGCTTAACATAAGGTCAATGAACGGAGGTCAATGCAATCGTTATTAATTATTTTAATGTTCAAGGTGTAAAAAAACTAGATATAGTTTTACAAAATATACCATACTTATACTGGTTTCAGTTAGTTATTATTTAAAATTTTAAAAGTTCGTTATCTTTTTTATTGAAAAATTTACTGACGGACGTAACTAACGGATGCTCGTTCTTTATAGAAACACGGCACAAGACGAATCTACTATACAGTACCTGAATTCATGGAGGATAACATCTAGTTTAAAATAATATATAAAAATAGCCTATTAAGTACGTACTTAATTTATTTTTAGGTGAAATGTGATAATACCATAAGGTACCTATTACATTAAAGTTACTAATGTACTTAAGTGATGTAGTACCTACCTATAGTTCCTACCTAGATTATAAGTACCTACATTGTAGTGCCCCAACGGAGCTCTTGTTGCAGACAATATTAACTAATAAGACCTATGTACCTACAAACCAACTTGAAGCAATAAACAAGTGATATGATATGATATTTACCTTAGATGCAGGTATACGGATTGCGAGATTTAAGTGGAGATGGGACACTTGGCAAACCACCGATGGACCAGAGCAGTCACGGAGTGGTGGCCGAGAGATATCCGCCGGCCAAGAGGCAGACTACCTGCCAGTTAGGTGGACGACATTGTGAGGACAGTGGGAGAACGATGGATCCGGCTGGCACAGGATCGCTAAGAGTGGCGTGATAGAGAAGAGGCCTGGGCCTGGATGAGAGAGCAGTGGGTGATTAGATAGATAGATACTAATAAATAAATAACGCTGGACAATCCACACAGCATCATCTAGCCCCAAGGTAAGCTGCTGTTAAACAGAGCTGTGTTATGGGTACTAGATTATTGATATAATACTTAATACAATACATAGATATATATTTTTTATTATATATAGAAAATGCCCACAACACCCGGAACAAATATTTGACCCGAGGCGGCAAACGAACCCGCAACCTCCGCGTCGCAGGCGGTTTGTAGGAGTCCAGGGAAGGTTTAAACGATTAGAAAATGGCGGGAATCGAACCCGCAACCTCCGCGTCGCAGGCGGACCTGCGGCGGACCACATCGGTCGTTAAATTAGGGTTATCTGTATGCCGTAAGAGTTTAGGATCTAATCAAATGTTATCATAATTCAGCTCAGTCGTGATAGATCATGCTTATGACGTCACTAGACCAGAAGGTTAACTCTACTAACAAATTTTTCAATCGATTACAAAAGAACCGTAGTTGAAAAGCGCTCATCGGTTTTTGGGTGATTTCGCATTTCACTATTGAACAGAAACAAAACAAAAGAGCGGCCTAAAGTAAGTAAGTTCGTATGAGTCAGTGACAAAGTTTCTAGGCCGCCCGAAGGCCTCTGTTATGGCCTAACAACTTTGAAAAATAAATAAATAAATAATGCCTAACTAAATAAATAAATAAAGTCGTTACGAAGATACGGTCAACAATACTTTTACATATATAATATTAATATATATAATATAATATTAATAGGATAGTCACAAGTGTTAGTTCATCTCTTTAAAAATGAACCTTAGCATAGATTAGACTAGCTGTTTGAGTAATTACCGAAACTAGATAGGAACAGCTAGAGTTGGAACCGAATAGAACGTCAAACGTTGTTTATTAACAGAATCGGCCTCCAGCTTATTCGTGATAAATCATTCCTATTGACGTCAATAGGGCAGTAATAAAATATTTCAATATTGCTACGTTCCGATGGGAATTTGTGGATCGGATATTCATAGATCGTAATAAATTCATTTATTTGTATATTATAATAGATGTAATACTTACTTACTTACTTGCCACTTGGAGTGGTGCGTACCATAGCTTAATAAACAGGTCTGTGTCTCCCTGTTAGTGACGGGCGACAAAAGTTTCTCTCTTCTCGTTACTGACAGAGTGACATGTCGCACTTTAAAAAAAAAAGTGCGGTCTGTCACCTTTTTTTTAAAAAACAACTGAAGTGGCAACCATGCGTACGGCCGGCCCACAAGATGGTAAGCGAAGCGGATACCGCAGCCTATAGACGCTTGCAATACCAGAGGTATCACTCGCGGGTTGCCACCTTGAGTCTATGATCGAAAGCCTTATGTCCCAGTAATTTCATCGAAAACCATACCCTTCACACCGGAACACATCAATGCGAGCATTACCTTATTAAAAAATGGTAACAGATCGCACTTTTTTGTGCGATCTGTCACCTCGAGGGGACAAAACTAGGTGACAGATGGGAATAATCCTAGATTAGCACCTCGAAGCTTCTCTTTTTTATTTCAAACGTAATTTCGAATGCGCTTCGCGGGGCACATAAGGTAAATAATATTTTAAGAAGACTGTTAAATATTTACTCTTAGAATAACAACACGAAGAATGATAGTTTCATTCAAAATTATTTCCAAAAGTGTGTTCACAAAACAATTGATGTTTGCATGAGCGGCTTATGTATTATACGTGATTAATGATTAAATACGTGGTGTTACAGCAGCCTTTCACCACACAATACACCATTTTGAAATTATAATTGTAACAGACGTGCGCACGATGACTTCACATTGATGAATGGCGAGCTGCTTGCCTAAGTGAGACTAACAAGTCTCACTAAAAATGATCACATTTTGCGTGCGCGTACTTCGTTTCTCCGTGTTGTTATTCTAAGTATTTACTATTATTATAAAGATACTTTTGTATTTTTGTTTGTAACGTAATAACTCAAAAACTTCTGGTCCTTTTTCAAAAGTTCTTTCACCATTAGAAAGGTATGCATTATCTCTGAGTAATATAGGCAATTTTATGTCCACCAGTGCGAATCCGGGACGAGCCACTATTAATAAGCATGTGTTAACTATATTACTGTAAAACTAAACAAAGGGTGGACATTGAACCAAGATAGAGCTAAGTACATAATCACAGTTAGATAAACAATGTACTAGCGCATGCGCATATCGGCCAAGCATGTTTAGTACACAATCGAAATGTACATATATGGGCCGTTTGCCTGTGTAGAGTGTTTTTTCTAAACTACAATACAATAGAATCAGTTTTATTTCAGCTTTCACAAACAAAGTAATTAATAGTAGATTATACACAATTTATATTTTGACGACCGTTGTGGCGCGGTGGATGGAGGTTCGCCTGCAACGCAGAGGTTGCGGGTTCAATTCCCGCCTCGATACAAATGATTGTACGATCTGCAAATATTTGTTCCGGGTGTTCTGGGATTTTTTTATGTATAATAAAAATATGTATCTCTATGTATGTATATCAGTCGTCTAGTACCCGTAACACAAGCTGCGTAGCTTGGGGCTAGATGATGCTGTGTGGATTGTCCATCATTATTTACTTATATAAAAATATCTAAATAAAATAATATTTACGCAACGAATTTTGCGAGTCAGTTACGAATTCGGATGGGTGACCGCCAGTGGCAATTTCAACTGAGCGCTCCCGTGCTTCGGAGTCGGTCCCGGTTTTTTCAAAGTTGTTAGGCCATGACAGAGGCCTTCGGGCGGCCTAGAAACTCTGTTACCAGAGTTGACCACTGACTCATAAGAACGAACGAACGAGCATAGCCTCCCTTTTTCTTGGAAAATGTAGAGTACGGTTCTCGTATCCCACGCGAACGAAGTCGCGGGCTAGCTAGCTAGGCAGCTAGTTATGCAATATGTCATAATATGTTATCGATGTTATGGTGGTTATGTGTCAGTATACCGAGCGATTCTCCACACCAGGTCGAAGGAAAGCAATAACCTGACCGGAGTCACATAATGTTAGCTAGAGATGGGACACGAAACGTATCAATAGATGAATTATCGATCAAACTTTTGGACATATAAGCAAAAGTTTGTCTGAAGCAAGGAGTTTCTTCGGCCATTTAGCCAATACAAATGGTAATCCCGTTTTATTTTGTTTTTCTCTTGAAATTTACAGTTTTTCCGTGTAAATTCGATTTTTTAGTATCAAGTGTTATTACATTAATAGTTTTTAATTTAGTCGAAGTCTATCCTAGATTTTCTTAGAAACGCCGTTAATATTTATCAAAATTTTGTATGTCTATTTATGTCCACTTATACAATTACTGGATAGTCTGGATACTGGCAAAATGTTTGACAGACGCCATAAATAAAACAATAAGAAGACGCAGTATATTTTCAAAATGATCCTTGTGTGATATGATTGAATAAAAAGATTTTTACAATACTTTACTTTACATTATTATGACCTAGATAAATAGAGATACTCTTTACCAATGGCCGCTTAGTACAGACTTCTTGCGTTATAAAAAGGATGTAAATAGATATAACTGCGTAAATCGAGCAGCTAATAATCAATTACATTTACGACTCTATCCTACATAGCTAGTAGATAATAGAGTAATTTTATAGTTACTAGTTTCCGGCCATGGATTCACTTGCGCAGCTAATCAAATGGCTGAATACTAATTTAGCTAATTCCGTATTATGGTGCCAAGAGCTGTATGAAAAAAAGAACAGGTGGGTGACTGCTTCTAGCATTTACATTAGTAGAGATAGATAGAGATGGAAATCATTGACGTGCCATGACAATCGATTCAGATACTTCACCATCCATCAACTTCCTGCGACTGCTTTAATGTCATCGGTCCATCGAGTGGTATGCTGACCTACACTTCGTTTTCCAGTTCGCGGTCCACATTCGAGAACCTTTTTTTATTCGTCAGCGGTATTGGGCCACACTGGTCAAACTTAATTTACTCATAATAAAACTAGGAATCACACTAATATTATAAGTGCGAAAGTTTAAATGTTTGTTACTTAATAACTCGACAACCACTAAACCGATTAGGCTGAATTTTAAAGCATAGATAGATTATGACCGGGTATGGGACATAGGATACTTTTTATCCCGGTAAAAAGTACAGTTCCCGAGATCCACACGAACGAAGTCGCGGACAACAGCTAGTTTTGTAATAAAAACCTTAATAGATACGCTGATTTGTTTATCACTACGCTCAGGATTTACGATTTGCAAATCTTATCGACCTTTGTCTAATGACATTGATATTAGTGATAATATAATTACACGTGTAATGATTGTATGTAAGACGTGCAAAACTGAAACTTTGATTATAATTATAAGAAACTAGCAGCAGCCTGCGGCTACGCTTACGGTATATACATAACAAGTAGCCAATGTGCTGCCTTCGGTGCTAAATTTCATCCAAATCGGTTATGCGGCCTGGCCGTGAAAATGTAACATGCAGACATACAAAGTTACTATCAGATTCATAACATTAGCTCTATGGGTGCTGGTTTTTACCTTGAAAGTATTAAAATCGTGTATAATATGGATAAACAATTTATAAACGATAAATATTTGGATGTTTCGTCGAAAAAGTATCGATAACAAGAATGTGTACCCAAATATTACCCCATCCCTTTATCTCGTCGGACGCGGAACGAAATGTTACAATCTATGACGCAAATGCACTGTGACCCAACCCCGGCCACACAAACGCATTACGCCATGTCCTAGCTGAAAATGCAATGTCGTTCGACAAATCTCTTGCTCGCATTGCAGTGCAACAAAGTCAGTAAACAACCTCTCATTTACCGGACAATTTATTCATAAGTAAGCTGAACTGATTTCAATAAAACTTTTAAGGGACCTTTTCTGAAATATTATCTTTAAACAAAAAAATAATCATCTATCACATAACAACATGTACAAAAAAAATACAGTCGAATCCTTTATTGAAGTGAAAATTAACCAAATCGTGAACAAAATGTGAATTAAGAAAAAATTCTTGACACACAGACAGACAGAAAGACAGTGAGAGAAAGTGATAATATTATATCCTTTTATGAAGGGCACAATGTAAGTTAACTTAGAAAAAAGTGTATTTTTTCTCAACACATTGAGGCTCTCTCTCAACTCATTTTCCAAAGACATTGATTCTCTGAGTCTTCATGAAGTTCCAATGCAGTGTCGATTCATGTTGTCTATGACGTTGACTGTACTTATGTTATTATAAGTAAAACCTGCCGGTAGACGTGAAGCTATGTTATGCACGGTAATTAATTTTAAATCTTGAAAAGGCACAAAAAAGGTAAGTACCTATAATTTACCCGGAAATGAGAAACAAAGTAAGTTGTAGGTAGAGAATCATCAAAAAACTCTTAGACCTTTTTATCCTGTATAAAAACTTAGGGGCTGGCCACACAGAAAGACGCAAGGCAAGGACGCGTCGGCGTTGCAGACGGTTTCATTGACGCGATTGACGGGGCAGTGTTGCCAGAGCTTACGACATTGGCAGAATTGTGACAACTAAACCACAGACGCCATCCATATATAAAGAAGTGAAGTGAAATGACATTGTGGTTTTCGGTTCGGCTCCTTGCGTCCCGTCCGCACCCCGGTCGCGACTGTGTCCATCATGACAGCCTTCTAATGTTCCCACTGCTGGAACACTGGCCGACTCTCAGGCGAGAGTGATTGGGTCTTAATCCACCACAATGCGGATTGGTGGATGGCACATGTCTTTCGAATTTTTAGTTCTTAGACATGCCGGTTTCCTCACGATGTTTTCCTTTACCGTATGAGAGCACTGGCATTGCGCACATAAATTTTTCGAACAAAAAAATCCATTGGTGCATCCACGACCTTAAGATCGGCAATGCCAAATTCAACCTTGTTATCATGAGTAAAAAAATTTGACAGCAGTAAATTGAAATTGGGATTGGATCGGAACTGTCATTGGATTCAAGAATAAACCACCTTGTTACATGCAAAGTTTTTAAGCCCAATTCGGACACTGATTTTGAGGCACTTACGTGATAATTGTGTCTGGGTAGGTACCTGAAAATAAAAAAGTTAATTATTTTAACTAACCCAAAGTCAGACAAAATATACTGCCGAGTTTGTTGAGTTTTCAAGATTCAAGATATTTATTTGCACAAATAAGTGTTACAAAAGGTCTTAAAAGTAATATGGCACTTAGAACTTATTTGCCCTTTTCAGGCATTGCAAATTATATGTAGGCTATGCTGGGCGCTAAGCTGCTTACATAAGAGTACCTAACTTATTATAATACCTAGTTGAGTTGAGTTTGTTGCCAGATTCTTCTGGGCTGGGGCGCGTGGAACTGGCGTAAATTCACCTAGCTAGACGTTTCAAAATGATCCTCGTGATATAATATATCTTTTTATTACTTACTTACTTGCCAGGGGATCTCGGTTGTTGTAAAGTTAGCCGTTTGTGATGCGTAAAGACAATTTTGTTTGGAAAAGCTCCATTGCGCATCGAAACGGCTAACTTCACTCTAGCCGAGATCAGGCAGCACCACAGAACTATATTTAAGTAGAATGAGTAAGTGTATGTAGGTATCTCGCGCGCCGAAAAGACGGGCTAAGTAAGGGCTGAGTAACCTTTTTACTCGTCGCGAAACTCAGTCTGCTCCCAACCCGGGGGCGGCGGTGTGGTGGTATGCCTTTAAATCATTCATTTTCGCGCGGATTATGTTTCCCATCACTAAAATACATTTGTGTGTAAAATACAAATACGCATAATGTTACACGCTCGATTTCCATACAAATCGACGAACTCTTTCATTCTACTTAGATATAGTTCTGTGGGCAGTACCATAGTCCTGCCTGACAATAGCTACTTCTCGACCACCACTCAACAGAAAAAAATACATAAACAAAGATAAATAAATGATCACATCTGTTTCTCTCCGTTCCGCCCCCCGGTGGGCCGCCCTCCCCGATAGCAACTACGCAAGCCGTGGTCCGTACCTAAGTGGTGCCCTTGCGATAGTTGCTTAAAATTCAAATCTTTGAAGGCGGAGCGCCATCTGCGCTCGCCGAAAGTCCGGGTAAAGCTGTCACAGGTTGTCAGTAGACCTAACAGCATTATGTCCATTCCGAAAAAAAAAAAAAAAAAATGATCACATCTGTCGGGGACTTCAGTTAGGGCTGGCGCGGCGGCAGATTGTGCGGAGAACACCAAAAGGCGCAAATATGCCGGCCTAGATAGCCTACATATTTGAGCCTTTTGGAGTGGAGACCCTGGGTCCGTGGGGTACCGGGGCTCACCGCGTTTTCAAAATTCTATACGGGCGTCTGGTCGAAGCGACGCGTGATCCAAATGCTGGTTCATATCTGGCTCAACGTATCAGCATTGCCATTCAACATGGCAATGCAGCCAGCATGTTGGGAACGCTTCCTACTGGTAGTGATTTGGATCAGTTGAGCTATCTATAGGTCGTTTGTAACGGTCTTTAGATGGCTCAACTGTTTCATATGTATTTTGTATATTTTGTAATGTAATGTAATTAATTATGTACATATTTTATTTTGTTAAATAAGGTTTAATAAATGATTGAGAGCCTTTGTATTCGATAACCCGGAAAACGAACAGTAAGAGTAAACACCTACCATCTACCACAGTTCATCGCACTTTCTCAAACAGTTAAGGTCAACGAGTAACTTCCTTCAACAAAGAGATAAAAGAAATAAATAAAGGTGAAAAGTTCTTTTTGGTAAATAATAAGGTCGATTTCTCTTTATCGCTTACTAGTGACACGGCCCGCGACTTTGTCCGCACTGACCCGATATCGTCTCAAGACGATCCAGTCGTTTGCCTGATGTTGATTACATTTAAAGCAAAGACATTATGAAATTAAGAATAATTTGTTTATATGTTCGAAGATTACAAGTATGATTTACATAGAGTCAGTAGAAAAGTCAGTGCTGACTCCAAATTCGAGCAAAGTCAGTGCTGACCCGCTATTGCCCCAATGTAAACGCTTTCGAGTCAGTACTGACTTCAAATTGTAGCGTACTGCTGACCGTTTGTAAACAGAGAAAGTCAGTTCACAAAGTCAGCAGTGACTTAATTTGGAGTCTGTCACTTGCCCTGTATATGGCACATTTAGACCGCGTTTACATTATTCTTTCGTGGCGTGTCGTGACGCGTCATAAGCATATCTTATCCATACATTTTGTAATATAAGGTCATTCATTATCAACCTGACAAACTTAAGGGGTAGGTTCTACACATAAAAAAAAAATACTTGTACTTTTTTTTCTTAACATTTTTTTTTAATATTAAAAAAAAAATTACCTAATTATGCTTAATAATTAGTTATCCTTGTTAGAAATCGAAAAGGCAGCGCTCGGCACGTGTCAGTGACCCGCACGTCAATAAACCGCGGGTCAATAACCCGCGCGTCCTTGACATGCGCGTGTCCTTGACCCGCTACGGGGCGCGCACACTAGAATATTTCATTATTACGTCGCTTAACTCGATTCCCAACAATGATAAATAATAATTAAGCGTAAAAACGTAATCGATTTTTTTTGTTAACTTGGGATTTTTAAGACAAAATATACATAAAAAAAAAATTATAGGTACAAATATTTTTTTTTAATGTGTGGAACCTAAAAACCCAAAAGAACCTAACCCTAACCCTTAAGTTTGTCAGGTTGATAATGAATGACCCTGTATTACTAAAACGCAGTGTGTTGTGACGCATTCTGTAAATGTATGGATACGATATACTTATGACGCGCCACGACACTCCATGAAAGAATAATGTAACCCTGGCGCCTGACCGTGGCAGTTGCAGGTTCTGCATAGCACTGCACTCATGCACGTTACCCTGAGACATAGTTATGAAATCTCATTCGCCGAGTAATTTCACTTGCTGCAATGCCCTTCAAACTAAAACAGTAATTATTGCACACTACTGCTTGGAATATAGAATATAGGCAGAATATCTAGCACTGCAATATCCATCAAGACAACAATAGTTTACAAACATTATTTATTTATTTAATACACAACACTACACACTATCTCACAGGGTCTATTGGCTATAGGTATCGACAGAATATCAGCGCCTAGCTTCTTCCTAGTGGCGAGGCACAATGCTGAGTCGACGCCTTTTTGCTGTTGTGGTACACAAGTACATGACAACGTCAATTTTTGCTGTTACGAGTACAGCTGTTTTTTTTTTTGTATGTACTTGTATGTACTGTATATGTGTGTCTTAATAGCAAATAAAAATATGTCTTTGTCAGGTAAAATGTGAACTTATAGTTGCGCTCTCTAGGAGTTTAATTAAGGAAGTTCCGGTTTTTTTTTTTTTTTTAATACCACTAAAGTGGCAACCAAGCGTACGGCCCACTTGATGGTCAGCGGTTACCGTAGCCTATGTACGCATGCAACATCATAGATATCACTTGCGTTTTTTGTGCACCTCTTACACATTAAAAGGAATACACCGTTGAATTTGCCAATCTTTAGGACTTACAGTTCTGGCTGTGCGTTGCTTTTCAGTCAGTCAGTAAATGCAAGGCTTTTAAGTATAGCTACAAGAGTAGTAGAGTTCTCTGTGATAGAGCTCGTCTGGGGAAGGACTACCACCATACCTACTTCTGCCGCCAAGCAGTAATGCTCGCATTGCTGTGTTCTGGTGTGAAGGGTATGGTTTCCGGTGAAATTACTGGCACATGAGGTTTTCGATCTTAGCCTCAAGGTGGCAACCCGCGAGTGATATCTCTGGTATTGCAAGCGTCCATACGGTAACCGGTTACCATCTTGTGGGCTGTACGCTTGGTTGCCACTTCAGTTGTATAAAAAAAAATGTATATCGATAATTTTACTTTATTTCTGCACATTCTGAGCAATCATTTTTAAAAGACCATTTGACCCTCAGGACCTTAAGATCGGGAGTCGGCACCACCACTAGACCACCAGTTCTCTTCCTGGTCCACATAACGAGCGAAAATATCCGGTAATCCCGCAATAATGGTAGCGTAGTCACTCGTAGAACCGTTCTTGCCCAACGTCGGAAGCTCCCGACGAGGCTTGCTCGATTCGGAATTAACCAGCTGCGATCAAATAACGCAATTACTTGTGCAATGCTCGATGGTAGCCACTGCAGTTGCACCACACACCGGACGTTGTGGTAAAGCCTCGAACTCGCCTAATCGATGGCCCGGTATAAACACACCTTCACTTGCATAGTCCTGGGGCCTTACTCTTGAATCCAATGACGATTCTGATTCAATCCCAATATCAATTTACTGCTGTCCTTTTATCAGATTCAGACTAGATTCAGATTTCATTTATTTAACCCAACTGTGCTATAATAGCACAGTTTGCCATACAAGGCATGTCATTACACAGACAGTCATCAATCATGCATTATATAAAACAAATCTTGGAGAGAAAAAAAAACGAATAAACAAACAGATAATAAAACAGATTAACAAAGTAAAACAATGAAATGCTAATAATAAAAATAAAAATTAGGCATTCATGGTAATAAAATAATTAGTCAAAATAAGATTCTAATAGCGTCATGTCATGAATTCATTCAATGAATATAATGCATGTTGTGTTTGTTGTTAAATGTATCTTGAAAACAAGGTTGAATTTAGCGCTAGTTTTGCACTCAAAAGTACGAAATGTCATTTTGAAATACTTGTCCAATACCGACCGATTGGAATTGCGTTCAAGAGTAAGCCCCCCCCCCCCCCCCCCCACCCCTTTGCTTCAACGCAATCGACCGGTATTGGAATTATGACTTTCGTACTCTTGAAGTCTTGAGTGCAAGCAAACCTAGCGTCAAATTAATCTCAATAGCGTGGATATTGAGTTACGTACCTAAATTCCGATTGGAATTAAATTTGTCTGATCTGTTATGGACTAAAATTACACAGCAGTAAACTAGGTATCTAGTATCTACGCAAATTAATTTTCATCAGTAGTTCACAAGAGGTTTATAGTATAAGTTTAAGCGGGCCGTTTTTATAAAATATACAATGACCTTGTCTCCTCCAAAATACCACAAAATTTAAAAGCAATTCACGAAAACCTCCGAAAGATATTCTAAGCATGCGCAGAAGAATTAAACTTCAGTTTGTGCTCATTGACATGACGACCCAGGAGATGAATTGTTTCTTTGAGAATTTAAATTACCACTTTGAGTAGTAGAACTCGTCTGGCATGTAGCTCACTTATTTCAGTAGCCAAGCAGTGTTGTTCGTTTCGAAAGGTATGCTAGCCGGTATAATTACTGACATGAGACTATTGATTGACATGAGACTTTTTTTTTTTTTTTATACAACTGAAGTGGCAACCAAGCGTACGGCCCACAAGATGGTAAGCGGTTACCGCAGCCTATGGACGCTTGCAATACCAGAGGTATCACTCGCGGGTTGCCACCTTGAGGCTAAGATCGAAAGCCTCATGTGCCAGTAGTTTCACCGGAAACCATACCCTTCGCACCGGAACACAGTAATGCGAGCATTGCTGCTTGGCGGCAGAAATAGGTATGGTGGTAGTCCTTCCCCGGACGAGCTCTATCACAGAGAACTCTACTACTCTTAAATCTTTGATCTAGGTCTTATTTTTATTTTACCTAGGTCGTTTATTTTACTTTATTATTTAGCCATCGCTGTCCCACTGCAGGTCAAAGGCCTCCCTCTTTCCCCAGGTCGTTTATAGTAAACCGTTTACCATTAGTGCCATACGCTTGTTTTACACCAAAGTGGTATAAAGAGTATTCAGAAAATGAGCTGCCATGCGTACGTGTTTTTTTTTTTTTTTATACAAGTCAAGTTGCAACCACACGTACGGCCCACAAGATGGTAAGCGGTTACCGCAGCCTATGGACGCTTGCAATACCAGAGGTATCACTCGCGGGTTGCCACCTTGAGGCTAAGATCGAAAGCCTCATGTGCCAGTATATTCACCGGAAACCATACCCTTCACACCGGAACACAGCAATGCGAGCATTACTGCTTGGCGACAGAAATAGGTATGGTGGTAGTCCTTCCCCGGACGAGCATTGACGAGTGTCTGGTCAATATGGTCATACATACATACTACATCATTATTTGTATGCGAGCTTATTTTGGGGGTCGGTTTTTTTTTATTTTAATGTTCTGGCATCCGTCACATTTTGACAACATTGCCAATGTCAAGTAAGGTGTGCATAAATTGAATTTGACTTTGACACTGGCAGAATTGTGGCAAATAAGCCACAGAGTCCATAAAAGAAGAAGAATTTGACTTTGACTTTAGCAGGGAGGCGTCTGAGTTATTAGATTTGCCTAAAGAAGCTTGACAGATCTCGAATATAAATTTTGTAAGCGAAAACGTGATGGTTTTGCAAAAAAGTACGGTTTCGCATTAGTTGACACGCTTGAGCGTAAAGCGGAAGAGAACAAGACTTATAACTATCCTTTATAGAATTAAAGCTACAGTAGTTAGAAATCATTTAAAAATATATTAACGGCTATTTACATTGTTTTGGACATTTATGCTGATATTTGGTCATCATCATGACAGCCTTCTAATGTTCCCACAGCTGGGACACTGGCCTACTCTCCAGCGAGAGTGGTTGGGTCTTAATCCACCACGCGGACCCAATGCGGATTGGTGGATGGCACATGTCTTTCGAATTTTTAGTTCTTGGACATGCCGGTTTCCTCACGATGTTTTCCTTCACCGTATGAGAGCACTGGCATTGCGCACATAAATTTTTCATAGCGAAAAATCTATTGCACGACCGGATTCGAACCCACGACCTTAGGATCGGAAGGCGGGGTCACTACCACTAGACCACCAGTGCTCTTTTTTGATATTTGGTGCTCATGACGAAAAGCTTCGAAACGTCAGCGTATATGACAAAAGCAGGAAGATTTTTAAGAGTTATTTTCTTATACAGGCTTAGAGCATTCATATCGGGACTTAGGAGGCGGCAAGCAAGTCCTTTAAATACGTTCAGGGAGGGGGGGGGCTTACTCTTGAATCCAATGACAATTCTAATCATTGAATCAGAGTTGTCATTTGGATTGCCCAATTGATTTTGAATTTTTGTTTACTGCTCTGTGTTTTTGGTCTGTAACGGATTAGACAAACATTTCCCGCAATATCTACGTTATTCCACGCGAAAGCTAGGATGTTTAGATGTTTGCATGTTTGTTACACTATAACTCGACAACCATTGAATTAATTTGGCTGAAATTTAAAACATAGATGGATAATGACCGGGAATGGGACATAGGGTACTTTTTTCCCGAGTTCCACGCGAACGAAGTCGAGGGCAAGAGCTAGTTGAGAATAAATTGGCGCTAGGTTTGCACTTTGCACTCAAATGTTAAAACGAATATCTGTAGTAATAAGAATCTGTAGAATTGGATATAATCCAAAAGTACGAAATGTCTAAATTCCAAGACCGATCGATTGCAAGGTAGTAAAAGTAAAGAATATATTTATTCAATCATATCACAAGGATCATTTTGAAACGTCTTAAAGCTAGGTGAATTTACGCCAGTTCTACGCGCCCCAGCCTAGAGGAATCTGGCAACGTTGAAGAGTAAGGCCCCACGTCCCCCGCCTCGCTTATCGCTACGCAAGAGCAACGAGCGAGGTCTACAATCAGAGCGGGCTACTCTTGCGGACAAAAGCGATTTATCGTGACAGTTTTTGTGGTTCGGCCACAGAACATCCGTCATCGTCCGGGGAAGGACTACCACCATACCAATTTCTGCCGCAAAGCAGTAATGCTCGCATTGCTGTGTTCCGGTGTGAAGGGTATTGTTTCCGGTGAAATTACTGGCACATGAGGCTTTCGATCTTAGCCTCAAGGTGACAACCCGCGAGTGATACCTCCGGTATTTTAAGCGTTCATAGGCTGCGGTAACTGCTTACCATCTTGTGGGCCGTACGCCTGGTTGCCACTTTAGTTGTATCAAAAAAAAAAACAGATATTAGTACTACGTACAGAATGGCCACTCCCTACCTCCCACCGGTTTTACTTACCTCACCCGGTCGCAAGTTTGCATGCACTGAATGAAGCTAAGGGCTAAGGCACGCGTTTATTTTGATTTTGTGTAGGTCCAAGCGCGCGCATGCCAGCGCGAACGAAAGTGTGCTTCTCGCTCTTGCTATTATTGTATGGGGACAACCATGACACACACATACAACAGCACCGTTTACGTACACAAACTATGCGTGTGGTGATTGCGACGTGTTTGCTTCATACATTTTATTGAGTGTCCGGGGTTCAGCTTATATCCGTGAATGCTCTGAACTAAGTTGTTACCGATATAAGTTGAGCTACGATATTTGCCACGATTATCGTTTGTCGCATTCAAGAGTAGACCCTCAGCTCACCCGGGAAGTAATCACTTGCCCTGTCATGCCAGACGCATTGAAGGCCCGCTCAGGTAAACGTTACGTGCAATTGGACATGTACCTGCTTGATAAGACAAGTTTTTTTAAGTACTTTGTTACGTCGACGCATAAAATTACAAACGCAAAAAATGCGAGGTGTAATTTATTGGTTGTTATGTCTAATATTAAGGAGGTTATACACTAAAGTCATCGTAGCGTAGAGCGGTGGGTGCGCTCTCGTAGACCAATACGCTACGCCTGTGGCTGGCTACGCCTGAAACTGAATGGAATTGAATGCAATAAATAAAGCTACGTAAGAAAAACTCTGTTGATTTTTATTTCGTACATTAGCGTAGATAGACTGCGCCTGCCCCCCCCGTCCCCCCGTCCCGCGTAGAGTCGTAGGTTTGGTGTGTAGCTTCCTTTACGAAATGTTTTTTTGTTTTATTGCCCAACTAAATTCTCGCTTTACGTAAGCAAATTTATGATTTATAGTATCTAATACGAAGGGTCAGTTTCGGTACATAATTACGCAGCAGTAGATATACAGATTGAAAAATATAATTGAGTGCCTTAAGCACAGGCCACACCGCCAGCTAGCGAGCGAGAGAACGAGCTGGGGCCCAACCATGAACTCTTATAGCGAGCTCGTCCGGGGAAGGACTACCACCATACCTATTTCTGCCGCCAAGCAGCAATGCTCGCATTGCTGTGTTCCGGTTCGAAGGGTATGGTTTCCGGTGAAATTACAGGCACATGAGACTTTCCATCTAACGTCTCAGGGTGGTAACACGCAAGTGATATCTATAATGTTGCACGGGTACATAGGCTACGGTAACCGCTGACCATCAAGTGGGCCGTACGCTTGGTTGCCACTTTAGTGGTATAAAAAAAAAAAAAAAAAAAAAATGAAAACCTAACTAAATTGTCAAAAAATTTTGTACCATGAAATCAATTAGACTATCATGTCATGGTATAAAATTTTTTGTCAATTTAGTTTAGGTCTTCATTTGAATCGCTATAAGAGCTCATGGTTGGGTCCCTGGTGGGCGAAGCAAGACGTGGGAAACTATACGATGACGTAGATTGCCTCAGCAGTTCGCGGTGTGAACCCTCGCGAGCTGGCGTGTGGACTGCGCTTTAGTTAGTAACCGCTTTTTCATAATTATTGAGTTAGGATTTCGTGTTAAAAAAACTGTTACTAAGGCCGTCTATACGTCATAGCTGCTTGCTTGCTTTTTTCATGAAACAAAAAAATTGCAAGCAATAAAAAAGTGGTTTTGAAAGAAGAAACCTACCTTTTTTTTTTTTTATACAACTGAAGTGGCAACCAAGCGTACGGCCCACAAGATGGTAAGCGGTTACCGCAGCCTATGGACGCTTGCAATACCAGAGGTATCACTCGCGGGTTGCCACCTTGAGGCTAAGATCGAAAGCCTCATGTGCCAGTAATTTCACCGGAAACCATACCCTTCACACCGGAACACAGCGATGCGAGCATTACTGCTTGGCGGCAGAAATAGGTATGGTGGTAGTCCTTCCCCGGACGAGCTCTATCACAAAGAACTCTACTACTCTTAAACCTTCTGGTTTTTTGATGAAACTTATCTGGGTAGTACATAAATGTGTTCTGTGCCTGAGTGGTAAAATAAATATTTTCGGGCATTTCTATACAGCGCAATCTAGCTCCAATAGACGACCGATGTGGCGCAGCGGGCGCAGGTCCGCCTGCGACGCGGAGGTTGCGGGTTCGGTTCCCGCCTCGGGTCAAATGTTTGTACGATCTACAAATATATGTCCCGGGTGTTCTGGGTATTTTCTATATATAATAAAAATATCTATCTCTGTATATCATATTATACTTTTATAAAAATTACCAAAGCCTGTTTGTCGGCGTCTCCTAACGAGAATATAATGAGTTGTTAATATTAAAATGATGAATAATGACAAAAGGCCGGCTTCCACTGCTAGTACTCTTCCGCGCTTAAAGGCAAGTATCCGTCGAAGTGTGTAAAATCAACTTATAAGTTGCCTCAAACTAAGATGTCCAAATTATATAAAACTAGCGGCCCGTCCCGGCTTCGCTCGGGTGGACACAAAATATAGTCTATGTTACTCATAATGTAGTGTACTGTTTCGCTATCTATAGTTGACATTGAAAAACCATTCAAACGTGGCTCGTCGACGACGATTCCACGCAGATATCGTAACGAGCCAGCGTTTGCTCATCTATACTAATATAATATTAGAGAGAAGATTTGTATTTTTGTTTGTTACGAATTAACTTAAAAACTACTAGTCTGATTTTCAACAATCTTTCACCATTAGATTGCTACATTATCAAAAAAAAAAAAAAAAAGTAACATAGGCTATATTTATTACTAGCGACCCGCCCCGGCTTCGCACGGGTGTGGTTTCATTGCATCCGCGCGAAGCTGGTACGGACTGCTAGGAGCGAATAAAGCTCCTAGAACGAAATCCCTAAAGTGCGGCGCCTTATGTATAACAGTAGAAGCACAGTCTGTGGTAGAAGGTAGAAGCCTTATTATTAGGTCACTAGCCATGGATTATCTTGACCAATGACCTATTAGCGGCTTTAACTTTAACTACACACTTAAGGGGCAAGTGCTTAAAAGAGTAAGTGAGGTAAGAGATTTGGGAGTTATTCACGATTCCAAGCTTATTTTTAATGCGCATGTTTCATCTATTATTAGTAAAGCCTCAAAAGCGTTAGGCTTTGTAATGCGTTCGTCGAAAGATTTCAAAAATATAAAAACTATTAAAATACTCTATAGTACCTATGTACGATGTCACTTGGAATATGCTTCCCAAGTATGGAACCCTGCTTATGAAATCTATATCGACAGAATTGAAGCTATTCAAAGAAAATTTCTTCGATTCCTAAATTTCAAATTGAGAAGTAACTATTCAGATTACCTATCGCATTGTGCTAAGCAGCACCTCCTTCCTCTCTATCTTAGACGAAACTTTAATGATATTGTTTATTTGTCACGAATTATAAATTCTGATATCGATTGTTCACCTCTCCTTAATAGAATTCAACTTTATGCTCCTTCACGCACATTTAGAAAAAGCAACCTATTGTATCTACCCTCAGTAAGCACGAACTATAGCCAAAATACTTTTGTGTATCGTGCAAGTAAGCTTTATAACTCAATGAGCAAAGAGCACGACCTTGATCTTTTCAGATATAATGCGTCGACCCTTAGAAATAAACTTAATAGAACTTTCTTTGATCAGTTTATTTAGACCAATTTAAGTTTGTGGAATGTGAATTCATTTTATTAGAGAGTATAATTAATGTGAATATGTGGATACCGTGAATGTGAATGACAAGTAGGTTTTTTATAGTTTAGTTACTTATTGTTTTGCTAATTTTATGTCGTTTTCTAGCTAGCCATTATGTGTCTATCAGTGGAGACCTTTAAATGGCCTCATAGTTAACTATTTAAGAGCCTAATATGTATTTTGTGCCGATGGTTTTCCTAAAATATATAAATAAAATAAAAATAAAATTAGAGCTGAAATGGAACCATTTCTGGCTCACATCACACTCAGCGCGGACTAATTTGGAAACCCCTAACAACAGGCCTATCTATCATCTTATGCCCCTATTCACTGTAATTTTATTTTTTATTTTTTTGGCTTGCTTATTACTGTCTTTCGGTACATAATTGTTAAGTATATTATAAATGTGTATTCATTGAGCGCTGTTTGTTGTGTTTGTGTCCAGAATAAATGTTTTTTCTTTCTTTCTTTCTATGTTTTCTATTAGCAACAGCTGACCCACCAAGAAAATGCTTGCTTATTTACTTCAATACTAGCAGTCCGTCCCAGCTTCGCGCGGGTGCATGGAAACCGCACCCGTGCGAAGCCAGGGCGGGTAGCTAGTAATAAATATAGCCTATATTACTCATGGATAATGTAGCATTCTAATGGTGAAATAATTTTTGAAATCGGACCAGTAGTTTTTGAGTTTATTCGTAACAAACAAACAAATCTTTCCTCTTTACAATAATTGTATAGAAGTATGATGTAGATTTACAATTTCACTTATCGGGAGCGATTTTGGAATAAATGATCTCCATCTCAAACTGTCTAGAAGACAGTGGAGCTATGCTCAAACTGTCTTATTAGGCTGCGTTTCCACCAGAGATAAATATTATATAAATATAAATGCTGGACAAATCTACACAGCATCATCTAGCCCCAAGCTAAGCGTTTGGGTACTAGATGACTGATATACTTAATCATACAACACAGATTAGCAATTTTTTTTACATAGAAAATACCTGGAACAAATATTTGCAAATCGTACAAACATTTGTTCCGAGGTGGTAATCAAACCCGCAACCCCTACGTCGCAGGCGGACCTTCGCCCGCCGCGCCACATCGGTCGCCGGGATGTGTGAGGAAAGTGTTTTTAGGAACCAAAAGAATCATTTTATTAAAGCTGTCAGAGCGAGGCTAGATAAATGAAGTGATTCTATTGGTTCTTATCAAACACATCCCTCGCTACACATCGCATATATCTGGTGGAAACGCAGCCTAAGACAGTAGAGCTTTCAAACTGTCCTATTAGACAATTTGAGATCAATAATGGAGGGAGAATGGTGTCTAAGGGTCAGCGCAGACAGAGACGAATAATTCTCGCGCGGTCCCGGGCATTTTCTGACGGATCGCGTATATAAGGTCATTCATTATCAACCTGACAAACTTAAGGGGTAGGTTCCACACATAAAAAAAAAATACTTGTACTTTTTTTTTTCTAAACGTTTTTTTTATAAAATAAAAAAAAAGAAATACGTAATTCTGCTTCATAATTAGTTATCCTTGTTAGAAATCGAAAAGTCAGCGCTCGGCACGTGTCAGTGACCCGCGCGTCAATGAACCGCGGGTCACTAACCCGCGCGTCCTTGACCTGCGCGTGTCCTTGACCCGCCACGGGGCGCGCACACTCGAATATTTCATTATTACGTAGCTTAACTCGTTTCCCAACAATGATAAATAATAATTGAGCGGAAAAACGTAATCGATTTTTTTTTGTTTACTTGTGATTTTTAAGACAAAACATACATAAAACTTTGTACATATATTCTTTTTTTTAGGAGTGGAACCTATCACTTAAATTTGTCAGGTTGATAATGAATGACCCTGTATATGTATATATGTATGCGTTTCTCGCGTATCTTCGAGGACGTGCGAGCATTTTTTGTCAGGTTCAGGTTGACTTTATTTCAATAATTTTAAAGCTGATTTTCGAGTGCCGCTATAAAATTATCTTCGCTGCGGCTGCGCTTCTCTCTGTCTGCGCTGACCCTAACAGAGTTATGTGATCAAGGGGCAAGTCATGGCCTATATTAGATAACTTTGTGGGTCAGTAGATCTTTAGGTACCGATGCGATAAGTGTAGAAACTTATGTCGCAAATCGATTCGAAGAGTTACGAATGTAAATGCGAAATCGAAGAATTAGGAATGTGATTGTACTGACCGACTTAGGGCGAGTTTTTTCATCGATAGTCAACGCAACCAATGGTTAAAATTTACAGCGTGAACTCAATTTACAGTCTCATGCTCTTATACATGAAAAAAACTGTTCTTTAAGCGGCTTGCTAAGTATTTGTCCTTAGCATTCTTATGTTAATGAACAAAGACGATAGATTTGAAAGACACATTCGCTAACAGAGGTTTATAGTATGATAATGAATAAAACCTTTATTCTCTTTACTAGTCTGTAAAAGGGACACAGAGATAATATAATCTCGACCTAAACCAGACCCTGGACACTCTCATTAAAATGTATGAAGCAAACGCGTACATGGTTTTTGTACGTAAAGGTGCCGTGTGTGCCTAAACTTTTTTATATCGATCACCGCTGCTTAGCTTACGGAAATGAGCGTCAGACAATTGACCTGAATTAGGGTGACCAATAAATAACCAGTAGCATAACAAACTGACTTATTGCTCAATCCCACGACATAACAACCTTGACTCAGCATTAAATTTGAAAAATGGACATGACAGATGTTTGATATGATTAAGCTTCTAATTGCAATAGCAGGTTATAGATAAATAGCGCGAGGCGCTATTTACAGAGCGAGTACTATACAACTTAAGGCGCATACAGCACCTAAACTAGCGCCACCACCTACTTTATGTTATTATTATATTTAACAAAGGAATTTTCAAAAATCCATCTTCCAATTTGTGATACCTATCATAAGCTTTTTTTTAATGCCTCTGTAATAGTTTTATTCTATTTAGTTTAGGCAGAGATGCGAAGTTGCCCTTGGTGGCCACCAAAATCTATTTTCGTATCTCTTCCTAAACTAAATAGAATAAAACTATTACAGAGGCATTAAAAAAAAGCTTATGATAGGTATCACAAACTGGAAGATGGATTTTTGAAAATTCCTTTGTTAAACGGAATAATAAGATAAATAAGGTGGCGGCGCCACTTTAGGTGGGGTATGGGCCTTAAAGGGATAGGTTCCACACATAAAAAAATCGAGTGTGCGCGCCCCGTAGCGTGGTAGTTAATTTTAGATTCAAGATTCAAGATTCAAGATATTTATTTGCACAAATAAGTGTTACAAAAGGTCTTAAAAGTAATATGGCACTTAGAACTTATTTGCCCTTTTCAGGCATTGCAAATTATATGTAGGCTATGCTGGGCATTTAACGCACTAAAGAGGCGCTGTTAAAAATCCTATACAAGTTGACAGCTGGAAGATACGTTTACGATTGTCAAACGAATTTTTCGTGCTAAGCACTCTGTACACTCTGGTATTAGCAAGTGCAAGCGACTAAGTTTTTTTCTGGCTGCAAATAAAATATTTTTTATTTTTCATTTTCATCAGCCATTACCATGAACTCTTAGAGCGATTCAAATTAGGACCTAAACTGAATTGTCAAAAAAAATTGTATCATGAATTCAATAATTATTAATTTCACGGTACTAAAATTTTTGACAATTCAGTTTAGGTCCTAATTTGAATCGCTCTAAGAGTTCATGGTAGGGGGGCAGGTCAGCTTTTTTTGGCAAGTGACAAGACGATCAAGTCGATCAATGTTACGCGCCACGCCTAACCATAACAGCTGCAGTGCAGTAAAGTTCTGAGTGGCACTGCACTACGCTCATCACCGAGACGTTGTTGTTTAACAAGTAATCTCACTTGCTACAGAGCCCTTCAAGCCTAAACAAAGTCAAAGTCAAAGTTAAAAATGATTTATTTCAATAAAATCACAAGGATCATTTTGAAACGTCTTAAAGTTAGGTGAATTTACGCCAGTTCCACGCGCCCCAGCCTAGAAGAATCTGGCAACAAACTCGGCTGGGTTCCTAGCTTTTTTTTGATGATCCCTCTTCATCATAAAGCTTCAGTGTGGTGCCAATCGAACTAGGTGAGGCTCATGCCAAGAATATAAGTAGGTAAGTAAAAAAAGTAAAAATTTAAAAGGCCAAGTTCTTTAGCAATTCACTGCTTGGAGGTAGAATATGGCACTGCGGCGCGGCGGTACGAAGACGGACTCTTGCCCAAGAGTCCTACCACCAGGTAAAAAGGCTGATGGTACGCCATATAATCGAGGTCTTCCGCTATTATCGTTACCTGCATCTACTTACCACGAAACCATTATTATAATCACAAGTACTAAGTACCTACGAGCACAATATGTACTAAATTACATAGATTACATAGATAGAACATCGTTACTTGCATGTCAACCTAAACCATTATTTACCAACACGCAAAGAAAAGCCATGCATAAGGCGCTGGCCTCACCGCCAGCTAGCGAACAACCGAGCTGGCGGTCGATGTAAGTATAGTTCTCACAACGGATCTGGGCCGTCGTGAAATTAGCCGTTTCGATGCGCAATGGAGCTTTTTCAAACTAAATTGTCTTTGCGCATCACAAACGGCTAACTTCACGGAAGCCTAGATCCGCTGTGCGAACTATACGTAGGAAACTATAAGATGACGTAGCTTGTCTCTGATAAAAAGAGGTGAAACGATGCTCGCCCAGCTTGCTCGCTAGCTGGCGCATGGCGGTGTGGCCTGCGCTTTAGGATGCGTTTTCACAAGAGATGTGCGAGGTAGCTGAGCGGTGCGAGTTATGTGTAGCGGGCTCTTTAACTACTTTAACGGAGCAGTTGCAGTGTCACTCAAAACTTGTAGTATTGTCTTTATTTGACATTCTTATGGCCTACTTAACTATGTAACATAGTGACTGCAATAAATAAATGAATACTGAAAGACGATGATAGCTTTGAAAGACACATTAGCTAACAGAGGTTTAAATTTTTGTTTATGAATAAGACCCTAATTTTATTACAGAGAGCTTGCACACTACTGCTTAGAGGCAGAATATCTGGCACTACTCGTAAATAGGGGACTACCTCTATAGTATGACCAAAGAAATAAATTTATTATCAAAATCAATTCTTATATGGCGGAATAATCGCGCCGTAACAAACATACGAAAAAAAATCAGTTGAACGAATTGAGAACCGCTTCTTTTTGAAGTCGAGTAAAAAGGGCTTTGCAGAGTGGCACGATACAATACAGGGTAAAGCAACACCGTATAGTTTGTCCAACGAAACGAGCCTCTCAAACCAATGGTGATCAGCGCTTGATTCCCCTATTAGTTCGTTTCGTTGGACAAACTATATTTTTTCAATTCTAATAGGTCAATTTATTTCATAATTTATCTTATCTATTACAAATTCCAGTGTAAGTTTAGATCCTAGAATGTAACAATCTTATTATTAAACGTAAATGAAGCTATAGGCGCTTATCAAAACTTATACAATTATATTTATTTTACTATTAAGAAGCATACAAATTTATTTAATACCTACGTTTTTTATGAGACATGCAAACATTATTTGAGCATTGCAATTATTAACATAAGATTTACCTACTAATAATACGATGGCTCAATAGCGGTCAATAAATGCAAGGCTAAACTGCTAACAAGCTAAAGTACCTCTTTGGGGGGTATTTCTAAAACTTTCCTAGCAAGTGGGCAGACAAAATGCAGCTAGCAACAGGAACAAATAGCGCTCGCTGCTCGTCGTAGTGTGACGGACGCCCGCGCAAGCTCGCGCGGTGCACGGACAAACTATAGGTACTCTAAGTACTTACTAAAAGTACTTATCAAGTACTTACTTTTAGTACCTAAGTACCTAAGGACTTACTAAGAGTAGTAGAGTTCTCTGTGATAGAGCTCGTCCGGGGAAGGACTACCACCATACCTATTTCTGCCGCAAAGCAGTAATGCTCGCATTATTGCTGTCCGTACGCTTGGTTACCACTTCAGTTGTATAAAAAAAAAAAGTAAAGGGAGTTGATTAGGTACAAGGTTTGTCTAGCGGCTAGATCGCCTAATTGATGTAGGTAGATCGTTTGACTGAAAGCGTTATTGCTTCACGGTGTTTGAAAGGTCATACAAACAGTTTAAGTGTCTATGTAATAATATCGTGCTCACTCGATAGACCACAGAAATATATTTAAGTAGAATGAAAGAGTTCGTCGATTTGTATAGAAACAGAGGAAGGAATGAGAGGAGGAATTTATGTATTTTAGTGATGGGAAACATAAGCCGCGCGAAAATGAATGATTTAAAAGCATCGATAGGCACGCGGCAAACCGATTCTAGGTACTGGCACATCACAACACCGCCTCCGGTTGGAAGCAGACTGAGTTTCGCTGGAAGTAAAGAGGTTACTCAGATATTCAGATATTCATTTATTTACCATAGCGTTACATTGCATAACATTGGCATGTCAAATAGGTAGATACATTGAACCTTAATAGCTAGTTTATATAAACTCATTCTTAGAAATAAATATATCTAGATGCGGTATGTACGTAGATACAGCTTCAGTAATAGCAATGGTAATAGGCTACTAGCAGCAGACACTACATTCTATACAAACCAGAAAATGAACATGCGATGTACTCGCTGAAGTGGTAAAATGGGTGACACGCAAGAAATATTTTCATTTTACGCTTAAAATCTTCGATCAAGCAAATCGAAGCTTAAAATCATTAAGAGGAAGCCGTGTTACTTCTAAAGGCAATTGATTGTACATTACGAGCTGTAGACATATACCTTGATTATAAGATTTTACCAGTCTAGTTCTTGGTATATGTAGTTTTTCTTTGTTACGTGTGTTATACAGGGTGTCTGGTGGCAGATTTATGTTTTTAAATACGATTATTTCGAAAAGTAATAAACGGTGCGGGGGGAGTTTGGTGCCGTTGGAAACACTGACCGTGCGGATTCTCAGTCACGATGTCGCAGTGGTCGAGTGAACATCGTGCGTTCGCCATCGAGGCATTTTTTAAAAGTAATGATTCCTACGTAACTGCTCGTCGACAATTTTGTTCACGCTTCGGTATTCGACGGATAAGTGGTGGACCGAGTGAAAATCTAATTCGTTCCTGGGTGCGGAGATTCCAAGCAACTGCTTCGGCTATGAACACCCCACGGCCAGGGCCCAGTCGCTCTTCAAGGACTCCCGAAAACATTGAACTGGTGGAAAGCAGCTTACGTGAAAATCCACGACTTTCAATACGGAAAAGAGCGGCCTCACTGGGACTTCCTAGAGCGATTATTCATGAAATTTTAAAAAAAAATCTAAAGTTCCATCCTTTTAAAATTCAAATCGTTCAAGAATTGAAAGAAAGTGACTTTGTTTTACGCAAAAATTATTGTGAAACGATGTTGGAGCGTTTTCGCACTGTTAATCCGATTTTTTGGAGTGACGAGGCTCATTTCCATTTAAACGGCCACGTCAACAAACAAAATTGCCGTTACTGGTCTCCAAGAACCTGCAACCCTCGACTGAAACATCAAAAACCATTGCATTGCCCCAGGGTAACTGTGTGGTGTGCGTTATCCACAAATGGGATTATTGGACCATTTTTTTTTGAAAATGCTCGAGGCCAGGCGACGAATGTCAACGGTGAGAATTATCGACGCATGATAACGGATTTTTTAATGCCGAACCTTCGAGCTCATCCATCGTACTCATCACATACGTGGTTTCAACAGGATGGTGCGACTGCACACACAGCCAGGGCTTCGATGACCTTGCTTCGGGATTTTTTTCCCCAAAAATTGATTAGTCGCTTTGGGGACATCCCGTGGCCACCGAGGTCACCCGACTTAACCCCTATGGATTTTTTTCTTTGGGGTTACCTCAAAGAGAGAGTTTATAATGACAATCCCCGAACTCTGGTGGATTTAAAAGAGAATATTCGTCGAGAAGTCAGCTCAATCGAAGCAAGTTTGTTAGCGCAGAACACAATGCTCCGTTTTGAACAGTGTGTGCAACTCGACGGAAGACATTTGGATGAAATACTCTTTAAAAAATGAAATCCGCATTTCTGTTCTCTTGTTTACTATTTTTATTAAAACTTTATTTAAAATATATTTTTTTTTATTTAACTTTGAAAACATAAATCTGCCACCAGACACCCTGTAGTTATGAATTTGCTGTTTTGTGGGAAACTCTTCTTTTTTAGAGTGTATTTCTACCAAGGAGTTTAAAATAAATAATGATATAACTGTTAATATTTTGTTCTTTTTGAAATAAGCTTACTTAGCCCGTCTTTTCGGCACGCGAGGTAATACACTCATTCATTCTACTTATATGTATAAGGTCATTCATTATCAACCTGACAAACTTAAGGGGTAGGTACCACATAAAAAAAAATACTTGTACTTTTTTTTTCCCTAACGTTTTTTTTTATATTTAAAAAATAATTACGTAATTCTACTTAAGAGCCCTATCCTTGATAATCCTTAAATTTTCTTGTAGCCCGTGAAGTTTCGAACACTATTGTGGCTCGTGTGTTGAAGATATTTTAACGAAAATAAAAACATATAAAAGCTTTATCCCTTAAAATTTAAGCCAACAGAACAAATATTAATTAACTCAAGACACAACTGATTAAAAAAATAATTAGTAACGCACGTTTCGTAAAATGAGCTTTTCCAGTCAACTTTCGACCATGTTTTCTATGAAATAACAAAGTCTAACATATTTCCAAAAATGCAATTATAATAATCACAGATTTAAAATTTAAGTGTACAGAGAAAAATACAGCATGTTAGTTCAGTATTTTTGAAAAAAGACGCGTACTTTTCCCAATTTTACGCTTGTTATATCTGCTAAAGTAAGAAGTTTACAATAAAAATACACCTACTAAATTAAAGTTTAAGTTTTTATTAAATAAATACAACAAAGAAAATAGTTTAATAGCATTGACTTTTTTTAATACGAATTTTTTAAAATCACACCTTAGCGCACTTATAATCGTATCGATCGAAGCACCGGCTCTCAAACCGAGCTGAGCGCTTATGGAGGGAGGACGTATCGCTCCTCGTCGCGCGCACTATTACTTATACTATATAAAGATATATTCAGGCGAACTTCATGAATTATATCGCTAAATCTTGGAAAGGCCTCTTAATAATTAGTTATCCTTGTTAGAAATCGAAAAGGCAGCGCTCGGCACGTGCCTGTGATCTGCGCGTCAATGAACCGCGGGTCAATAACCCGCGCGTCCTTGACCCGCTACGGGGCGCGCACACTCGAATATTTCATTATTACGTCGCTTAATTCCCAACAATGATAAATAATAATAGAGCGGAAAAACGTAATTGATTTTTTTTGTTTACTTGGGATTTTTAAGACAAAATACACATAAAACAAATAATTATAGGTACATATATTTTTTTTTGATGTGTGGAACCTATCCTTTAAGTTTGTCAAACCAAGTAAAAAAATCGATTACGTTTTTCCGCTCTATTATTATTTATCATTGTTGGGAATCATTCATTGACGCACGGGTCACAGGCACGTGCCGAGTACTGCCTTTTCGATTTCTAACAAGGATAACTAATTATTAAGCAGAATTACGTAATTTTTTTTTTATAAAAAAAACGTTTAGAAAAAAAAAAGTAAAAGTATTTTTTTATTTTATGTGTGGAACCTACCCCTTAAGTTTGTCAGGTTGATAATGAATGACCTTATATAGTTCTGTGCGATAGACCGATGACAAAATGGTCGCAGGAAGTTGGTGGATGGTGAATTGTTAAGATCAGTCGTCACGGCGCTCTTTGGGAGGCCTATGTTTAGCTGTAGACGCTATTCGCTTCGTCTGGTGCATGAAGGTGGGGTCACTAAGTCACTACGGCTACCAGTGTTGATGCTTTATGCATTTAAAAAAAAAAAAGCATTGATACTGAACATTAATTGTTTGTTGGCTTTAGCTGAATGAATAATTGTTTATTATGCCTGCCTACGATCTGGGCCGGCAGTCTCGACATAATAGCGATCGTTACTTTCCGAATTCGGAGGAAAAAAACGGTTTTCCTACCCAGGTATACATTAGGGACACGAGCTATCATTAGCAAGTCGTGCGTTCACAAAACGCGACTGCACCGCTAAAGACTCCGTGGGCGAACGCTCTTTGTACCTAATTGGTATTTACTTTGAAAATTGGTATTGATTTTAGTAGCTTAAGGTAAATTACATGAGTAAACAGATCTCAGGCGCGCTAAGTGAATGACAAAGAGTGTTGTCTATTTTCGTCTCATTTTTAGCATTACATCTCCTTGCAAACATGTTTAATGATAGTATCGGATTTTAGTGCCTAAAGTAAGTAAGTCTGTATGAGTAAGTAGCCTAAAGTAAGAACTATGGTATATTCATGAGTGCTAGAGTGATTGTGTCATAATTCACCACACAGACCCAATGCAGATTGGTGGATTCAATCACTCCCTAGAGAGTAGGCTAGTGGCCCAACAGTGGTAACATAGAAGGCTGAACATTATGACTTATTTATATTTAAAAATTTAATGAATTGCTGTTTTTTTGTCTAGCTAAAACTCGAGAATGGCTGAACCAATTTGGCTAATTTTGGTCTTAAAATATTTGATTAAATGGTGAAAAAAATAATGTAGTATAACAGCACGGGTAAGCTAGTTGAGTATATAAAACTTATTAGTTGTAAGGCAGTGAGGGAAGACTTTGGGCAACCATCAACTCCTTCACCAGAGCTGGCCACTGACTCATACGAGCTTACTTAATTAGTAGCTGCCACTTGCTAATGTTTTAGATCACAAACTAGATAACTATGAATATTCTAAGATTCTTCGAAATAAGCACAGGACTTGATTGGATAACAAAAATCTAAATAATTCTTGCTTTCATAATATTAGTTGGTACATATTGTAGGTAGTGGGTACCATATTCACGAAGGTGAGCCACAACACGGTTGGATAGGTGAGATAATGTAGCTTAGAAGCAGGTAATAACATTAGATGTAATAGTAGTTCCTTTCTTCGAGTTCGTTCTTACGAGTCAGTTGCACAAGAACAAGTAAAAAAGCGTTACCAGATAACAGAAAATAATTATATGAGCTACTAACCTTAAACAGGTTAATTAATAAATCTATTGCTTCCAATAAGAATCTTATTAGATAAAGAATGAACTAAGTTTTCTTTGTTTCACTTACCAAATTGTGACGAGCTGTGTCTGGTAGATCGCACAGATTTATTGTTTTACACAGTTATAGATTAGGAACTATTGTTCTGAAAACACAGTCCAGTCCGGTACCGAGATTGCGCTTATTATTTATTTGCAATAAACAAAAAGAGCAATGTGGAGCAACGCTACTTTATACGCAATACGCCAAGCGTTTGAAACGAAAAGTCGAAAACAATCCAATTCCAACTGCGCTACATAGACGAAACGAAAAAGAACTATCTGACATTTGACTTATCAAACAGCTGACGTGACACTGACGACTGAATCAACTGACTGCTGACAAGTGCCACAAGTTTTAGTGTCTGCCACAATTATTCTATCTTGACTTAGCGCCACTGTGCTTCAAAGTGATTTTTCAAGTAGGCTGAGTTAGTTCCACATATTGCCACCGCCAACATAATATCCTGGGCGGGGGTTTTGCACCACTGTGCTCGAAACCAGTGTTGCCACTGTATAGAACTTTACTTGACTGATTCGAGATTTAAAAAAAAAAGTAGTTCCGATTGCTTTGACAGATGGCGCTATCTGCTCTACTGCCATACTGGGAAAGGTTATCAAAACAAGAAAAAGTTGGTAACTCTGTTTTTGTTTCGTCTCGTGTCAAGCGGAAGGTTGTGGGTCCTGTTTGAGGCAAAATAATTTAACTCCAGTACGACCAAAGTTAATGTACTACGTAGTACGTACTATGACTTTGACACCAGCCACAGGTATGACAGACAGTGACAGCAGGACCAACCAATGTTGAATTCCATACACATTCACCATAGCTTGCCAAACGTAGTGCTTACATTTTCTTGAGCTCGCCAGTTGAGCTACCGCCATCTAATTATACAGCTTTTTTTTAATAACTTGAGACGTAAACCCCTTATAAAAGGAAAAATAGATGGCATTTTTATTAGCCAACTTAAAAATATTAAGACTACAAATACCCACCCAAATTAGTAGACTAAAATTAAATGATGTTTCTTATAGTATGAAAATGTTTGGTAATGATCACGTTGCGTAATATGCTCCTCAGATTATTGGGTAAGCAAGGAGATGAGCTCACTGGAGGCCTAAAGTTACTGACACACATGCCACCCAAAATAGTGTTTAAGTTCTGCGTAACACTGCACTGCGCATCACGCCGAGACGTTGTTGTTAAGCTAAGTCTCCCTTGCCCAGTTCTTAGAACTAACATGGTAATAAATGTAATGTTAAAACTGTTCTTCTGATGGTAGCATGCTCGAAAACCAAACGACAGTTGATTTTTTAGCATGCTCATTGCTTTAGCAATGTTCTGTGCTAGCAATGCTTAGCCATTACCTAAGCGAAAAAAAAAAGAAATAAACGAACTCATGAGTTGAACAAAACGTAAAAATGATGAGTTGTCCAACTATAATTATAAATAATTCGTATAATTCAGAAGGCATGCTAAAAGGACATGTTATGTTAAATTTAAAAGTAACTACTAAGCATGCAGTACTCGTGAAAATCATAAAAATATAACCTAGGTTTCAGAAACTTTCAAAAAAGCCCGCTTTTTGATACTCACGCCCAGTTTGACGTCATAGTTCGGGGTTCTCGATTAAAACCGTACCGCACCCTACTTCATCTGTACTAAAAAGTAACAAGTCAAGATGATACATTTTAAGTAGTTTTTATCTTAAGCGGATAAAGTGCATTTTCGTATAGAAATAATTTTAGTAACTCAAATGACTACGAGATGGCGTTGCTTATGCAAAGTCTCCTAGCATTGAACAGACCAATCACATTCCAGGGACTTTGACGCAATTTGCAAATGGCCGTGAAAAGGACTGAGCTCGAGGGTGTATGATAGCTAATGGTGGATTTTGCCGTGCTAAAAACTAGTGAAAAATACCTTGTGATAGTGTGGTGTCGTTTGGAATATACAAAATGTGCCAAAAAGTGAAAATCCAGTCTTAATGGTGATTTAGGTAGCGCCCGCAATCTGTTGGAGCGACGATCGAAGGGACATTGCTACAGAAAGGTAAGGTTTTAGCTTATTATTTGTTAATCCTGCACTTTTTGTGTTCTTACTACTCTGTTTTTACCTGGGCTAGTGTTTGATATACTGCATTCGTTTTCAAAATTACGTTAACGTGTTTAAAGCGATGTCTGGGAGGGGTGTAATGCGTGAGACTGCCGGTCGTACGTACGCACCTTACCATGATTCGCATAATCTTCCTGCTGAGGCGGTGCCATAGAGAAGTTTAGTCTAAGTAATACTGGGGACTTCGCCCTAGGGGTCTAGAGTCAATCCTAACCCGCCGGATGAAAGGATAAATTAGAAAATCGTGAAAGTCGCGTCAATCTATACATAGTACCTACCTATAGTAGGCAATGCCCGCCCTGTTGCAAGTTACATCGATTTGTTCGTATTATCAGCTTCAGTTAGTAATTTCACACGTATCAACGTTTAGTAAGCATTTTTCGGCTGTTTACTGAAGATTTCTACGAATCTAAAAGATATTTTAAAGGTTTTGATATATATTGTGGAACTGTAAATATCTGTAATTGATCCAACCTACTTTACTCTATTTTGTAACCCTACAACTAGTTTGTTTTTATGTATTTAGGTATCACTTGTGTAAAAATAAGTGGCATTCCGAATTGGACATCTAAACACAAGCATATTAACTTATTATTAATGGATGCTTTGAGTTAAGTGACTTTGCACCATGGTTTCTACTAAGTATTTAAAGTGACATTTACTTCACCCTTCACATTGGTATTGATTTTTTGTGCAGCCATGTTATTCATTGTTAATTGGTATTGATCCGGGAATACCAAACACCTCCAGTCCAGGCCCAAGTTCTAACTGCATGAGTATTATTTCAAAATATAGAAATCTTTTAGTGGTAGAAAAAATGTCCTAAAAGTTCCTAACTAGATTTTCCTAACCATGTTTTCATGATATGTGGCTATAGTTTGTGAAATGAAGGTTGTGTGACTTTACTGTGAGGTTAAACCTAAGTATGATAAATAACTGATTAAAATGTTACCATCTGTTGAAGATGATTTATACGCTGCTTAGAGGTTTGTTGTTTTTTGCCTACACATAGATGTATGAAATGTGGCAAATAGATGTGGTACTGGGACAGGTTTATGTGTAGTAGGCTTGCACACACAACAACCTTTTAGTTTGCTATGTAGACTAAGTAGTGCTCCAATTATAAGAAAAAAAATTGAGAGGAAGCAAATACTTGGGTCGCTTGAAGTCACTATAACCTACTTGCAAGGGCACTCATAGATAACCCAAGTACCACATGCCGCTTGAAAAGAAGCCACATCCTGGACAACCTTCAATAATGAGGGAAGAAGGACTAATGAGCCCGGATCCCAAACGCCAGAGAATATATTGTTGACCCTATAGCTATAAACAGTTGATTAGCCTGAGACTTGGTCGCTAACAGGTATTGGTCTTTTTTACAAGCTCAAAGTCGCTCAACAAACCACGGAAAGAGCTTGCTAGGAGTTTCAGTATGTGATCGAATCCGTACCCAAGACATCTGTACAAGAACCGAGTTCACCGAAATAGCTCATACTTCTTAGAATAAGTTAAGTTTCAAAATGGTCCTTGTGATATTATTGAACAAATATATTTTTTACTTTTACTTTACTTTACTTTACTTTACTGAGTAAGTTGAAGTGGCAGTTGGCAGGCCATATAGCTCACAGAATCGATAACGGCGACCACGAATTGGAAAACGAAGTAACTATAGAACCCCACTCAATTAACCGATGACATTATAGCGGTTGCAGGAAGCCTGGATGGTGGAGGCTCAAAATCGGTCGTCATGGCATTATTGCGAGGCCTTTAACAAACAGTGCACGTTCTCGGCTGTTATGATGATGATGATGTGTCAATCAGTTCTAATATTTCATCACTATAACACATGCAATAATAAACGCCTGTCCGTCCGTCCGTTAATTCGCTACACTTCACAGTCGGTCCCGGCTTTTTCAAAGTTGTTAGGCCATGACAGAGGCCTTCGGGCGGCCTAAAAACTCTGTCACCAGAGTTGGCCACTGACTCATACGAACGAACGAACTTCACACTAATATAAAGATGGCGTCTGCATGGCTCTTCACTTGTAGGCATGCCTCTAAACACGTAGTTTACCTCTATGTTATTTACAACTAAAGACATTGAGATTTTCTCTAAGTTTCCAAAAATCAAAAGTGGAATAAATAATGCTGGACAATCCACACAGCATCATCTAGCCCCAAGGTAAGCTGCTGTTAAACAGAGCTGTATTATGGGTTACTAGATGATTGATATATATTTAATACAATACAATACATAGATAGATATTTTTTATTATATATAGAAAATACCCAGAACACCCGGAAACAAAAATTTTACTTTAAAGGAGAGTTTATTCCATTTGACTCTAGCCTCTAAACACGTAGATTATGTTTTTTACAACTAAAGATTTTCTCTAAGTGTACAAAAACCAAAAGTGGAATGCCCCGCTACCTTTTTGAACAGCTTAAAAAAGGAGAGGTATCAATTTGACTGTGTGTATTTTTTTGTGTATGTTTGTTACGTGTCATCATCATCATCATCATGACAGCCTTCTAATATTCCCTCTGCTGCCTGGCTTGCCTTCGAGCGAGAGGATTGGGTCTTAATCCACCACGCGGACCTAATACGGATCGGTTAACGGCATTATGTCTTTCGAATTGTTAGTTCTTGGACATGCCGGTTTCCTCACGATGTTTTCTTTCAGCGTTTATGAGCATTGGCATTGCACGACCAGGTTTCAACCCACGACCGAAAGGCGGGGTTACTACCACTAGACCACCAGTGCTCTTTGTTACGTGTATTCTCCGCCAATTATGAATTGATTTTCGATATGATTCTTTTTAGTTTGATAGGTAATGTAATACTTCAGATCAGAGGTGGTCCCGTGCAAATTTTATCGAAATTGGTTTATAGCGCTTTTTGATTAAACATAGTACCCTCTGTCTGAAGCACCGAAGTGCTCTATTGAAATCGCCACTGGCGGTCAACCATTCACATAGTGACTACGCGGAACAGTGCTTAACTTCGTTGATCTTATAAAAACAACTAAGCCAGCTACGTCACGAGCGCGTCACAGATCTCACAGAACAGTTAATAGTAATAGGTAATACTCTATACTAGTTTTCTACCCTACAATAAGGCGGACCCTACACCTACAATAAGTTTGCACAATATTTTTATTGCGCAATATGCTTGAATCGGCCTTCTCACTCAAACGATCAATTATTCTTTTGACGCAATTATTGACGATTCATATGCGTCAATTTGTTAGCGTGAGCAGGAGCAAATAGAACTGTTCCGTGAACAAGATGTCAGACCAAGATTTGGCTGCAGTGTTGCTACTTGTGGCTAAAAATAAAAAGAAAATACGTCGCTGGTCGAAAGACTCTTACATGAAATGGCAAAAATATACCCACGAGCATGGTCCGACCCTCGTCAAGGCGACGCACAGACTAAAAAATATTGCGCAATACAGATCCTACACGGTGCAATGATAAATATGGTGCAATAAAAATTAAACTCGCTCAAACTTTCGTTCAATCATTGCGCAAACTTCAATACTTCTACAATACTAACCCTAGACGATCAATTGTATTGCGCAATTCGTGATATTGCGCAATGTTATTGTAAGTTAATGTTAACGTATAAGATATACACTAGGTATTAAAATTATATAGACAAATGTGAGTACTCAGACAAACCCTAGGTGGTTTTTAGAGTACAATAATCAGTTTAATGTTAAATAATTTGTGGTAAAAAAAAAAAAAGTGTAGGGCCCGCCTAACAAAAGTTATTAAAACTTAACTGAAGAGCCTCAAACCAATCATCGGCATTATGTTTACTGGAATTATCTCCCCAAAACCATACTCTCGCAGTTGGCTAAACTGCGTTTGTAGAGCGGCCTATCTAAGACAGGTGCATAACATGACACTTGCATACCCTCCATACACGGCTCAATGGTTCCATTGTGTATCGAATGCAGGCATAATGCAGGTGTAATAGTACTGCCAGAGGATCTCCGCTGTCGTGAAGCTAACCGTTCGCGATGCACAAAGACAATTTAGTTCGAAAAAAAGCTCTATTGTGCATCAAAACGGACTTCACGACAGCCGACGACTGTACTTTCAGTAGACAAGTGAAATCGTCGGATTTTCTGTACCGTGGTCACGGTTCGTCTGGCACTTTAGGATTCCCCAGATTATGATACCAAAATAATGTTGGAGATAAGGTGCGTGCGTGAACCAAATTTAAGTACACATTCTATCTACAATATATTCGTTCGTTCGTTCGTTCGTATGAGTCAGTGGCCAACTCTGGTGACAGAGTTTCTAGGCCGCCCGAAGGCCTCTGTCATGGCCTAACAACTTTGAAAAAGCCGGGACCGACTGCTTAACGTGCCCTCCAAAGCACGGGAGCGCTCAGTTGAAATTGCCACTGGCGGTCACCCATCCAAATGATGACCCCAATCAAAAAAAATTACAATCTATTGGCTATTTTTGTTTTTTTTATAGTGTTAACCATCACACTAGGGGAATACTAAAGATTATAATATCCCAAAAATTATTTTATCCCGCTTGAGGCAAAATAATTTTTGGGATATTATAATCTTTAATCTATTGGCTGCGGCTTTTCACCTGTTTTCTTTGGGCGGCCTAGAAACTCTGTCACCAGAGTTGGCCACTGACTCATACGAACTTACTTACTTTACCTGTTTCTGATAGTTTACGTATTCCACTATACACAACGTAGAACGACGATTCAGCTGCAGTCACGTTTCAGCCTATAGTTCCTATATCCGTGCTAAAACTACGTACGTACTAATATCTGTTCTGTGCTAAAGCACAAAGAAAAGTACCTACCTATTAGCCAAAGATGTTATTGTTTGTTTAATATGCCTATCAGTTTAAATATAAATAGGTAAATAAATATAATATTTGTATCCCAGATTTTGTGGAGTGTGTCACTTTTTTCTGTTTAAGAACTGCAATGTATGTAGGTAGTAGGTACCACATTCAAACAAATAAACGAATTTTGAATTTTGAATTTAAGTTATATCATCTCTTTGGGTAAAAACACGATAGGAACAGAACTAAAAGACCTCCAAGGCCGATATAAGTTTTAAGTTCAAAGAAATCAAGTCAAATTGGCACATAGTCAGCTTTTTACTATGCATACGTGTCTGGTTGCAAGCCCGCTAGGGAATACCAAGCGGATTCACACGCGTTGTTTTTTTTCGCAGTTTTTCCATAATTTCTCAACGTTTAAATTAAACCTTCCCTGCCCCCATACCATGAACTCTTAGAGCGATACAAATTAGGACCTAAACTGAGTTGTTAAAAAAAATTGTACCATGAAATTAATAATTATTGAAGTCATGGTACAAAATTTTTTGACAATTCAGTTTAGGTCCTAATTTGAATCGCTCTAAGAGTTCATGGTAGGGGGGCTGGACTCTTACAAACATTTCAAGGCCAAAATCAGCCAAATCTGTCCAGCCGTTCTCTAGTTTTAGCGAGCCTAACGCTCAGCAATTCATTTTTCTCATCTAGTTAAGTTAGTACCCATAACACAAGCTCTGCTTAGCTTGGGGCTAGATGATGCTGTGTGAGGATTGTCCAGTCACGAAAGCTTTATTACACTAGATGTTGCCTGCGACTTCGTTCACGTGGAACTCGGGAACCGTATTTTTTTCAGGATAAAAATTTGCCTATCTTCTATTCCCGGTCATTGGAAGTCAGCCAAATCGTCGAGTTACAGAGGACCAAATAAACATTCAAACATTCGCATTTATAATATTAATGTGTATAATGTGAATGTATAATGTGATGTTTCTGATAATGTGTAAAATCTATTCCTTGATGTGCTAACAATAAACAATTTTACACATCAGATTCCTATCGTCCTGCTGTATCGACTAATTGGTAATTTAATTTGTCGTACGTGACGTGTGGTGGGTAGGGAAGGAAGGGATGCGCGCGCAACTTGGGGGAGTGCCGTCTAGCCGCCATACTTATGTTATTGTGGAAAGCCTTCGACTTCGTGTTAGAATGAGGTTTGCTTACAAACTTTACACTTCCATGATATAGGTACATTGAGTCAGTAGCAAAGTCAGTGCTGACTCCAAATTCGAGCAAAGTCAGTGGATTTGGTTGGAGTCAGTAAAACGTTGTTTGGTTAGTTATGACTTCAATATTGATTGATTTGATTTGAGTCAGTCACTGATCCAATGTAAATCGCACTTCATCATCATGATTCATAAACGTACTTTAAAACTTTGTTAGCTAAAGTGTCTTTCAAATCTATCATCTTTTTTGTTTATTGACATAGGAATGACAAGTAAAGACAATTTAGCAAGTAAGTCAGTTCGTATGAGTCAGTGGCCAACTCTGGTGACAGAGTTTCTAGGTCGCCGAAGGCCTCTTTCATGGCCTAACAACACTGTGCTTTCTGAAGCATGGGAGCGCTCAGTTGAAATTGCCATCGCGGTGACCCATCCCAATGATGACTACGCGTAATAGTGTTTAACTTCGTTGATCTGTTAAGAACAACTTAGCCAGCTACGTCACGAGCTGAGCAAACCGCTGAAATTACAGTTTTTCTTAAGTAAAGGGTCCGCCAAATTTTTTTTTTTTTTGAAAATGCTATAAAAAATGACTACTGAATATTTTATCAAATTTCTTTTTTTATATGTGATGATAATGTGCTTAAAAATTGGACCGATCGTGTAGGCTACTGCATGGCCAGCCGAGGCAGCTATTTGAATGAAATTATTTTCCATTATGAACCGGAAGGATTGTACTTTCAAATAAAAAAAGAAATTTGAGAAAATATTCAGTAGTTTTTTTTTTTATTGCATTTAAAAAAAAAAAGTTATTTGGCGGACCCTTTATAAGGGCATTAGGCCACTATTCATTATTTAAGCATACTATTAAACTTGTATAAAAGGAGAAAATTGGATGTGTGTTTGTGGGAGTATTACGCACGCCATGGCTGAACGGATCTGTATGAAATTTAACATAGGTATACAGTTTGGATTAGGAAATAGGCATCAAGTGGTCCGTACTCTAGCAACTTCAGTAGTATGTTGTGAATCCCTTCGCTAGTAGTTCATGTAACATGGGTCCGACATGCAACGGAAATATCAGGCGGAAATGATGCGCACGCGTCGCGTTACGGTATGTGCTGTTATGAGAACAAATAGTGCGGTCGATGACTGATGGCGACGCACTTTCTCTAACAAGCGTAGCTGGCTTAGTTGTTATCAGATCAACGGAATTAAGCAACGTTCCACGAGGTCATCATTGGTGGGTGACCAGGATTCATTTCGTCTGCGTACCTTCGTACTACGGAGGGTACGTTTAGCTGTCAGTTCCTGTTACTGCGTTAGGCCATGATAGAGGAATCAGCTTATGAACTCTTATGAGTAGAGTCAGTGCTTAGTGGCCAACTCTGGTGACGAAATTAATCACACAGCATCATCTAGCCCCAAGCTAAGCAGAGTTTGATTCAAGGCCTCCGTCATAGCTATCAAGCTTAGAGAGAGGCTTAGAGAGAGCCTCCGAAGCCCGAAAGCGCTCAGTTAAAATTACCGTTGGCGGTCACCCATCCAAATAGTGACCCCGCGGAACAGTGAACAACTTAGCCAGCCATGCCACGAGCTCTTCTGTTTTGCGTGAAACCAACTAATAAAATCACGATAAAGTTACGTCACATTTTTTCGCGCGTTAGTACCTATTGGATGATTTTACGCATTTTTCCGCTCAGATTTAGTCCCCCCAAGCCGTCGCTAGCTCTCATAAACATAGGTCATCAATTCATCATGTATAAGGAAATTGCTTTGGCTCCATTGTTTTCTTGGTAATCTTTCCTATTACGTCACAACTACGTTAAGAATATAATGAGTCCTCAGATGGACGTATTATCTCAGAAGTTAAGTATGAATTCAACAAAAGCATTTAAAAAAATTATTAAGTACAACCTCAAAACTAAAGAAAAACAACAAATAACAATAAATATTTCTGTACCTACTAGAAGTTAGGAAATTGATAACGGAGTCATTTTTGTTCCAACGCTCGACGAAGTAACACGTCCGCCGGAGAACAAGTCGATGTGTCCTAATGATGTCCCGTGGGTTGACAAAACACCTCGATATAATTTGTTCCGAGGGTAACTGTTGTGGATTGTGTCACGGCTGGTGTCAGCACTTTGCAAGTATTTTTTTTTATACAACTAAAGTGGCAACCAAGCGTACGGCCCACAAGATGGTAAGCGGTTACCGCAGCCTATGGACGCTTGCAAAACCAGAGGTATCACTCGCGGGTTGCCACCTTGAGCCTAGATCGAAAGCCATGTCATGTGCCAGTAATTTCACCGGAGACCATACCCTTCACATCGGAACACAACAACGCGAGCATTACTGCTTGGCGGCAGAAATAGGTATGGTGGTAGTCCTTCCCCGGACGAGCTCTATCACAGAGAACTACCTACTGTTAACTTAAAGTTCTTTGTGGGTAACGCTTTACAAGCAAACAACTTGTGCACGTGTTTCTTATTTGTTGTCATTAGTAAAAATATTCAGCGGAATAGTACTAGAGGATTTTTCATCTATCTTATAATAGACGATTGATGTTTCAAAATGAACCTCGTGATATTATTGAATAAATATTTTTTTTACTTTACTTTAGATTTCCGCAAAGTAACGCCTAAATCAATCAATTCTACACTTTTTTTTATACAACTGAAGTAGCAACCAAGCGTACGGCCCACAAGATGGTAAGCGGTTACCGCAGCCTATGGACGCTTGCAATACCAGAGGTATCACTCGCGGGTTGCCACCTTGAGGCTAAGATCGAAAGCCTCATGTGCCAGTAATTTTACCGGAAACCATATACTTCACACCGGAACACAGCAATGCGAGCATTACTGTTTGGCGGCAGAAATAGGTATGGTGGTAGTCCTTCCCCGGACGAGCTCTATCACAGAGAACTCTACTACATATTCTCGTATAAATTATTTCGTCAAACTTCTTCCTACCATTTCTATGCAGAGGATCTCCAAATGTATACGCGAAAGGAAGCTAGCTTTAAATTAAACTATTGAGCATCGATTTGGTTATTCTAAATTGATGCTATTGAATCATCATTTCGTTTGAAATAGTGACCAAGTGTATAGTTCTCACAACGGATCTCGGCCGTCGTGAAATTAGCCGTTTCGATGCGCAATGGAGCTTTTTCAAACTAAATTGTCATTGCGCATCACAAACGGCTAACTTCACGGAAGCCTAGATCCGTTGTGCGAACTATACAATGATTAATGGTGAAATGGGGAATCACATGCATTTGCCGTAATCATTAAACGGATTAAATTTGCCGCGGTTGTATTAAAATAGCTTCTATTTTACATACATTTAATATTATTAAGATAAAATTATGAGCTTTTGTGTTTATCATCATTATCATCATTATCTCTTAGTGGTAGGCTGTTTTATTCGTTCACACGCGAGTGAACCCTCGGGCAGAAGCTAGTTAAAAATAAACAACATACGTAAATACTCGAAATTCCAGCCTTGCCAAGAAATTTGGATTATTCCGAAATCGTAAAACACTACTGTTTAGAAAAAGTGGATGTCTAGTAGGTGTTTCCAGTAAATGAACTGAAGAGTAAACATTGCCGTGTCTATATTTACCTTGCATATAGCTGATATAGCTAAAACGTTCCATTACATATAGCTAGAACGTTTTTAGTGGCAGCCAAGCGTACGGCCCACAAGATGGTAAGCGGTTACCGCAGCCTATGGACGCTTGCAATACCAGAGTTATTACTCGCGGGTTGCCACCTCAAGGCATATATTGAAAGCCACATGTGCCAGTAATTTCACCGGAAACCATACCCTTCAGACCGGAACACAGAAATGCGAGCATTACTGCTTTGCGGCAGAAACAGGTATGGTGGTAGTCCTTCCCCGGACGTGTTCTATCACAAAGAACTCTACTACTCGTAACGTACTCTTACGTTTAGCGCTCTCGGCTTAGGTGATCAAGAGTAGTAGAGTTCTTTGTGATAGAGCTCGTCCCGGGAAGTACTACCACCATACTTATTTCCGCCAAGTGTTCCGGTTCGAAGGGCATGATTTCCGCTGAAATTACTGGCACATGAGGCTTTCCATACTTCTCAGAGTGGTGACGCGCGAGTAATACAGTCTGTTGGAGCATGATTTCCGCTGAAATTACTGGCACATGAGGCTTTCCATACTTCTCAGAGTGGTGACGCGCGATTAATACAGTCTGGTATTGCAAGCGTCCATAATTTACGGTTACCATACTATAGGAACCGCATAGCATCAGGTCGGCTGTACAACTGTTGCAACGTTGTTAATTAAAAAAAAAGGTTGACCACTTGCAGCGATGAAAGCGGCGAGAAGAGCGACATAGCGGCGGTGCTATACTGTCTCTTGTGGTGACTTTTATGGTGCCCCTAGAGTACTGCCCCTAGAGTCAAGAGTACTGTCTAATAAAGCTCTTAATCTTCTGCTAGTTGAGGCTTATTTTCTGTGGTTTTAAAACGATAGCCCATTGACTGAATACGTAAGCTAATCCCGCGTCACGTCCAAAGTTACCATAAAAGTTACTAATGACGAGAGTTCGCAAAACCTTTAGCTTGCTTATGGTTTGTTCTGCTATTTATAACGTTAGTATTGTTAGGTAATAGTGGATATACGCATATACACCATCATCTGTATTGAGTTCCCGTGGTATTTATAACCTAAGAATAGGCCAGTTTTACAGTGGAAATTAGGCTGTCAAAATCAAAAATCAAAATCAAAAATTATTTATCAGTAGAATCACAAGGATCACTTTGAAACGTCTTACAAGCTAGGAAAGTTAACACCAGTTCCAACGCGCCCATGCCGTAAAAGAACTGGCAACAACACCGGCTGGGTTCCTATCGCTTTTTTGGCATGACCCTTGCTATTGTTATGGATTCCAAGTAGAGTTGGAGCACATTCGTCCCAAGCTTTTTTATCATCTAGGTAATCGGTTGTTTTATAGTAAGCTTTTTGAGACAGATTTTGTTTAATTAAGTTTTTAAATTTGCCAATTGATAAATTTTGTATGTCGCTTGGGACATTGTTAAAGAAACGTACACATTGCCCTTCAAAAGATTTACTGACCTTAGTGAGCCTAACTGTGGGAACAGCGAGTTTATTTTTATTTCTAGTATTAACATTATGATTATCACAATTTTTTTTAAACAGATTAATATTTTTGCGAACATACGTAAGATTTTCATAAATATATTGACAGGGTACTGTCATAATATTGATTTCATTGAACTTATCTCTAAGTGATTCTCTGGTCTGTCATGATGAATAGTTAAAAGCCTGCGTTCGTACAAGTTATGTGACCGTCTGCGCGGTCTGCGGCGGTAGAAGGGTGACCGTCTATAGCTCTAACATATGCTTCGGAGGGCACATTAACTTCCTTCCAGCTGTAACAGTGGACGAAAGACTTCAGGCTCCTCGGTTTTAGTCAGCCGCTCGTAATAACTAACTGATTGTTCCTTGTTATTGTTGCAGGAGCGTTGCGCGAGGGTAGCGGACGCGGCGCGCTAGATTCGATCGTATCCAAGTGAGCAGCAAGCGGAGCCATGAACGAGCTGGACAGCCTGCGCCAAGAGGCAGAGACCCTCAAGAATGCCATCAGGGTGAGTGCTAGTTCTGGAGACTGGGAGTCAATGATAGGTATAGATTGGTCGATCGATCGTTGAGATTGTGTGCCATTAATGCAAAACGTAGCAGGTGATGTCTTTTTGCTCATCTGGGCACATCCTAGGGAGTCAATGATATAGATCCCGGTAAGATTGTGTGCCTTAATGCAAAACGTAGCAGGTGATGTCTTTTTGCTCATCTGGGCACATCCTAGGGAGTCAATGATATAGATCCCGGTAAGATTGTGTGCCTTAATGCAAAACGTAGCAGGTGATGTCTTTTTGCTCATTTGGGCTAAGGATGCTGTGTTAGAGTAGTAGAGTTTTTTGTGATAGAGCTCGTCCGGGGAAGGACTACCACCATACCTATTTCTGCCGCCAAGCAGTAATGCTTGCATTGCTGTGTTACGGTGTGAAGGGTATGGTTTCCGGTGAAATTACTGGCACATGAGGCTTTCGATATAGCCTCAAGGTGGCAACCCGCGAGGGATACCTCTGGTATTTCAAGCGTCCATAGGCTGCGGTAACCGCTTACCATCTTGTGGGCCGTACGCTTGGTTGCCACTTCAGTTGTATAAAAAAAAAAAAATAATGTGCCCAGATGAGCAAACAGACATCACTCGTAAAGATTCCCGTTTTTAGTCAGCAGGGCTAGGAACTGTAAACACTCATTATTAGCGACAACACAAGACAGTGGCACGAACACAATACAGTTGCGCTTTACCAGCAGGTGGACCTTGGGCCTCTTTGCCACCTTATTAGTCTAAAAAACCTTGAGATTAGAGCCTTTGCATCAAACAGTCACTGTATAGTCCTGAGCCTGACTTCATCCACTCTGTTCCCTAAAAGTAAGTAAGTTCGTATGAGTCAGTGGCCAGCTCTGGTGACAAAGTTTCTAGGCCGCCCGAAGGCCTCTGTCATGGCCTAACAACTTCTGGCTCTGTTCCCTGTGTCGCGGATATTAGAAATTACGAGCAAATCATTTTCAGACCACGCAAAAATGCGTCCAGCAGCGGGAATCGAACAGACTCTCTGACCTCTTTTTTCCCAGCTCATATTTATAATGAACTGTCAAAATAAACTTAACTTTAAAGCGATACCTCGCCAGATGCCCAAACTGTCGACGTGTTTATTATGGTGTCTGTTTGCGCACTTAATTATCACTTGTGTGCGAGGTACCTCGGCTTCTCGTTATCGTGTCCTTGCTGAGGTTTTCAAAGGACAGTGTTTCATGAAAATAAATAATGTAAACGTTTGTTTTTAGAGAAAATTGATAAATTAGCTTAGCTGAAATGCTCGATGAAATTTGTTTTTAGGGGATGGGATCCCAATGTCACGTCTCAATACAATGTTATACAACTGACTAAATGCGTTAGCCAATATTTATCATCTTAATTACAATAATTGTAAGAAAATAGTTCAGAATGCTCTCCAATATATGTCGTACGATGATACAGAGAAGTTATTGATTGTGATAAAGTGAATGTTATTTATTTTATTTCAAATTCAAATTTTATTTTAATAGAACCTATCCTACTCCTAGCTACTTTTTAGCATTATTTAGTTTAAAAAAAAAATAACATACTACTTTTATATGTTTTAGTTTCTTAGTGAGTAATTATTTTAAGATTCTAATTAGCTCTTTTCGCCTGACATACAGGATTACCTAGTCCGGGCTCAAGTGTTATGTATACCTATGTCTAAGTTTTTGCATTTGTTATCGTATTGTACCTTGTTAAAATTGAATAAACTATTTATTATTATTATTATAATGCAATTACAATGCCACTACTACGGTAAATTACAGATGCATGATGTAGTTTTGAAACTTAAGAAACTTTGGAAAAGACGGTTAAGTTGTTCGCCTGATGTTAAGATCCACGCCTTCCTGACCAAAAAATTAGTCAATCTAGCTCTAAGGTAAGCTGCTGTTAAACAGAGCTGTATTATGGGTACTAGATGACAAATATATACTTAATACAATACAATACATAGATAGATATTTTTTATTATACATAGAAAATAAACCAAAAACCCGGAATGAATATTTGTAGATCGTACAAGCATTTGATCCGAGGCGGGATCGAACCCGCAACCTCCGCGTCGCAGGCGGACCATCGCCGCTGCGCCACATCAGTCGTCCGAACCTGTAAGATATGGTAATCGGTAGAATATGGTACTACAGTGGTACCCACCAAGACGGACTCTTGCTGAAGAGGTCTGCTGCCATGTGAAAGTGCTAACTGGCAGATAAACTATGTCTAATGGTCTTCGTGTTGTTCCGCAGGATGCGAGGAAGGCGGCTTGCGACACGTCGCTCGCGCAGGCCACGGCGAACCTCGAACCGATTGGCCGCATCCAGATGCGCACGCGGCGCACGCTGCGCGGCCATCTTGCAAAGATCTACGCTATGCACTGGGGCAGCGACTCCAGGTAACCCTCGAACAATCACAACAATAACTACATAACCCGTGAATGTGAATAACAAATAGGTTTTTCAGTTTAGTGATTATTTGCAAATTTTTTGTCATTGTTTTCTAGTTAGAGAATAGTAGAGAATAGAAGAGTAGTAGAGTTCTTGTGATAGAGCTCGTCCGGGGAAGGACTACCACCATACCTATTTCTGCCGCCAAGCAGTAATGCTCGCATTGCTGTGTTCCGGTTCGAAGGGTATGGTTTCCGGTGAAATTACAGGCACATGAGACTTTCCATCTAACGTCTCAGGGTGGTAACACGCAAGTGATATCTATGATGTTGCATGCGTACATAGGCTACGGTAACCGCTGACCATCAAGTGGGCCGTACGCATTGTTGCCACTTTAGTGGTATAAAAAAAAAAAAAAAAGTTAAACATTATGCGTATATCAGTGGAGACCTTTAAATGGCCTCATAGCTAACTATTTTAGAGCATAATATGTTTTTTGTGCCAATGGTTTTTCTCATTTTCTTATTTTTTTTTTCATTTATGTCCGGGGTTCTATTCATTTATTTTCATTTATGTACATTAAAATGAAACAAATATTCGAAACGTAAAACCGTTTAATAAGTAAAACCGGTGGGAGGTAGGGAGTGGCCATTCTGTACGTAGTACTAATATCTGTTCTGTGGTGATACCATATTTTTTTGTCAATAAATGATAGAGTGGAAAAAAAATGTGTGGTGGAATGGTGTAGTGGAAAAAAAATGTGTGGTGGAATGGTGTAGTGGAAAAAAAAAAAAAACCCTACCAGGTTTCGAATATTTGTTTCATTTTAATGAATATCGAAACGAAAACGATATTTATGTGGTGTTTTACTTAACGAACAATAGTTTTAGTTTTCGTCATCACCAACTAAGTCATCTTCCACTCTGTCATGTCTGGTCACGTGAACGGCCGCAAATGACAATGGTGACATTTCAGGAGGCAAGAGCTCAAGGAGCGCTCGTGACGTAGCTGGTTGTTCTTAACAGATCAATTAAGTTAAGCACTGTTCCGCGTACTCATCTTTTGGATGGGTGACCGCCAGTGGCAATTTCGACTGAGCGCTCCCGTGCTTCGGAGGGCACGTTAAGCAGTCGGTCCCGGCTTTTTCAAAGTTGTTAGGCCATGACAGAGGCTCTGGCACCAGAGTTGGCCACTGACTCGTACAAACTTACTTAGTTTAGAATATTTTGTGTCTAGTAATTATCACCAATATAACAATATAATCGTTCGTTCGTTCGTTCGTTCGTTCGTATGAGTCAGTGGCCAACTCTGGTGCCAGAGTTTCTAGGCCGCCCGAAGGCCTCTGTCATGGCCTAACAACTTTGAAAAAGCCGGGACCGACTGCTTAACGTGCCCTCCGAAGCACGGGAGCGCTCAGTTGAAATTGCCACTGGCGGTCACCCATCCAAATGATGACCCCGCGGGACAGTGCTTAACTTCGTTGATCGGTTAAGAACAACTTAGCCACCTACGTCACGAGCGCTCCTATAATATAATAAATTGTCCACATGAACAACATTTTTAAAGAAATGTCGTAAATCATCATCATCATCATGACAGCCTTCTAATGTTCCCACTGCTGGGACACTGGCCTACTCTCAGGCGAGAGTGATTGGGTCTTAATCTACCACGCGGACCCAATGCGGATTGGCGGATGGCACATGTCTTTCGAATTTTTAGTTCTTGGACATGCCGGTTTCCTTACGATGTTTTCCTTCACCGTATGAGAGCACTGGCATTGCGCACATAAACTTTTCGAACAGAAAAATCCATTGGTGCACGACCGGGTTTGAACCCACGACCTTCGGATCGGAAGGCGGGGTCACTACCACTAGACCACCGGTGCTCTTAAATGTCGTAAATGAACAAAGATAATAATAGATTTACTTTTTTATTCATATAAATTTATTATATCTATCATTAAAAATAACAATTAGTAACATTACCAAAATGATTCATTGCAACTTTGAGTATAGGGTCATCGTCCAATTAATACATGCGATAATGGTCTGTATTACAAAGGACTGTTAGGTATAAATATAAGTATTTTTGCTTATACAAAGGAAGGAAATACAGTTGTGATACTGACTCACTGGTCAAGCGTGACAATACCTATCCTATATAATAAAAACAAAAAATAATGTATTTGTGCCATTATATAAAAAAAACTGTAGAGCACATGACCAGTAGTGACCCCGCCGAATATAATAAGGGCTGAGTAACCTCTTTACGTGCCGCGAAACTCAGTCTGCTCCCAACCGGGGCCGGGGGCGGGGTGTGGTGTGTCAGTGCCGGAGTGCCTAGAATCGGTTTGCCGCGTTATTATCGATGGTTTTTATTCATTTCTCTTTCAACATCATCATTCATCATTCATTTTCGCGCGGCTTAATTTTCCCATCACTAAAATGCATTTGTGTGTAGAGTAGTAGAGTTCTCTGTGATAGAGCTCGTCCGGGGAAGAACTACCACCATACCTACTTCTGCCGCCAAGCAGTAATGCTCGCATTGCTGTGTTCCGGTGTGTAGGGTATGGTTTCCGGTGAAATTACTGGCACATGAGGCTTTCGATCTTAGCCTCAAGGCAACCCACGAGTGATACCTCTGGTATTGCAAGCGTGCATAGGCTGCGGTAACCGCTTACCATCTTTTGGGCCGTACGCTTGGTTGCCACTTTAGTTGTATAAAAAAAAAAACATACTCAAAATGTTACACGCTCTGTTTCCATACAAATCGAGGAACTCTTTCATTCTACTTAAATAAAGTTCTGTGTTCTTGGTAACGTTTCTAGGAACCTGGTGTCAGCGAGTCAGGACGGCAAGCTGATAGTGTGGGACAGCCACACCACTAACAAGGTGCACGCGATCCCGCTGCGCTCGTCCTGGGTGATGACATGCGCGTACGCACCGTCCGGCTCCTTCGTCGCGTGCGGCGGACTCGATAACATCTGCTCTATCTACAGGTCAGTTTTATTATAAGATTAAAAAAAAAAAGACAAGACAACCTGTACAAAGTACAAACCAAACTGGTGTAAATAAAACAATGACTAATGATAAGACAATGTTTATTAATGTTTACCTGGTGGTAGGACTCTTCAGCAAGAGTACGTCTTGGTGGGTACCACCGCAATGTCAGATATTCAAGATTCAAGATATTTATTTGCACAAATAAGTGTTACAAAACGTCTTAAAAGTAATATGGCACTTAGAACTTATTTGCCCTTTTCAGGCATTGCAAATTATATGTAGGCTATGCTGGGCGCTAAGCTGCTTACATAAGAGTACCTAACTTATTATAATACCTAACATTCTACCTCCAAGCAGTAGTGCGCAAGCTGCACTGTGTTTAGCTTTGAAGGGCACTGTAGCAAGTGAAATTAGAAAGAAAGAAAGATTATTTATTGACACACACATAGTAGAAATACAAAGATAAAAAAAGTAGGCAAGTAGGTACAAAAACAAAGTAAAAATAATGAAATATAAAAGATACATCATCATCATCATCATCATCAGCCCACATTAGTCCACTGCTGGACATAGGCCTCCCCCAATACGCGCCACTGAGCCCGGTGTTCGGCTCTTCGCATCCACTTTTTGCCCGCCGCCTTTCGTAGGTCATCGCTCCACCTAGCCGGGGGGCGCCCCACACTACGTTTGCCAAGACACGGTCTCCACTCAAGAACTCGTTTACCCCAACGGTTGTCGGTTCTTCGGCATATATGAGCAGCCCATTGCCACTTCAGCTTGCTAATCCTCTGGGCTATGTCGATGACCTTAGTTCTCTGTCGGATAATCGCGTTGCGGATTTTATCCTTCAGAGTAACTCCGAGCATAGCCCGTTCCATAGTTCGCTGTGCGACCTTGAACTGGTGAATTAGCCCTACTGTGAGTGTCCACGTCTCGGCTTCGTAAGTCATCAAAGTCATCAAGTCATAAAAGATACAGTATGTAGGTATAAGTACCTAATACCTAAAACTACTTATATAAATATCTATTTTTTAAAACAAAAATGTGAGTGTGGGTCAATGGTCCTGGCTCAGCATAAGCTGCATCGCACTTGAGTAGGGAACGATGCAACACTGGTATTCTGCCAGGGCCTCTACAACAATGTCTCGGGGTGATAAGCGCAGTGCAGTGCCACGCAAACACTTAAAAACTTTAAGCTTTGGGTGGCGCTGCATCTGTAATAGTCAGGCGTGGTGCTTAACATCAGGTGGGCGTCTTGATTGTCTTGTCACTTGCTGACATAAAAAAAAAACTACTAGTATCGTTGTGTATAGTTCTCAGAACGGATCTCGGCCGTCGTGAAATTAGCCGTTTCGATGCGCAATGGAGCTTTTTCGAACTAAATTGTCTTTGCGCATCACAAGCGGCTAACTTCACGGAAGCCTAGATCCTGTGCGAACTATACTAACCACAACGCCTTGTTCGAAACAAAAACAAAAATTTGAAAACATTTGACCCACAGCGGCAATAATTTTGCAGTGGCAAATATTCTGCCTCTAAGCAGAGTGTGTATTTAGAAGGAACCCAGCCGAGTTTGTTGCCAGATTCTTCTAACCACGTGTAACTGGCGTAAATTCAAATTCAAATTCAAATAGTTTATTTCGGAACAGTGTCAAGGCTCATTAGTAACAATTAAAAGAAAACGATGAAAGCTGCATAAGTTAAAAAAAAAACTGTGTTGCAGCTAACAACGCCCACCTCCATAACTGAGATTTATTAATGTTCCATGGGGGAAGGGTTTTTACGTTTATGTTTCTTAAGAAAAAATTAAATTAGTAGGTATATAGGTAATTCACCATCATTTGAAAATAATCCTTGTTGTCCTGACATCTATACTAATATACTAATAATAATAATAATAATAATGCTGGACAATCCACACAGCATCATCTAGCCCAAGGTAAGCTGCTGTTAAACAGAGCTGTATTATGGGTACTAGATGACTGATATATATTTAATACAATACAATACATAGATAGATATTCTTTATTATACATAGAAAACACCCAGAACACCCGGAACAAATATTTGCAGATCCTACAAACATTTGTCCCAAGGCGGGAATCGAACCCGCAACCTCCGCGTCGCAGGCGGACCTTCGCCCACCGCGCCACATTGGTCGTCAAATAATATTATAAAGAGAGAAGATTTGTATTTTTGTATATTTTTGTTTGTTACGAATAAACTCAAAAACAACTGGTCCGATTTCAAAAATTCTTTCACCATTATAATGCTAATTATCCCTGAGTAACATAGGTTATGTTTATTACTAGCGACCCGCCCCGGCTTCGCACGGGTGCGGTTTCCATGCACCCGCGCGAGGCTGGGACGGACTGCTAGTTGTTGAATAAAAAGATTTTGAATTTGAACATGATGAGAGTGTAAATAATGCTCTATAACTGTGTTCTCAGCCTGAAGACGCGCGAGGGCAACGTGCGCGTGTCGCGCGAGCTGCCCGGCCACTCGGGCTATCTCTCCTGCTGCCGGTTCCTGGACGACAACCAGATCCTCACCTCCTCGGGAGACATGACTTGGTGAGCGCTACACTTCAGCCTATCATTTTTTTTCCACTATCTTTTATTGACAAAAAATATGGTATCACCACAGAACAGATATTAGTACTACGTACAGAATGGCCACTCCCTACCTCCCACCGGTTTTACTTACCTCACCCGGCCGCAATTTTGCCGGCTCCTTTTCGCCGGCACTGAAGCCAAGGGCTAAGGCACGCGTTTATTTTGATTTTGTGTAGGTCCAAGCGCGCGCATGCCAGCGCGAGCGAAAGTTTTCTCCCAACTCAAATCCCCGAAAAATGGTGATCCCATCCAACTATAGCAAGAGCTATAGTTGGGTGGGGATCACCATGACACTCACACATACAACATCACCGTTTACGTACACAAACTATGCATGTGGTGATTGTGACGTGATTGATTCATACTGTAAGGAGTACTTGTGTCGCTAGATGGCGGTGTGCTGTAAATTCGGTGCGGCGCGCAATACGCATGCTCGGTCGCGTTACCTGGGCAATTTATATGCTATTTTGGACCGTACGCTTGTTTTTTTTTATTATTTTGATATTTATATGTTATTTTCCGTTCCAGCGCCCTCTGGGACATAGAGACTGGCCAACAGTGCGGTCAGTTCACCGGGCACACGGGAGACGTGATGTCTCTGTCTCTCGCGCCGGACCAGCGCACCTTCGTCTCGGGCGCTTGTGACGCGTCCGCCAAGCTATGGGACATCCGCGACTGCGCCTGCAAGCAGACCTTCCCGGGCCACGAGAGCGACATCAATGCGGTTACGGTAAGCTAGCATTCCAGGATAAGTTAGCGTCAGCATGTGTTGGACAACGTCAGCAAGTGTTAAACAGCGTCAGCAAGTGATAGACAGGATCATTTAATGCGCCTCCAGTTAACCAAACAAAACGAATACAGCAATTGTATCTAATCTATAGTAGAGTAAACCATTATGGTAACTACCAGGTATTTATATGAGTGTTAGCGTGCTACAGTCGGACAGCAAGTTAGGCTCTTGGTTCCGGCTTTAATGACTGAGCCATTACTCGGAATGTTTAAATCAATTTTCGTGTTTATTTGTTTTGATTTCTTTTAAAACCAACAGTGGTTATCTTACCTTGTTAGAAACAGGAAGTCAGTAATAGGTTTACACGTTTAAAGAAATTATAGTGGAAGAATATAGTATGAGGTAGTACATACAAACAGTCAACATGTTTTGTGCAAGACATTCATGGAGGTTTGTTTGTTTCAGTTCTTCCCATCAGGGTTCGCGTTCGCGACTGGTTCCGACGACGCGACATGCCGTATGTTCGACATCCGCGCAGACCAGGAACTCGCTATGTACTCGCACGACAACATCATCTGCGGCATCACCAGTGTCGCCTTCAGTAAGTCGGGCCGCCTGCTGCTGGCTGGATACGACGACTTCAACTGCAACGTGTGGGACTCTATGAAGAGCGAGCGTGCTGGTGAGTTATCTAGGCTAAGTGACACAGTATCGTTAGTAGACAGCATCAGCAAATAGTTAAGTGGCGTCAGCATACGTTAGACAACGTCATCAAATGTTGGACAGCATCAGTAAATATTTTGGGTTGGATCAGCAAATTTAGACAACGTCAGTATATGTAAGACAGCATCTGCAATAAATGTTAGACTCTAAGCGCGACACAGCATCGCCATTGTTAGACAGCATCAGCAAATAGTTAGATGGCGTCAGCATAAGTTAGACAACGTCAGCAAATGTTTGACAGCATCAGCAAATAGTAATTGGGTGGCATCAGCAAAAAATAGACAGCTTTAACAATAAATGTTAGATAGTTTGCCTACACCCTCAATGATCTGAATAAGTATAAATCTGTTTTATCACATGATCGAGAATCGGGTTGAAACTTGAGAGTTTACAATTCTGTTTGTAATTCCTTATTCGTGTTACAGGCATCCTCGCCGGGCACGACAACCGCGTGTCCTGCCTCGGCGTCACCGAGAACGGGATGGCGGTCGCAACCGGCTCGTGGGACTCGTTCCTGCGCATCTGGAACTAAACACCCCTTAACCCCCACAACCCCCATGCACCCCCTCCCAACACACGGCGGGCATGGGCCAGAACTAGCTTCAGTTTTAGTACAAGGCTTGAATGAATGGTTTTTTAATTTTTTTTTTGTTTTTTTAGGTATGCAACACTTTGTTTTTGATAGCAACACTGTTAGCGCGTTTGCACATTCGCGTTGAACGTTTGACGAACATATTCGCGTCTCGGAATTATTTACGATGCTCATACAGAGTACAGAAAAACATTCTGTTTACACTTGTATTTATCGTTCGCATGTGTAAATGTGCTATAAGTATGGATAGATTGATTGACAGTTGGTAATATTACGAAGTTTAATTTAAATCTATTTTGTCAGTGCAACACTTGGTTTTTGGTGGCAACACTATTTGAGATTTTTGGTATGGTTGGAGATTGAAAGGCAATTTTGTTTGGATGTAACATGCGTGAAATTATGGATAAATAGTGGTTATGAAAGGTTGTATGCATAGTAAAGACCTGTTGTTGCAAAGTTAGAAGAAATCACGAATATTTGAGAACTAAAATGCCTGGAAGCAAGTTCATCTGGCCCTGACATCACCCGCCTTAGTCTTTTATAATTTTATAATGGTGTGTGAAAGGTATCCTCTGCAATTGGTAAAATCTGAAATTAGTTATCAAAACTACAAAAGTAATATCTAAAACTTGGCAGATTCTCACTGAATAAACGCTAGATCTGTCCAAATTACTGTCGAAATAAAGCACAAAACTTGCGCAAGTTTGATGTGTCAAGCACAAATATTAGTTTTGATATGGCACTGCTTAAAATCTCCTTGACGCACAAACGAAAAATGGTCCCTATTTTAAGAACGTAGAGTTTATTTCAGCGTGTGTATACACTGCATGAAATCTGAACTTTATTTCCTTGAAATAAGCTGCATTTTTAAGTTAATGTGTCGTTTTGTAAGATTTGAACATGGCTATTATATCAGTGGTAATACATACTGCTTTATTTATTTACAATACTTCGATTTTTCCAAGTACGGAAGCATTTAAGGGGCAGTCGTTTGATGTATGCGAGTATTGTCTGTTTGTGTGAGAGCATTGCTATAAGGGATGGCTTAATAATCTTAAAAAGAGACTATAACTTGTCTGATTTCATTGCAGTCTCACAAACTGCAAAAGTAAAAGTCAAGCGGGGAACAAAACTACCCTTATTTTTATTCTCAAGAGTATTAAGCCACCCCCCACTCACTTGTACTATGATTCATTATTCACAATATACATAGTGTATTTATATATATTATGTAAAAATAATTAGACACCTTTTTATAAGGGGACACGGCTGGATACTACTTCTGTTTATTGGTGAGTGACATTATAGTAGTAGCAACAATAGCTACCCTGTTCGCGGAACACCTCTCGTTTCACCCCTTTTGGGGAGATACATTTTAGATTTTTTTAATTCATTACAGTTTACCTCTGATCAAAAATTGATCTGACTCAAAAATTGGTTCTCAGCCAGCAATCTAATGGTTTATGTACAATGTATATTTAGATGAACAACAATATTATTTTTATGTTTCTGACAAACACTATGATCCTACCGCCTGCGCCATTGTACTGATTTTTGGCGTAGTCTGTATGGATATTTCACACATTACACTAATCAAACCTTATTCAAAGAACATAATAAATAGTAAGCATTACATTATATTAATAAAACATTTCATATTCACAGGTGATACACCATCGCACAACAGATAATCAAAATCCTATTATTTAATCAACCAAATATTATTAATAATGTATTAATTAATATCTATGCATAACTTATTATGGAATTTCATCTTGTTTTATATTGTCGTCATTTTATCGTCGAACTAATTTATGATTTTAATATATGTTTAGTATAGTTCACAATTTTAAATCGAGATTTAGGTAGATCTCCGACATTTGCTGTCAAATCTTGACACACGGTCTAAGTTCAGAGCGAGTCGTGTGCTAAGATCTATAAACTGACTTTATATTCCGAAATTAATGTATTCTGCTATTAGGTTAAGTATACAGTGATTTATTATTTGACATTTGCAATATAATTATTTAAAAACAGTGTTTGTTCGTCTCAATATCTACCCATTAAACTAGGGTTTGTCACGCAATTGAGTCACCCAAGACTTGTGCATACACAAAGAGGTTGGAACATTTTGGCATAGTGATCGGCGGCCATTTTGGTGGCAAAGTGACATTTGAAGTTTTAAATTGATTCCCAAGTTTCAAAAGAAAAGTGTCCGAAGAATTTTGTCACCATTCCTAACTTAACATTTTTTCTATTGCTAAAGTAAGGGGCACACTGAATCCCCGTCGGCGTTGAGCGGTGACCACAACCTTGTCGCGGGGAACGTAACTTTTTGTACGTTTATACAACTTGCACGATAGTTTTTTGCGTCATTTTACTAATTAGTACTTTACAGTTTCCTAAAATCTTTTTCTATGTATCTTAATCCTAAGATCACGGGTCGTGCAAGTGACACCCGTTTATTACGCGTAAGAACTATAATCCCTTGAAATAAACACATTTTAATTTATTATCGGGATATGAACACCCTAAGGCCTCTTTTCCCGTAATATAAGTTAGCGGTGCTTGTGAAGTTTTCTTTCGTAGAGTTCATTATTGCCAATTGAAGTGTTTCTTTGGCTTTCAAGTAATAATGAACTCTAGTGGTTAAAATCTTAAATGAGCTGCACATCAGTTTATCTCTACGGAGAACGGGAATCGAGGTGTCCCGTAGTTCATTATAAATTAAGCTAGCTTTAGGTATTTAAGGGTAAAATAAGCATTTGTAAATCGATACATTCTGTGTTGCTCTTCAATATACGACGCCATTTTTTTGTTACACTTGTTTAGATTAACCTTTGTTGCAGTATTTGCACATAATAGCTTTTATTTAATTTAGTTGATGAATGGTTGTTGCTAATTGTGTTAATATCGGTCATTGACGATACATTCATTTGGGTGGCTTCTATAAGTAGCGGGTAATAAGTGCAAGAAAATTTACTTTAACTCGTAAGTCACTGGAATCGAAAGACTCTTAAAATCTAGCGATAAAAACAAATGCACATGCTCTAAAAGCATGCTCGCTTTGCCGCCGTTTAGTCAACATGCTCCGATGAGCATGCTTTGCTGCTCCATGCTTTTTGCTACTGCACAATGCCACTACATTTGGACGTATCGTCTGACCTTTTTAAGCCTTTTCGTATTAGATAGGTTACTATACGTAGATGTTATGGTAAGTGAGACGCGTTGGGACTGCATTGAAATATGCTTCAGAACAGAACACAATGCTCAATTAAAGCACGAAATATAATGTTAAACAGCGTTTGGTACAAGCATCTCAATCCGCCATCTATGTGAGGTCCGCGCAATTTTATTGTAACTTTCATAATCACAACATGGATATATTATACTAGTCCTACGAGACAATGGCTATTTAAATGATGGTGGTTTCATGTTAAAAGTGTATTTAGCCGGTCGGGCGATAGTTTTGTCTGCTAGATTATACGCCTAGATAATAAGACTTTTTTAAAAATAAACATTGATTTTTCTTTAGCTTCTTATCAAACGATGTGCGATAGATTTCCATTAAAATCTCCGAAAGTTTTCATTCTGACCAATGTTATCTCTAAATTAAAAATACTGCCATGTTTTAATATGTATTTCTGGAGTGCTAGGATTTTCGAAGATTCGTCAGATGTTGTTTTTACGTGCTCTGAAGTTATGCTCTCTTATTCATAATCAGTTGATACGCTCTATAAATTTATAATCTGTAGGACTATAAGCTCTACCGCAGTGACATGATTGTATATGATTACGAATAAGAGGGTTATTCGTTTGGCGTCGTATTAAAGTGATGTATGACGGAGCGGTTATTTCATGGCAGTCAGGTTATAAGACTACTGTTAATAATGTAGGTCTATGTACGATTCCTAAGGTCGGTTTATTCTAAACAACTTTCCAAAACGATTTGAGGGTAGGACAAACTTTTTCTCAAGTCTTATACACGCTGTTCGATTAATTTGACACAGAAAAATAAATATGGTTTTGTATAATTTAATTTTTATTTGCTAGTCCACATTTTTGATTATGTTTTGAAATAAATATTCTTTAGTGGTGTAATACTAATTATAATGTATCGTGTAAATTTTTTTTAGTTATATCAATAAATTAAAATTTGTTTATTTTATGCTGAGTTTTATTTGATATTCCAAATATTTGTACCCATAGCTCATAGCTTTTTAGGCTTACCAAAAATTACTGGGAGACACATCTAATGCTTGCACCTCATTCGGCTTATTTGCTCAAATATTTGCGTTATTTCGTCAATACAAAGTCAGCTCTGTGAAAGTAATAAACAAAATTTAGATTGTATTGATGAGATAACGCAAACATTAGAGCAAATATGCTAAGTAAAGTGCCAGCATAAAATACACTACATTAATTTTTATTACAAAAAATACACCTTAACATAATATATATATAGTTTGGGCGCAGTATCTATCTCAATGATTATCGATGTTTTGTGGTTAGGGGTGAACCTAGTGAATGTAAAACTGATACGATGACAGCAAAATCCTTGCTTAATTGAATAATGACACATTCAGTAAGTGTGAAAAATCTCTCTAATGCAATTTTGCTGTCGTGAAGTAACATTGCTCCCAAGTTAGTATAATTTTTATCATCAGTATCATTTGGAGTAGCTGCTCTTTGATGGACATAGGCCTCTGCCAAAGAACGAACAATTCCATTGACAGTCACTAAAGTTAAATCTTTACTTACACTACAAACCGTTACCTACCTAGTTAGTATGTATGTAATGTTCGCATATCTTTCAAATTATATACGCTACGAATTTCAATGCGGTTTTCAACAATAGATAAAGTGATTCAAGAGAAAGGTTTATAAGTACGTAGATATAAAACGCGAACGAAGTCGCGGGTTCCAGCTAGTCCTATTATCATAAAATAGACGACCACTCGCTTTTAGAGCAGAATACCGCATTTATTTTAACAAAGTTTATTTCTCTTCTAATCCAAATTCCCCCAACTATTTGTAAAGAAAATGCGCGAATCAGATTTTGGCACACTACTGTACCGACGCGTGCGCACGTCATGCCACAGAAATACGTCGAATGTGCTGCATTCACATGACATTCAATGAGGAAGATCGAAGGTCACTGACCATAATACCTAATCTTACTATCTTTATGTTGGAATGTTATGGATGCCGGTGAAATTACTGGGTAGGTAATTCCCATTATTTCTATAGGACTATGACGTCATAGGACTGCTAAAACTTGTTTGTCCCAGTAGTTCGATGCTTTACTAATATAAAGTAGCTCTCTTAGTAATATCTTATCTCCTCTTTTAAATAAAAATAAAGAGGACCGATTTGGCTAATTTTGCTTTTAAATTTTTTGAGACAAGGGAAGGTTTAAACGGTAAGAAGAATAAATCGTTTAAAACTGCGCAGGTCAAAAAATCAATAAGTGAAATTAAGAGCTTCAAAATTTCATTCATATCGGTTCAGCCTGCATATTATTATTGCTCATTCAGTGCTAGACGCTCAGGTAACCTGCAATTCTGGCTCTTAACTTTATTTCAGATTTTCCAACTGACCATCACTCGCTGGTTGCCTTGAGGCTAAGATCGAAAGTCTCATGTGCCAGTAATTTCACCGGAAACCATACCCTACACACCGGAACACAGCAATGCGAGCATTACTGCTTGGCGGCAGAAATAGGTATGGTGGTAGTCCTTCCCCGGATGAGCTCTATCACAGAGAACTCTACTACTCTTAAAACCATGCAATTTGAGTGATGATATCGATTGACAAGATAGATACGGGTTTGATTCCCGGTGCGAGACATAACCAGAGAAACCTGAGAGGCCTTAGTATGTGTTGCAATTAGTAGAGGCGTACCATGTGACCAATGGAAGAAGCGGTTAAAACAAACAAACGACTGGCCTAGTTACAAATTCGTTTTATGAGTTGAATCGCCTGAATAACGAACTCGGCACCGCGGGAGCTAGAGGCAAGATGTGCGTTTGATTCCCACGGGATGTTGTTTGCATTCCCATACTTTCTTTGATTGTAGTCTTTTTCTTCTTCTTCGTTTATGGACTCTGTGGCTTATTTGGCACGATTGTCGCTTAGCAACGTAAACAAACGTTTGAAAAGAAATGTGACTTTTCTTTCAAAATTCCCTTGGAAAGTCTTTGACTAAATTACCAACCAACATTACCCCTCCATTTCAATTACTTACACTTGTGCTAAGTAAACAAGTTAAATGGATAAACTGCCACCAAAGTTACGCAATAAAACTTAAAATAACTTGAGAAAAATAATTAAAATCGGAAGACCCATGTCGTTTTGACGACGAATGTTAGGTATAGGTCGCACAGCGGATCTAGGCTTCCGTGAAGTTAGCCGTTTGTGATGCGCAAAGACAATTTAGTTTGAAAAAGCTCCATTGCGCATCGAAACGGCTAATTTCACTACGGCCGAGATCCGTCGTGAGACCTATACCTATTTTTTTATGTCAGCAAATGACTGATGTTCCCACAGTTAGGCTCAGTAAGGTCAGTAAATCTTTTATAGGGCAATGTGTACGCTTCTTTAACAAAGTCCCAAGCGACATAAGTACAACATTTATCAATTAGGCGTTTTCGTCTCAAGTTATTAAAAAAAAAGCTGTCTATTAGATGGCGGTAGCTCAACTGGCGAGCCCAAGAGAATGTAAGCACTACGTTTGGCGAGCTATGGTGAATGTGTAGGGTATTTAACATTGGTTGCTCCTGCTGTCACTGTCTGTCATACATCTGGCTGGTGTCAAAGTCATAGTACGTACTACGTGGTACATTAGCTTTTGGTCGTACTGGAGTTAAATTATTTTGCCTCAAGCAGGACATGAACACAACTTTCCGCTTGACACGAGACGAAACAAAAACGGAGTTACCAACTTTTTTCTTGTTTTGATAACCTTTCCCAGTATGGCAGTAGGGCAGATAGCGCCATCTGTCAAAGCAATCGGAACTACTTTTTTTTAAAATCTCGAATAGAAAACCTCTCATAGGAAAATTTAAAAACTTAATTAAACAAAAACTGTCCCAAAAAGCTTACTATAAAATAACCGATTATCTATATGATAAAAAAGCTTGGGACGAATGTGCTCCAACTCTACTCGGCATCCCTAACAATAGCAAGGATCATGCCAAAAAAGCGATAGGAATCCAGCCGGTGTTGTTTCCAGTTCTTTTACGGCTTGGGCGCGCATTGGAACTGGTGTACATTTTCCTAGCTTGTAAGACGTTTCAAAGTGATCCTTGTGATTATACTGAAATAAATAATTTTTGATTTTGATTTTGATCGAGATGTATAAATTAATTCCCACTCGGTAGAATTCAAATTAAAAACGTTGAAACACGAACACAAAATAATACTCTGTCTGGGATTAAAATATTGGTAGGAGGTTACGTACACTATTTATCAGTTTACTCTGTGATGTGATGGAAATTCTGTCGATTGCACGTGGATCTTGAGAACCGGTTCTTTTTGTAGGCCCAAGAACCGGGTATTCCCGGTTATTTTGGAACCGGGAATAACCGGTTCCGATGCCCTACACGGATGTAGAGTACAATCCGATTAAAACATATCGAGACCTTCAATGTACACTCCTGTAAGAATGTTTTTTGATCTTTTTTAATATATTTTTTTTTATTTTAAAAAAATAAAATGCGGTTAGATTATTGTTTTTTTTTTAATATCTGGCATGCATTACCCAGGTACCTGAGTAGATACATTGACTCATCATCCCATTTACGGGGATACCCATTTTACGGGAACCACAGGTAGGTTAATAGATCGATGCTATTAACCTACCTGTGGTTCCCGTAAAAGGGCTTGTGATCATTGATATATACATATATATATATATATATTTCGGATAAATGTTTAGAAAAACTGAAAATATGGATTGTTATTGTAAACGTTGCAGTAATTAATGTGTTCAGACTACAGATGGCGAAATTGCGAGCAGTGCTGTTCAGGAGACCGAATTAGATTCTGGCAGTGAACGGGTCTGATGTGGTGGCCATGGAATCCGAAATACTGAAACTTTGGAATAGGACAGAACCTGGAACGTTTAGGTAAGTATTTCGCTTTTAAGTTTAGCTATGTAGGTACCCACCTAGTTTAAGCTCAAAATACTAATAAAAACGGTACCTACATAAACAATTTTCATAATTTCACTATTTTGATTAGATATTAAGAATACAAAAAATCACCAAGTAAAAAGTAATAAAATTATCCTAATGTATTAGGAAATATTACTTTTAATTAAGTTAATATTCCTAAAGCGAACATATAAAAAACTAAACTTAGCTTATTATTAACTACATTTTTAAATGACTTAAAATTTACTTAAATAGCGACTGGAAAATATTCACTAATTTGTGAAAACCTCCAGAATGGTGGTCACCACACAACAGCCGAAGCTTTTCTACGTATTATGCAATGGCGTTTCAGAACTTATTTTTGTTAGTACGAAACCCGCCCGCGACCGTTACACGCCTGTAAAACACGCAAAACGGTTAATTTCCACATAATACTACTCAAAAATTCAATAACAATTGCCACTTGTTCATTCAAAAGTGTTCTAAGTCCAACGAGTGATTTTCAGGGCTCTACAATTGAGTGGGAGTGGAAAACATCCATTTTAGTTTATCGTTTTGTTTATTTTCACATGTGGGTAGTCACTTTTCCGGGATGACTAATCTATAGTGTCATTGTTCTTTTTTACGCGAAGATACATTTCCTGTTCCTAGAGTTAACGCATAAATTCAATTAGTTAACGTCGGAATAAATTAATACCGTGCATCAAACATGATTAGAATTAGAACCATACTAATCATAAAGGCTATTTTATAACGTTAACACAAGGCTACGTCTATTATTTTCGCAAAGATTGCTCTTTGTTATACGTTATAAGTCAAAATCGTGCGAAAAATATTTCCCTGGTGTAAACAAATCTGAAACGCCTGGCAACTGGATTTCTTGCGGATATTTTTGTACATTACGACTATCGTTATTACAGACTCAAAATCTTATTGTTAAAGCAATATCTACCGTATTACTACAACAGAAGACATTCAGATATTCAGTTGAGGCCAGATTGAACTTATTCTCAACTCAGTTTGACAGTTAGTTTATTAAAAAAAACTCTGGTGTGTGTGTGTGTAAAAACGTAGGTAGGTACTCACCCAACGACCTTGAGTAAAAGCATTATCTAGTTTTTTTAAGTTCTAGAAACTTTCTTTTGTGCAAAATCTCGCATTGCTTTGCTACAGAAAAAAAAAACCTATTCTCATTGACAATATACATTTTGTACGTGTTCTGTTTATTTTTGGGCGCTTTCATATCAATTTAATTATTAATTTCGATGTTGCCTTTTTATATATAAATAAACAAGTATCTATACTAAATATTGCCATATTTTTGTAGTTTTCTAGATTCTACACTTATCAGTCCGCGTTTAAATCTGAGTGCTTCCTTCTATCATCTCTACTCGTTATTATAACCGACTTGTCTAGAATTGGACACGACTCTTCGGTAAACAACATTGTACTATCGCTCCTCAAACCTTGATAATATAATATGCGTCACTAACACACAGCATTGTGTGACCATGCTCTATAATTATATTTAAAATGGATTAACTTTTATTTATCACAAAGGAGGTTGAAACAACAATATTTCAAATAATGTTCAGACTATTATGACGATTTTTCTCAGAGAAATTCTTGATCTGAGTAACTAGAGATCTGAAACAATGACTACCATCACAGGTGTTACCTACTTAATCCCGTTCAACTTTCACCTCCATATTTACAACTTTTTTTTTACTTATATTCAAGACAATGTTGCATGCATGTACACTTGTGCTACTTTTCAGTGTCTTGACTCTTGTACCTAGTTTGGTGAGTGCTACCTATTGGCAATTATTCTGAAAGCGACCTACAGAACCGCCGATCCTTGACGTCACAATACCAACTCATGAGTAGAGCACATGAATCACCGTGAGAGAAAATACGCTACCTACTCTTTTCAGTTTTCAAAAGCACCTCCTTGAGTTTACATCTTAACTCGCACATTAATTCACAAACAATTTTAAAATTTGTATAATTTTAGTAATTTTTCATTAGTAAAGAAGCAAAACGATTCGACCCATCTCGCCGGCCTAAACTAAAAACAGTGAAAGTGCTAAATACGAAAAAATAAACAGTGCTAAAACAAAATGATGACGATCAGCGAAAGTAATTACTCCTCCAACAAAATGTCAAGCATCCACACTATCAACGATAGAATCGTCCACAGAGACAGCTATGATGACACCAAGAGTTCTTCGAGCGTCAACAGCGCACTCGTCACCAAGCGAGGCTTCAAACCATCAGACATGTTTGACCCTCAAAAAAAGGAGTTCTTAACAAACCTCAGTTATAAGTTGTTCCCTGTAAGTTGGGTAAGTTACGATCAGGTTAAAATAAGCTGGAGCTTCTAACATTCACGCGGCGTAAACGGTGCTATGGTATTTTCATGCAATTTTTTATTTATTTTATTGGTTACAAATTGGACTTATATATATTTTTTCTTTGTATTATGGTTGTTTTAAGAAGGATACTAAATTATAAAGAGTGAAATCCCGATGGTCCACTCACAAACATAAACCTGCAGAGAAATTAAAGCTTTGAGGATTTTTTTTGAGAATTAAAGCTTGCACTGCACACGCGCGCCAGTAAATGGCACCATTTTGTAACCATAAAATGTATTAAATAATTTAATTATATTTTATTTACGTAGTTAGATTACTGACACCGCTGATAAATTCACTATTGACATGCCAGGGAACAATGCGTCTACATACCTAATTTATAAAATCCGATTAGAAGTAACCTTGGAGTTCTTTGTAATTTCTCCTCTGGCCACTGTCCAGGTGTAATTACAAATCAAGCAGTTTTGCAACAGCAACATCTGTCTAAGAATTTTGTTGTCCTAAGTAAATAGAATGATATTTTATACATTTTATAAATATAGGTAAATCAAACTACAAATTTCATTATGTATGTACTTAAGTCATAGCCAGTTTTATCAAAACATAAACTTTCCCATATTTTAGAATTCTCTTTTAGCATAAATTTATTTAGCTAAAAACCTAATTATGAATGTCGTTCTCAGATTCTGCGATGTTCAGTACACTGTTTCAAAAATTAAATATTTGACATCCTAATGTTCTCAAAACAATATATCAGTTAAACATTTGGCAGCTTCTGTAATCCTAATGCTCATCAATAAACCCAAGCCAAAGTTAACACGCCAGTGGACAGACAGGCAAACAGATTAACCTATATTAGTTTCCCAATGCAGCTAATTATACGAGGCTCGTATTAGATTATCTTCTCGGTTAACAGCTTTTTCATGATGATTATTAATGTAAAAAGCCGCAAAGTTGTATCATAACTTTGAAGAAAATGAAAACCGACTTTGTATAACGGGTTTTAGTTTTGAAAGTAAGTAAATATAATTCTACATCTATTGATATTACTTACTAGAATTTTACTTTATTATCCTTAATCGTCGTTTTTTTTATTACCATCTAAATGAGATGATTATGATGTCATCTGGATGTGTTAAAGAATAAAATAGTTTGCTTATGTAACTTACACGTCGATGAGTGATAGCTGCTTACTGCTATCATGACCCATGTGACCTTAAATGCAAAATTCAATAAAACAATTGCAAGACCAAGGTACCTTCTTGTGCACTATGCACTTTCTGATTTGCGTTGCAATGATTCTGCGTCGTTCATTGCAATGTTTTATAAACTTGATATGACAGTAAAAACAAAAATACCACATTTATTTTGTGCTTCCTTAACATTTTGATAAACCATTAGGAAGCGATCAACGTTGCCCATATAAATTGTAATTTTGGCAATCATCAGTGGCATTCAAATAATTATAGTTTTTTTTTTACTTTAGTTAAACCATAGTTTTTGTTGTATGGTCATAAAGTTCTGATAAATCTGTAGTCAGTTGAAAGCTTTGTCTCAAGAAATCTTTGACAGGGTCACTTCACTGTAGCACTTAGATCTATTTCAGATTTAGGCCGTTCAATACTCCGTTCAATGACCTTTTTGAAATTTTCCAACACGTGGATGCCAGAGTTAAAATACTTGAGTGGTCTAAATCAGGTGGTTGGTGCTAAACAAAATGAGATACTGACTTAATACTCAGTGTTTTAATTCAGTTACTTCAGCACAAGCTTCCAGATGTCTGAGTGGCTTTTTATTAGTTTGTTGTCGATTCAATTTACAAATAAAGTTTTTTTAATAAAAAAACAATCTATAAACAACTAACAAATAACAAAAATCTATTATTATAAGGTCATTATTAGGTCACCTAAGTTAAAAAAGATATGATATAACAATGCACATCAGTCTGTGTGCTGCTAACATACGCCAAATCCATCCAAGCCCATTTAATTCAAATTGGTGTCAAATTCATCAGCTGGGCATCGAACCCACATTTTAGAACACCTGTGTTCTTGGCCTCGACTGTAAGTAGGCCATGGATTGGCAACGTTTGCATTTCATGAATTAAAAGTTGAATTGCATTCGTTTTCTGAATTTGATGGGTTAGACATTCAATATGAGTGTAGGTATGTTCTGAGATCTGAGTGTTTAAACTGTATTTATGGTGATTCAATGTATTTATGGTGCTCAAATCTCAATAAGGTTACAGTAAAAGCTATTCACGATCATAAAGGCACTAGCTAACATTATAATTTCATAAAATACAAAATGTTACCCACTCTCTTAACAATCCCCAGTTAGTCGTGATTCTCATGACATTTTGGTGGCATTTTAGCATTTTAACTATAATGTCAACTTTATAACATTGATAATTTAAAACTCGAGAAGAGAGGGTAAAAAATTTGCTTAATAAAATACACTTGCATCGGTACTTTAATGATAATATTATGGGCAATTAAACAAAAATATATAAAACAATTCAAAAAATGATAGCGAGACTTGGGCTTGATTATAAAAAAAACAGATCGTAAATTATTTCAGTCACAACGAACTGTTGGGCTTTAGCCAAAAGCAAACTAGACCTGTCATGTCAAATATTTAACGTCAAATAGTTATAGTAGAGTTATGTTATATTATTACAAGCCTGAACTATATTTTTTTAATTAATTTATGGCCTACTTAGCTAATAAAAATAGATCAAGGTAGGTATGCCAAAAAAGTTCCCGAAATTAAAGGAAAACTCTTGTTACATACGTAAAAGTCTTTTCAATATTTTTATACTTGAAAATAATAACTTATGTATACAACAAGATTTACTTGTTATTGTTTTAATTAGAGTTATATAGTTTTATGCATGATGATGTCTTTTTAGCATATAGTACAGATCGTTACAGCAGTATTTAAATAAATTATCAAAATCACACAGAACGATGGCGAACTATCCCGGGACGCGACGATTATGGCGCCGCCCCCTGAGATTATTCCCGTAAGAGTCCTGAATTTTCACAAAACATGCTGTCATTGGTTTCATGACACTTGTAAATATCTTCTTTACCTTTTGTTATCCTCCTATACATAAGAGTACATATTCACGAAGACTCATCAGAAAAAATATGTTGTTTTTGTTATTAATTGTACCAAAACATCATCATCATTTAAATAATGTCAAATGTATGTGCATAATGGGACGTTGGCCACTTTGTCATCTTTTATTTTTTAATGTTTTTAATTTTTGCTTTGCTTTGCTCTTGTATCAGTAATTTTTTTTAACTTAGATTAACAAAATTATGTTTGATTATAATTTATAATTGTGCTTTTGCACGTTTTGCTTGTCTTCTAATGTTTTTCAATAAAAAAGTCAATGTCAGTGTACTAATATTTTTAGTATCTATTGACCTAATTATTCGTTAGACATTGTATATTGTTTGGGTAAATAATTGATCCTTAAAAAGTATTTTTTTTAACTTATGCGATTGTTGCATCCGAACGTCGCCGCGTCGACATGGCGCCAACGGGTTTCTCCTGACAGAACCGACAGAACTATTTTCACAGAGTAAATTGATATTGGTTTACTCTTTCATAGAAAAAACGATTGTACGTAGGTATAGTTGGGCTAACTTAAACCCTCGAAATGCAAGCAATTCTCTCTGGCCACGTGGTCCTACTGCCTTTGTCCTACTTTCCTACATATCGGACCACATGAACTTTTTTTCCGGTTGGTTCGATTGATCGGACTATAAGGATTTGTAATTCCGCTTTGTCCTACCGATCGGACCACTGTATAACCAGACCTCCATACAAGTAAGAAACTACGGCTATTTACAGTTTACACTACTGTTAATAGCCGTAAAAACTAATGCGCCTTTGTCCTTAATTTAATGCTGACGACGACGCCGCGACGCGACGTTCAGACACAGAGGTTCGAAGCTCTTCATCATAAGCATCGACCTGAGGGTCTACTCTTGCGTATTAATGCGATATATCGTGACACTTTACGTGGTTCAGCTTAAGTTCGTGAATGCCCTGAGCTAAGTTGTCACCGACATAAGTTGAGCTACGATAATGGCCACGATTATTGTTAGTCACTTTCTAGAGTAGACCTACTGGCCGTGTTCGACGGTTGCTCGGCTAATAAGTAGGTACTACCATTATGTTATCTGTGGTACTACCTACTTAATGATAAGTTGAATAAGGTTTAGTTTCAGTAAGCTTTATACCTGTCAGAGTGAAATAGGTACCTACCTGAGCGATATCGTTTTGTCACTCATCACTTTTTTCGCAGTCTTCGGAACAAAAGCTAAATAAGTCTCGCTGTGGACGCGGTATGAGCAAAAGTCAAATGAGATTCGCTTATTTTGAATGAACTTGTACTTAGAAATAGGACTTTTTCAGGAAGACATGGAGAACAAACCAATCCTAGTGGGAGACAAGGAGGTGGACCTAAACAAGATATTCACTCCAGCAGCTGATGCTGAGGAGCATATCATCAAAAAGGACAAGAAGTTTGGTACAAAGCAAAAAAAACTTATTATCTCTCTTTTTAACATTACCTAAGCCACACCTCTGACCAAGGAACATAACTATCCTTACGGACCTGACACTCAATAAAATGTATATTTTTTTTATACAACTGAAGTGGCAACCAAGCGTACGGCCCACAAGATGGTAAGCGGTTACCGCAGCCTATGGACGCTTGTAATGCCAGAGGTATCACTCACGGGTTGCCACCTTGAGGCTAAGATCGAAAGCCTCATGTGCCAGTAATTTCACCGAAAACCTTCACACCGGAACACAGCAATGCGAGCATTACTGCTTGGCGGCAGAAATAAGTATGGTGGTGGTAGTCCTTCCCCGGGCGAGCTCTATCACAGAGAACTCTACTACTCGTATATAAAGCAAACACGTCGCAATCACCATACGCGTAGTTTGTGTGCGTAAAAGGTGCTTTTGTATGTGAGAGTGTCATGGTTGTCCCCACCCAATTACAACGGCTGGACCCGATTTGGCTAATTTTGCTCTATAAATGTTTGTAAGAGTCCAGCCCCTACCATGGACTCTTGAGCTATTCAAAAGAAGACCTAAACTAAATTGTCAAAAAAATTTATACCATGACATGATTGTCTAATTGATGTCATGGTACAAAATTTTTTGACAATTTAGTTTAGGTCTTCATTTGAATCGCTCTAAGAGTTCATGGCTAGGAAGGTTTAAACGGTGAGAAATTATGGAAAAACTGCGAAAAAATTACGCGAGTGAAACCGCGCCGGGTCTACTAGTAATATAATAACACTTTCCCCGTTTCCAGAGAAAACCTTCGCATCATCAGCGTTCTACGTGCCAGGAGTGCACCCGACGGTGAAGGAGCAGATGGACCTGGCGCGCTCCATCTCCAAGAGCCTCAGCGACCAGAGCAACCACATGAGCCGCGGCCAGAGCATGTATACGAACCGGAAAAAGAGATCAGTCAAATGGGTGCATGAAGGAAGAGGTACGATTGCAACATCGTAGATAGGGTAGTGCACAAACAGCTTTTCTTGTGCACTCCAATGCTACCTACCTACTTAGGTACTACCTACTCTAATGGCCGCACATTAGAGTAGTACCTAAGTAGTGGTAGTTTTTTTTTTGCAACCATTTTATAAATAAAAATGAATCCAAACCTAATTACAATCTAGCCTTATAAAAGACTAATAAGTCATTTGACGTTGACCTAGTTTTATAGAATAAAGTTATTGCTAAGAATGTGTCCACTAACACTTTTCTTACTGTCTCTATGTTTTACATGTGTCACTTCACTAACACTTGCACTATAATAGTAAACTTTTATTTACAAGTAGTGGTAGTGAATAATTACCACTACCTACTACTACCTACTAATTTAGACGCTGGCTGGTTTTATGTGGAACACTAGACTTTTCCGAATGACGGGATGAATTACCTAAAGTGGATTACAACAGCAATTCGTGTTTTTTGCCGTGTCGTCCTGTTTCACGATCACGATACGTGATTTTTTTGACGGCGGAAATGGTTTTTGAACCGACGAAAAACGGAGGTTAGAAATGATCGTATTTCGGATAGAAATGATTGGAAAGACGAAAAATTACAATAAAGCAAAAATACCTTTTTTTTTTGGCGAATCATCAATGACGATTCCAATTTTAATGAGCGGTTAGATTGGCTTGTAGGCTTAGCATTTATGTGTGTAATTTAAAAGTGTAGTAGGAGTGACCCCGCCTTCCAATCGTAAGGTAATAATAAGGTAATAATACGATCGGCACAAGTAAATTTTTCTTTTTGAAAAAATATGCCATGTTTATACGAAAACATTGTGAGGAAGAAAACCAACTTGTCCTAGAACTAAAAACTCGAAAGTTATTTATGCCATCCACCAATCCGCATTAGGTCCGCAAATAATGTAGGCATACATATTTAAATTTGTAAAACTACATTATTCTCTAAACTTCCGTAGAGAAATGCTAGCCCAGCAAGTCGATAGCCTTCCCCTTGAGTTATCTCACCTAGCCACTATTTCCTGACTTCGCCCAGATTTGGAATCGGAAGCTATGTGAGGACGACCTCGTTTGTAAAGAAGTTTGTATTTACTTCTTGCTTCCTCGTTACTAAAAAAGCCTTTGAAAAAAACGTTTCAACAAATAAACGATCGTATCTTGAAAGTACAGCTAAAACAAATTAATTAGTTATGTGGTTATATTGAAGTAAATTAACACAGGGTGTAAGAAGACAGCTTCAGAAAACTGAGGCACATGTACACCTAAGACGTTTAAATTATGGCAGTTTTAGTGTGTCTTGTGATAACCAAAACCCACCAAACTAATATAAAAATAAAAGATGAAAAGCTAGGCCTTGTGGACACCACAGTTTTTCTAGGCATAACCTTAGATAATAAACTGCAATGGGGCCCACACATAGATAAATTGTCGAAGAGACTTAGTTCTGCAGCATACGCAGTCAAAAAGATCCGTCATTTCACCGACGTCGATACAGCCAGACTAGTTTATTTCAGCTACTTTCACAGCATTATGTCTTACGGTATTTTGTTGTGGGGGAGTGCTGCAGATATTAACACCATATTCGTGTTGCAGAAGAGGGCTGTTCGCGCAATTTATAACATGGGTCCCAGAGAATCACTTAGAGATAAGTTCAAAGAAATCAATATTATGACAGTACCCTGTCAATATATTTATGAAAATCTTATGTATGTTCGCAAAAATATTAATCTGTTTAAAAAAAATTGTGATAATCATAATGTTAATACTAGAAATAAAAATAAACTCGCTGTTCCCACAGTTAGGCTCACTAAGGTCAGTAAATCTTTTAAAGGGCAATGTGTACGCTTCTTTAACAAAGTCCCAAGCGACATACAAAATTTATCAATTGGCAAATTTAAAAACTTAATTAAACAAAATCTGTCTCAAAAAGCTTACTATAAAACAACCGATTACCTAGATGATAAAAAAGCTTGGGACGAATGTGCTCCAACTCTACTTGGAATCCATAACAATAGCAAGGGTCATGCCAAAAAAACGATAGGAACCCAGCCGGTGTTGTTGCCAGTTCTTTTACGGCATGGGCGCGTTGGAACTGGTGTAAATTTTCCTAGCTTGTAAGACGTTTCAAAGTGATCCTTGTGATTCTACTGAATAAATAATTTTTGATTTTGATTTTTGATTTTGATACGAGATATTGTACTTACAAAAGCCCTGGCCGTGAATTGGATTGATTGAATGAGAAGCATCTAGAACCAGTAATTTCATGCACACGATAGAAATGCCTTTTTCAAATTCAAAATTTCAAAGTTCCCTCTGTTTTATTAATTAGGCTACTCGTTTCTCATGACTTAGATACATTAGGGAACTGACTAAATGATAAATAGCTATTGTTTGTCTGTTAGTGATGATTTGGTCAACAGTTGTGACTAAACGAGATGTTGGTCGCAAGCCAGCTTTTTGGTATTTATAGAAGTAACGGTAATTACTAATTTCCATGTAGGATAAAATGTCTGTGGGTGTTTATCAATTACCTAACTATTTATCATCGATACCATATTTAACTAAACAAGTTTTGGAGAACCTTTTCTGCCGTTTTTGTTGTTTCTTGCAATTGTAGTTATAAATTCATTTTGATCGAAGTTAAATTTTAGGGTTTATCAGATAAAAATAAACATCATAACGACCACAGAAGTTGAGCTAGATCAACTTCTGTGATAACGACTCATTCACACGAAATCCATAGTTGACGATTCGTTAATAAAAAGAAATGTGTTTTGTCCGGTTTTGCCGTATCGTCATTTTGCATGATGCGTTATTCGTGTGAACACGGCCATTTAAAAACCTACCGCCCCCGTCAAAAAATTACTGGTACGCAAAATTTGCGTCTTTAATATTGAATGAAATATCGAGCACTGAAAAATCCGCCGAGGTTCTGGGCGCGCTTGCAAATCAAAAACTGACAATTTATTTATTATTTCAGGGCGTAACACCTCAAACACATGCTCGACCCCCACACCGGTAGCCAATCACGACACGCCGTACCGCCCGCCATCTAGTCTACGCAACCAGAAAACTTATCCCAAGTCAGCGCTGAAGCAATCATACATCCCAATGATGGAGCCGTTTCCCACAGCCCCCACCATCACCATCCAAAACGTGGACGTTCCCTTAGCTCCAACTAAGCTGAATGATGTTTATGCTGCTCCAAAAAGTCCTCGGCTTCCATTAGTATCGGGCCCGAATTTCAACGTAGCGCCGCGCGGTTGGGGTGAAATGAAAGATTACTACCGGCCGGTGACACTAGATGGCGTTGGTAAAGGATATTCAGACTTTTAGACTATGGGAAATGGGATAGGATTCGAGTTATAATGATTTGAGGAATAATGATTTGGAAGACGCTAGCTTACATTTTCAAAGAGATCGTACGTTGTGCTCTATTAGAAGTTACCGTACTTCACCGTGTGTGACAATAGATTATATTTTATTACTAGCTATAAGTGCTGCCAAATTTTTTGGTTATACCTAGACGTACCCTTGAATGTACAACGAAGGGGTCTTCGATGTGAACCCGTTCTAAATAAACCTCTCTTTATCTAAAATCACTATTTTATCGATACAGAACGCTATAAAATAACTTCCTATACGGTACGGGGGGATAGTTCACTCTATGCTAATAAGCAAACCAAATTACTCAGACTCAGTCTCCATGCGAATTTACAGGGGCGCGGGGGTGAACGTGGATTGACACGTGGGTTGTGCAGAGGACAGATAGCAGATGCTGAAAACGTGTAAATTCGCAGAAAGACGTCATATTATTACTTATTTATTTGATTTGCTTAATAATAATAGATAAATCTTTGCCGGCACTATTTATATCAGTTTGTTTTTTTTATCTTGGTTAATAATTATATAAAAATATAGCATTTCGAAATAAGCGTACTTTTAAATAAGTGTTAAGTTGTTAGGTTTATTTAATTATTTCATCAAGAAAGTATTTATTTTTATCAATGTATTTTCTATCTAACAAACTGTATTAAATTAAGTACCTATTGTAAGTAAGTATTCTAAGAAATTTAATTAAATAGGAGCATAGACTATACGTTTTTACTAATTAAAATGTTTAGCTTTGAGACTAGTCAATAGAAATAGGGAAATACCTTTACGGTTTAATTGTTTAATTGTTTCTTATTTACCTAAAGCTAAATAATTTATTACTCGACATAATTGTAAATTATTTATGTAAGTAATTCATTATTTATGAAGTAGTATCCAAATATCGCGACAATTACAATAAAATATTTTTTATTATTTACTTACTGAAATTATTATTTATAGGTATTTTATTACTTGGTACCTTCTAAAGTAAAATGTCCTTTTTGTAAAGTTCCTTAATCAATACCTATTTATTTCTATTTAGATAAGTATTTATTTTTTGTTATAAGCTGATAATTTAATAAACAATGACCTAGCAAAATCACTGTATTTTTTTTTGAAAGTTTGCAAACTATTTTAAGTAACTAGGGAAATTTTGCCAGTTTGCGACCACTTAGCGTATTTCCTGATATCATTATTTCGCTCGATTTAAATGTTTTTATTGGAATTTACAATTTTCTTGCGACCTCTATGTCTGGATAACGGCATTCTGCGACCTCATTGATAACTCATGTGACTATCTCGTGACCACCATATTTGTAATTAGAATATAATCATTGTGGGTTGTATTATTTAAAACCACTAACTGATTGGCGACCGGGCAATTTAAACAGATGAACAGAGAGCAGAGAAAGATCTAAACAAAGAGTAGGTTCGCTTCAAATAAATCCTACTGATTATTTATTATGTTTTTTTACAATGATTTCTGTTTGTTATATATTTAGAATTAATTCTGTGCTAATTAATAATGGTTTTATATTTTGCATTTATCACCATGTAAAATTACATTGGGACAAGATTCATGGTGTGAGTTGACGAACGACTCATTATATAAAACCATTACCAATGAAGTGGTACAAAAGTTGTTTGTCTGATCTGTTATGCGGATGCATTTTTTTTTGTTTTTTATCGAGAATAGACCTTCGTTTGACCACGATCTCGCCTGGTGAAAAGCGATGAATTTTTATTAGAGCAAATATTTTTTATTTATATAAAGTATATACAGGTAGGTATATACCTATTTATTATAAGCATAAAATTTCATTAGATTAGACTACTGGTTTTTAATTTGAAGGTAAACCAGTACGACAAGGCACCTACAGCATTTAAATACCTAGCTGTCTGTCTGTATTTAGAAATACTACCAACTACCCTAGAAAGTAACGTTCTAATGTTAATATTGTTTATGTAGGTAAGTAACTATAATATTATTTTGAAATACATTTTTTTCTTTTGGTTTTCCTCGATGAAGTCATAAACCTTCATTCACCGGATTCAGATTATATAGGTCTGATTTCACTCGGTACATGAGATTTTGCTATCAAAGGAACTTGATTTTAGGGTCCATTGTGAATATACAAAACGCTAAAAATGTGCATCGATGTAAGAAGGTACTTTTAAAACTATTATGTTTTTTTTTAAACATTACGTGTAGGTTAGTTATTCAAAAAAGGCCACGCTTACACGTGACTTGATTAGAAAGAGTAGGTAACATCGCTAGCAAGGTTCTCTAAATAACAGGCAGACCAACTTATATCACTTGTAAAGTATAGTACCTGTAGGTTACTAATGCTTTGTGTTTCCAGTAACGTTAGATGTCTGGAGACAAGCGAGAAGAGGTGCCTGTTACCTGAGGTTTTCATAATAGGTATTGCGCAATTCATTAAGTATCGAGCTGACGAAAGTATATGAGAGACCGAACGTTCTCGCAATACGCGCGCACCGAATTGAGAGTTGCTCTCCCTTGTAAGGCAAGAGCACCATAAGAGTAGTAGAGTTCTCTGTGATAGAGCTCGTCCGGGGAAGAACTAACACCATACTTATTTCTGCCGCCAAGCAGTAATGCTCGCATTGCTGTGTTCCGATGCGAAGGGTATGATTTCCGGTGAAATTACTGGCACATGAGGCTTTCTATGCCTCAAGGTGGCAACCCGCGAGTAATACCTCTGGTATTGCAAGCGTCCATAGGCTGCGGTAACCGCTTACCATCTTGTGGGCCGTACGCTTGGTTGCCACTTCAGTTGAATAAAAAAAAACAGGTTAGGTTAGGTGCCATATGCGGAATAAATGCTTTTGACAACCGTATCGTCCAGCTGTCATTTTGTAGGGATTATTACAGCGTCTATTTCGTGCGTAAAATGAACTTCAAAAATAATATCAACATGATATTAAATATCATATTTATCTACTCTTTTTTTACAAATTTTGTTCTTATTATATTTGTTATTATTTTCGTAGATGAAAATACAGAGAAAGCTGTTGTCAACGGTGCCCATGCTAGCCGGGCGGGCGTGCGTTGTTGCGTCACGTTCACTCTCGAAATATTCGAATCGTTTTGAAACACCCTGCACTTATTATATGAACAGTCAATTATACTTAATATAATTTAGTAAGTAGGTAGGTAAGGTAACCGTTTTAACTAATAAACTATCAGACGGGCATGCTTAATACTGTAAGTAGGTACACTGGTTACATTACATTACAACTGATAGGCGCAATTTATCAAAGTATCGTTATAATACCCATTGAGGAAGTAGGTAATAATTATTTTCTATGGATATAAATACCTTCTGAACTCCGGTTCAAAAAGTTAGTTCACTCGTGACTTTAACCATAACGTAACAATATGTTAGTGGGAATGGAAATGAAAGAACGGGTTTCTCAAGCAGTAGCAACCAAGGCAGCGTTCAAGTCGTACAACTTAATAAAAATGTTGAATTCTATATAAATAAATGTTGAATGACGAAACTATGTAAATTACTGCTTAATTCTCATATTTAAAAAATAAAATTCAACAAAAGTGTGGTTATAGTCGTACGCGACGAAGAATTGAGTTTTTTCTGCAAATATGGTGTTTTGTGATTTTAGTGACTAATAATATGTTTAAGGAAAGTGTGTGAAAACTGTGAAATGGTGTAGTAAGGTAAATACTGTTGCATATATTAAAATAATAAATTAATTGAATTGATTAATTATTTAGACTAGATTTTAAAGTTTTCATTTATTATTGCGCTCTTAAATTTTTCTAATAGAAAAAAACGATTGGTGCACGACCGGGTTCGAACCCACTACCTTAGAATCGGAAGGCGCTTCTACCACTGTACTCTTGATGGAATGATATTAATGGTTGAATAAAATCATTTTTTTCTTCCGATCTTCATTGGTTTGACGAGCGATGTGGCGCAGCGGGCGCAGGTCCGCCTGCGACGCGGAGGTTGCGGGTTCGATTCCCGCCTCGGGACAAATGTTTGTACGATCTACAAATATTTGTTCCAGGTGTTCTGGGTATTTTCTATATATAATAAAAAATATCTATCTATGTATATGTATATCAGTCGTCATATATATTTTTTTATTATAATATATATATACATATATATATTAAAAAATATCTATCTATGTATTGTATTGTATTAAATATATATCAGTCATCTAGTACCCATAATACAGCTCTGTTTAACAGCAGCTTACCTTGGGGCTAGATGATGCTGTGTGGATTGTCCAGCATTATTTATTTATTATAATTTTTTTGGCACCTGACAAAAATTTAATTGATGTTTTCAAGTCCAGAGCCTGTCTGAATTATTTTCGCAATCATTAGATGCTAAAGAAACAAATAGAAGATTATTAAAACTATTAAAACCGCAACCTCTCGGTTTTCAATCGGACAATTGCCCACTACGCCACCGAGGTCAGTCAGACAGTACGTATTCAAAATACGTAGCTGTATCACCTGTGTGTAGTAAGTTACCTAATGCCATCGAGCACATAACAATACACGATTCGGCATGGGGCGCCGGCCCGCACCGAAATGTAAACGAAATTTACATAATAGCTGTGATAATAGTAGCAAACGCTGTGTTACATAATGTACACTTTCATTAGTATTGTAATAACGAATTATTAACTAGGTTCAACGGACTCTTATCTACAGAAAAGTATCATCATGGCAGCCTGTAATTTCACCACAGCCTGGCTGAAGACAAAACCTTGTCTTTTCTACCTACACTATGGCACAGAGTAATAACCACAGAAATATTTAAGTAGAATGAAAGAGTTCGTCGATTTGTATGGAAACGAAGCGTGTAACATTTTGCGTATTTGTATTTTACACACAAATGTATTTTAGTGATGAGAAACATAATCCGCGCGAAAATAAATGATTTAAAAGCATCGATAAGCACGCGGCAAACCGATTCTAGGCACTGGCACACCACCACACCGCCCCCGGTTGGGAGCAAACTGAGTTTCGCGGCGAGTAAAGAGGTTCTCAGCCCTTACTTAGCCCGTTTTTTCGGCACGCGAGGTACATACACTCATTCTACTCAAATATAGTTCTGTGGTAATAACTATGGCAGGGCTGCTGAACTCTGTGATCGATGTTTTGTTTCGTTTAGCCACAGATAACAGTTTAGCTATATTTACTATAGCAAGCTCTTTCCCACAAGGACGATTCGTGTTTTTGGCCGTATCATCCAAAGACATTAAGATTGTTTATATGTTCAAAGGTATCATCCATGTTCACACGACACGAATGACACTAAAGACGAATCGTGTAAAATACGTATATAGTAATATTAAGCATGATGATGAAGTAGCCAAAGCATTCGAAAAATTCTTTACTGATATTCCAGTTTCTACTACAAAATCTTTAAACTCTTCTCACATAATTGCAGAGTCATTGTTAAAAAATAATGTACCACAATGCAACATACAATTACATTTCGACTATGTAAATAATAATGATATTATCAAAGCATTTAAACTGATAAATGTAAAAAAAACCACTGATCTCTGGGGCATTTCTGTTAGCGTTGTGAAATCATTCATTGAAATCATTGCACCTGACCTAGCTTTTATATTTAACCAATGTATTGACTGTGGTGTGTTTCCTGATTTAATGAAACATAGCAAGATAACACCTCTTTTCAAATCAGGTAGTCATTCTGACCCTGGTAACTTTCGGCCTATATCAGTATTGCCTACATTTAGTAAAATTTTTGAAAAACTTATTCTTATTCAGTTACAAAGACATTTTAGTATGAATAACTTACTTGATAGTAAACAATTTGGGTTCACAAGAGGTCGCTCAACAACTGATGCCGGTGTTGAGTTGATATCACACATTTTTGAAGCCTGGGAGGAATCGCAAGATGCCTTAGGCATTTTTTGTGATTTATCTAAGGCATTTGATTGTGTACATCATGAGACACTAATTAGAAAATTACAACACTATGGAGTTAGGGGTGTTGCTCTAGACCTTCTCACTTCATATCTAAGTGATAGAATACAAAGAGTTGACGTAAATGGAAAGCGTTCTCCGGGATCAGTGGTAACAATTGGTGTACCACAAGGATCAATACTTGGGCCATTCTTGTTTTTAATATATATAAATGATCTACCCCGGCTTGTTAGGAACGATCATGAGATTGTACTGTTTGCTGATGACACGTCACTTTTATTTAAATTAAAGCGACAAGAGACTAACTTTGACAAAGTAAACAATGCAATCTCTAAAATTGTAGGGTGGTTTAATGTAAACAACTTATTGTTAAACGAAAATAAAACGAAATGCGTTCGTTTCATACTACCTAATGTAAAACAAAACCAAACTAATATAAAAATAAAAGATGAAAAGCTAGGCCTTGTGGACACCACAGTTTTTCTAGGCATAACCTTAGATAATAAACTGCAATGGGGCCCACACATAGATAAATTGTCGAAGAGACTTAGTTCTGCAGCATACGCAGTCAAAAAGATCCGTCATTTCACCGACGTCGATACAGCTAGACTAGTTTATTTCAGCTACTTTCACAGCATTATGTCTTACGGTATTTTGTTGTGGGGGAGTGCTGCAGATATTAACACCATATTCGTGTTGCAGAAGAGGGCTGTTCGCGCAATTTATAACATGGGTCCCAGAGAATCACTTAGAGATAAGTTCAAAGAAATCAATATTATGACAGTACCCTGTCAATATATTTATGAAAATCTTATGTATGTTCGCAAAAATATTAATCTGTTTAAAAAAAATTGTGATAATCATAATGTTAATACTAGAAATAAAAATAAACTCGCTGTTCCCACAGTTAGGCTCACTAAGGTCAGTAAATCTTTTAAAGGGCAATGTGTACGCTTCTTTAACAAAGTCCCAAGCGACATACAAAATTTATCAATTGGCAAATTTAAAAACTTAATTAAACAAAATCTGTCTCAAAAAGCTTACTATAAAACAACCGATTACCTAGATGATAAAAAAGCTTGGGACGAATGTGCTCCAACTCTACTTGGAATCCATAACAATAGCAAGGATCATGCCAAAAAAACGATAGGAACCCAGCCGGTGTTGTTGCCAGTTCTTTTACGGCATGGGCGCGTTGGAACTGGTGTAAATTTTCCTAGCTTGTAAGACGTTTCAAAGTGATCCTTGTGATTCTACTGAATAAATAATTTTTGATTTTGATTTTTGATTTTACGGCAGATATGGCAAAAAGCATTTTTTCAATCGTTTTTTTGACGAAAATTGTCAATATCAGGTCCAATAAGAATGAGTCGTTAGTTGGCTGGTAGTTGGTAGTATCTCTGCCTTCTGCGCTGCATGTTGTGGATTCGATTCCCCCAGCTGCGTTTTAAAGTTGGATAAGTTAACTGTGGTTCTTAGTTTCTGACCCACAACAAGTTATGTAGTTAGTTATTTATTCATGTAAACTTAGAATTAACATTACAGAATTCCAAATCGTTAATTTAGATATGTAAATATTTACAGTTTAAAATGAATCCTGTCTGTGTGGAGTTAGGACTATGTTTGCGACTGTTGAGTGTGACAGTGTGTCATATTTTCAGATTTGAATAGAACCTCTTAATTAGAAGAAGACATGTCGGAGAGCGGCTCTCAAAAGCGGAGGGTGTCACCCTTCTTAAGACAGGTAAGACCATCATTTGAGAACTGTTTTCTATACAGAAATCGGAATAAGTACTCCGATTTCTGTGTGGTAAACGTATCGTCCAGCTGTCAATTTGCATAGGATTTTTAACAGCTCCTCTTTAGTGCGTTAAATGAACTACCAAAATTCCATACAAATTGACAGCTGGACGATACGTTTACGTTTACGATTGTCAAACAAGTTTTTCGTGCTAAGCATTTTGGTTTGGGCAAACCATATAACTCCGACGTCGTCATATGCGACAGGGGCGGAGAGCGCGGGGGAACGAAGGGCATCTACGTATTCAGCACCTGCCCCTTACACTTCGCATAACAACTACTTAGCTATCAAGTAGTGATAGTAAAGTACCTATTCGTTTGGCGCGTGATTTACTCTAACTAATGGTCATTGATTGGCAATTGGCAGAGCCACTTGACGGGTTAAGGTTGTACGCGTTGGTGGCTGACTGCAGGCTACAGCTGTTACGTTACGCCATAGTGTCAAAGATTTATAATAATAATGGCCCGTGAATTTCATAATTACCGAAATTCTCTATTTCGTGAAAAAGAAAACACAATTAATAATAATAATAAAAAACGTTTATTTTGTTACCAACTAAAAACATTACATCAGCTATTACTAAAAATATAGAGTAACAAAAATGGCCACCACTCAGCATGTGCTATGACAGAACAACTCATGCCATAGCGCTGGTTTTCTGTGGTTGCCGTAGAATTATGTGAGAGTGCAGCGGCTAATGCGATACACGCTGAAACAGAATCTAATACTAAACATAATGCTTATGTGCTGAATACAATAATTATTTTAGCAGAAGACAATAATTTACATTGACTCAGTAACAAAATCAGTGCTGCTGGTGCCACTGGTGGTCCCCCATCCAAGTTCTGGAGGGCAATGCTCTAATACAATCATGGTAAAATCACGTTTTAGAGATGTACGGACTTAAGCTTCCAGTTTTTACTATTTTTAACTAAATCCTCAATAAGTATGAACTTGTTTTGCACGGATAAATGATAAATGATAAAATGATAAATGATAGATAAATGATAAATGATATTTATTTGCACGAACACATGTCATATGAATGGTCTTAAAATTAAATTAGTTCATTTATGTCCTACCAAAATCTTTGGCATGCAAATATTATATTAAATGTAATGTTAAAATTATTATACAAAATAAAAAATGTCAAAAAAATAAAAAATAATAAACAATAAAAAATATTAGTGTACAATGTCCCTATAATTTAAAAATTCATTTATTGAATAGAAACATTTGTCTATCAGCCATTTCTTCAATGTTATATGAAATAGGTTTCCCTTCAAATCTTTTAACGGATTTTTAAAAGTGGGCCGTCAATCCAGACGCATGTCACATACAGAAGCCATAAAATGAAGAAGTCAAGACGCACATCACTTTCACCATAGGTACACACACCATAAACCAAAAGCATGTTTTTCAGGTCAAGAACCATTCTCGGGTGTTGACTCAAGCATCGATTTGTGTGACTCAAGCATCGATTTGACATAATTTTTATGATTTTTATGATATTAATTTCCATCTAATCCTCTAATACAGGTCTTAACGACTTAAAAGAGGAGATCCCAAACCACCTAAATGAAAAACTTGTAAAATTTCAATAAATATTTTGTATTTGTAAATCAAAGACATCAAAATAAGATTTGTTTATATTTTCGAAGATTTCTATCAAGAAATGTCAAAAATCGACGCATGAGTCACGATTCACACTCAAATGGTTACGCCCCACTCCAAAAATTGCTATACCTAGGGTGAGTTGCACCATCTAACGTTAACGTCAAATTGTTCAATCGTCGTCGAACAATTTGACGTTAACTTTAGATGGCGCAACTCACCCCTAGTTGTCGCATTTAAATATTTAAATCTATGACAAAACGCAGTGGAGGGGCGTTCAGTTTTAGAATGATACTGAAACTATCGAAATTTGATCATGCGAATTTTATTGCTCTCATTGTATTAGCAGGATTGCCCCACTACGCATGACCACGCATGACTTTGTAGAGCTGTACTTAGGTAGATATGACACGTGCAAGTAGATAATAGATAAGTATGTATGTACAACTGACTAATTACTGCATAATAACTGATGTGATGACAAAATGGATTGGCAACCTTGAACGCTATGATAATCTGCCTTGTAATCCACAGTGTTAGTACGAGCAAAAAATTAGGGAAGGTGTCCGCCAAAGCAAAGCAGACATAAAAAATATGCAATTCTTTAATTAGGTGCCTAATTAAGTGCTATAGAGCTATTTCTATAGCATGTCTAATGGCCTACATTTAAAATAGGAAAAATAGCGTTACTGATGGGGTAATCGTTTCGTTTTTGTGTCGTTGTTGTCTTGTGAATCATCATCATCATCATGGCAGCCTTGTAAATGTTCCCACTGCTGGGACACTAGCCTACTCTCAAGCGAGAGTGAGAATCTTATAAATACTTATGATCAATCTACGGTCTTTTTTATTACCTTTTTTTACGACCAATGTGGCGCGGTGGACGAAGGTCCGCCTGCGACGCGGAGGTTGCGGGTTCGATTCCCGCCTTGGGACAAAAGTTTGTAGGATCTGCAAATATTTGTTCCGGGTGTTCTGGGTGTTTTCTATGTATAATAAAATAAATATCTATCTATGTATTGTATTGTATTAAATATATATCAGTCATCTAGTACCCATAATACAGCTCTGTTTAACAGCAGCTTACCTTGGGGCTAGATGATGCTGTGTGGATTGTCCAGCATTATTTTACCTATCTAAAAGAATTTCAATCTTACTAGTACCTATTTATAAATGCGGATGTTTTCATGGATAGATGTTTGTTCCTCATACACTAGAACGTCTGAACAGATCTGGATAAAAGTAGTTGTTTCACACAGTATGGAACCGGGCCTTGGTCTTTTGTAGGGGTCTAGATAATTAGATAATCATTAAAGAAATCATTTATCACTGTTTATTTATTTTAATTTGGCTTCATTCATAATCTAAAGTAAGTTTATCTTTGTGAAGGAGTGCAACACAATGCAAAACAACATGGCGGGTTTAACGAACAACTAGGTTATTAGGTACTGTCAAAGTCAAAATGCGTCACGATCATTGGCTAATAGCTGTCATGGCGGACCTCTAGTGTTTCCGTTTTAGGGAACCCAACACAATAAACATTTTTCTTTTAGAACTTTGTTTGTCTACTTAAAAATAAAATTGTTTGTTACTGTTAGTCTTATATTTTTTTCCATTTTTTCTATGGTGTTACAAAGACCTAGGCCATTATGAAATTGGTCCTTTGATAGAGAGATAAATAATTATCTGGAATAACACAGGCTACTTTTTACCTTTGATATATTCGGTTTCCGTGCTTCACGCGAACGAAGTCGCGGGATACAGCTAGTTTAATCCTGAAAAATATACCTACCTTAGCCAGCTTCGTCTTTTTCGATATTATAATTTAGTAGTAATCACACTCAAGGATGACCACTTTGAAATTGCAATTATGAAATTATCTTATCAAAGGCTTTGCTTAAATCAAAGAAACGACCTTCAAACTCAAAGAACAGTCATGTCATCTAACAGGGCTGTGAGTTGGGTCCAATACTATTTACTTGACATTTTGATTGACATTTATTTAATTTTGTTAGACTTATGTTAGTGTAAAAATTAATTATTATTTTTAATGTTTAATGTTTTAGTTTTGTTTTTAATTTTTGTTATTATGTTATTAATATTGTAATTACCAACTTTTAATCTTATTAATTCAATTTATACTTTGTTTTACTTACACACATCAACATTGTCTAGGGATATTCAACATTTTGTTGATTTTTACAAAAACTGAAAATAATATTTTAGAAAACTAGGTATGGCAAGAATCTTTATTTTGTGTTGTTTATTAATAATAATAAAAGCCTATTAATAATAAAAAATATTAAAAAATTAATTAAAAGAAATTATTTTCAGTTTTTGTAAAAATCAACAAAATGTTGAATATCCCTAGACAATGTTGATGTGTGTATATCTTTTGTAGGAGTCATAGTGCAAACATTTTATACCTTTTTTCAATTTGAAAATATTATTGTCCATGTCCAAGACTCGTACCCACACGCGAGCTGCCTGCAGCTGGCGCACCACAAAAAAACTAGTTAAATATATATAAATAAATCCACCAGTTGCTGGCTATAAGCGGGGTGGTGATGTACATGATTGGAACAGGAGCCAACATCGCGTATCCTGGTGTGCTACTCCAGCAGCTCCGGGAGCCAGGGTCCGCGGTCCAGCTCACGCCAGAACACGAGTCCTGGATCGGTAAGTCTGTCTGTTTAACAAAAACTGTCTTATAAAAGCTTATTTATAAAATAACCGATTATTTATATGATAAAAAACCTTGGGGGGCACGAATGTGCCGCCAAGCAGTAATGCTCGCATTACTGTGTTCCGGTTCGAAGGGTATGGTTTCTGGTGAAATTACAGGCACATGAGACTTTCCATCTTACGTCTCAGGTGGTAACACGCAAGTGATATTATAATGTTGCATGCGTACATAGGCTTGGGTAACCGCTGACCATCAAGTGGGCCGTACGCTTGGTTGCCACTTTGGTGGTATAAAAAAAAAAATGTGCTCCAACTCTACTCGGCATCCATAACATTAGCACGGATCATGCCAAAAAACCGATAGGAACCCAGCCGGTATTGTTGCCAGTTCTTTTACGGTATGGGCGCGTTGTAAATGGCGTAAATTGTCCTAGCTTGTGAGTCGTTTCAAAGTGATCCTTGTGATTTTATAGAATAAAGCACTTTTGACTTTGACTTTGGCTTTCTGGTTCTGAGAAGTTACCCTACGCTACGTTTGATTTGCCTTGAACTAAGTTTCATGACATGATGAAAGACAAACAACAACGTAGGTACCTAGAGCTTTTCTATTTTGTAACAATGGCCGCCATTGTTACAAAATGAATGGCATGAGTATAATAAAGACATTGAATGGCGCGATAAATCCGTGCGCGTACATTCCGTAGCGGATAGCATTAGCTCATCGAGTTTACTACATTTTAGACTAACTCTAGCTAACCACACTTTTTGCCGCTCATATTACAGAACCATCAACATAATGATGATAATAGTACAACCAAGTTGAGATATTATATATACCTACTAATATTATAAAGAGGAAAGATTTGTATTTTTGTTTGTTATGAATAAACTCAAAAACTACTGGTCCGATTTCAAAAATTCTTTCACCATTAGAATGCTACATTATCTCTGAGTAACATAGGCTATATTACTAGCGATTCGCTCCGGCTTTGCACGGATGCGGTTTCACTGCACCCGCGCGAAGCTGGGACGGACTTCTAGTTTTATATAATTTTGGTACGTTTACGTGCAAGGTTCCTATAGGTACTACGTATACCTAGTACCACAGCCACAGTATAACAATGTAACCACTCAAATTACCTTACCTACTCACTGCTCGATGCAGCTCAGTCGATTTACATCACGAGTCTGTTACTCATTATAATAAACTAGCGTCATAATAGTATAACATAAATCGTTTTTTAATTCTAACAAGGTACAATTTCAAGCGGCTAGGTAGGCAGTTAATTCCTTATATCTAATTGTAAGTAGGTACCTACCAATAGTTTAATTTAATAGGTTGGTATAGTTCTCAGAACGGATCTCGGCCGTCGTGAAATTAGCCGTTTCGATGCGCAATGGAGCTTTTTCAAACTAAATTGTCTTTGCGCATCACAAACGGCTAACTTCACGGAAGCCTAGATCCGCTGTGCGAACTATACGTTGTTAAGTTTTGTTACCTTACAGGGCTGACATAAACATGTTGTTTAAAAGTCCTTATAAATAATATTGTATAAAAAAACATGGTTCAATAGGATAATAAATGCAAAATCTTAGACATGTATAGTTATGTATACTAACACTTGAGCCTGAACTAGTTAATCCTGTATTTCAGGCGAAAAGAGCTCATTAGAATCTTAAAATAATCACTCACTGAGTTAATAAGAAACTGAAACGTAAAAGTAATAGATTTTTTTTAAACTTAATAATGCTAAATGTATGTAGCTAAAAGTGCAAAAAGTAGGATATTAGATTCTATTAAAAATAACATTTATTTAATTTTATAATGACACTATAGTGTCGTTGTCATGACCAAAGTCTCCGTCTTGGACCGACCGACGGACCGACCGACGGGTGAAAACTTCAGTTGAAATTGCCACCGATGATTCATCCAAATGGTGACTACGCGGAACAGAAAATATTTGTAAAAGCCTTTTTTTATAACAGTCTTTTTTAACCTTTGGCGATCAGAATTCATAGTTATTCTTATGATTTGGAGAATTTTATAGCGTTTTACCTTTTTTAGAAGAGCACCGGTGGTCTAGTGGTAGTGGTAGTGGTAGCCTTCTTTATTCTTTATTCTTTATTCTTTATTTAAATTCAGATGCTCACAGAACTAACAGCTTTAACCAAAACGTTCTGTAAGCTAGCATACTATTAATACATACATAGACAAATAGCATATTATTATACAAAATTAATTACTTACTTAAAAAACTTATACACAAGAATATAAATTGGTTTAGGTTTGAATGAAACAAATCTACATCCTGTACTTGAGTGGTGAATGCATTGAGTAGTGTAAGTGCGTGCGCCGTCGGTGCATATCTAGCAGTGTCTGTGCGAGCGGCGGGCGGCCAATCCTAAGGTCGTGGGTTCAAACCCGGTCGTGCACCAATGGATTTTTCTGTTCGAAAAATTTATGTGCGCAATGCCAGTGCTCTCATACGGTGAAGTAAACATCGTGAGGAAACCGGCATGTCCAAGAACTACAAATTCGAAAAGACATGTGTCCACCAATCCGCATTGGGTCCGCGTGGTGGATTTAGACCCAATCACTCTCGCCTGAGAGTAGGTCAGTGTCCCAGCAGTGGGAACATTAGAAGGCTGTCATGATGTCCTTTTTTATTGGTCCCGAATACCGATTGTGTCTGCCCGCGACCACGGTTGTTGCAACACAACTGAAACGTCGCGCGTCCGGAGAAATTAAAATATTACATTTTTAAAAACATTATTCCTTGGCTTTTTAAACGTGGCTTATTTCAAAAGTGTTTTATAGTTTGTTAGAATTTTTTGATGAATGTGTTTAAATTTAATTTTAATTTTTATAATAATATAAGTACTAAGTGTACCATTTTTGTCTGTGCTACTAGGTACCTACATTGTATTATTGTGTGTAAACAAACTTTATGCATATTGTACGTCCGAAAAGGGCAAACTGTTGGACTATTTTTGTATTTTTTAATTTTACCATCTTACATTAGAGAGCACCGGTGGTCTAGTGGTAGTGACCCCGCCTTCCGATCCGAAGGTCGTGGGTTCAAACCCGGTCGTGCACCAATGGATTTTTCTGTTCGAAAAATTTATGTGCGCAATGCCAGTGCTCTCATACGGTGAAGGAAAACATCGTGAGGAAACCGGCATGTCCAAGAACTAAAAATTCGAAAGACATGTGCCATCCGCCAATCCGCATTGGGTCCGCGTGGTGGATTAAGACCCAATCACTCTCGCCTGAGAGTAGGCCAGTGTCCCAGCAGTGGGAACATTAGAAGGCTGTCATGATGATGATGATGACATTTATAACAGTTTTACAATAAAAATATTCTTATTCTTATTCTTATTCCTTCTCGTTCCAGCATCAATTCTGGGACTGGCGCTGATCTCCGGGATAGTGGTGGCTCCCTTCAGCCTGCAGCGGCTCGGACGGCGGATGACCAACCAGCTCAGCACGCTGCCGGCGCTGGCCGGCTGGGCGCTGATGGTGACTGCCAAGGGACCTGCCGCCTTGCTGGCCAGTCGGGCACTACAGGTACTACTTATGATAATACCTTAAAGTAAGAAGGTTCGTATGAGTCAGTGGCGAGTTACCTTAGTACATCAATAAAATGTATGCTGCAAACACGTCGCAAACACCACACGCATAGTTTGTGTACGTAAACGGTGCTGTTGTATGTGTGAGTCTCATGGTTGTCCCCACCCAATTAGGTATCGCAAGAACGAGGTAAGTAAAACCGGTGGGAGGTAGGAAGTGGCCATTCCGTACGTAGTACTAATATCTGTTAAGTGACCTAATGATAAATCTATGACTAAAATACCAATGTTTTGAAACGGTGAAGAAAAACATCGTGAGGAACCATGTTCAAAAATTAAAAATCTAAAGATTACGTGCCATACATTTGCATTGGGTCCGTTATAATCTAAAACGAGACTAGGCCAATTGAGATACCAAAGTAGAAATAAACATTAGAAAGCTGATTGATATAATGTGTTCTCTTGTGAATTCCAGGGTTTCGGGATGGGCCTGCAGGCAGCCGCAGCCCCAATCACCATAGCAGAATATTCCTCGCCAAAACACCGCGGCGCATTCCTAGCGACCATCGCCTTTTCCTTTGCAACAGGCATGCTGGTCGCACATGTCTTCGGAACCCTCATGTACTGGAGACCAGCTGGTATAGCCTGTGGAAGCTGCTACGCTTTAGCTCTGATTCTATTATCTCTATCACCAGAAACACCGCCGTATTTAGCGTCGCAAGGCCTGCAAATGGAATGCAGAAAGTCCTTCCGCTGGTTCAGGGGCAAAGATGATGAATCGGAGAAGGAACTGGAAATCATGATAAACAGCCAGAGGAAAGCAGAGATTATCACCAATCTAGCACCGAAAGAGTCTTTGATGAGACGTTATATCAATATAGTGAAGAAACCAGAATTTTACAAACCAACATTGATAATGATGTTCATGTTTATACTCTTCCAAGTTTCTGGAATGACTGTAATACCTTCGTATACTGTGCCTATCATGGACGCGGTAACAAACAAAAGCATAGACCCTAATATAAGCATGTTAATGGTAGACGTTGTTAGATTTGCATCAGCAGTAATAGCTTGTGTAGTTGTCAACAAGCTGAACAGGAGAACTGTTTTGTTTCTGGGCATCGTGATAAGCTCCATATCCTTACTGGCAACAGCTCTGATGATGTATTTAAGAGATACTGGATACATAGCAAAGGGATACGAATGGACTCCTGCAATACCAGCGCTGACGTATATATTTGGGAAAACTTTAGGGATACTACCGATCCCTTGGGCGATAGCTGGTGAAATCTTTCCACTGGCGTACAGAAGTATCGGGAGTGGCATATCTGGGATGTTTTTATCTGTCATGTTCTTCCTGGTGGTCAAAACTGCCCCAAGTTTATTTTACAGTATAGGCGTTGAAGGTACGTTTTTAGTTTACGCAGTCAGTATATCTATATGTGGAGTTTTTCTGTACTATCTTCTACCAGAGACGAAAGGGAAAACTCTGTATGAGATAGAGTGTCACTTTAGAGGGACAAAAGAGGAGGGCAAGATGGACATCTCTGAAAATGAGAGGATGCTGGAACTGCGGAAAGTGGAAGGGGGATGACAGATGGAGGGAAAAAACAGGAAAAGCTCTGCCCGCTATAAGCTGGCCTCGTAGTTAGGTGAGGAATGAATGGTTTTTAAAGCTAAAGTACTTTTGTACTGACTCTCAATGATATTTAGTATAATATTCATTAAAAAAATGTTTTTTATTGAAATAGTTTTATTTTTCAACAATCTATCTTTCTCCGCTAGTTCATTCTCTATCATAATATTAAGAATTTGTGTTGTTCCTCTCAAGTAGGTTCTATAAGATATCTTGTATCCGGCGCCTGGCCAGTCGCCATTAAGTACATCATGAAACACCATCCAGCTATATCGTTCACGAATATGTCGCTAGTGCGTGCAATGAGCTATCGGCTTGGCCTAAATCTTTTAAAACTTAGTTCTCGATCTACAAATCAAATTGTGTTCCTTGTCACATACCTTACCTACCTACTCTTTATAAAACAAAGTGTTTCCAACGGTATCGATTTTACTCTGTGAACCTCAAAATTAATGGCTGCTAAACAATAATTTTAACACGCAAAGTTCAAATAAATACACACAAACTACTTATCAACTCAGTATGAGTCACATCCTAACCATTTATACAATGTATAAAGCTCATGATTTTATTTCCTAAGCTAATATAGAATAATTGAACTGCATCGTCTCATTTCAAGACCGTTTTCTGCGTTCAGGGGATGTGAACTCCTCGAATCTTCAGCAGAATATCCTTTGAAGTTATCTTCTATTTCCTGAAGAGTTTTGTCCTTTGTTTCCGGCAGCATAAACCAGACGACACATAAACAGAGGATCACCACACTAGCGTACGAAACATACGTCAGTGGCAAGCCTATACTGCTGTTCAGTACTGGGAAACACTTAACAGCCACGAAGAAGTTAATCGATAACGCTAAAACACTGATTCCACTTCCCAACCCTCGATATTCTAGTGGGAATAGCTCTCCTGATAGTGCGAAAGGTATGGAAGAAATGCCAACAGTCAAAGAGAAAATATATAGTCCAATGAGACCTATTGGTATCCATTGACTGTCAAACGGCAACTGGTCGCTCTGCTTCAAGTATACGTAGCCTGCCTTTCCAAAGTAGGCTACAATACACACAAATCCACTGCTGAAGAGGAGAGTCCGTCTTTTTAAGGTCTTCATGAAATATACCGCCAAAATGTTGCAAATAAGTCTCTCAACATCCAGAGCTACCATTAAAAACTTGGAGTTAGCTTCTGGGCCCACGACCTGTCCAATAATATCCGTCGCGTACGAACTGATGACGTTGATTCCGGCAAACTGGAACATCATGTATAAAAACATCATGATGATGATAGGCTTGTAAAATTCCGGTTTTCTGCGGGTTTCGTTAAAGTATCGGCAGGCGCGTTTAATTTTTAGCGACAGTGGTATGGTCTGTCCAGCTACACTTGATTTTCTGATCATCTTTTGGGCTGTAATCATTCTTTGCAATTCAGTCTCCTGTTCCTCGCCATCTCCTCTTAACCATATAAAGACTTCCCTCGCTTCTTCGAACCTTCCTTTAGAAACCAACCAGGATGGTGACTCTGGAGTATAAATGATGAGTAGCAAACTTGTGAAAGTTATAAAGGAACATATCAACGCGCACTGCTGCCAACTAAAGAAGGTCCCCAAAGCGTGGGATAACAACACCCCTATAGTCAATGATAAGGACACACTCGTCAAAAACATTCCTCTGTTCTTTGGATCAGTCATTTCTGCGATAATTATAGATCCCAAAGGCCCCAGCATACCCATAGAGATGCCTTGCAAAAACCTGGCAGTGATAAGACCACCCACACTATTGACGATGAGTAGCATGAACCAGCCAACCATGTTTGGGAAGATGGTTATGAGGTGGGTCTTCTTTCTTCCGAGGGTGCCCAGAACAGCGGTGGTAACGCAGTTTCCAGCAATCAAAGCGAATCCCACGATCGATGCTGAAATGCATAATAAGACTGACTTATTAAGTAGGTAGTAAAGTAAGTACTTATTAGTACATTTTTTTTTTGTAAAGTGACATTTATTAATCAAAATAATATATGTACATAATTACATTACATTACAAAATATACAAAATACAGTTGAGCCATCTAAAGACCGTTACAAACGACCTATAGATAGCTCAACTGATCGAAATCACTACTTTTAGTAATTAGTTCCAATGGCCATAGACGCTTATTCATAGTTTATTTCACAGAACGGCACGTAAGTATACTTTAACACAAAGTAAGACGCATACTAAGCATGGAACTTATTACATAAAACTTCCTTGGAATTATGTGGCCATGGCCATATGCTTATCAGCATGATGGGTTGTGATCACATACCTCTGTTAAAGACCACGTCATAACTCTGCGAGAGTAATGAGACAGTAGAGCTATGGTCAAACAAATATCATTTAGACAGTTTGAGATGAAGATCAACGGTAATTGGCCGCTAATAAAAATATGTGATCAAGGGGCAGGTTGGTAACCACAAACTCAAAAGCGATGTTGAAACAATGTTAGACTGACATTTCAACATACAAAAAAAAAATAGTGTTTTATTTTAATATTGCTAAGAGCTCGTGGTTACCCGTGTCAAAGTTGTACTGGGATAGAAAATCTCGCATCTTGATTGGTCGTTTCTTTGTTTTTTTTTTATCTTGAGACGATTATTGACAGTTTTTAGAATGAAATTGTATTGCAACAGAGATTCGAGGCTTGCCTAGTCGTGCAAAGTGTATTGACGTGCAAACACTAACCTACCTACTTATCGGCAGATTATAGATATCTAGTACCACAGATTAGTACCTACTTTGTTAGTAATTAGGTAGGTTAGGTACTACTTAATAATAATCTTTCTTGGTCACAGTCACTAAGGTATCGAGATTTGGATGTTGATAGGTTTTAAAAACGATTAGTTTTTTAGTAAGTATAGTACCTATACCTAACGATATTCATTGTGAAATACTAGAGTAGACTACAATATATAGTACTTTAAAGTAGACTACAGTATAGAGTAGGTACTATAGAGTAGACTATAATATATAGTACTTTAAAGTAGACTACAGTATGGAGTAGGTACTATAGAGTAGACTACAATATATAGTACTTTAAAGTAGACTACAGTATAGAGTAGGTACTATAGAGTAGACTACAATATAGAGTAGGTACTATAGAGTAGACCTCATGAATCTGAGTCATTATTTTCAATGACAATAACTATAAAAAATAATGCTATGCTGAATGATGATGATGACAAATTGTCATCATCATCATTCAGCATAGCATCAAGGCTAGTTACTCTTGACAACAGCTGTTTGTGATAAGCTGAGCTAGCATAATAGCATTTATAACGCTTTTAGCCTTTGTAGCAAAATGCCTAACATGGCCATGGCATCATAGATTTCTACTAGCGTGATTGATTAGTAACAAACATCCATTATCCAAACATTCGTATTTAAAATATGTATCTAGTAGGTACAGTAAGATAAGATTAGTGTGACATTCTTATTACTAAGGCTCGTTTTGATACTAACATATCTCGCACCGGGATCGAGCCCGCAACCTGTCGCTTCAGAACCGGGCACATAACCCACTACGCCACCGAGGTTGTTATGAAAAGCTCACCTATCCAGGACTCCTCGGCTGGTGTGGCTTGGATGTGAGACTCAGGGGTCCGCAGGCTGGGGATGAGAACGGCCGAGAACCCGATAACGAAGCCATGACCTATGATGTTCAACGCCACACTGGCTGTAAGGAAACACTGGAAACAGATGGTAGTTTTTAGTTTACCGCTCGCTGAGCCAAGGATTTGCTTGTGATTGCGACAATGACCATGAATGAGCGATGATTGACCATGGAGTGTCACCCAAAATAGGACGTTTTAAAGTTATGCGTGCATTACCTTCGCTCGTCACCCAAAGACAGTACCTAGTACCTACCTATAATGTTTTATTCGCTAAGTAATTTCACCTTCTTACAATCACTGACATGACAACACACACAGTAGGTACTATAAAGTCAATAGTACTACTTTACTACTTTTTTGTACTACCTTATGTGATTCTCAATAAAGTAGTAAATACCAAGTATCTTTTGCTCGCATTACTGCATGGCAAAAGAAATAACATTTCAGCACTTTTTAGATAAAATAAAATAAATAAAAATAAAATTCAAGAATTACTTAAAACAAAGTGTTTAAAATTTGAAACACTTGTTTTAAAACAGTGTTGTTATAATTTTATAACATATCAAACTTTGATTACTTAAATACAATCTTTGATATCAAAACAACTTTAAACTTGTCTAAAACGAAGTTCATTATAACAGAGTTTCAAATCAATATTTCGGGCTTGCCTACAGCACGGAATAGATATTTTTAGTACTACGTACTACAGGGTGTAAATTATTAGTTAAATCGTCATTATGAAGCACAGAAAAAACTTGCACATGAAAATATAAAGACAGCTCGAAAATGTTTTGAACAGGGGCCAAAAAACATCACAATTTGATAAAAAGTCATGTAAAACTACAGAAAAAAAAACCTGTATTTTTCCAACCCTGTTGTGATGATAAACATAGGAAACTGTCTCACAAAAATCATAAAAACTACTCACTTGTCTTAACAAAGGCGCGTATGCTCCCTGCTTTTTTAAATCATCCATTTTATAAATATACGTCAAATACAGTCCATCCCTCTTAGACAGCGACCAGGCTGACTGAAAATTTAATCCGAATGATTCTAGGTGACAACGTGATAGTGAGTGATTGGTGTGATTAATCGCCTGATATACTTAATGATTAGATAATATTGCTATTGTAGGAGATAGAGGGTTGCCCAGTAGCTCAATAAATTCTTACCTAAGAAATCGTTGGGGTTGAGTTGCCATTCGTCTTGTTATATTGGTACTATCGGCGGATCTTGTCTTGGCCGTGTTGTGAAGTAGCCGTTTTGATCATAAAAAACTTTTGTAATTGTCTTAACGCATCACAAACGTCTACACAATGACCAAGATTCGACAGCAGTGCAGCGGAGCGCCCGTGACGTAGCTGGCTAAGTTGTTCCTAACAGATCAACAAAGTTAAGCACTGTTCCGCGTACCACCCTTTTGGATGGGTACCTAACCGCCAGTTGAAATTTTAACTGAGCGCTCCCGTGCTTCGGAAGGCACGGTCTAGTCTTTTTCAAACACCTGACAGATGCCTTAGGGCGGCCTAAAAACTCTGTCACCAGAGTTGGCCACTGACTCATTCAAACAACTTACTTTTGACAGCAGTAATATACTACGACTATACCGTTATTTAACTTAGTAAACTGTCCACTCCTTGGTGTAAACTGTCATGTTTTATCTATATGTGATTTTTTTTTTTTTTTTATACAATTAAAGTGGAAACCAAGCGTACGGCCCACAAGATGGTAAGCGGTTACCGCAGCCTATGAACGCTTGCAATACCAGAGGTATCACTCGCGAGTTGCCACCTTGAAGCTAAGATCGAAAGCCTCATGTGCCAGTAATTTCACCGGAAACCATACCCTTCGCACCGGAACACAGCAATGCGAGCATTACTGCTTGGCGGCAGAAATAGGTATGGTGGTAGTACTTCTCCGGACGAGCTCTATCACAGAGAACTCTACTACTCTTCTAAATAAATAAATAAATTAATTAACCTGACGGATATCCCAACCCCGGCATCTAACAGGACTCTAAATTTTCCGATTTTGTTGATTGGTCTGTGATTCGAGCTAGTAAGACTAAGCTAGTAAGACCCTAGAGTACTAATAGTACCTGAACACTATTATAGTAATACTCTAGGGCACAGATAACGTCTAGGAATTCGCGCCAAATAACAGAAGTCGAAAATATCACCTCACTGCGCCACCTCTTGGAGCAGTAAAAAAACATATTACATTCCTAAGACAGAAAGATGCTCAGTCACACACAGCACACAGGTCACAGATAAGCCACACAGCACTATGTTTGTTCAGTATTCAGCAACAAACATAGGTGGCACTGTTACCATAATATAAAAATTACTGTGGGCATAGATAACATCTGTGGGTGTTGATTGATTGTAGGTCACCATCTGAATCGCGCGTTCGTTTTGTTTTAGCCCATGCGGTGTCCAAAAAAGCTTAATATACTCAAAGCAAATATATTTATTTTTTATTAAAATAACACAGCTCCCAAGCTCTATCTAGACTTTAGCAATGAACTTGAAGTTTGGGTTATTTCAGTGCGAATATAAGTCTCTTAGCGATGGATTTGAACTTGAACATCTAAAACACAAATCGGTGTGACTCATTCTCTAACATTAGTTTTGGCTTTATTATTATACTTGCCTCTGCCAATGAAATACAAATTTATGAGTGGGGCCGAGTGCACAATTTTGTGAAAACATCTACTACCCATACCTACTTACCTACATAATTTCTTTACATCTAGGGGTTTTAAAATAAAAAGTATTTTTTAACTTTTATCTAAGTTTAATTAAGATTTTCAACAAAGTGATCACTGTTGACAAAAACAAATAAATTAAATCAGTCTTACTGGTAACATAGCAACATAATACTTTCAGGTACTAAAATAAATTTAAGACATTTTAATCAACTTCCTCTACTGTAGGTCCGTTGCCATTGCTTTGTTGGTAACCTCCAGGACCTCCAGGCATGCCTCCGGCACCACCTCCGTGCATTTTGCTCATCACTGGCGAGCAAACACCTTGGACTTCCTTCATCTTGTGTTCATATTCCTCTTTATCCGCCAATGTGTTGTTGTCCAGCCATTTTAGCGCTTCGTCGCAAGCGTTTCTCGCTGCTGACTTATCCTGATCGGTTAATTTGTCTCCAGCATCGTCCAAAGCTTGCTTTACGCTAAAGACGTAAGACTCAAGCGCGTTTCTAGATGTTACCCTTTCCCTCTGCTTATCGTCTTCTTCTTTGTAACGTTCGGCTTCTGACAACATCCTGTCGATCTCGGCTTGTGAAAGGCGTCCTCTGTCGTTCTTGATCACAATGTTTTTACTGCGGCCTGTGCTGTTTTCTTTAGCCGAGACATTGAGAATACCGTTAGCGTCCATATCAAAGGTAACATCAATTTTCGGGACACCTCTCGGCGCAGGAGGAATACCAGTCAAGTCGAAGGTACCGAGCAAGTTGTTGTCTTTTGTCATCGCTCTCTCGCCTTCGTAGACTTGGATGGTAACGGCTGGCTGGTTGTCTGAGTATGTGGTAAAGGTCTGAGACTGTTTGCATGGGATCTTTGAGTTGCGTTCGACAATTTTGGTCATAACTCCGCCAGCTGTCTCGATGCCTAGCGATAGAGGTGCCACGTCGACCAGTAAGACGTCTTGGATTTTAGAATGGGTCTCGCCACTTAGGATCGCTGCTTGGACAGCCGCTCCGTATGCCACAGCTTCGTCGGGGTTGATGGAAAGGTTCAGCTGTTTCCCGCAGAAGAAGTTCTGCAGTAAGTTCTGGACTTTTGGGATGCGAGTTGAGCCTCCAACTAAGACGACTTCATTGATTTGGCTCTTGTCCATCTTCGCGTCTTTCAGTGCTTTTTCTACAGGGTCCAGGGTACCTCTGAAGAGATCTGAGCATAGTTCTTCAAAGCGGGCACGGGATATGCGTGTGTAATAGTCAATACCTTCGCACAACGCGTCGATTTCAATTGTCGCTTCTGTGCTGGATGAAAGGGTGCGTTTGGCGCGCTCAGCGGCAGTCCTCAACCGTCTGAGAGCCCGAGGGTTTGATTTCAGATCTTTTTTGTACTTCCTCTTGAACTCCTCGGCTAGATGGTTCACTAGACGGTTGTCAAAATCTTCGCCTCCAAGATGCGTGTCTCCCGCCGTGGCCTTAACTTCAAAGAGCGACCCTTCATCGATGGTTAGGATCGACACGTCGAAGGTTCCTCCACCCAGATCGAAAATAAGAACATTTTTTTCGCCCTTGAGATTCTTGTCGAGACCGTATGCTAAGGCTGCTGCTGTAGGTTCATTGATGATGCGAAGAACGTTTAGACCAGCGATAGCACCGGCGTCTTTAGTCGCTTGTCGCTGAGAGTCGTTGAAATAGGCTGGCACGGTTATGACTGCGTCCCGGACCGGAGTTCCTAGGTACGTCTCAGCTGTTTCCTTCATTTTCGTAAGCACCATGCTACTAATTTCTTCAGGTGCAAACCTCTTCGTCTCTCCTTTAAACTCGATTTGGATCTTTGGTTTGCTCGCATCGTTGATAACTTTGAAGGGCCAGTGTTTCATATCCGCTTGGATCTTAGGATCGTCAAACTTTCTTCCAATGAGTCTCTTCGCGTCGAAGACGGTGTTGTTGGGGTTCAAGGCTACCTGGTTCTTCGCAGCATCCCCGATTAGTCGCTCTGTGTCTGTGAAGGCGACGTAGGATGGTGTAGTACGGTTGCCCTGGTCATTAGCGATGATCTCCACGTTTCCATGCTGCCATACTCCAACGCAGGAGTAGGTGGTTCCAAGATCAATTCCAATAGCTGGCATTGTTTCTTCTTCTATTCACTTTCACTTGTAGTTTAAAAATAACTCTTGAATAATATACTTGTTATTATCGCGTAGAAAACTTCGGTTAGTTCCGAACTCACTCTCGTCTGTATGCTTTCGTGTTTGAAATAATTCTGAGTTCCCGCCGAGCGAGCCGCGTTTATATATCAAACGAATAGGATTCGAGAATTTTCTACCCCTTACTAGTCTCGGCCAATTACAGAGCACGGTTCATTGAAATTTCTAGAAAATTATTCTGGGTCAGCCAATGGGAAGGAAGGTCGCGGGAAAGAGAAAGACAATTTTTACCGTCTCGTTCTTTTATTTTGAGCGACCACCTTGACATTTTCCCCATATCTAGGGAGTTTTATAATTTAAGGAGAATATGTTTTGATATTATTATTATTATTATGTTTTGATCTAATGAAATTGGTAAAATTAGTAACTTATTGTTTAATTTAAGTCATAATGAAATGTATATAAAAACGAATTTACAAGCATAACTCGCGTAAGCTTAGGTACCTTCCATATACCTACTTGCTTTAATAATTGGAAGACTTCATTATTTACTAGTTTCTGCCGGTGGCTTCACTTGCATTTTATTATGATAAGAGTGTCCTATTTATTATTATTTATTTATTTCTCTCAAATTAAAAAAAACAGGTTTTAGAAAGACTTTGTTATGTTACCTACTACGTACCTAGAAAAGAGGTAGCAGAGAAAAAAATCTAAATAACTACCTACAAAGCAAGGTAGGCATTTTTAAAACATTTGTTTAAAACAATTGTTTTTATGAAGTGTTTGTAGGGGAATTAACTACAATCATCTTAAATAAAAATGTCTTTAAAGTACTTAATTCTCGTTGCACTCCGCCATTGCGGGAATTCCCCTAATATTGACATTGTATTAGTAGTAAGTTAACTTACTTACCGTCTTATTATCAGTATTTGACCCTATTCCATCACGCTCAAACGCAAGCAAAAGGTCCCTGCAATCATCACGGGCATACGGTTACCCTACTAAAAAATTAGTATCCTAAAATATTTTTAACTGTTTGTTTTAAAGGCTTAAAAAAACTTTTTTTTCTCAACCCTGCTACTAAATTAAATATTAATAAATTGTATTTTTTATATATGCAATAGTTTATAAAAAACTAATTTCATATATTTAACTTTAATCTAAATATGCACCATCGTGTGGCTTGTGTGTGAAAAATTATAATGATTCTACTCACACTTCCATGCAAATATTAAAAAATGTATGTGGTAATTTTATTTCTGATGTCGTCGCATCGGGTAATTCTTGCGCTTTTGAGGGCATGACGTACTCTGACAAAATGTTCTAGAGCAATGTATTGTTTGGATAGAGATGGCGCAACTTAGAATTCCACGAGTGCGACAGAGACAGTAAACTGATTGTTTACAAAATAACAGCTGTGCGAGAACCAAGCCCTAGAAAATTCTACCCTTCGTGATTTTGTAGATTAGACCGTAATGATAGAATTTTGTAGAAGCAATCTGTTTTTAAAAATCTTTGTATTGTAGAATTGTAGGTCTGATTTTTAATAATGAATAGAAATAATTAATTCAAGCCAAGACAAATAAAACTATTAAAAACCGTTTAAAAATACCTACATGATTTCGGCATAGTTTTGTTCAAAGTAAGTAGGTAAGTACCTACCACCTAGGTAGGTGGTAGGTACCTTACCTACCATAAAGTTCTCACGGCGGATCTCGGCCGTCCGTCGGCGTCGTGACGTGAAGTTAGCCGTTTCGATGCGCAACGGAGCTTTTTCAAACTAATTATTGTCTTTGTGCATCACAAACGGCTTACTTCACGGAAGCCTAGATCCGCTGTGCGAACTATACCTACCTACTTATTGATTTAACAGTGTGAATTTTTGTAGTAAGTAGGTACCTACCTATGTGTATTTCATGCATTCACCTAGGTATGATGTAATACTTACCTATTTAAATTTATGCATTCACATAAGATGAAATACCTACCTACTTACTACAAAAATTTTACCCCATGTGTCACGCTTTGACCATTATTACATTTAACCTAGGTAAGTATAAAAATTCCTTGAAAGTATAGTAGTAAGTAGTACCTAAGTAGGTACCTTACTACCTACCTACATTTATTCTGGGCTATGGTGTCATCATGCATGACAATCATGTAAAAATCTGACTGACAGATGGATGATCTAAGAGATTTGGAGAAAGAATGCTAAAATAAGCAAGAAACATTTTATTTGCTCTGCTCAGAGGAAATATTGTCTTTGTTGCTCATTCATCCATCGTGCTTATCCATGAACATTAGAAGGCTGCCACCCCCTGGGATTCCCACAGCTGGGACACTGGCCTGGCCTAATCACTCTCGAGCGAGAGTGATTAGATCGCGGACCCAATGCGGATTGGTGGCACAAAGTTGGTGGTTAGCAAAAATCTTATTTATTAAGGTCGTACGAGTCAGTGGCCAACTCTGGTGACAGAGTTTCTACCTACTACCATGAACTCTTAGAGCGATTCAAATTAGGACCTAAACTGAATTGTGAAATTAATAATTATTGAAGTCATGATACAACATTTTTTGACAATTCAGTTTAGGTCCTAATTTGAATCGCTCTAAGAGTTCATGGTATGGGGGCAGAGGGCCTAGCCAACCGGCATTCGCTAGGAAGCGATTCCATTTCTACAGTCGTCATGTATGGACCTAATCGTTGACGCTATCGATTCGTGTCATGGAATCGAAATCTAGTTACATTGTCTACCAATAATCTATTCGTTGAGAAGAAACCACGTGAACGCTTATGTCTATTTCATACATTTTTGAACTTTTCTACAAGCGTCTTCGATAATCGAATGTTACATTGTCTAGGCCCTCAGATATATATATATATTTTTTTTTATACAACTGACGTGGCAACCAAGCGTACGGCCCACAAGATGGTAAGCGGTTACCGCAGCCTATGGACGCTTGCAATACCAGAGGTATCACTCGCGGGTTGCCACCTTGAGGCTAAGATCGAAAGCCTCATGTGCCAGTAATTACAACGGAAACCATACCCTTCACACCGGAACACAGCAATGCGAGCATTACTGCTTGGCGGCAGAAATAGGTATGGTGGTAGTCCTTCCCGGATGAGCTCTATTACAGAGAACTAAATAAATCATAAATAATAATAATATATCCTAAATGAAAACATTGTGTCTTCCAAGTTTTTAGTTCTTGGACATGCTGGTTTCCTCACGATGTTTTCCTTCACCATAAGAGAGCACTGACATTGCAAGCTCATATTATTTTCCGAATAAAAAATCCATTAGTGCACGACAGTGAATCCACGACCCTAAGGATCAGAAGGCGGGATTACTACCAGTAGACCACCCATTGCTTTGTTGCTCGGTACCTACTAGTGATTTCTGGAATGTTCGACTGCAGGGCTTGCAGTAGCGTAGCGGGTTAGGGGAGTGAAGGGGCGGGGGGGGGGGGGGCAGGGGGGTAGATTATTGATCCATCTACGACGGGTAACGTAACCAGGTTAACTAGTGTTGGGTTATCATCGTACTTACGATAAAATTATCATTACAGCACTTATTTTGTACTATCATAATTCAATGATAGCCGTGCTCTTAACTTTTTTCTTTTTTTACATTTAAGCTTCATTTAAGTATTTATGTAAGTATATGCATATTTCTTAGCGTAGCATGAGCTTCACCTAGTTTGGCGACACACGGGAGTTATACGATGAAGTCGGATGATCGAAAATAGGCTAAAAAAACCCATCCTAGTTTTTTATCAGATAGGAACTTCGAGGCTTAGAAATTGTAAGTTAGAATAATAACTCTTTCTAGGTTGGTTGGTCCATCCAAGCGTTTTACCAAAACTATTCTTGTGAGAGTAATCCTCGAAGCTTGTGGATAAATTATAAATTTAATATCCCTATCCGACAAATAAATAATACAATATTTTACAAAAGCACATATTATACAGCTATAAAAATCTATAATCACTTACCAACAGAACTAAAACAAATGAATGGAAACATATTTAAAAATACATTAAGAAAGTGGCTTATTAATAAGGTATTTATGAATACCTATTATTCAAAATAAAAAAATAGGTATTAATATATCTACTGAATTAAGTAGATATTATTAAGTACCTACCTTTAACATTGTATTACATAACCTAGTTAATATTGTACGTCCAAAATGGATAAGCTGAGCTCACCTACCAGTGCCATACCTAGTATTAAGATCTTTTTGTGCCTTCATCAGCTAAACAATAAATATTTTCTTATTCTTATTCTTATTCTTCTTATTCTGAACTTTACCAAGGAACATAATTATCCTAACTTTACTGTCTAACAAAATAATCACACTGATAGATAGGTAGTGCACTTTACAGACAATTTAAATAATTTGATAATTTTGAGAATCGGATTCCAATATCTACTATTGTGGAATGCTCAACTTTGGATGATAGTTCGAAATTCGAATCATAAATTATAGGTAGGTATAGTTCTCACGGCGGATCTCGGCCGTCGTGAAATTAGCCGTTTCGATTCGCAATGGAGCTTTTTCAAACTAAATTGTCTTTGCGCATCACAAACGGCTAACTTCACGGAAGCCTAGATCCGCTGTGCGAACTATACCCGTATAGCTATTACACCTATTCGTACTTAAAATGGCTCATTTTTGTATGACAATCGCGTTTTAATTTTCTAATCTTATTTTAGATTTTTATGATTATTACCCACAGTAGGTAAGATGATTCATACATCGTCACTCGTCACCCACCACTATGAATCATGCAGCATGACATACAGAAACCAAACGACAACGAAACAATGAACGATATATTTTTTAGAAAAAAAAACGATAACAAAAAGAAAAAAAACAGAAAAACAGACTTCAATCCGAAAAAAAAAGCTTGAATGGATTTTGAAGTGGTGATACGAGGGCAGTGGGAGCGATGTGGTTTGGTATAGGATTTATTCAAAAAGCACTGAACCAATTTCGATAAAAATTTTAGGAGACCACCTCTGAAGTGTATAGTTCGCACAGCGGATCTAGGCTTCCGTGAAGTTAGCCGTTTGTGATGCGCAAAGACAGTTTAGTTTGAAAAAGCTCCATTGCGCATCGAAACGGCTAACTTTAAGACGGCCGAGATCCGTCGTGAGAACTATACCTAACCTGTGACCTAACCTAACAAACAAAAAATTAAAACCAATTTATAATCGCGTAGGTATAGTTCTCTCGGCAGATCTAGGCATCCGTGAAATTAGCCGTTAGTTTAAAAAAGCTCTATTGCGCATCGGAACAGCTAACTTCACGGATGCCTAGATCCGCCGAGAGAACTAAGTAGGTATTTCCCTGAAGTTAGCCGTTTCGATGCGCAAAGGAGCTTTTTCTAACTAAATTGTCTTTGCGCATCACAAGCGGCTAACTTCACGGAAGCCTAGATCCGCCGAGAGAGATCCAAAAAAAACCATAGGTACCTACAACAGTCGAATAATTATTGTTAATCTCTTTTTTTTTGATTTGGTTGAAAATGACAAAACTACGCAGAAGCGCGTAGGGAACAGGCTATGGTAGTGTTTTTCATTTCAACTGATTTAGAACAATAACAGACGAAAGCGATCTCATCATGCTGGCAGCATTGCCACTGAATGGCAATGCTGATACGTTGAGCCAGTTATGAGCCAGCCTTTGGCTCACGCGTCGCTTCGACCAGACGAGACGCCTGGAAAGAATGAGAGGTTTTCGCAGGAGGAGCAACCAATGTTGAATTCCCTACACATTCACCATAGCTCGCCAAACGTAGTGCTTACATTCTCTTGGGCTCTTCAGTTGAGCTACCGCCATCTAAATAGACATAATAGACTTTTTTTTTTAAATAACTTGAGACGAAACCCCCTAATTTTAAAAACGCGGTGAGCCCCGGTACCCCTGACCTAGGGTCTTGATTAAAACAATGTTTTTTATTCAGAAAGTTTACTTCGGATAAAAAAAATAGGTAGCTAACTAAGCAGGAAACTGTTAATCACCACTTTATTTTGATTGATTATACCTGCTCATCATCAGCATCATTATTATACCTGCATACGTAGACTAGGAACGTCATCATCATCATAACAGCCTTCTAATGTTCCCACTGCTGGGACACTGGCCTACTCTCAGGCGAGAGTGATTGGGTCTTAATCCACCACGCGGACCCAATGCGGATTGGTGGATGGCACATGTCTTTCGAATTTTTAGTTCTTGGACATGTCGGTTTCCTCACGATGTTTTCCTTCACCGTATGAGAGCACTGGCATAGGAACGTACTACTTAGTAAATACAAACAGATGACATACATTGTATATCTTCGTGTAAACGAAACAATAAACTTGACATAATGCAGGTATTTTATTTGTCTACAGCTATGCCGTAGGTATCCGAATTATGTTTTTTACATTTTATATGGTTGCTTTAAAAAAAAATTGCCCTTCTGCTTCTAGGGTTTTTATTTCCAGCTATTTCTAGGCCTTCTTTACAGCTTTTTTAACAGTATCTTCTTACTATAATTTAATTATTTCCAGTCTCAACATTAACAAGTACTTCTGGAACAGTCTCCGGTTCACATTTCACGATCGACTCTTCAAACTCTATCTCTAGATCAGCGGGGCCTTCTTCACTAACCTCGAATTCAATCTCCTGTTTTATTTTTACCTCACAGTTCAAAGGATCTTCCCAATCAGGCTCGCTTTTGATTCGTGGACACATCATTTCGGATTCACCAGCCGTATTATCAGTCGGAGATTTAGCTTCCTCATCCTGTTTATTCACTTTCTGAGTAACTTCCATTGCTACATCAGTTTTAATAATTTGTAACCTTGGCTTTTTAACCTTTTTGCTTTCTTTTACCTTGACTTCTTTCGGTTTCCGCTTCCTTGGCACATGGTCCGCTATTTTTGATAGAACTCGATCGCAATCACTCAGTATATCATCAAGTGCTTCTTTCGTCACGCCAGTGGCTTGAATGACTTGTTCTCGCACGGTTTGTGAGTCGTGGCTCTGTTTGTCGAATGGTATCCCAGCTTGCTTGCAGAAGTATTTGTACACGTTTATCACTATCAGTCGAAATTGAAATTCCCCATCGGGTCTTTCCTTCTTCGAAGTGGATGGTTGACCTGCAAATAAAACGAGAACTGAGATTTGGGTCATTTAATTTTGTGCACTTCGTTTTATTATATTATTCTTATAATACTATTATTTTTTATGCAATTTATTTTTACAAAAAAACGCAACTTAAATGAACCCATTATGGGCTAGCCTTAAATGCTTTAATCATTAGGTGTCCTTAGTTTTTCATAATTCATAATTCATTTATTTGAAACCAAGAAATAGGTACCTACATAGATCGTGGTCGCCATTCGAGAACTTTTATTACCCAGCAGATATCGGTTTTGCGTGCGCTACTTACGACATTTTTTTAATTAAGCTAATAAGCGAAGCGTAAATTATTCTCAACTAGCTACCGCCCGCGACTTCGTTCGCATGGAACTCAGGAACCGTACTTTTTTCCGGGATAAAAAGTACCTTATGTCCTATTCCCGCTCATTATCTATCTATGTTTTCAATTTCAACCAAATCGGTTAAGTGGATATCGAGTTATAGAGGAACAAACATACAAACATTCGCATTTATTTACGTCTAATGGCCGTCCACTACCATCTATTGAAAGTTTGATAATAACGTCACACACAGCCTAAGTTTATCCAGCTTTTGATGTAAGTTTGCGTGTAGGTATAGGTGTAGGGTCCGCCTAAAGCCAACACCGCTAAGGGCCGGTTCACACTTGAATAAGTTACCTACGTATACGTACCTACGTCACTGGGTTCAACGTATATCAGCTAGCGTTGTCACAGTTATTTTAACAACTCAATTATGAATCAGTTAAATTAAATAGGTTACTTTATTAATTTTTTTAAACAAAAAAAAGTTAAACCTAAAACTTAAATAATAAATTTCCAAATGAGCTATAGATAGGGTAACTTGAATAAAACAGTTGCCTAACACATTTTGAAAGTTAATGTCAACAATTCCGGATACGGCCCCAGGTAATAGTTTTTACGATCGATGCGGCGCAGCGGGTAAAGCTCCCGACGCAGGAGGTTGCGGGTTCTATTCCCGCCTTGGAACAAATGTTTGTAAGATCTGCAAATATTTGTTCCGGGTGTTCTGGGTATCTGGGTGATCTAGTTAAGTATTCGGGCGGCCTAGAAACTCTGTCACCAGAGTTGGCCAATGACTCATACGAACTTACTTACTTTTAGTTAAGTATTGTATTATAGTCATCTAGTACTAGTATCTACCTACCCATAACACAAGCTCTGCTTAGCTTGGGGCTAGATGATACCGTGTGGATTGTCCAGCATTATTTCTATTTAATTTATTTTAACAAAATAGTTAATGTACAAACCTTGGTCAAAGCCTGAGGGTTGAGAATCAGAACTTCCAGGAATTCCCGGTAAGTAAAGTGTAGGGACGGCCTCTGCGTTCAAACGTTTGTTAGTGAACATTTGAGGCTCGAAGTGTATCGCGCATACGCGATAGTTGTCAGGTTTGGGTTTCTCCAGGATGTCTTCACGTCCGATCCAAACTGCCCATACTTTTACCCTGAGAAGTTAATCAAAAAAAAATGAGTAGGTAAGTTAGTTAATTTTCTATCCTACCCATTAAAAGGTATTACTCGACTCAAAGCAAAGTTAAAGTAAAAGAGTTTTAATTAATGAAATCACAAGGATCACTTTGAAACGCCTTACAAGGGGAATTTACGCCAGTTCCAAAGCGCCCATGCTGTAAAAGCGGCAACAACACCGTTTCTATCTACCTATGTAGGTACTAGGGGTGTGCGCCGATCGGCGTGGCGATCCTGTGATTGTTTACAAGTGCTCCTACATTATCATCAACAACAGATTGCTATGATACTTATTTCCTGAGATTGTGATTTCATACTACGTCAAATTATGAAAAAAGCTCGAGAATTTAACATCCCATTGTTCATATGCTTCGTAGACTTTCGCAAAGCCTTTGAAATCATAAAAGATAAAGCTATGGGAAGCACTGGCTCTATTGGGAGAACCAAACCACCTAACGTTCTCTATTAGAATATTGTTAGAAGACGGCACAGCAGCGATCCGAGTTGATGGAATAAACTCCGACAGCATTAAAACCCAAGCTGGTGTTAGACAGGGCGTATCTTTTCTCCGTTACTGTATAATATCTACAAAGTGCGGGTGGTGCTAGACGAGTCAGTAACTTGCGCTATGTCAGCATGGACACCACTCTTTTTACATAAACCAGAGAAGACATGAAGGAACTCTTACAATGCTTGGAATTGCGTAGCTTACGCTATGGTATGGCTATTAATCGTGATAAGACCAAAATAATGATAGTAGACGGGGTTGAAAAAACCAACCAAATGTCAAGAGCATTGTGAGTGTTGCGACGTAGTCCAGAACTACATCTACCTGGGCATCTATCATTGCTAATGCCTCAGTGACCCAATCTGCTGTGGAAAGCTAAGAAAGAAAAGATCAGAGAATAACAAAAACTATGTAGGTACGTAAGTTAGACTCATACGAAGACTCAATGGAACGTCTACTATTAGTTCAAGGCAGAATGGAAGGCAAGAGAGCACGTGGTCGTTGTCCCACCCGATGGTCTGACCTCATAAAATCTATCACACATTCTAACATGACCAAATGTTCTCACCAAGCTGCTAACAGACCTGAGTAGAGATGTATCCGCTACTTAATCTAGCTAGAACAATTTAGGCCCAGGTACATAACCACGACCACTCTGTCAACAGTGTTCGACTGAGAAGAAACCTTGCCTTAGACATGTTTGTTGACTGTTCATTCTGAGGCCGACGCAGTTGCAAGTGGTTATGGCAGTCAAGATGACATCAGTTACAATAATTTATCAAAAAAATTGTTGCTCCTGCTTGATTGTGTCGTATCACCTTAGTTTGGTTTAGATTATTAACAAATTGCGACGCACTACGTTATTTTGTAAACTTAAATAAGTTTATTCGAGTTTTTATTAAATTTTTACTACCCACGCTGATTACGCCGATGACGCCGCCGCCGCCGACGATTTTGACGTCGGACGCCGCCGCCGATCCAAATGGGATCGGCGCACATGTCTAGTAGGTACTGTATTGTATTAAGTACCATATCAGTCATCTAGTACCTACCTTCCCATAACACAGCTCTATTTACCAGCAGCTTACCTTGGGGCTAGATGATGCTGTGTGGATTGTCCAGCATTATTTATTTATTTATTCTATCGCTAGAAAAAAGCCCGACTCCAAACTATATAAATAATAAATAAATAAAAAAACAACTTTTTTTTATTAAAAAAGTTTCGGTAGAATGTGGTGATACGCGACGTTTGACGTATTTTTTATGATTTATTCAAAAAGTACTAGCCTACCGATTAGGTATGATTAAAAAAAAAGGCGCGCGGCGCGTTCAAAATCACGCATGATGAGAGAGATAGATTTTTATTATCGATTGTGTTGGTGCGTGCATGCCGCATGCACGCACCAACACGATCGATACTTTATATCTGTCTCATTCTCTCATTCAAGGTTGGTTACTAAGCAAACCTATCGCGGGTTGACACGAGTTTTATTTTTATACAATTTATTATTAGGTAAATAGAGTATTTCACATCTTGATGTTACGATACATAGAAAGTTACTTAGCTAGAATAACATTGCTTACCTTTCTTTATCTTTGGGTAATCTAAAAAAACTTAGATCTCTCATTTTCATAGAAGTGTTTAGGCACCCGAAGACAGAACAGTTAACTTTAGCGCCTTTAGCGGGCATCGTCACGTAATTAAATTTTTCTATCGGGTGATAATTTAGTTTTGTGCTATTAAACTTGGTAAAAACATCAACAAGATAAAGTGACATTCGTTGACGTGAAGCAAGCAGCCCGCACCACACTTGTTTGGTATACTTAGTAAACCGGTGTTGCCGCCTTGCCGCTAACTGGCTAGATTTAGGGAGTAGGAAGGTACCTACGTTATTTCGTCTTTTCTCTTTATCGAATCATCTGATTTTGTACAGTGAAGCACTAGGTACTACAACTAAACTTAAACTTTTTATATAAGGTAATTCATTATCAACCTAACAAACTTAAGGGATAGGTTCCACACTTAGAAAGAAAAATACCATGACCTGCACGTGTCAATGACCTGCTACGGGGCGCGCACACTCGAATATTTCATTATTACGCCGCATAACTCGACTCCCAACAATGATAACAATTTTTAAAACAAAATATACATAAAATACTTAGAGGATCCAAGTTTTAAATTTTAAATTTATAGGAGCAAATTATTGAATCACTAAAAGGACCAATTTCATAGTGGCCTAGGTCTTTGTAACACCATAGAAAAATTGGAAAAAAAACATAAGACTAAAAGTAACAAACAATTTTATTTGTAAGTAGACAATCATAGGACCAATTTCATAGTGGCCTAGGTCTTTAAAGTAACAAACAATTTTATTTATAAGTAAACAAACAAAGTTCTAAAGAAAAAATGTTTATTGTGTTGAGTTTCCTAAATCGGAAACACTAGAGGTCCGCCATGACAGCTATTAGCCAATGATCGTGACGCATCTTGAATTTGACCGTACCATAATAACCCAGTGGTTCGTTAAACCCGCCATGTTGTTTTGCATTGTGATGCACTAATTCACAAAGATAAACTTACTTTAGATTATGAAAGAAGCCAAAATAAAATAAATAAACAGTGCTAAATGGTTCCTACAAAAGACCAGGGCCCGGCTCCATACTGCATGAAACCACTCCTTTTCATACATGAAAATTTCAGTGATTCCACACAGTACATACATACAGTAGGTATTTCAGAGTCAAACCTCAGAATAAATAAATGATTATTATATAGGTACCTTAGGCCATAAGTAGGTACCTAATACCTACTAAATAATTTACTTACCTATCTGTTCTGTGGCCATACATACCTACTTGGTTTGGTCATCATCATCATCAGACCCCAGCACACAGCAGAACAGAAAGTCCATTTTGCAAAATTAGATTTGTAACTTTTGGTTTAGTAACAAGTTTGTAAGCTGGTTCTGCTTTAATAACATTATCAACTTGGAAGTTTTTTTATACACTAATTTCACAGAACTACTTACAAATTTTTTTACATGCTAGGTACTATAGTTTGTCATAATGTAGTACTAGCATTGCCTCCCTCCCTGCCTGACCATGATTCTTACCAAGCAAAGTTAATTTTAATGAATACTGACTACCTACCTAGCAATACTAGTACCTAGTCTACATGCCTAGCCTAGAATAAGAAACAGGAAAGAAAACACAAGAATAATTTGTTAAGATTATGAATCATTTATTCATGGAATTCTTTGAACTAAATCAGTCTTTGGCTCGTACACCAGTGCACAAAACAAACTTCACTTTACCATACACAGAACCACTATAACATGGCGATAGCCTAGGGGGGGGGACCTAAGGACCTGAGTCAGGGTGAGATTAATCCACTTCCTCCATGCGTGAAGCGTCATCATCAGCGCCCTCTAGCGGCGGCACATCACCAGCTGATGCGTCTTCAACTTGGACCGGCTCATCCTCGTCAATTCCAAGACCCAGCTTGATCATACGGTAGATACGCGACGCGTGGACCTGAGGCTCATCGAGAGCGAAGCCAGAAGACAGCAGAGCAGTCTCGTACAGAAGGACTACCAGATCTTTCACAGCCTTGTCGTTTTTGTCAGCCTCGGCCTTTGATCGAAGAGTCTCGACAATAGAATGGTCTGGATTAATTTCAAGGTGTTTCTTGGCAGCCATGTAGCCCATGGTGGAGGTGTCACGGAGCGCCTGCGCCTTCATGATACGCTCCATGTTAGCAGACCAACCATACTGAGCTGTAACGATGCAGCACGGAGATTCCACAAGCCGGTTTGAAACAACAACCTTCTCAACTTTGCTATCTAGGATGTTCTTCATGACCTTGCACAGACCTTCGAACTTGACCTTGTCTTCCTCACGCTTCTTCTTCTCTTCCTCATCCTCGGGGAGTTCCAAGCCTTCCTTGGTGACAGAAACCAAAGTCTTGCCATCATATTCCCTCATCTGTTGTACTACATACTCATCAATGGGCTCAGTCATGTAGACAACTTCAAAACCACGTTTCTTGACACGCTCCACGAACGAAGAGTTGGAAACTTGGTCTCGGTTCTCTCCGGTGATGTAGTAGATGTGCTTTTGGTTCTCCTTCATGCGGGATACATATTCCTTGAGGGAGCAGGGCTCGTCTCCAGAGGCAGAGGTGTGGTAGCGAAGGAGATCAGCCAACTTATTCCTGTTCTGAGAGTCCTCATGGATACCTAGCTTCAAGTTCTTGCAGAACTGTTCATAATATTTCTTGTAGTTTTCCTTATCTTCAGCCAGTTCTTCGAAGAGCTCAATGCATTTTTTGACTAGATTTTTCCTGATTACTTTGAGGATCTTGTTCTGTTGCAGCATCTCTCGGGAAATGTTAAGTGGCAAGTCTTCAGAGTCAACAACACCACGGACAAAGTTTAAGTACTCAGGGATGAGGTCTTCACAGTTATCCATGATGAAGACACGTCGGACATATAACTTAATGTTGTTCTTGCGTTTCTTGTTTTCGAAGAGATCGAATGGGGCGCGACGGGGAACAAAGAGTAGAGCTCTGAACTCAAGCTGGCCTTCAACGGAGAAGTGTTTCACAGCCAAATGGTCTTCCCAGTCGTTGGTCAGGGATTTGTAGAAATCACCATACTCTTCTTGAGTGATGTCATCAGCATTGCGGGTCCAAATCGGCTTGGTTTTGTTCAGCTCTTCATCTTCAGTGTACTTTTCCTTGATAGTCTTCTTTTTCTTCTTATCTTTCTTGTCCTCATCCTCATCTTCACCGACATCTTCGATCTTGGGCTTCTCATCATCATCTTTTTTCTCTTCCTCGGCCTCATCATCAGAAAGCTCCTTCTCGCGTTCCTTTTCAACCACCAACTTGATGGGATATCCGATGAATTGAGAGTGCTTCTTCACGACTTCCTTAATTTTGGACTCTTCCATAAAATCGGCCAAGTCTTCCTTCACGTGGAGAACGATCATTGTGCCGCGGCCGAGGGGCTCGCCGGGGTCAGGGCGGACGGTGAACGAGCCACCGGCGGCGGACTCCCAAACGTATTGCTCATCATCGTTGTGCTTTGAGTGGACAGTGACGCGGTCGGCCACGAGGTAGCAAGAGTAGAAGCCCACACCGAACTGACCAATCATACTGATATCAGCTCCAGCTTGAAGAGCCTCCATGAAAGCCTTTGTACCTGACTTCGCGATGGTTCCCAAGTTGTTCACGAGATCGGCTTTTGTCATGCCGATACCGGTGTCAATGATGGTTAGCGTACCTTCGCTCTTGTTCGGAATGATCTTGATGTAAAGCTCCTTTCCACTATCCAGCTTCGAGGGATCGGTCAGGGATTCATAGCGGATCTTGTCGAGGGCGTCTGAGGAGTTTGATATTAACTCACGGAGGAAAATCTCTTTGTTCGAGTAGAATGTGTTGATGATCAATGACATGAGCTGGGCGATTTCCGCCTGAAACGCGAAGGTTTCCACCTCCCCTGATTGTGTCTCCATTCCTTCCGGCATTTTGATTCACTTGATTCACAAAAACTGCTTAGTAATTTACTAGAACTTTATCAGTTAGCGCGGTGAAAACACGTGTTTTTTTCACAATCGAGTAGCAGTTCAGCGCTCAGTATTTTTAGTTGAATAACGCCGCGGCGAAATGTCAGATTGCTTTTATAGAGTTTGTTCGGACCGCCATCTGTGAACAAGTAGAATATTCTAGATTCAGGGCGCTACTTGCCAGAGGTTCCTACCGTTGGATCAACACATGAAACTACATTTTCAAATACGATTATCTAATTTTAACGTCTCTAGAGAAGAGATAGGCAACAGATATATTTTTTTTTTGATCGAATATGTGTCTTATAAGTAGTAGGTAGTACTTAGTCTTATTTTACAATTTAGTTATTACTCTATGCATATTGTACGTCCGTAAAGGGCAAACTGTTGGACTATTTTTGTATTTTTAATTTTACCATTTTACATTTATAACAGTTTTATAATAAAAATATTCCTATTCTTATTCTTAACGAAAGTTGTTTCTTCTAATTTTATAACTTCGTACCTTCGAGCATAATTATAAACATTTTTTTAATATTTTCAATTTCTTTAATTCGTACCGCACCGCACATATAATATTTAAAAGGTACTTACCTACTACCTAAGTAGGTCCTTCAAAGCCTCGTTTACCTACATCTGACACATTTTAGATCTTTTGTAAAGTTACTTCTAAACATAGAGGTAGCAAGAACCTCTGTTGCATCGACAATACTGCAGAATTCAATTTAGACTAAACATTAAAGTAACGCGGTAGATGGTAAAAACCAAGGGAGGCCTATTATCTATACCCAGCTGTGGGTATGATGATCAGACTAAAGATGATGAAATTATTTACATCATTGCATTATTGGTAAAAAGCATCCAAATGTTGAGAGAACCTGCCGGTACTAAACAATTCCGCCATTCGCCGCTAGATGGTACAACCAGCACTGCGTAACATTTGTCAGAAATGTTCTAGAAGCTTCGAGATCCTTCGAGACGTTTACTCGAAACTAAAGTTTTTTGAATAGAAGTGGTTTAAAAAAAGACGTCAATGAACGCAATTTATTTAAAAAGTACTTAGAAAAATATAAAACATCAGAGTTAAATCTAGGAAAGTGGTTAAATTAATAGTGCGAAAATCGAGCCTAGAACATTCGTTCCATATCCGGTTTACAGTGCAGCTATTCACCGCTTGAGCGCTGCTAGTATCCGCTAGTTTTATTATTATTCTTTGTTATATTTAAATGTTGCCAAGCTAGAATGTTTTTAAAAAATCTGTAACTTTTTTTTACTAAACTTTTGGGTACTGCCTGTAGTGTAGTGTAGTAGTGTAGGTACACTACGTACATTATTAAATTTCAATGTGATTTCGACCGGGGGTATTTCTTAAAAATACACCTTGATAACCTTAGAACTTTTTTGGTAGAGGTTCTCCCGGTGGTAGGAACTAAAAAATTTACAGTTTACACCATACACCTATAAATAACATCAATTTTAAAGAGACAAAATTAATTCAAAAGCCTTGTGTTCCCGTAGTTATATTAGTTCTATAGAACAAATAGGACAGGACATTACCAATTTTGTTCATAAAAATATAAAAAAATCAACAGAGTAGGTTACCTAGGTATGTAGATAGATACTTTGATTAGGTACGGTAAGTAAAAAAAGTAAGTATACTAATATTTGCGGACAAACTAAGCAAAGCTTGTACTAGTTATATGAACTTGTAGTCTTGTAGTATAAGTACATATGAACACCCAGAACTAATACCTGCAGATCATGCAAACATTTGTTCCATCACAAGAATCGAACCCTCTCGCTTCAATTAGGCACTCGCCCACTGCGCCACCGCCCCACTCAGGTTGTTAAGTAGACTAGGTATTAATGAAATTGGTGAATCGTAGGGTATTTTACTTTATTTTAAGATAATTTAAGAGTAAATTGAGCATGGTAACACTAAAGAAAAACTACTGAGTTGTTGTATTATTGATTTTGTAGGACTACTACCTACTAGGTCCAATTTATTTATGTTAGTACCTAACTTTAAACCTACCTAATATTTGAGTACCTAGGTACATTTCTAAATTACTAGGTCTACCGACGTACGTAATTATTCCTACCTACTACCTATACTTACTTAGATTAGATACATAGGTTAAAATAAATACCTTCTTAATTTCCTACCACAGAAGTTCTGTTCTGTCCTGTCTGTGACAGAACTATATCTACGACAAAGCTAACCAAACCAATTAAAATTTAATTGATATACCTAGGTAGTAGACGCTCTAGGTAGACGCAAAGAAATTAGAATAAGGTCATTAAACTCTACAAGGTAAAACGTCATTCGAGCTAGAGTACGATACCCAAAGTCAAGGGTGACGAGACGTTGGGTAGAGTCACAGAAATCTAAATATTTGTTTGGGTAGAGTCCAAAGTAGAGTAGTAACCTAGGCAGGTATTATAAAAAAAAATACAGTTAGACATAGGTAGGTAGGTAGGTACATTGCGTACCTCCTACCATAAGTTGAAAATAAATTAAGTACCTACCTATGTACATCATTGTAGGAGTAGATAGGTCTTTCTTTACTTATATAGGTAATTAGTAGCAGATTATTCTTAATGTCTTTGCACAGAGCCTACATCGAGGTAGAGTTTGTACTCGATAGTTCTGTGGTAGGTAAGGTAGGTCTAGGTACCCATGGAACTAAGTACGTGTGGTACCTTCATACTACTATTACATACCTACTACCGGACGGGAGCGGCGCCGGCTGGCCGACTAGGTACCTACCAAGTTATTCTTGCAACCAAGTTAGACTAGACCTTTTTTGAAATAAATAAAACTTAAGCCGACTTAGAAATTAATAAACAAATGTTTCGACCAAAAAAAATGAGTGCTCAATTTGGCCCAATGTAAAATTTTGCTATAAAGTTTATTTCAGCGCCATCTATTAATATAGTGGTGTAGCTAGTCGCAAAATGTTCATATTAAATGACTGTATTGTTAACGCAGTTACGCTATTCACCACTAGATGGGCTTGCAGCACAATTCTAGTACTTTCCATGAGATTCTCGACTCTACCAGAAAGTACGAAGCCCTACCGGCTGTAAAATATAAAAGCGCTCCGCAAGCTGCCGCTACGTCATATTGGATTTGGACACAAATGAGTGAAAGCGTTTGCCAAAGAGATCACTCTACATTACGAGAAGATAAGTACCTACCTACAAAACACTTAACCTACCTAGCGGACATTTGAGATTTTTTAGAGATATTTGAAGGTAGAAATGGCTCTTCTACCTTACTTATTTGACAATCTACGTCCACGACCACGACGAATTCAAGATCAACTTTTCGGCATCAATATAGATCCTGAGGATTTTCTATCTGACATCGACCAAGTAATCAGCAGGAAGTTTATGCGTCCATGGAGGAACCTAGCCGTTAGAGACATCGGTTCTACAATCAAAACAGACAAAAACAAGTTTCAAGTGAACTTGGACGTTCAGCATTTCGACCCTGAAGAGATCTCTGTGAAGACTTCAGACGGCTACGTGGTGGTGGAAGGTAAACATGAAGAAAGAGAAGACGAACATGGGTACGTCTCTCGTCAGTTCAAACGACGGTACACCCTGCCTGAGGGTTGCAACCCCGAGACAGTAGAATCGAAGTTATCTTCCGATGGTGTCTTGACTGTGACTGCTCCGAAGGTGTCGGGAAACGATGAGAGAGCTATTCCGATCACTCAGACAGGTCCTGTGAGGAAGAAGGCCCTTGAAGAGGAGAATGGGGATATTGAGGAAGCTAAGGCATTGGAAGAAAAGGCCCCGCAGAAGAAACGACGGCGCTAGAAATAATCTAGAGTGTCATACATACCTGCCTACTAATAGAATCTAATTGTGTGTGTATTGATTGTGTGATTGTGTACTACCTAGGTACTGTGTCAGATACGGACAGTCGTCGACAAAGGTCACATAAGTAATTTTTAATGTTTTTGAAGTGTAGGTACCTATTTTGGTTTTATAGAAAGTATTAGTAAGTACTTGTACTTACCTACCTACCTCCGCTTATTGTTGAGAGAAAATAGGTACCTATTCTAAGCATTTAAAAACTTTAATATTTTTTGTCACTGAATGTTATTCCTATTCCTAAGACTGATTTAACCCGGGTTTCTAATCACTAGTAAAGGCAACCAATGGTCAAAATTTACAACAAAAATGATCAATGTTAAGCCATGTCCTTGGTCCAGCCTTTTAGCGAACGAATCACCTAGCGTGCGTGATTTACTTTTTTGACAATTGGTTGGTTAGTGAGTTGATTAATTGTACAAAAACCGGGCTTTCGTAATAAATAAAATAAGTTCAAAGTAGGATTGGTCTATTTATTTTCTGTCAGTTTTAGGTCAGGGGGTTTAAGATGGGGTCAAAACAGTAGGGTCGGATAATGATAAGGCGGCTGTACGGGCTGTACACTCTAAAGGCGCGAGTAAACGGCGCGCAACACGCGAGCTGAGCCTGGCTCCGCTCGTGATTCAGCGCGCCACGCGCTGTCTAAACAACTACGCTCGGCGCGGCTCGGCAAAGTTCGCACGATCCAAAGTGCGCGCCGCCGTCTAAACAGATGCTACAGTACAGAGCGCGCGACGAAGGACCCATTTTGTTCAACAGCGCGATGTGTTCCAGCCGCATCTCCACGGACGGCTCGGCTCGCGTAGGATCGTGCTACCCCGCGTCGCTTAAACGAGCAGGCTTGCGTCCGAATTAAGCCGAGCCGCGCCTACACGGATGGTGCGGCGCGGTGCGGCTCGTGTTACAGCGGGCCGTTTAACCGCAGCTTTACCGAGGCAGACCGAGCGAGACAGGGCGAGCGCGAGAGTATATTATAACATATATAACATGGTAGCGTTTGCCCTGTCTCGGTGTTTCTATCGCAAGCTCTCCGTCCCAGGACTTCTAGGTCGGGCCTCTCGGGCGAGACAAAGCGAGTGCTCTCGTGCGACAGTGTACATCCACTATTGAGCATGTAGAGTTTGGATTAGGTCATTATGATCAATAAAAACCAATAGAGGTAGCTGGTTATCTATATAGGTACTGAATTTCTGAGCTGATCAACAAGAAAAACAACTCAAGCAGTTTAGTGATATAAAGTTTAGTAAATATCTATGTTTGAGCATAAAACTAATTTAATATTTTATGCATCCGATTAAAAAACAAGCCCCCAACAACACAGCTTTGTCCCCCACATCAGCGTCTACAGGAAACGAGATACCAAAGTTATTTGTGCTAATCATTGCTGCTATGCCCCAATGGTTCTTCAACATCCCAACTTCTTCATCACCGGAGAATATACTGTAGACAAAGTGGAATAGTCCTTGAGCTTTGATCTTGAGAACTACTTTACCGTCTTTGTTTTTGACTAGGAACGTGTTAACGCAGCGTTTCACTTCATTCACAGAGCCTACGAAGTTACCCGGCGGTGCCCAGACCAGTGCTTCGTTCAGACATAGTTTGTAAGGTCTTTTGACTTGTATAACTTCGTTGCCATAATAGTTAAAGATCTTTACGTCGAATTTCTTGCATCGCTTCTCTTGCACCGCGAGGAATATTTTCTGCCCCTGGTTGTTGAAAATTGTGTAGCATATCCCCGTTTTGCCTATCAACTTATGTAAGGCGTCTTTCTCTTTTGCTACTATAAATTCATCAAGGGGATAGATATACGTCAGTCCTGGAAACTCTGTCTCTATTTTGGGACACTGCATCCATTTTGATGTCCTGATCGAACAGGTGTTCTCAAGAAGTTTCATTTAGTTTTGTTGGGTTTGACGCTGTTGCTGCATTGTTCTGATTCAGTTAGGTATTGATTTTAAACATTGTTGTTGTAGGTAGATACTTGTTGCATTCGTAGTTTTTTTGGTACATAAGTAGGTATTTTATTTGTTTTTTGGTACAATCGACATAATGGCATAATTTTGAAAGACTTCATTTTGACAGAAATAACCTTGAGAGAATAGGTAACAATAACCATGAAACCTATTTTCTTTGGCTATCTTGTCAAAACGACATGGGTCTTCCCATTTTAATTATATTTCTTGTGTTATTTTAAGTTTTATTGCGTAAATTTGGTGGTAGTTTATCCAATTTAACTTGTATACTTAGCACAAGTGTTAGTAATTGAAATGGAGGGGTAATGTTGGTTGGTAATTTTGTCAAAGACTTTCCAGGAGAATTTTGAAAGAAAAGTCATCGTTTCTTTCCAAATTTCGTTTGTTTACGTTGCTAAGCGACAATCAAACTAATACACTTGACACTGGCAAAATTGTGGCAAACTAGCAACAGAGGCCATAAAACAAAAGAAGAAGAACCATGAAACCTTTGATTATCTAAGTTAGATATTACCTGACCTGAGAATGCTTTGCATTTGCATCACTCACATAAGCGCACGAATAATGTTGCCAGCGGAGAGAGATTTCCACTTTTTCAACCTTGCCTCATGAAAATGTGGACAGTTTGAAGAATTGTGCTGTACACGGCAATTTTCAATGCCGATCTCTTAATCAATTAAAATCAATTTTGATAACAGATGAAATAATAATCACTTTTTTTTATCAATATGTAGCTAAGGTACGTAATGTAGGTTTCTAGTGAAAAGCAAATATTGTTATCGCAGAGATGGGTATTTCTATGATGCAATTTTATTTCAGTTTTCGAATGATCCCCAATAATCCCCATATTTTATTAAAAAACTTATATCTATACTAATCTATACCATAATAATATTATAAAGAGAGAAAATTTGTATTTTTGTATTTTGTTTGTTACGTATAAACTCAAAAACTGCTGGTTCGATTTCAAAAATTCTTTCTCCATTAGAATGCTACATTATCCCTGAGTAACATATGCTATACTTTATTTTAGAAAATAATAGGGATCCCTACTAAAACTTCAATAATGTAACCCAAGGTGTAAAAAAATTGCTATAAAATGTCTTTCATCGCATGCGCTGCGGAAACTATTGATGATAGAACAAAAAAATGTTCTACAATATTAGAGAACATATTGATATCTACAAAAAAGTCAGTAATACCATATGTCCAACTATTGTAGTTACGTAACTATAACTACTTTTTTACATTTTAAAAGTTGATAGAAATGCCGACCAAAATCAGACCATGTGTTCCATACCTTTTTATTAATCCTTATCCAAATAAATCATTTCATACTCAAGACTGTTTCAATACCTGTAGATAACTGTTTGAATTATTGAAATCAGACAATCCATTCAAAAGTTATGACGAATTATAAAAATGTCAATCTAAACAAAATACTATGCAAGCCCGCGCGCGCGCCGCGCCGCGCCGTGGCCAGAGGGGCGTGCACATTTTTATTGCACCCGTGCGAAGCCGGGACGAGCCGCTAGTAAAAAATAACTCTAGATTATAGGTACTTACGAGTACGGTATTTCCCATATCCTTTCCTCGTCTGAAAATAAATAAACTGTCAAAGCTCAGATAAAAAATAAAAGCGAGCCTTTAGTGCAACTTTGCTGCTTTTAATCGACTTCAAAAAACAAAGTTCTCAAAATGTGGTGTTTGTACTTTTATTTGACCTTTAACGCCATCTATCAATTATTTCCAGAACCGCGTGATGGGAACAGGAACGTAAACGGTCGGTACGCCCCTACAGAATTTTAAGCGTGGCTCACTACAGCTACGTTTCAGGGTTTCACTCTGACATGATATAATAATTCGACGATAGATGTCACTTTTTCCAAAATTATGATCGCTCGTTTATAGAATCAAGTGTAATTATGTATCTTACCTAACCTTACTACTTAGGTTAGATGTATTATTAATTTTGTTGTCGAGGACATAATTAAAATTATAATTAAAGGTACTACCTATTGTCACACCCCGGACACTCTACACAAAAACATAAAATTGAAAGTGCCCTCAACCTTGCGATAGAAGAAAAGGTCATTTGATGACTGTGATACAGAATAAGTGTACCTCTGACTTTATACTTATTTTAAAACACGATATAAGTAAGTATACAATAAAATATAAGTACGACATATTCATAAAAAAAAACACATTGTTGGTAAGTTTGTATACAGGGTCATTCATTATCAACCTGACAAACTTAATATGTACCTATATATTATTTTTTTTATGTATATTTTGTCTTAAAAATCCCAAGTAAACAAAAAAAAATCGATTACGTTTTTCCGCTTATTTATCATTGTTGGGAATCGAGTTAAGCGACGTAATAATGAAATATTCGAGTGTGCGCGCCCCGTAGCGGGTCAAGGACACGCGCAGGTCAAGGACGCGCGGTTTATTGACCCGCAGTTCATTGACGCGCGGGTCACTGACACGTGCCGAGCGCTGCCTTTTCGATTTCTAACAATGATAACTGATTATTAAGCAGAATTGCGTTTTTATTTAAATATAAAAAAAACGTTTAAAAAAAAAGAGTACAAGTATTTTTTTTTATGTGTGGAACCTACCCCTTAAGTTTGTCAGGTTGATAATGAATGACCTTTATATATATAACACGAACGTACCACCAATATGCCAGAGTTTTTAGGCCGCCTAACATGCCTTAGCGACTGTTATAACCAGGATATAACTTAACGTATTCTTCGAAGCACGGAAGCACTCATGTATATGTCAATGGCGGTTGCTGGCGGTATATATTTTTTCACTATGTAAGTATTATTAAGGCAGCATTTTGATGTTCCCACTGCTGGGACATTGGCCTAATCTTGAACGAGTGTGAATAAGTCTTATCCATCAGCAGACCCTTTTAGTGGACGAGATGGCACATGTCTTTAGATTTCTTCACGATGTTGACCTTCACAGTTTAAGAGTATTGCATGCACAGTTTTTCAAATGGAAAACCATTCGTGCTAGACCGGCTAGGAACCCACTACCTTAGGATCAAAAGACTCGGTCACTACAACTAGACCACTGGTGCTTTAAAAGCTTCTAAATGTGACGCATTTTTTTACATGCATATAACTATTCCTAGGTAGTTTAAAGCAAATCTATGTACCTACCTAAATTACTGTAGGTAATAAGTTTACTTACAAATTAAACTTATTAACTTTACAAATTAATAACAGAAAATTATTAGTCAGGAAAAATATATGATTATTCTTCTACGTTCTTAATAAGGAAAAATCTTTAATTGAGTCTCTCTTTGTACAAGTAGAACAGTCTAGAGATATATTATAGTGTATATAGTAATAAAGTATAAATGATGGGAGTAACATATAGGAAAATATAATATATTTGTTCGCATAGCGCCGAGTTGAACTATATGTATTGCGAGTTGATGGATTATGTCATCTGTGGAGATGACGTTTTGTTTTTCCCGTGTAATAGTAACTGTGAAGAAAACACGAAGAAGAAGCTATGCCAGCTGTCATAGTGACACAGGCAACATTGTCAATAAATCGACACGACGCTATAAAACAATAAAAATAGAATAAGACATGTTTTTTTAAACAAAACTGTGCGAAAATTGATCTTGATTCTCGATTTACGTTCAAGTTACTGTATTGGATCCAAGAAATGTATATACCTTGCATGATATATAAATTCCTTGAATGGATCTCTTTCCACGATTTTTAAAAAGCTACGTAACAGTGCGGTGACTTAATTTTTTAAATGACATTTTAGTATAATAATTAGGGGCATGAAACTATATTTTTTATACTGAAGTAGTCTTTATATTTTAATCAAATCACATGGAAAATATATCAATCTAAAGATCGATCTATAGATAATACCTGTTTATGCTATCTCGACAAGATACCTTCTAACATAGTGTTTGGTGCTACAGCGTCTACGCCAACGTCTACGCTAACGTCTACGACGTAGGCCGTAGAGCTTTCTATTAAACATTATATTTGTCTCGCGAGAATTAAACCCGCACCCTTTGCCACCCGCCAAGATCATCAAGAAATCCTAATTTCCTAAAACCTAAGAGCCTTATTCATAAACGTACTTTGAACCTCTGTTAGTATGCTTTTCAAGTTTATCATCGTCTATTCATTAAAATAAGAATGACAAAGAAAGATAGGCATAGGTACTTAGCAAGCCGCTATAATATGACAGTGTATTTTATGAATAAGATCATAATTTATTTAGCTGTAATGCGTCTCTATATCCTTCTATGTTCCGAACACACATACGAAGCCACGCTTCGTCTTAAGGACGACATATGAAGTAATTTTTTTCCAACTCTCCTACAATCCAAAACGAACTCTACGCCAACGGAATACGACGCAGAATCGCTTTAGTCGCGAAATATTTTTTCCATTTCATATTTACGAATATGCCCCAAATTCCCCAAAAATTAGAACCGTGAAGGGGGGTGGGGGGTGGCTGTGAGCACACACACACACAGCCGGTTAGGGGATGGGAATAGATAGTTTTAGAGGAAGAAATATTATGTTGTTCGTACAAATCTGTTGAAAAGCTTTATTGCGATGATTTTTAATTGGATTTTCGATAAAAAGACAAAAAAAAAACACTGTAATCTGACAAAAGAAGAGTAGAGTAGTAGAGTTCTTTGTGATAGAGCTCGTCCGAACTACCACCATATCTATTTCTGCCGCCAAGCAGTAATACTCGCATTACTGTGTACCGGTTAGAAGGGTATGGTTTCCGGTGAAATTACATGCACATGAGACTTTAGATCTACGTCTCAGGCAACGTACAACCGCAGCCAATGTTGCAAACGTACATTGGCTACGGTTACCGCTTACCATAAAGTGGGTATTTACTTGGTTGCCTTACCACTTATTTATAACAGCGCCTCTTTAGTGCTTTAAATGAACTACCGAAATTCCATACAAATTGACAGCTTGACGATATGTTTACGTTTACGACTGCCAAACGAATTTTTCATGCTAAGCACACAGGTCAACGAAGTTAAGCACTGTTCCGCGTACCTACTCACCATTGATGGGTGACCGCTAGTGGCAATTTCAACTGAGCGCTTGCAGCGGTTATTCTAGCGGCTTGCTAAGTATTGTTTTTTCTTGTTCTTCCCAATCAATGAATCAAGATGATGACAGATTTGAAAGACAGGGTTAGTGTCGAAATCCCCTTTAAAGGGAATTTTGGAAATTTCAGTGTCAATACCCCCTTTGAAGCTTCAAGCTCAGTCTAAAGGGAATTTTGACACTAATAAAAATCACAAAATTTGAATTTGAATTGAATTGACTATTCTGTGAAATGTTTCAATAAAATACCTAGATTATTGAATTATAGTTCTCACAACGGATCTCGGCCGTCGTGAAGTTAGCCGTTTCGATGCGCAATGGAGCTTTTTCAAACTAAATTGTCTTTGCGCATCACAAACGGCTAACTTCACGGAAGCCTAGATCCGCTGTGCGAACTATACCTGAATAGAGACAATAGTAGTAGAACTCTTCAGCATGAGTCCGTCTTGGTGGGTACCACTGCAGTGCCAGATATTTTGCCTCCAAGCAGCAATGTGCAAGCAGCACTGTATTTAAGTTTGAAGGGCAAGCAATATTTATGGGCGAAAGAGACATAACAACGTCTCGGGATGATGAGCGCAGTGCAGTGCATGCAGAACTCAAACACTTTAAGCTTTGGGTGGCACTGCATCTGTTATAGTCAGCCGTGGTGCTTAACATCAGGCAGGCGTCTCGTCTTGTCACTTGCTGACATAAAAAAAAAGATATTCTGCCTCCAAGCAGTAGTGTGCAAGCTGCACTGTGTAGTACTGTAGCATGTGAAATTACGGGGCGAAACGTCTTGAGGTGACAAGCGCAGTGAACTTTAAATCTTTACATTTTGGGTGACACAGCTTGTTATGGTCAGGCGTGGCGCTTAACATCGAACGAACTGACTGTCTCATCATTTGCTAACATAACAAAATTCTATGTAACTCTTTAACATGGTTGCTTAGTAGAGATCGCTGTTAGCATTTTCTTATTTTGTGTGTTACATGCAATTGTGAACCTTAAATCTTTGATGTCGAATTTCTTCACTCCATAGTACAAGCTTTGAAATATGAAATGAAATGAAATATTATTTATTTGCTAGAACACAATAATATGTTAAACAATTATAGTCATTTAAGTCCTACTACAATTTTTGGCATGCAATTCTTAAACTATTAAAACATTATTAAATGATGGTTATGGCCCATTTACACCATATCATATTTGCATGCAAGAATTGCCTTGTCAATTTCATTTCAAAACATTTTGTTGTATAATCAATTTGACAAGGCAATTCTTACAAAATAAATCATTTTTGACTTTGACTTTGACTTTGACCTTTCGTATTTTTAAAAAATGTCAGTGCTTTATAACTTAAATATAAGTAAAAGTAGTTTTGTTTAATAAAGGTAACTACTTAAAAGCTTGAATGTTTTGATTTTCGCCATAGTTGTACTTTAGAAAACAAACGAGGATTAAGTCATTACGCTTTCTTGTCCTTTGGCTATGTAGTCCAAAAGCAATGTAACCCCGACGCGATATAGTCATATCGCGATTTAGTCTTAAAGCGATCTAGTCATATCTGCTGCCTAGTCAAATAGAGATGTAGTCGTAAAGCTCCTAACCCCATGCAATTATGGTATGGTGTAAATGGGCTTATGACTTATGTCACTATAATTTAAAAAAATAAAAAAATCTTAATTGATGTCATGGTACAAATTTTTTTGACAATTTAGTTTAGGTCTTCATTTGAATCGCTATAAAAGTTCATGGTTGGGCATCCGTGGGGTCATCATTTGGATGGGTGAACACCAGTGGCAATTTCAACTGCTTCAGCTCCCGTTCTTTGGAGGGCACATTAAGCAGTCGGTCCCGGAAAGATGTCTTTGTAATTAAAATATACGGAGATTGTATAAAAACATTTATCGATAAACAATTAAAAGATAAACAATTAAAGATAAACAATTTTTTTAACTTTATATTTATAACTATTTATTTATTTATTGATGTCTGACGAATTCAGTGAACTAAGTCAAAAACTGGGATTAATAATATAGGCCGTGACAGGGGCCTTCAAGCGGTCTTGTTAGCCACTGCCACATATGAACATAGCTATAAAGTAGGTAATGGGGTTATTTAAGGCTCCACAGTGTCTCGACAATTTTTTTCATTGCCTTAAAAGATTTTATGGCAAAAACACACATGTTGTTATTTTCAATCTATTCTGACTCTTAAACCTTTATCATAAAGTTGAGAATGCTTTGTCTGCCTCAACAATTACTTATAGACTACAAAAACAGACGAAGGCGTTTTAAGATTATTCCTATACAAATATTGCAAGAAATGAATATGAATTATATTACAGGAAATAATAATATCGAAGCAAAAACCAAAATCTTATTATATATTTTGCTACGGAAAGAGTCAAACTACATAACATCTGACGCGTTAGCAACACTTTAGTAGTGCCATAATAGTATTGGCACTACTTTATAAAACTATGGATTCGGAAATAAATATAACTTTCTAATCTTCTTTATTAAATAAATAATAATTTTAAACAGCCCCAATTAGCTCAAAATTAAGCAGAATTTGTACTATAAGAATTTTTAAATGTTAAAAACAGCTGCATATTTATGTTATAATTAATAAATAAATAAATAAAATAAAATTAATAACCACATGTGATCAGGTTATCATTTATCATATCATCATTTTGATCCCAATAATTTGATCCCTCTTATTATTATTTTTCATGTGAACCCAAAATAAATAACACGAACTCTCATTTGGTCCCAACTCCAGTTTAGGTATGAATAAGTAGCAAAAATTGGCATTTGCAGTGCGTTGCTGAAGCGTGCATTATGTAGTGTACACCTAACGGCGTAGACCCTCTACGACGTAGCATACTAACGATGACAATATAGCATTTTTGGATATGTACCCTCTTATTCATAATCGCACTAATATTATAAATGCGAATTCATGCGTGTTAGTTTGTTTTCTTGACTTTCAAACGGCTGGTTGTTGGATCTTATCACAAAGAACTCTACTACTCTTTGGAAATGGCTAGTCCCACCCGACGACCGATGTAGCGTGCTGAAAGTCTGCCTGCGACGCGGAGGTTGCGGGTTCGATTCCCGCCTTTGTTTGTACGATCTGTAAATTGTTCTGGGTATTTTCTGTGTATAATAAAAAATATCTGTCTATCTATTGTATTATTATCAATCATCTAGTTTTTTTTTTAAATCAAGAATAGACCTTCGTTTGACCACGATCTCGCCTGGTGGAAAGCGATGCTGTGACACGTGGTAGCTTGGGGCTAGATGATGCTGTGTGGATTGTCCAGCATTATTAAAAAAAAAACGATTTTAAAATTGTTCTCTTTTAAACTTTGATTCATAAGAAATGTGCGTTATTTTTGAGTCTATTTCTATCTATTGTTTACAATAAAAAAATCTATGGAAGACATTTTTGAATTCAAATTAGGGTTGTAGGATAAAAGGGTGAGTTTATAGGGCAGTGTGCGGCCAGCAACGTAGCGACTAATGCAGTATTTAATAAATTAATTTCAATTTAGTTTAAATTCTAAATAAATTTTTAGGAAAAAAAATCGACTAAACTAAAAAAAAACTTTCGGCGACGAGGCGATGTAGTTTGACGCGTTTTTTATGATTTATTCAAAAAGTACTGAATCGATTTTGATAAAATTTGTACTGTCAATTTGTATGGAATTATGTTAGTTCATTTAAAGCACTAAAGAGGCGCTGTTAAAAATCCTATACATTGACAGCTGGACGATACGTTTACATTTACGATTGTCAAAAGAGTTTTTCGTGCTAAGCACTCTGGCTTTGGATCAACAGAGCTATCTACAGATAGCTCTGTCGCAGTGACCGGTCGTTCAGTCAAGATAGTGCGTTCTATTCCCGCTGCAAGACATCTGTGATAAGATTGTATTTTCCGTGTCTTGGTGTTGTGTTGGTACTCATAGCCTGAAGTTGGCCATTTCAGAGGCCTTCGGGCGGCCTATTGCCTCCGTGACTAGAGCTAGCCAAACTCAAAAGAACTTATCTTCACGGTACATATCTGTGAGGTCAGAAACACATTCATAGTCAGGACTATCCCCCTCATTCATAATCATTTGTATCGAGACTGATAAAGTTTAAATGGCGGTAAAATCCGTTGCCATCTCTGTTTATTGACGTTTGAGTAACAAGGACAGACTTAACTTTTCTATTTTATGTTTTAAGTACTGTACTTTTCTAATTTATGTTATAAGTACTGTACTTTTCGATTTTATGTCATAAGTACTGTACTTTTCTATTTATGTCATAAGTACTGTACTTTTCTATTTTATGTCATAAGTACTGTACTTTTCTATTTTATGTCATAAGTACTGTACTTTTCTATTTTATGTCATAAGTACTGTACTTTTCTATTTTATGTTATAAGTACTGTACTTTTCTATTTTATGTCATAAGTACTGTACTTTTCTATTTTATGTCATAAGTACTGTACTTTTCTATTTTATGTCATAAGTACTGTACTTTTCTATTTATGTCATAAGTACTGTACTTTTCTATTTTATGTTATAAGTACTGTACTTTTCGATTTTAAAACGATATTTGTGAGAACTGTGAAAAGATTTCGATTCAAATGTTTGCATTATCTGCAAATATTTGATCCGGGTGTTTCTGGGCTATTTACGTAAGTACGTAAGTAAGTAAGTAAGTAAGTAAATAAAGTTTATTTCGAGACAGTTGATACATAGTAGGTGGTAATAATATTAAAAGGTATATCTTAGTAGTTAAGCATATACTGGTACATGTAGATCATAAGTCTTCGAAAATGGTCGCCATTCAGCAAAGCAGCTTGCTGTGTAGCTACTTTAGCGCTGGTCTTCCTTCCATGGCATTTACAGCTAAGATAAGATAAGATAAAGATTTATTTTCTCTCAACACAGGTTACAGTTTATAGAACAACATGGAAGTAATAGAGGTATCTAGTAAATAAAACAGTACATAGGCTGAAGACGGAGGTCATGTCATGTTTAGGTAGTTTTAGTTAACCTGTTTGTGAGAGCTAGTTTCTCATTTGTAATTGCAAAACCCACAGGACAATACTTTACAATATGACTTTGGCTATCAGCGTGAGATATAGGATAGATATAGAGGCCTTCGGGCGGCCTAGAAACTCTGTCATCAGAGTTGGCCACTGACTCGTACGAACTTACTTTTACTTTAGCGTGAGATAATAAGATAAGTCAGTGACCAACTCTGTTGACGGAGTTTCAAGGCCGCTAGAAGGCCTCTGTCATAACCTCACAACATTATAGCCGGGACCAACAGTTTAACGTGCTATCAAAAGCACGGAAATAGAAACTATAGCAGTCATTAAATTTATTATTGTAATAAGTGAAAATTGTCAAACTGCGAGTCAAAACTGTAACATAAAGCACACTAGCGGACCCGCCCTGGCTTCGCACGGGTGCTATAAACCTCCCTCTTGGATCACTCTATCTATTTAAAAATACCGCATCAAAATCCATTGCGTAATTTTAAAGATCTTAACATAAGTACAGACAGCGGTTAGCGAGTACTAGTGTACTAGTAGTGTAGTATTAGTAGTTAAGTAATAGTAATGTTTACAAAATTGTTACTGTCTGGATCCCAGTGTTGGGCAAAGGCCTCCCACCCATTCACACAGAAGCTTTATGATGAAGAGGGATCATCAAAAAAAAGCTAGGAACCCAGCCGAGTTTGTTGCCAGATACTTCTAGGCTGGGGCGCGTGGAACTGGCGTAAATTCACCTAGCTTTAAGACGTTTTAAAATTATCCTTGTGATATGATTGAATAAATATATATTTTACTTACTTACTTACTATTTCTCCAGGATTTGCGATCCTGAGCAGTTGTTCACCAAGCCGCAATTGTGAACCTCGAGTGCGATTTATATCATTAGGTCAGTACCGGGTCGGCACTGACTTTACTCGAATTTGGAATCAGCACTGACTTTGCTACTTACTCAATGTAAATTATACTTTAATTATTTGTGATCAATTTATCACCTTCTCTAGTCTTATATAAAAAAATAAATTGCTGTGCGTTAGGCTCGCTAAAACTCGACAACGGCTGGACCGATTTAGCCGATTTTGGTCTTGAAATGTTTGTAAGAGTACAGGGAAGGCTTAAACGATGAGAAAATTGGAAAAATAGCTAGTTTATAGCTATTTTTATAATTTGCCATCATCTGGTCAGCTAGTTTTAAATAAAGTTGTATACGTAAGTGTTTGAATCGATTCATATTTCCTCGAAACTTTAAAATACATTAATCTTCATCATTTTAAAACAAAAAACTGTGTTTTAGCAAAAAGCCCAGGCCTACAGGGTGGTTTAAAAATCGAATCAACCCCCGTCCTTGGGTAGAAGGCGATGCCGTCAACACATAAATCATATTTCTGGAGAATTTTTTAAAAGTCCTATTGCTTTCGCGTATTTGCCATGTACTCCCCCCCGGGGGTGGGGGCGTGTGTACTTACCCCCCCGTTTCCTAGTTCAGAGAGTGTACAGGGTGAGCTCGCTTTGGTGCGTGGTGGCCTTGAGACTGGTGGAACTGATTGTGATGGTTACACGACTGTTGTTATGGCGAATGTGTAATGTACCTACTTACATTGAAATATTTTTTTTATAAATATCTATACTAATACAAGTTCGTACGAGTCTGTGGCCAACAGACAACAGAACAACGAAGTTAAGCACTGTTCTGCGTACTCACCATTTGGATGGGTGACCGACAGTGGCAATTTCAACGGAGCGCTCCCGTGCTTCGGAGGGCACGTCAAGCTATCGGTCCAGGCTTTTTAAAACTTGTTAGGCCATGTTAGAGGCCTTCGAGCGGCCTAAAAAGTCTGCCACCATAGTTGGCCACTGACTCATACGAACTTACTTACTCTAAAGACGGAGTTATTAGGCTGCCTGGAGCCTAAAAAATTTGAAAAAGCTGGGACGTGCCCTCCGAAACACGAAGCTTTCAGTTGAAATTACCACTAGCGGTCACCCATCATAATGGTGACTACGCAGAACAGTGCTTAGCTTCGTTGTTCTGTTGTCTACGTCACCAGCATTTATAATAATACTATTAATTATATCCTTACTCAGAAAATCTTTTGGATTCTTTTAGATTTTTTTGGGATAATTTCTTACACACGGACTCTTTGGAATTGAAATGGATATTAATTGGGTATCTTCAAATACCTTCCAAACTACCGGCTGCCGGCTAAGGTGGCGTAGTAGTGCTCGTTTGATAAGTGAGAGGTAGCGGGTTCGGTTCTCGCTGCGGGACTATAAGGTTTGCAAGATTTGGGCACTCGCACACTGTGTGTATTACAGAGTTTTATTTAATAATATAATTTAATAGGTACGTCATCAATTTACTCATAGAACCAAAATATATTTATTTATGTTTAGAATCAAGGATGAAATGAAGCTTCCGCGCTTCGGACGGCACGTTAAGAAGTCAGTCCGGTTTTTTTAAAGTTGTTAGGCTATGACATAGTCCTTCAGGCAATCTATAAATAAATAAAATAATAAATAGTAATATAGAGTTAGTTATGAATAAACTCATTTAATTAGTTAATTAATTTAACTAACTAACATTCAAACTATTCACCTCTCTGTATTGAATTACATCTAGAGCTAAGTTTTACTGGTTCTAGGAATTATAAACTGTTGGTCACAATTGTGCGGATTCAGCGTCTAGTACCTATGTCGAGACGCCTGCATCCGCCCGTAGATAGCTCATTATTAAAACTGCCTCCAAATCGGCATTAAGTAATCACTTAGTTTTATTTTAATATTTAATTAGTTAAGTTAATTTCCTAAAGAAAAAACCCGTTCAAAACGCTCCCAAAACTTGAGTAGTTTGCCACTGTATCACACAAACATACTTAAACAATTTATAAAATAAAATTATTATGATAAGTCTATCATTCTTTTATTCTGTAAATAAAGCCTTGAAAATAATGTAAAAAAAATAGCAATAAAAGTTCACGAACAGATTTAGAACACGCTGTATAGCCGTAAGGCGCCGTTGTAGGAGCGAGGGCGGGCGGCGCGCCTTGCGCAGTAAACCCAGGGCTGGCAGATAAAACGCGTATTTTGATGTATCATATTCGTTTGTTTTTCGTTAAAATTATTTTATTGTTTGGTATTTTTTTAATGGTGACTGTTTTTTTATGTGGTAATGATATGATAAAGATAATTAGCTAATTGTTTGTAATGATTTTGAGTTTGATGCATGAGTTAGCTAAAAGATATACTGCTAAAAATACCTATAACACTAATACTGCAAATTTTTATATACACTCGAGAGCAATGAATCCGGGTCACTCAAAGAATCCAAAAAATCTCGGAAAGTAAGAATGCGTTTTGGTCGAAAGTTATGTTCTCCGACGAATCAAAATTTATGCTCTACAAGCACGATGGAAGACACAGAGTGTATAGAAGACCAGGGGAAAGATTCAAGCAAGCATGCATCGAAGAAAAAGTAGCCTACGGTGGTGGGTCTGTACTTGTGTGGGCCGGAATTTCCTCTGAAAGTCGCACAGAGCTGGTGATTATAGAAAACGGCTCTTTAACTAGCGTAAGATATGTGGAAGAAATCCTCAACGAACACGTTGGTCCATTTATGGTCAATTTGGGTGAGGATGCTATATTTATGCATGACAATGCCCGACCTCATACAGGTAGGATTGTGAATGACTACCTTCAAGAGATGAACATTACTTGTATGGAGTGGCCAGCGCGCAGCCCGGATATCAACCCGATCGAGCATGCTTGGGACGAGCTAGGGAGATGCGTAAAACAACGAAACCCTCCCCCAATCACGCTTCCTGAGCTCAAAATTGCTCTCACAGAGGAATGGGAGAATATTCCCCAAAATCGTATGAGGAACTTGGTGTACAGCATGCCAAACCGCGTAAACGCAGTAATGGAAGCACGAGGAGGTAATACGAAGTATTGAAATTCAAGAAAATCGTCATAAAGTTCAAAAATTTCATGTTTCCTATTTTTGTTTTAAGGAGAGATCAGCAGTTTTTTTTCTTTATGTAATTTTGTGTAAATAAAATGTATGGTGACTCATATTTTTTTAACTTTCATTTAAGGAGTATTAAATTGTCTATTAAATACAATTTATTGCATTAACCTAGCATTCTTACTTTCCGAGATTTTTTGGATTCTTTGAGTGACCCGGATTCATTGCTCTCGAGTGTATATAGAAGTGTTCTATAGTCGAAACAAAAAAGTTTAAAAATACGTTCACATTTTAATAAGTAGATACTCTAGTTAGAAACTGACTGTGACTTGGACTCAGTTATTTGAACGTTAGTCAATGCAATCAATCGTCTAGCAGAGAGTAACTTGAAGATAAGATAAGATAAGTGTTGATTTGCCAAAAATAATAATTTGCGGAGTTAAAAAAAGGGTAACGGCAAAAAAATACTTTTTGCAAAATAAAATAATGACCGTCATATCTCTCTACATCTATAGAAGGTTATTGGAAATACATCAAAACAAAGAACATTACCCCAAAAATAAAGATAAGCACAAAGTATAACTTAAGAAATAATGACAAACTATTAAGACCTAGAATTAGACTAGTTAAGGTTCAGAAACAGGGAGATTACAATAAAATAGCTATGTATAACAAATTACCTTCTACAATAACTAATATAGAAAATTTGACACTTTTTTTACAAAAAATAAAATATTTCTTTGAATCAAATAGAATAGAATAGAATAGAATAGAAAAATATTTATTTAACGCCACACAATTAAAGTAAAAATAAAAATAACAATAAAAATTAAAACTTAACTATTGTGACGAAAAAAAGGATGCATTTTACAGCTTATACGAGTTCATGAATATGACATTAGTAGAAGCATTTTTTTTAAAATGACAATAATGTGTGCCCTTGACATAGAAAATTTGTGTTTGTGTTGTGTTTTATCTTGTCTACATAAATAACTAAATGTTTTTGAATATTCCAAATGTACATACCTTTATTTTCCTCTACACTAGATGAATATACAAGTGCTTACTAATAAATAAAAATAATTGTGTAGAGATAATTCTATAACTAAAATTAAAAACTATAAATCAATTTATGTGTATGGACCGCCTGTGGCAGTGAAAGCCTCCTGAATATTGAAATAGCATTGCGTTAATTTAATTTTGTAAGCAATATTATGATAATTTTGCATGCAGTACACATCTGTCATTGTTACAAAACTAACCTAGCCTAAGATAGTTGTTAAGTTCCACTAGCACTATTGGACCCATTTATGATGTTTGAATAAATAACTATATTATTATAATTAATAACAGAAGACAAAATATATTTTTTTTCAAGTAAAAATTATATGTGTAAACCGGAAATGAAAATGATTTATCTGCGATTCGCGTGTACTCTACGCTCGCACACATGTGGTGGGTACTAGGAAGAAAGCTGAAGAAAAAATGAGGGAGAAACGAAAAACTAGAGCGGGACGGAAAAGTGGGCGAAAAACGAAAAATTTCACCCCCTCCCCCCACTGTCTTCCCACCCACCCCGCGCCCTACACGCACACACGCAGGGGGAGGGACCACGCAGTCTTGGCACTTTCGGTTTTATTTAGGAAAGGGAAAACGTTAATTTTAAGTCTTTTGTATGTAGCGTGTAAAATCGCACTTTTAAATATATTTTAGTGTGGTTTTGTCTATCTTATTTTGTTTTAAAGGATACCTGATGCTAATTGATAGTTTTTTTTTTCTTTTTGTTTATCAAAAAATTATTTAAGATTACCACAAGTAAAATAACGAGGCGAAAGTATATTATTACATAAAACTATAAATTATTAATGTAATTAATATTTTTTTAATTAGTAAGCCCCGTTAGAGGTATTTTATAAAAAGTACTTATTGGGAAAACTTTTTAATAAAATAAAATGACAATTTTTAGCAAGAAAGCCAGTAATTTAGATTGTTTTGTCGTTATTTTAATTAAAGCCAATTATACTCACATGCATCAGCATAGCGCTTAAATCTAGAGCCTTAAAGTTCATTTTCCGACAGCTATAAATCAGTAGAAAATTTTCTTGGTATCAGCGAATTTTCCGGCATCAAGTATCAAGACTGGCGGATCCCGTTGGAGGCTATTGTAGCATGTTTTTATTCCCAAAAATTTTAACTCAGTAGGCGCCCGAACTCAGACGCGCCGCAACGTTTTTATTATTAATATATATTTATATTTCGTTTCAATTTACAAGTTTTCCAGTTAATAATTTTAATATTTTTATACCGTTTTATACAATAAAGTGTTTTTAGATAGGAGTAATACACAACAAAAACAAAATTAAAAAGTTAAGTTTCGCAGTTTGACAGTTCGCGGACTGAAAAAAAAATTTTAAATTGACGTTTGAATTTCAACATGGCGGTCTGTGTGTCTGTTTGTTTCGCCGGGTTCGTCGACCTCCAGTAGGATGATCAGCTATCCGGACATTTGACATTTGTTCTACCCGTAAGTGTTTATTCTGTTTTTGTAGTATGCCTATATTTTTATTTTTTTAAATTAGTTATGTAATTGGTTTATGTGTGCGTGTATCGGAACGTGGCACGTGTCACGCACACTGCGACATATTGTTTTTATAGATCTCTAGTAAATTAGCTGCGATAGTGGACGATACAGTGAGCTATTGATTTTTTTCCCTCATTCGGTGAAATTTCATTTATTAGGGGAGCGGACGCTGGCCAGCGACGGCGATAAGGCCCGTTATCCACCCTACTTCCTACTAACTAATACCAATCTTTACACAGTAAAAGTAAGTTCGTATGAGTCAGTGGCCTATGACAGACTTTCCTAAAATAACGAATTTGCTTCCACCGTCTTTCTCAACATGTTTGTAGATCTTTTAGACTGCGCAACGAATTTGCATGCGGTTATCATTAATAGATAGAGTGATTCAAGAGGAAGGTTTACGTATAGATTAAGCACCCGTGCGAAGCCGGGGCGGGTCGCTAGTCACATTGTAAATGTGGAAGTTTTGATGTTTGTTCAATCACGCTACACCGATTTGGACGAAATTTAGTATGTAGATAGCACATGGATTGATACTTGGTATCCTGGTACCTCGCAAGCGAAGCTATGGGCTGAAGCTAGATTAGTAAATGCCGAAGTGGATATTTGGATGTTTGTCTGAGCTGGCTGAACCAATTTGGGTGAGAATTTTGTTGTACCTACTTATATACAACTATAAGTTCGTCCCAGCTTCGCGTGGGTGCAATTAAACCGCACCCGTGCGAAGCCAGGGCAGGTCGCTAGTAATAAATATAGCCTATGTTACTCAGGGTTAACGTAGCATTCAATTGGTGAAAGAATTTTTGAAATCGGACCAGTAGTTTTTGAGTTTATTCGTAACAAACAAAAAAACAATTTTCTCTATAAAATATTAGTAATAGTAATTGGTATAGATAGTATAGAAGTATAGATTGAGAACGTGGAATAGCGTTATAGGTTATTTTTAATATGGTTTTTACTAAGCGAGTAGAACCGCTTGTAGAAAGCAACCATAAATATATATGTTTTTATAAAATAAAATATGTACATAATTACATTACATTACAAAATATACAGCGAGCTCTATCACAGAGTAGTAGAGTTCTCTGTGATAGAGCTCGTCCGGGGAAGGACTACCACCATACCTATTTCTGCCGCCAAGCAGTAATGCTCGCATTGTTGTGTTCCGGTGTGAAGGGTATGGTTTCCGGTGAAATTACTGGCACATGAGGCTTTCGATCTTAGCCTCAAGGTGGCAACCCGCGAGTGATACATCTGGTATTGCAAGCGTCCATAGGCTGCGGTAACCGTTTACCATCTTGTGGGCCGTACGCTTGGTTGCCACTTCAGTTGTATAAAAAAAAAAAAAAAATACGTATGAAACAGTTGAGCTATCTAAAGACCAAACGACCTATAGATAGCTCAACTGATCCAAATCACTACCAGTAGGAAGCGTTCCGAACATGCTGGCTGCATTGTCATGTTTGTTTTTATTGATTTTATGGATTCATGCATGCTGTTACAGAAACAATAAAATTATTAATATGTCAACCGTTTTAACGAAATGAAATATAATAATGTGTACATACGAGTACATAAATAATTAAATGACATTATTAATATTAATATGTCCCGGAAGCAACATTTTATTTTTATTTTGTTGTTATTATACCGATTCTGAGATCTGTTTAGTCCAAGTCGTACTTATTTATATTTATTAAAAAAAAACTAGCGCGATGAACTCCGTAGATTAACTATAAGACGTTTCAAAGTGATCCTTGTGATTCTACAATTTTTTTTTTAAATTTGAATTTGATAACACCTGGAGGAGAGGCTTACTCTTGAATCCATAACAATCCCAATTTCAATCCAATTGTAATTTACTGCTGCTAAATTTTCGTACTCTTGAAAACAAGGTTGAAGTCCCTTAGAATTGTTGACGACCAATGTGGCGCAGCGGGCGCAGGTCCGCCTGCGACGCGAAGGTGGCGGGTTCGATTCCCGCCTCGGTATTTTCTATATATAATTAAAAATATCTATGTATTGTATTGTATTAAGTATATATCAGTCATCTTGTACCCATAACACAGCTTTGTTTAACAGCAGCTTACCTTGGGGCTAGATGATACTGTGTGGATTGTCCAGCCTTTTTTTTTAAATATTTTTTAAATAAATACCCAGAACACCCGGAACAAATATTTGTAGATCGTACAAATATTTGACCCGAGGCGGGAATCGAACCCGCAACCTCCGCGTCGCAGGCGGACCTGCACCCGCTGCGCCACATCGGTCGTCAACGGTGAAGGAAAACATCGTAATGACCGGCTCCAAAAGCTAAAAAATCTATTGACATGTGCTTTAAAATATGGATTGGGTCCGCGTGGTGAATTAACACCGGTATTCATAGTCGTAAACTCACTCTCGTGATTGAGTTTATGATTATGAATACTAGTGTTAGACACTATCACAATTATTTTTTTTATACAACTGAAGTGGCAACCAAGCGTAAGGCCCACAAGATGTTACCGGTTACCGCAGCCTATGGACGCTTGCAATACCAGAGGTATCACTCGCGGGTTACCACCTTGAGGCTAAGATTGAAAGCCTCATGTGCCAGTAATTTCACCGGAACACAGCAATGCGAGCATTACTGCTTGGCGTCAGAAATAGGTATGGTGGTAGTCCTTCCCCGGACGAGCTCTATCACAGAGAACTCTACTACTCTTAAAGTAATTAAAGTTATTTTAAATTAGTACTTACAAGTAATTGTATTACAATCTAAGGTTATTTTCAAGGTCTCTTAACTTTACTACGAGTATGTCACTTGCTCAGTGACCAGAAGAGCCAGTGACGCAATAAATAAACCATATTTCTTTTATATCTTCCTTCTTCCCACTGCTGGGACCCTGGCCTACGAGAGAGGTCGAGAGAGAGCTTCCACCACCACGCGGAACCAATACAGATTGGTGGATGGCACATGTCTTTCGAATTTGTAGTTCCTGGACATGCCGGTTTCCTCACGATGTTTTCCTTCACCGTATGAGAGCACTGGCATTGTGTACATACATTTTTAAATTAAAAATATATGGTTTACATTCAGGTTCGAACTCACGAGCCCAAATATTAAATTTTTTCAAACGCTTCGTCGATACCGGGCCTAAGAACGTTCTTGGATATCATGCTTGGCTTGTTTTTGTCAGAGGGTCGTCGCATTACTCATCGTTACAATGGTCCTTTCTTAGTCACTACTATTGAACACTGATATAGCTAGAAAAAACTAGATTTCAAAATAGCTTTTTTTATCGCACTTTAGTCTGGAAGAATCTGTTCCTAGCGTAAGTATGTAAGTTCGTATGAGTCAGTGGCCAACTCTGGTGACAGAGTATTTAGGCCGCCCGAAGGCCTCTCTTTAAAAAGGCGGGACCGACTGCCTAACGTGCCCTCCAGAGCACGAGAGCGCTCAGCTTATAAATGAGCAAGCAAATCGCTAAGTGACAATGGTTTATCATTCATAAAATAAACTGACATATTAAAGTGTTGACTTTTCCTGTCATAACTTCCTGTCAACTAACAAAGACGTTTTAAAAGACACATTAACTGACAGAGGTTTAGAGTATGATTATGAATATGGCCCCGGATTGTCTTTGGCTATCTTGTCAAAACGACATGGGTCTTCCCATTTTAATTATTTTTCTCTGTTATTTTAAGTTTTATTGCGTAAATTTGGTGGCAGTTTATCCAATTTAACTTGTTTACTTAGCACAAGTGTTAGTAATTGAAATGGAGGGGTAATGTTGGTTGGTAATTTAGTCAAAGGCTTTCCAGGAGAATTTTGAAAGAAAAGTCATCGTTTCTTTCCAAATTTCGTTTGTTTACGTTGCTAAGCGACAATCAAACTAATACACTTGACACTGGCAAAATTGTGGCAAACTAGCCACAGAGGCCATAAAACAAAAGAAGAAGAAGAATATGGCCCCAAGTGTTGATTATTGAAGAAAATTCGTGACCACGACTTTTGAGTTACCTACGAGAAATCTGCTATTAGCATTTACCATGTCTTGTTCTTTTGTATTTCTCTCACAAGCAAAACGCTGGAATTAATCACAATGGTGCGTGACACGGCGCATGTGACATGAGTGAGAGTGTGTGGGCTTATTCAACCGTGTAGGTAACTAGCGCGAAAACTGACTCTTCAGCAAGCACAGTGGCAAGAGTCCGTCTTGGTGGGTACCACCGCAGTGTCAGATATTCTACCTCCAAGCAGTAGTGTGTAAGCTGCACTGTGTTAGATTTGTAGGGCACTGTAGCAAGTGAAATCATGGGGCGAGTCAAGCTTATTAACAAGTTTATGAAGGTCCCAACCATGTGTAATAAAATAATACACTTTTGTTACAGAATTTTATTTATTATTTAATGTCTCCGGGTGACGAGTGCAGTGCAGTGTCACACAGAATTTAGACATAAATATTTTGAAGTTTATAATATCCTAAAAATTATTTTGCCTCAAGCGGGATTTGAAACTGCAACCACCGCTTGATACGTCTCGATAGCTCAATTGGTAGAGCGCCCTCGTATCAAGCGGTGGTTGCGGGTTCAAATCCCGCTTGAGGCAAAATATTTTTTGGGATATTACAAACTTTAGTATTCCCCTAGTGTGATGGTTAACACTATAAAAACAAAAATAACCAATAAATATTTTGGTGCTATAGCATCAGGCAAACGATATGATAGTCCATAGGCTGCGGTGACCGCTTACCATAGGTGGGCCGTACGCTTGGCTACCACTTTAGTTGTATACTTACCTTAAAAAAAGTAAGTACCTAAGTACTAAAATAAAATAAATAAATGAAATAATGCTGGACAATCCATACAGCATCATCTAGCCCCAAGGTAAGCTGCTGTTAAACAGAGCTGTATTATGGGTACTAGATGACTGATATATATTTAATACAATACAATACATAGATAGATATTTTTTATTATATATAGAAAATACCCAGAACACCCGGAACAAATATTTGTAGATCGTACAAACATTTGTCCCGAGGCGGGAATCGAATCCGCAACCTCTGCGTCACAGGCGAACCTACGCCCGCTGTGCCACATCGGTCGTCAATTATTACAACAATTAAGGTATTATAAAAATGTATTAAATAAGCTTCGTTTAGAATAATAATTAAAAACATCATAAATTAATTATAATTATCAGACATCATGTCTATAAAAAAGTACATAGAACAGGTTCAGAATATATAACTCCTTTTCTGAAGTCGGTTAAATAGCTATTAGTCAAACATAATGGCGCGTGTCATCACAAAATACTGTTTTTGAATAATTAATTCAATAGTCCGTGTTTTGAAATGTCTGTCTTCGTTTTCCTTGACCCTACCGGGTCTATAACTACGTGTTACTACGTCACATCACGTCACACCACGTCACGTGTGGGTGTTCCCAAAACAACACGTAAGGTAAATGCACCTAATTCCGTGCTATTCTCGCATTACAATTACTATTAAAACCTATTAATATTTGATCAATGTTTTCTTATTCATTCTTATTCATTCATTCGAAAGACATGTGCCATTCACCAATTCGCATTGGGTCCGCGTGGTGGATCAAGACCCAATCACTCTTGCTTGTTAGTAGGCCAGTGTCCCAACAGTGGGAACATTACTATAATATTCCTATAATAGGGTGGGGACAACCGTGACACTCACACATACAACACCAACAGTGGCCATTCTGTACGTAGTACTGTATCTATTCTGTGACTGGCACAGCTTTAGATGACGTCACAAGCGGCTTTTCCGCGTAAAAAGCCATAGACAACGGATCTGTGCTCTTGATACACAGATAACCCGTTTTTATAATCTGTGATACCGGCGCGTGCGCAGTGAACCACGCATTACGGAAATAAGTAGGAAAAACCAGTTGGAAATAAATAATAGTCTGACCGAAGTTTCACCATTGTCCATTTCTGAGCGCTTCTGTGCTTCGGATGGCACTGAAGGCCACTAACGAAGATTAGCAGGTTCTAATGGCAATGAGCAGGTTACATAGTTCGCAAAGCAGGAGCGCTAGCTGGCTAAGTTGTTCTTAACAGATCAACAAAGTTGCACTGTTCCGCGTACTCATCATTTGGATGGGTGACCGCCAGTGGTAATTTTAACTGAGCGCTAACGTGCTTCGGAGGGCACGTTAAGCAGTCGGTCCCGGCTTTTTCAAAGTTGTTAGGCCATGGCAGAGGCGTTCGGTCGGCCTAGAAACTCTGTCACCAGAGTTGGCCACATACGAACTTACTTAGTTCGCAGAACCGATAACCGCTGGGGAATAAAGGTTCTCGAACGTCGACAGCGGGCACAGGAAGTCGGTGGATGGGGAAAGTTCTAGATGGGTTCGAACCCTGGTGGTAGGACTCTTCAGCAAGAGCCCGTCTTGGTGGGTACCACCGCAGTGTCAGATATTCTACCTCCATGCAGCAGTGTGCAAGCTGCACTGTGTTAAGGTTTGAAGGGCATTGTAGCAACTGAAATTACTGGGTGAAAGAGACTTAACAACAATGTCTCGGGGTGATAAGCGCAGTGAAGTGCCACGCAAACACTTAAAAACTTTAAGCTTTAGGTGACACTGCATCTTTAATAGTCAGGCGTGGTGCTTTACATCAGGTGGGCCTTGATTGTCCTGTCACTTGGTGACATAAAAAAAAAACCCACGACCTCAGGATCGGAAGGCGGGGTCACTACCACTGGACCACCAGTGCTCTCAACTAAATATAAATAATTGTAAAGGTTGTAACTGACGTAAACGTTACTAATAATGGGTATTTGAATAATACAAATGATGTGAATAATTTATCGATCTGTCCTACATAATGTATGTTTTCCTCTAAATTATTTACCCTGGAATTAAACTTATTAAACTTTTTGAACTAATAATATAAATTTTATTATAGTTTGAGTGCAAGTATAAAAATATAACATTAGAATAAATAAATAATTAGATTAATTAAATGAACCTTGTAAAATTGTAACCATATTATAGCAAAAAAATTGTTGATTTAAATAATCTTTCTTCTTCTACTCTTATCTTCTATATTATATTATATCTTCTATACTCGTTCGTTAGAGGCTTGACCGATTTGGCTAATTATGCCCTTAAAAAAATTACGGGTCATAGTATTAATATTAAAATAAAAAATTTACTAAATCAGGATTTAAAAAAAAATGTAAAATTTTTAATTAAATTTTTTGTATGCAAAAAAAATCTTACAAAACGAAACTTTTGGGTAGTACCTACCTGTCTATATCTATATAATATATATATAATAATACTAATCTATATTGTTTGTAAATATGTATATAAATACAATACACAGATACTACTAGACCCAGAAAAAATATTTGGACTTCACGCAAACACTTGTCGAGCGGGGATCAAACCCGTAACCCCTGGCTTCTCAACCGATCATTCCCCCACTACGCCATCAAGGTCGTCATGTGAAAGTTGCATTATGTTTGGGATTTCCCACGTTAAGGCTTGGCTACGCAGCGGTAAATGCTCACTGCAAGTAAACAAACCGCTATTATCCACCTTTTTTACCTCTGTTTAGAGTTGATCGTCAAACACATTTCTACGACAGCGGGGATGGATATATCATCGTTACGAGATCGTATTCAAGATCGTATCTTCTTAGTTTTGGCCTTATTAATAAAAAATGTTTTTTTTCGCATATTATTAAATATCTAAACTAATATTATAAAGAGGAAAAATTTGTATTTCTGTTTGTTACGAATAAACTCAAAAACTGATGGTCCGATTTCAAAATTCTTTTCACCATTAGATTGCTACAACGTCTCTGAGTAACTTAGGCTATACTTATTACTAGCGACCCGCCCCGGCTTTGCACGGGTGCGGTTTCATTGCACCCGCGCGAAGCTGGGACGGACTGCTAGTTTTTTATATACTTATTAAATCTACCTCGTGTATTTACTTAAATATCATATTTTTGTGCTTGAAATAAAGATTAAATCATTTTATAACTTTTTATATATTACTTATTACAAAGTTTTTACCTAATTACAAGTCAATTAAACAACTAATCGAAAAAATCCAATATGCACTGATGATACAAAAAAATATCTAGGCTTGTTTAAAGTAAAATCACGCAATATATATTGTTTCTGAGATTAATATCATAATAGGTAAAAACCGTGGTTTTTCTGCCAAGGTCTTCTTGTCAAGACCAAGGCCTAAACTCTCAAATTATTTGCTACTCTATAATTTAGTTTAGTAAGATCATGCCAGTTAGTACTTTAGTAGTCATTACCTTGGTTGCTAGTGCACGGTTTAGAAGCTAAAGGGTGTGAGTTCGATGCCCGCAGGGGGTCAAATTTTTGCATGAGCTGCAACTATTTGTGGTGTTTCTATTTATCAAAGTATGTAAGTTTGTATGAGTCAGGCCAATTCTGGTTAGATAGTTTCAAGGCCGCCCGAAGGCCTTTGTCATGGCCTAAAAACTTTGAAAAAAATAGGTTGAAAAATCAGTCGAAAAATCTGTTGAAATTGCCACTGGCGGTCACCCATCCAAATGATGACCTGTTAAGAACAACTTAGCCAGCTACGTCACGAGCGCTCCTGTGTATTATAAGTATGTTAATACGTGCTTACATACAAATCAGTTTGATAAGGTATTTTCGACCCTACCTAGAGGTTTAAAAGGTTGATAACCGCTGTTTGTTTACTTGCAGAGCATTTACGCCTCCGCATAGCCAAGCCTTAATGTGGGAAATCCCAAAAATAATGCAACTTTTAAACAATGATCTCGGTAGCGCGGTGGGCGAGTGCCCGGTTGAGGAGCGAGAAGTAGCAGGTTCGATCCTTGCTGCGGGACAAATGTTTTCATGAACTGCAAATGTTTGTTGTGTATTATGTAAATACATAAGTATTCTTTCGTAATTTTTTTCTCATAGTAGTACATGAAGTTACTTTTAAATAAAATTGACAAATACCGTTTTATGTATTTCTATAAATTTATTTTTCAATTAACTTATATTATAGCTTTCTTTTAAATTATATTTATTGGTAACTTAGGGACTAGTTAATGTTTACATTAATAAAGAATGTAAACTCAAACCAAATAACTCTGACATCTAGTTTACTATCACTATTAGTAAAATAATGTCCTAAAATCAATATTTACAAAATTGTTGCTTACAATTAATTCAATAAATGCAAAACTAGTTAATAATGACATAGGTACTTAATAAAATTATAAACTTGAGTTTAAAAATTATTTTTAAACAAGTTAAATAAAAATTTAATCATTTATTTTATTTAAATAACACACTTCTTAGTACACAACCACTGGCTTATTTCAAGTTAGATCAAATCAATTAAACAATTTAAAATAATAAAATAATAATTAGGTTATTTGTAAAATAAATAACTTCCGATAAAAAAAACAGTTGACATCTTAAATTTAGGTTTTGCCAGTTGCATAAATGAACATCCACAAAAAAAAATACTATGTATTTATGTAGTATTTATGTACTTACCTACATCATTAATTACTATAAAAATAATTTGAAAAAACTTAAATTTATCAAATATAAACGACAGTCAAAAATTTTGAAATCTATTTATATCTATCAAAATGTTGTTGAAAAAACCAAAAAAGTCCTACAAAAAATTGGAAAAACACATTTGAATTTTCACAAATACTTACCTATAATTGGCCAGACTTGTGTTATTTTCACTGATACAAAACATACACTCCTTAATTATCATCAGCATAGTCGACTATGCTGATGCGGTCTTCAGGCACACATCTGAATGCGAACCTGACTGCGCCCTCTGGGCATCTTCTATCTTGTACATGGATAGACTTCTTCTCCCTCACCACCGAATCTGGGTTCACCGTCAGCTCCACGGGCTGTTCTGGTATCTTCCTCTGACTGTCGCAGTTACACGAAAACTCGTTCAGAAGACCTGGGTAGACAGAGTACAGCACTCTCTCCTTGTCTTCGACGTTGCTGGACAGCTTTTCAAGGAGGAGACTCAGCATTTTCTTGTCTTCGCTACTGTGTTTCGGATCGCAAGGGCATAATGAGTGGTCCTGAGCTTTCACGCAAGCTACACCTAGTGCGAATAGTAGAAACAATTTGCCAGACATGTTGCTGCTTCGCCAGTCTCAACTCGAATGATGTCTCGATCGGTTGCCAGGCATTTATATACTAATTTCACTCTGATTCATCCTCATTATATTAAACTGATTGGTTTAAGTATTTACCTATTGCTAATGTGACTAATAGAGACGTTAGCAAAACACGCAGTATCGTAGAGTTGCGTGGAATATATAATAAATGTGTATTATGATTTTTGATGTACCTACTTCATTTGTTTTGATTTGCAGAAATCAGTTATTTAAAATGACATTAAAAATAAGTATAAAATATTAAAAATACTGGACAATCCACACAGCATCATCTAGCCCCAAGGTAAGCTGCTGTTAAACAGAGCTGTGTTTATGGGTGCTAGATGACTGATATATACTTAATACAATACATAGATAGATATTTTTTATTATATATAGAAAACACCCAGAACACCCGGAACAAATATTTGTAGGTCGTACAAACATTTGACCCGAGGCGGGAATCGAACCCGCAACCTCCGCGTCGCAGGCGGACCTGCGCCCGCTGCACCACATCGGTCGTCATTATTTGCATGTTTCAAATATCTGTATTCAAAAAACGCCTTGAGATCAATGTTGTGACGTAGTTCTTTCCCACAGATATACTCGTAGATTCTTTCCTCACAGGGCGAATACGGTTCTGAATTTTTGGAATTTCAGAAAGCATTATTTTTTACCTGTTGCATAGTTTTTCCAAAAAGCAGATTATATAGATAATACTGAGGATATTACATTTTTTTTACATCATCATCATCATCATCATGACAGCCTTCTAATGTTCCCACTGCTGGGACACTGGCCTACTCTCAGGCGAGAGTGATTGGGTCTTAATCCACCACGCGGACCCAATGCGGATTGGCGGATGGCACATGTCTTTCGAGTTTTTAGTTCTTGGACATGCCGGTTTCCTCACGATGTTTTCCTTCACCGTATGAGAGCACTGGCATTGCGCACATAAATTTTTCGAACAGAAAAATCCATTGGTGCACGACCGGGTTTGAACCCACGACCTTAGGATCGGAAGGCGGGGTCACTACCACTAGACCACCGGTGCTCTCTAGACCACCGGTGCTCTTTTTTCACATGGGACATTTAAAAAGTATTAACTTTAAAAATATTCCCATCGATGCCTAATAAATGATCTCCCTGCTGAGGTTTTCCCTGGAGACTACAGTATGGGGTCCTTCAAAAAGGGTGTTATAAAATTTTTAAAGGGTCGGCAACGCGCGAGTGATACCTCTAGTATTGCAAGCGTCCATAGGCTACGGGTAACTACTTAACATCAGGTGGGCCGTATGCTTGTTTGCCACCTTGGTGGTATAAAAAAAAAAAATACTCTCTTAATTGTTGTGATAACCAATTATAATAATAGTTATTATTTATATATTTTAAAGCTTTAAAACTTCAGGTCTAGAATGTTTTGGCAAAACATAATAATGTATGTAAATAAATATGCCCATATATAAAAATAACATCCCACAAATTATTTAACCAGTTTGTCTAGTATATTTTAAAAAACTTAATATCGGTTGAAAAATACCCCAATAGATTGAAACTTTTCTGTTGAGAAACCCAATAGATTGAAACTTTGATGGTATAGGTAGGTACGACGTATCGTGTATTATTGAATATGCCATTAACAAGCTTATATTTAATTAAATAAAGCATCAATTCCGGAAGCAATTCGTCAAATGAAAGTAATAAAGCTAACTAGAACTGGCCACAAACGTGCGGTAAACCAATAAAATGCAATAGTTAAGGCGTGCCGAATTGAGATCACTAATCTAGTACTAACGTCAATCTATGAAATAAATAGATGACGAAAAATCATAAATTTATCATCATTATCATTCACTGAATCGCTGTGCTTTTTTTTATATTAACATGACGACACTGTTAAGTTATTTGCCATGTTAAGGGCCACACCTGACCATAACAGTTGCAGTTTTAGTTATTGCTTTCAAATTGCGCAATATGGCTCAATGGTCCAGCTCAGTTATCGTGATAATAATATAACCCGGAAAGTTTCCGAATATTAACAAAACGGGGTAAAATATTTTTTTATTAATTTTCCTCTACGATTGCCATTATCAATGGGTTATTTCATTCATAACTCTTAACCAATGAGTACTGTCCTTTTTTCTAAACTAAAGTGATTACAAAAGGACTGCTTACAATACATTTTGAAGATTTTTTTTACATTTTGAAGGAATTACAATTAATTTAGAGCAAAGTTTAGAAAATGCTACAACAGAATCGACACAAATATCTTCTTAATTTTATTTGGTAGTCTACAAAACGTGTAAAACTCGCAGGGAGAATGTGTGAGTTATTGAACTAAGTGTCCATAGTCAAATATTATTTTATTATTTATTTATTTAGCACCAACACAATGTACACACTAAAATTATATAATTACATTACAAGTAAAACTAACCAAGTGCCATTATAACAGGCATGATGACAGTAACCAATAATCATTAAAATCACGCTTTCACCTTATGAAAAAGGATTCAAGGAATTCAAAAACCATATTTCTTTTTACATTAGATGCGAGATTGATAATATTTTTAATAAAATAAAACTATAAAATACAGCAATCCGCCATAAAAGGTTGAACAACGATCAGGAGCATCTAGGTTCTCTGATTGGTGGTACCAAAAATATTGCAGAATTTTGAACCTTATTGCTAAAATTTTATATTGAAAACTGACATGATGACGTCACCGCTGTCACTCCGCGACTCGGCGCGTTTTAGCGTGACTTTTAAAATTCCAATTTAAAAAGGCATTTTTTAACTACTAAACCATTAATTTCTGGAATAATAGGTTATTTATTGCCTAAAGTAGATACTTCTGAATACAATAGAACAGTCTTTCAAAATTAGTCATCATGCCTATTAAAGGTACAGACAGCAAGGTAGAGCACTTGTGGTTTAGTGGTAGTGAACCCGCCTTCCGATCCTAAGGTCGTGGGTCCGGTCGTGCACCAATGGATTTTTCGCTACGAAAAACTCATGTGCCAGTGCTCTCATACGGTGAAGGAAAACATCGTGAGGAAACCGGCATGTCCAAGAACTTAAAATTCGAAAGACATGTGCCATCCACCAATTTGCATTGGGTCCGCGTGGTGTATTAAGACCCAATCACTCTCGCTGGAGAGTAGGCTAGATCCTTAGATTTGTAATTGACATTTTGTTTTAAATTGTTAACTTTATCCTCTTTCTGCTACTCGCTATAAAACCTCATGCATGCTGTCTGTCTTTTTTTGTTTCAAAATCCCCTTTAGACTGAGCTTGAGCCTTCAAAGGGGATTTTGACCCTAACCCAATTGTTCAATCGTCGTCGAACAATTTGACGTTAACGTTAGATGGTGCAACTCACCCTTTTTTTTTTTTTTATACAACTGAAGTGGCAACCAAGCGTACGGCCCACAAGATGGTAAGCGGTTACCGCAGCCTATGGACGCTTGCAATAGGTATCCCTCGCGGGTTGCCACCTTGAGGCTAAGATCGAAAGCCTCATGTGCCACTAATTTCACCGGAAACCATACCCTTCACAGCGGAACACAGCAATGCGAGCATTACTGCTTGGCGGCAGAAAAAGGTATGGTGGTAGTCCTTCCCCAGACGAGCTCTATCACAGAGAACTCTACTACTCTTACCCTTAGCAAAACACAAAAAACAAAAATAAGAATTTAAATGTATATGAATATGTTTTACTTTACAAACACTACATAGTATAAAACAAAGTCGCTGCCCGCTGTCTGTTCCTATTATGCTTAGATCTTTAAAACTACGCAACGAATTTTGATGCTGTTTTTTTATAGTAAGAGGAAGGTTTATAGCACCCGTGCGAAGCCAGGGCGGGTCTGCTAGTTCTCAATAAATTAATAATTATATACGCAGGCTCGGTATTGTATATTATAAAGAAAAATAAATATACACATGTATATTAACTTACGAAATATTAATCTCATATTCAAACAACACACACGTCGTGCGTGAGTTTCAACAGGATTACAAACACACTGACAAAATCTTAGTCGTAGAAAAATCTTGCCATCCCCCTTAGGCCAGCTCACAATAATTAGTTTAACAGTTCACCCCCCACCCTAGGGGGAGGCTCCCCCTTTTCAACAAACACACACGATCTCAAAGTTATATGGATTTTTTCGCGTGTGTGAGTCTATTGGGAACGAATCAAGGAAATGGTCATTTGTGTTTAGCAGTTTAGTGGTTTCTATATTTTTATTTTTGTCCGAAACAACGTACTTTGTATATCGATAGTAAACTTTTAGGGCAGATTTAACCAAATACTTCGTGAGAAGAGCTTATCAGTATGTACGAGTATACTAAGCAAACCATCGTCATTTTCTGAACGTGCCCTACAAAGCACGGAAGCTAAAACACGACTTCACCCATCTAAATGATGAAATTTGAAGGTGTTGGAACCACACCTGGAGCATTATGATGAAGAGGGATCATCGAAAAAGCTAAGAACCCAGCTGAGTTTGTTGCCAGATTCTTTGAGACAAAATGATTCTTGTGATATGATTGTAAAAATATATTTTTTACTTTACTTTACCGCTCGTGACGTTTTTTTTTTTTTTTTTTTTATACAACTGAAGTGGCAACCAAGCGTGCGGCCCACAAGATGGTAAGCGGTTACCGCAGCCTATGGACGCTTGCAATACCAGAGGTATCACTCGCGGGTTGCCACCTTGAGGCTAAGATCGAAAGCCTCATGTGCCAGTAATTTCACCGGAAACCATACCCTTCACACCGGAACACAGCAATGCGAGCATTACTGCTTGGCGGCAGAAATAGGTATGGTGGTAGTCCTTCCCCGGACGAGCTCTATCACAAAAAACCTCTACTACTCTTACTACGTAGCTGGCTAAGTTGTTCTTAAAAACAGAGCACTATTTGGGTCACACTGGTGGGATTTTACGTGACTGGGTAAACCTGTCAATAAGCCAGTCATATTCATTTCATACTATCAGGATATATAGATTAGATAGATAGATTATATCTTTATTGCACGCCTTATGATACTAAAAGAAAAATAAACAAAGAAAAAAAAACAACAAAAAAGTGTTACAATGGGCGGCCTTATCGCTAAAAAGCGATCTCTTCCAGGCAACCTTTGGATGGACTGGATAGGTTAGAACATTATATGGACGGTGGCATACAATAAACTAATAAATAACAGCGATAGAAGGCAGAAAATTCAATCAATTAAATTAACATTAGACTACAAAATATGTATTATAAGTTATAACATATGTACGATTGGAGTGGACTGTAAATTTAATCTTTTTTGCTAACAAACTAAATACGAAACACGTTAAACAATTATGAAGTTAAACACGATAAAAAACTATAATTAACCAAATTATGAGTGCAGTTAGGAGCAAAGGATTTCACTAACCTGGCTGCTTCTTCCTGGAACAGCGCCCACGGAATGGGAAGGTATGGCTTCGTATTACCTCCGACTTGTCTGGACTAGCTTCGGTTCAACTTACACCTATACCGAACGCTCAAATACCGTGGGGGCTGGCGCGAAATCTCCTGCTTCCTAGCACTCAACGAAACTGCTTGCACACAATACTAAATTACGATAAATTAAACGAAAACGAAAACAATACGATACGAAAAATTACGAGAACCAGATGAAGTAGTTAACGCACTTGAAGCCGTTACACGAATGTGTCGAATTTAGAGGTCAAACCAACTGCTGACCGAACGATATTTCGAAAAATTTGAATTTAGGCTACTAATTGGGTAAGCCAATCAGCTGTCGCTGGTCATTGAACCCAGTTCATTCAAATGTGTCGCATGAATCAGCTGACAGGTGACAGCCATCGTCGATCGCGGCTTACAACTCGATCGAGAGATGGCGCCAAAACTGAACATTCCGACCACCAAAATACACAGTATTTTAACGCAATTAACTAAACTAACGAAAAATAACGAAAGAACGATATAACGATAAATTTAACCTAACTTATTATAAAACCATTTGACGATACGATAGTTAATGGTTAAGAAGGAACATGGGCTCAAAACACAGCGCTATGAGCTCTGAGTTGAGATGTCAACCAACATGCCGGAGCCGACCACCATGTGCGACCCAACCAGTATTTCGAACCCAACCACCGTGTCAGAGCCGACCACCATGTCAAACCCAACCAGCAGTTCGGACCCGACCACCGTGTCGGACCAGACTTCATCCACTCATGCGCCACCGACAAAACCGAAAGCGGCATAGTGTGAAGGGTACGATATGAGTTGAACGACAGCGACAATGACAACGACAGAGACAACGAAAGCGATAACGACATTAACAACGACAACGACAGTAACGAAAACGACAACGAAAATAATAACGAAAACAACAACGACATCGACAGCAGATTTTTTTTAGCAAGGGAGGCGATCAGCGGTACCGAAACCGATAAGCCCTTTTGCCGCGAGATACCAGGCAGCGACACATTCAGGTACCCACCTACGTCATCAACCGCACTATCCACAGGCACAGGCGGAATCGACGCAGTGGAACCGGAGTCAGGTCGCAAATCCTGTAGACTGACGTTAGAAGGTGAAGAAGTAACTTCTTCTCGACGACAACTCTCCAACACGTCAGTTGAAAAACCCAATGACGCTGCAGGACGCGGTTCAAAAATGTGAAACCGATCGAGAGCGACTTTTGGGAAGTCCACGAGATGAGGTTTAGCGACGGCCAACCTACAATCAACAGTTCGACGACAATGAGTCTCCTTGTGATTGTCACAAGGCATCTCTATTTTTGTAACCACGGGGTTGAGCGGGTCTATAGGATCTAAGTCCCTCGATGGGCTCGAAACGAAGAAGCAACTCCTTCTATGAACTCCAGAGTTGCTACGATAACGAGACAGGCCAGTGTTAACTGCGCAGTCACCCATCAGTATCCACCCGAAAGTAGTGGGGATAGCGATGGGTTGACCGGGACTACCCTTAACTAGCCCAGGCCTTAACGCAGAAGCGAGAACGTTAACACTGACTAGCATGTCAACCGGTCCTGGTTTGTAAAACTCAGGATCGGCGAGGTTTAACCTATCAATATGATGCCACGAAAAAGTATCAATTTCCTCAGATGGCATTTCTGAACAAATTGTAGGAAGTACGGAGGCCTCCAACGAAAGTTTATTTGAGAAGTCCCCATTAGTGGGAACTAACTCACACAAGACTGATCCGAGTGTATCAGTTGATGCTTGACCTATACCGCTCACAGACTGTCGACGATAATTTATTTTCAGCCCTAGACGGTTTGCACAGGACCTAGTTATGAAATTACAGGCACTGGCACTGTCAAGCAGGATACGGGCTCGGACCAAATTATTAAATTTATTTTTAATCAAAACAATAGCCGTTGAGAACAATGCCTCTGTGTGTGGGGTGTATGCAGACAATGCCACCTGTGGATTTAAAGGCTGGACTACTGGTTCAGGTTCTTGCTCAAAATGTAGCAGTGAATGATGGCTGTAGTTGCACTGGCCACACTTCACATTCGATAAACAAGTTTTTACCGAATGCGAAGGTTTCAAGCACAGTATGCACAACTTCTTATCCTTCACTGTTAGGAACCTTTCAGTAGGCGACTGATTAATGAAGCTCGAGCAGCTATCAATCTTGTGGCCTACCTCTGCACACACCACACATCCTTCTGAAGCTACCATCAATGAGGCCTTGTTCTCACTGGCAGACGGTTTTGTAAGAACCGGCTGTTGACAATTTTGTAACGCACGAGAACGTTTTTCAATAAACGACATGATGTCTTCATACTGGGGTATGTCGACTTCTGACCCCAGCTGAAGTTCGAAAGCTTCCCTAGTGGAAGGATCTAACTTTGACCAAACTAGTTGAAAAAGCATAAAGTTCTGGTCAGGCAAATTATACTTAGACAGGATGGCTAAGTTTTCTGCGAAGGTTTGATGAAGTCGTTCTAACTCAGAGCTACTCTTATTTTTCACTACTTCACAGTTAAGCAAACGGTCATAGTAATTTGTGGCAATAATTCTCTTCCTATCGTAGTACTTGCTAAGTGCCCGATATGCTAGAAGATAACTAGTTTCGGACAACGGATAGTTTTTAATCAGGTCATATGCCGACCCATTAACACTCGACAGTAAGTAGTGCAACTTTTCGACATCTGGCATGTCCCTTTTGTGTATGAGTGAGTCATACAGCTCCTTAAACGACACCCAATTCTCTAGCTTACCGTCAAATGGCCTTATACTTATTTTTGGTAGTTTCGCTAAACTACTGTGACTTTCTCTCATTGGCTTAACTTCAGCCAGCCTAAGTCTGGCCATAACACTATGTAACCTTTTGTCAAATGCCACAGTGTAAGCGAACTCACTGTTCCTATCACCCGTTGGCAAGCGCATTAGCAGGTTCTTCTGCGCGGCGTGAAACTCTGAGGCCAGAGCTGTTACTTCCTGTTCCGAAACTCCTACCAAATCTGAAGTATCTAACAGCTCTAACCTCATATTGGCATAATCACGCGAGACTCGATCGCTGTCAGCCATGGTGTCTTTCTCCAGAACTCCCTTACGTGTATCCATTGGCATAATAATGTAGTTGAGTTAATCTGGCTGGAAACGACACGAAAGAACAGTTTTTCACAGCCAAATCAACAAACAAACAAAATGCAAATCAAAACAAAGATAGAAACACGTAAGGAGTTAAGGAGCTATTTTCACGACCGGCACAGATAGGAACAAACACCTGGTCAGTTTTAGAATGAACGTTTGATGTCAACCTGTCAAAACGAAAAAAACGTCAAAGTCACTTTGAGTGATGTTCACCAAATGACAACGAAAAATGACAGATGACAATCAATCGTTCAACCCAACCTACCCACAATGAACAAACGAAAAATTCAATGACCAGCGAAATTACCAGGATAGGTACGACAAAAGAAAAAAGTTTTTCAAATATTCGAAATATCGGTCGATAGTTGATAATATAGCTGAAGGCCAAAATCCAAAGGTGCCTTATCACAATTTATCTGGCTTCGTAGGACCAAAATGTACGATTGGAGTGGACTGTAAATTTAATCTTTTTTGCTAACAAACTAAATACGAAACACGTTAAACAATTATGAAGTTAAACACGATAAAAAACTATAATTAACCAAATTATGAGTGCAGTTAGGAGCAAAGGATTTCACTAACCTGGCTGCTTCTTCCTGGAACAGCGCCCACGGAATGGGAAGGTATGGCTTCGTATTACCTCCGACTTGTCTGGACTAGCTTCGGTTCAACTTACACCTATACCGAACGCTCAAATACCGTGGGGGCTGGCGCGAAATCTCCTGCTTCCTAGCACTCAACGAAACTGCTTGCACACAATACTAAATTACGATAAATTAAACGAAAACGAAAACAATACGATACGAAAAATTACGAGAACCAGATGAAGTAGTTAACGCACTTGAAGCCGTTACACGAATGTGTCGAATTTAGAGGTCAAACCAACTGCTGACCGAACGATATTTCGAAAAATTTGAATTTAGGCTACTAATTGGGTAAGCCAATCAGCTGTCGCTGGTCATTGAACCCAGTTCATTCAAATGTGTCGCATGAATCAGCTGACAGGTGACAGCCATCGTCGATCGCGGCTTACAACTCGATCGAGAGATGGCGCCAAAACTGAACAACATATAACAGGACATTTAAATAACTAAAAGATGGAGTGTGATAATTGATAGATTCAGGCGTTACTTTGCGGAAATCCATTACAAAATAAAAAAACAGACGAAAAATCTCTAGTACTATTCCGCTTAACCTTTTAACTGATGAGGTCACACAGTTACCACAGTTAACCTCAAAAGAAAAGCCAAAGTCAGTTTTGACTTTGAGAGTTGACTTTGGCTCCAGCGCTCGACGGAGCAACACGTCTGCCGGAGAACAAGTCGATGGTCCTGAGGATGTCCCGTGGAGGGATGAAACACGTGTCGATATTTTTCTTTTGAGGTTAACTGTGGTAACTGTGTGACCTCATCAGCTAAAAGGTTAAGCGGAATAGTACTAGAGATTTTTCGTCTGTTTTTTATTTTTAGATCGAGTGTGGTTAAATTGACTCCATTTAACTATGCGTTATTTTTTAATGCTGGACAATCCACACAGCATCATCTAGCCCCAAGGTAAGCTGCTGTTAAACAGAGCTGTGTTATGGATACTAGATGACTGATATATATTTTTCAACACACTTGCTTATAAAGTGGCTCTATGGTCATCGCAATTAGGCACAGAATGACACCCATAATCAAACTAACTCACTAGTGAGTTATAGATTTTTTTTTGTTATTTTATTATGAGTTTTTTTTGTTATTTTATTCACAAGTGTGTTGAAGAACGTCGTATGATACACGTGTGTATTGATGATTACCGTCCTCGGCTATTTTAAGACTTATAGAGTTTATTTACCAAGCAATTTCACTAGCAACATCACCGTTCAAAACGACACACTATTGCTTGGAGGCCAAAGAAGTCAAAGATGTTGGAGGCTAATTGGAGGCAGAATATTTGTCACTGTGGTGGCACCCACCAAGACTCTTGCTGAAGAGTCCCACTACCAGGTGAAAGGCGCAGGCACTCGCTTAAAATCTTAAAACCAGTAAGTTTCCCTGGTGGTAGGACTCTTCAGCAAGAGTCCGTCTTGGTGGGTACCACCGCAGTGTCAGATATTGTACCTCCAAGCAGTAGTGTGCAAGCTGCACTGTGTTTAGTTTTGAAGGGCACTGTAGCAGGTGAAATTACTGGGCGAAAGAGATTTAACAACAATGTCTCGAGGTGATAGGCGCAGTGCAGTGCCACGCAAACACTTAAAACCTTTAAGCTTTGGGTGGCACTGCATCTGTAAAAGTCAGGCGTGGTGCTTAACATGGGCGCCTTGATTGTCCTGTCACTTGCTGACATAAAAAAAAGGATTTCATAATTTTGTGAAAGTGGCACTTGCGCACAATGGGATTTCCAAAATGAATAGGTACATATTTTATTATCCTTTTGCGATAAGCAGTTAGGTATTGAAGCGCTCGTGACGTAGCTGTTCAAGTTGTTCATAACAGAACAACGAAGCTAAGCACTGTTCCGAAAAGTTACATAGTTTTATTTTAATAATTGAGATTTAATTTTGACATGTTTAAGTATATTAATTAGTGTGATTGGTGTATAACCGTTCTAATTGAATAAATAAATAAATAAATAGGATGGGTGACCGCCAAAGGCAATTTCAACTGAGCGCTTCCGTGCTGCGGAGGGTACGTTAGGTCCCCTTTCGCCCTGTAATTTCATTTGAACACAAGACGGTATGTACAGATTCATTATTTACAATCCAATTATTATCATAAGTTAAGATTTTTGGATTTTTCAATAAAAATGATCGTTAGCAAAAATAACTCAATTATTTTAATGTAGCGAAGAGCACTTAAAAAGAGAGAGAGATGTTTTTTTTTAATTAACACTTGTAACACTAGGGTGACAGATTGTACTTTTTTGTCCGATCTGTAACCCTAGGCTATCGGAGGTGGAATAAACCACGGCTAAGCGTGTGAGCACTGGTGGTCTAGTGGTAGTGACCACACCTTCCGATCTAAGGTCGTGGGTTCGAGTCCGGCCGTGCACTAATGGATTTTTCGCTCCGAAAAGTTTATGTGCGCAATGCCAGTGCTCTCATACGGTGAAGGAAACCGGCATGTCCAAGAATTTACGACGACGATTTTTGACGACCGATGTGGCGCAGCGGGCGCAGGTCCGCCTGCGACGCGGAGGTTGCGGGTTCGATTCCCGCCTCGGGTCAAATGTTTGTACCATCTACAAATATTTGTTCCGGGTGTTCTGGGTATTTTCTATATATAATAAAAAATATCTATCTATGTATTGTATTGTATTAAGTATATATCAGTCATCTAGTACCATAACACAGCTCTGTTTAAACAGTAACTTATCTTGGGGCTAGATGATGCTGTGTGGATTGTCCAGCATTATTTATTTATTTATTTATTTATTTATTTAACATTCGAAAGACATGTGCCATCCAATCAACATTGGGTGAGCGTGGTTCCCCAATCACACTGTGGGAACAGTTTAAGGCTGTCGTAATGAATAAAGTTTTTTCAAACTAAACTGTCTTTGCTAACAAACGGCTAAATTCACGATGGCCGAGATCCGCAGAACTATTACTACCACCATACCTGTTTCTGCCGCAAAGCAGTAATGCTCGCATTGCTGTGTTCCGGTTCGAGGGGTATGGTTTCCGGTGAAATTACTAGATCTAGGCTTTCGATCTATGCCTCCATGTGGCAACCCGCGAGTGATACCTCTGGTATTGCAAGCGTCCATAGGCTACGGGACAAATGTACGATCTACAAATATTTGTTCCGGGTGTTCTGGGTATTTCCTATATATAATAAAAAATATTTATCTATGTATTGTATTGTATTATATATATATCAGTCATCTAGTACCCATAATACAGCTCTGTTTAACAGCAGCTTATAGGTCTCTCGGCGGATCTAGGCTTCCGTGAAGTTAGCCGTTTCGATGCGCAATGGAGCTTTTTCAAAATAAATTGTCTTTGCGCATCACAAACGGCTAACTTCACGGAAGCCTAGATCCGCTGTGCGAACTATACCTTGGGGCTAGATGATGCTGTGTGGATTGTCCAGCATTATAAAAAAAAAGTACTTTATCTAAAAGTCCGTTTGCAAATAAATCGGACCGGTAATTTAACAAGTCGGGTTCCGTAGAAAAACTACATATTTATGAGCGCGAGGGGACCCTAAAGTGGAGATGAATCGATACCGCGTGTTAGCTTGTTAATTTGTACGCTAGCTAAAGCTTCTACACGCTTATCATCATCATCATGACAGCGTGCCGTGCTTCGGAGGGCAGTCGGTCGGCTATTTCAAAGTTGTTAGGCCCTGACAGAAGCCTAAGCCGGCCTAGAAACTCTGTTAGCAGAGTGGCCAATGACTCGTATCTTGCTTTCTTTATCATGACAGCTTTTTACCACACCCCGGACACTCAATAAAATGCATAGTTTAGTTTTAATCGTCTTTCTAATTTATTATTATTTTATGTTTAACTTAAATTTTATTGACATTTAAAATTTATTATTGTAGTTATTAATTTTTTTTTTTTTTTAGTATCGATGTTATTTTAATTATTGATAATTCTTTTTGAAATGATTTATATAATATATCTAAGTAAAGAATTTTGGAATTGTAATTAAGTAATGATTAGGTAAAATGACAGATTAATATTTGCACGCTTGCATGCAGGCTGAATACATTGACTAGCATAGCTTTAAGATCCTAGTATGTAAAAATATTGTAATATGTATTCTAGCAAATAAATGATTGATTGATTGATTGATGTACATAATTATATTACATTACAAAATATACAAAATACATATGAAACAGTTGAGCCATCTAAAGACCGTTACAAACGACCTATAGATAGCTCAACTGATCCAAATCACTACCAGTAGGAAGCGTTCCCAACATGCTGGCTGCATTGCCACGTTGAATGGCAATGCTGATACGTTGAGCCAGATATGAACCAGCCTTTGGATTGATTGAAGTATTGATAATGTAGATTATATCCTGGATTTCTACATAGTCTACTTTTTATCCTGGAAAAGTGAAGAATTCCCATGGAAAACATATACGCTTAAAACATGCAAAACCGGGAGTGAAACCGAGGGTACAACTAGTATTTATATAAATAACAAAAATAGTTTTACTACAAAAGGATGAGATCAAGTATCGCCCTCGCAGTCGCCAAGTGTCCTCATTAAGTCTGATGCCCACCAAAGCGTAGAACGTAGGTGTCAAATCAATCAATAGCAACGTGTCGGGATTGCGTCACTACTTTGCTAGGTTTTTTTTTATACAACTAAAGTGGCAACCAAGCGTTCGGCCCACAAGATGGTAAGCGGTTACCGCAGCCTATGGACCCTTGCAATACCATAGGTATCACTCGCAGGTTGCCACCTTGAGACTATGATCGAAAGTCTCATGTGCCAGTAATTTCACCGGAAACGCGAGCGTTACTGCTTGGTGGCAGGAATAGGTATGGTGGTAGTCCTTCCCCGGACGAGCTCTATCACAGAGAACTCTACTACTCTTAAAATTGGTATTGGCCAAGCCTCATCATGACAGCCTTCTTGTTCCCACTGCTGGGACACATATTTTCGAATAGAAAAATCCATTAGTGCACGATCGGAGTCAAACCCACGACCTTGGAATCGGAAGGCAGGGTCGCTAGACCACTAGACCTCTCAGGCCTAACAACTTTAAAAAGTCAGCACGGACGCGCTCGACAGTGTAATTTGCTTTCAAAAGCACGGAAGCGCTCAGTTGTAATTCCCTCAGGTCACCAATCCAAATGCACTGACGCGCTCGACAGTGTAACTTGCTTTCAGAAGCACGAAAGCGCTCAGTTGTTCCCTTAGGCGGTCCAAATGGTGGGTACGTGGAACAGTACACAACTTAGCCAGCTACGTCATGAGCGCTTACGAAGTAAGACGAAGTTCTTGGACAATGGAGTCAATGGCATCAAAATGGGCAATCCATCAAGTGACCTACTCCTTGATAGATGTCTGTCTTCGACTAAAAAGCTGACCGCACAGGGGCTAATATCCTCTGAGCGACCAGCTGGTCGCGACACCTATTATTAATTGTGTGGTTTCAAACTCGCATTATTTTTTCGCAATTTTTTCATAATTTCTAACCGTTTAAACCTCCCCTGGATTCTTACAATCATTTCAAGACCAAAATTAGCCAAATCGGTCCAGCTGTTCTCGAGTTTTAGCGAGTTTTTCTCTAATATCACCACAATCTGCCAAAACATTTTTTCGTTTGAAGTCCATTCGTTTTTGTAAAGTATTTATTATAACTGCAAGCGTTACCCTCAATTCAGGTTCGTGTGCGGTTAGCCTAAGGGTCAGATCACATGCTACTATAATATCGGCGAGTCGATCGCTCTCCGAAATCTCCATGCTTGGACTTTTCGACATTTGACATACATACATACATTTGACATACATTTGACATACATACATACATTTGACATACATACGTACATTTGACATACATACATACATTTGACATACATACGGACACTCTGCCTGTGTTTTGTGATTTTGTAAGAATAATTTGTAATTTAAATCTTGCCCATTTGAAAATTTTGAATTTTAATTTTATTTCATTTACTATTTTCCAGTGTCTAAATGTGACCTAATGTTATGTGCATATATTTATTTTGGTTCAGTGAATAAATGAATATAATTATTATATCATTGCATTATAAGAGTAGTAGAGTTCTTTGTGATAGAGCTCGTCGGCGGAAGGACTACCGCCATACCTATTTCTGCCGCCAAGCAGCAATGCTCGCATTGCTGTGTTCCGGTTCGAAGGGTATGGTTTCTGGTGAAATTACGTGCACATGAGACTTTCCATCTAACGTCTCAGGGTAGTAACACGCGTTTTTTTTTTTAGTTTCTTTGGATAAACAAACAGTAACACGATGATAATTATGTCTAAATAAGTAAACTAAATATGATAATAATTGTGAAACCAACACCGTTTACCACAGATTATCTCAGATCACAGATATCAGGCGTTTAGCATTAATTCATTCTCTAAATTACATAATCCAATATTTCCACAAGGAAAAGACATTTTTCATCAACGCTCCCTACACGGAAACTATCTCCAAGTGTGCGACAGAGAAGGGGATATATCTCTCGACCTTTCAATTTTCGTCCGCCGTTTCTTATTTAGTTTCTCGCAAATTATCTCCAATTCTTCATATTATTAAACATCTAGGGGGGAACTAGCCCCCGGGGGGTGGGGGCTTAATGACGGGGAGCGGTCAGCGCCCCCTGCCATCGCGTCCGGCGCACTTGTTTCTTCTAAAATTTTTCCCCAATCTTTATTTTCTTCGTAGACGTATATAATTAGAGTTTCGCGCTCGTGTGTGCGTGAAGCGTGTGCGTGTATGCTCGTGTGGTGTACGTGTGCGTTGGGTGTGTAAGTCCAGTTATTAGTTTTCTTGCGAACGCGGGATGCTTTTGTTAGATTTCTATAATTTAGCGATGGCCACCGAGGAGGTATGGGGCGAAAAATCGATATAACCTTACTAGCCTCGGTTTCGGCAACTCTTAATTAATACATCTTTTTTCTTATAAAGTTTCGAGGGAACTATAGATGGTGCTTTTGGGAAAATTGCTTTAGGGTTATTCCTTACGGCGGCACCTGATTTAATTTTAAATTATCATTGCAACCTGTTTTATGCTGAGACACTAGACTAGTCTCAAGCGAGAGTGTTCACGGTAACACCCATGTTCAGCCAGAATTGGCCTCGAACTTGCGAACACTACACAAAATGAAGACAAACAAAATATAGGCCGCCTTATCTCAAACAGAGATCTCTACTAGGCAACCATGAATGGACTGGATGTGTAGACGTAGTAAGTCAAGCTCTACAAAAAGTGTAGCAAGATTTAGACTTGCCTCTGAGTACCTCTTAGATATTTCCAAGAATGTTGTGAAGCTCAAGATCTTTTTTACCTAAAATTGATTTCAGTTGAAAAATAACTTGTTTCATAACTTATGTATTTATAGCCATTGAGAAGAAAAAAAAGTGGACTTAAGAGCTTAAAATCTAATAAGAAAGGAACAAAGTGATGACACGAATGCCCCACTTTTAAAAGCTTTTAAAAGGAAGGCCTGTCATAGGCTGTCGGAATTATGGATTTTAAAAATACACATTTTATAAAAATTTTAAATGTCATGTTGACATGGTCGGCAAATGCTTAGTTTTTTTCCGGATAGTATTAGGTTATGTATTAAAGGTGTACAAGGATTGTCTTTGGCTATCTTGTCAAAACGACATGGGTCTTCCCATTTTAATTATTTTTCAGTTTATCCAATTTAACTTGTTTACTTAGCACAAGTGTAAGTAATTGAAATGGAGAGGTAATGTTGGTTGGTAATTTAGTCAAAGATTTTCCAGGAGAATTTTGAAAGAAAAGTCATCGTTTCTTTCCAAATTTCGTTTGTTTACGTTGCTAAGCGACAATCAAAATAATACACTTGACACTGGTAAAATTGTGGCAAACTAGTCACAGGGGCCATAAAACAAAAGAAGAAGAAGAAAGGTGTACAAATTTATATGCAAAAAAAATGTATATATATCTGTATTTTATCAGTTATTTAAGCTATTCCCAGTGGTCTTACCGAGTTTTTTTTAAGTTACCATGTGGGTATGTAGGTAGCAAATAGATACACTTTTTATATAAACGGTGCGTTGGTTGTCGGATGAGTAAAACTGTATCCCGACTTCCAGCGCCTTTTTTTTAAGTTTATTTGGGTAAACAAACAGTACCTAACTCAATAATAATTATTTCTAAATATGTAAACTAAATATGGTAATCATTGTGAAACCAACACCGTTTACCACAGATTAGTCAGAGTTGTCTTACTTGTCGAACTATTAGGAATTTTCTTAGCAGACAGTACAATCGTTTATTTCTTGAAAGTAAATTATTTACCAATGCTGGTAAAAGCATGTTTCTACAATGTCTACTTAAGTAGACCTAGGTAATTGATAGATAATCTACATATTCTTTTAGACAATCATTATCATCATATCAGTCTTTCCACTGCTGGACATAGCCAACATCTATCTGGTTCCCGTACAAGCTCTGTGGAGCGCTCGTGACGTAGTTGTTCTGATCATCGAAGTTAAGCACTGATCCGCGTAGTCACTATTTGAATAGGTGACCGCCAGTGGCAATTTCAACTGAGCGCTCCCGTTAAGCAGTCGGTCTCGGCTTTTTCAAAGTTGTTAGGCCATGACAAAAGCCTTCGGGCGGCCTAGAAACTGTGTCACCAGAGTTGGCCACTGACTAACACGAACTTATTTACTTTTTTTTACATTACAATTTGAAATCATACAAAAGTGTTACAATAATTGTTTTACAAATATTTTTCTAGAACTAGGTACGACCACAGTGCAAGCTTTGTTTAGTTTGGGACTAGATGGCGCTAAGTACCTATATTTAAATAGTACCTATCTGACTAGCCAACAGGATACTCTCAAAATCAAAAGAACAGAGCAAGCCACCAAAAATCAATATATCAGGAAACAACACTATATTTGCGATAAGAAATGAGGGTAAGGAGACATTGATTGAAACGTGGGGTCGTTAGCCACCCCTTGCTCAAATACACATGTGAATTGGATATATCATAAAATTATTTTTTGTCAAGAAATGTAAGTCTTTGATTGAGCTCGTTCGAAAGTACCACCATTTCGGAATCAATACAAAATCTATACTTAGTCGCTTCCCACCTCCTGTAACTCTGTAGGTACCATAGTATACCATAATTATTTACCATGTTAGTTACCATTCCAGTTGCTGTGTCCATCCACTCATAGAGCTTTCTTTATTGTCTCTTCCGCCGAGCCCAGGTGCCTTACTCTTGAATCCAATGACAATTCCGATCCATATTCATCTCCAGATCCATCAAATTTATATTTACTGCTATAATTTTGTACTCTTGAAAACAAGTTTCAGTTTGACGCTAGGTTTACTGTCAAAAGTACGAAATGTCATTTACCAATACTTGTCCAATACTGATCGCGTTCAAGAGTAAGCCCCCCAGTTTCCATTGCAACAGTGATCTTCAAATCAAACAGTACAGCTTGCACACAAGAGTAGTAGAGTTCTCTGTGATAGAGCTCGTCCGGGGAAGGACTACCACCATACTTATTTCAGCCGCAAAGCAGTAATGCTTGCATTGCTGTGTTCCGGTGCGAAGGGCCATACTCTTCCGGTGAAATTACTGGCACATGAGGCTTTCGATCTTAGCCTCAAGGTGGCAACCCGCGAGTGATACCTCTGGTATTGCAAGCGTACATAGGCTACGGTAACCGCTGACCATCAAGTGGGCCGACCGCTTGGTTGCCTCTTTAGTTGAGTAAAAAAAAAAAAAACTTATTGACTTCACTTTCTCGTTTCAAAATGATCCTTGTTATATTATTGAATACATAATTTTTTTACTTTTTTTTTAAATTTTGCTTTTATTATTCATTATCTGCAAGTCAGTTACGAATTTATAATTACACATTTAAAAATCTTAAGTTACTTGTTTAAACTAGATTTTGTTATATAAAAACATTCAAAGAGGCAATAAGCGAACGAGGGTCGATCGCTACGGTAACCACACAGTTAACAAGTTTCCCTATTGTTACGAAAACATATAAATAGGTATAGGTAAGTTATTTCGACGACCGATGTGGTGCGTCGAGTATCCCGCCTTGGGACAAATGTTTGTACGATCTGCAAATATTTGTTCCGGGTATTCTGGGAATTTTCTATGTATAATAAAAAATATGTATCTATGTATTGTATTGTATTGCTCTCATAAGGTTGGTACATTTACAGTTGTTATATAATTAGGTGGTAGTATCAACATATGAACCTTGTAAAATGATATGACAACATGGATATACGCCGAAGTTTAATTATGTAGATAAATTAAGTAGATAGATTTATTAACGAAAACATATAAATAGGTGAACTGTATCATACATTTTACAAACGGGTGTTTTCACGTACCTGTATATCGGTGAAGAGGTACCGACACTGTTTCGACTCAATTTCGAGAGTCTTCATCAGGATTCAGGGTGCATATCGCGACGCGGAGGAGGACGCTCGCCGTGTCACTCAACCCTGATGAAGACTCTCGAAATTGAGTCGAAACAGTGTCGGTACCTCTTCACCGATATACCGGTACGTGAAAACACCCGTTTGTAAAATGTATATAAATAGGTACCTATAGGTAAGTTATATCGACGACCGAAGTGGCGCGGCGAGCGAAGGTCCTTCTGCGACGCAGGAGGTTGCGGGTTCGATTCCCGCCTTGGGACAAATGTTTGTACGATCTGCAAATATTTGTTCCGGGTATTCTGGGAATTTACTATGTATAATAAAAAATATCTATCTATGTATTGTATTGTATATGTATATCAGTCATGTAGTATCCATAACACAAGTTCTGCTTAGCTTGGGACTAGATGATGCTGTGTGGATTGTGCAGCATTATTTATCATTTATTTATTTATTAGGTAGGTTATTTTTCCGGCTTGCTAAGTACTATCTTTCCTTGTCATTCTTAAGTCAACGAACAAAGAAGATGACAGATTTGATAGACATTTGCTAACCGAGGTTTGTATGATAATATAAAAGGCTTTTAGTATTTGTAACATTTGTGGCGACCTCTTTCATGGAAAACTAATCTCCATGGTGACGAGAAAAAGAAAAGATAACAGTGCTGTCACTTGGCTGAAAACTAAAAACTTGTAAAGAAGATTTTTTATTTTATAATTGTTTTCTCTGTAAATATTCTTTTAACTTCTAATAAACAGCTTACTACATCTATAAATCTACCTACTACAAAACCCCATACATTGTCCAAAAACAATGAAACCACGGTGACCACAAATTATGTTTTTTCTTTCTTTTATAACACCACTTTATTAGGTACTATTTAGAAGTCCGTCCCAGCTCCGCGCGGGTACAATGAAATCGCACCCGTGTGAAGCCGGGGCGGGTCGCTAGTACTAAATCTAGCCTATGTTACTCAGGGATAATATAGCATTCTAATGGTGAAATAATTTTTGAAATCGGACCAGTAGATTGAGAGATAGAGATAGAGGTTTTAAACCTGACCTGACATGTCCCACGGACCCTGGAACGCGTGGTCACCGTCTTCCGAGGACAATAGTCGGTACAACGATGTTTACAAGTTCCTATGATCGAGGCTCGCGTCACGTTTACGTGAGTTTGTCGGCCTACCTTTGTAAACCTTTTTACAAGATTTCAGTTTAACTGACCTTATATTGTTTAAGCTAGCAGTAGTTTACAAATAAGTAGTATTTATGTGAGTTTGTTATAAGGATCATTTTTAATCGATGAATTAAAGGAGTTTTTTTTAAAAACGAGTTACTTAGCAGGTTTGTATTATTTTACACTTTTCAATTTGTTTTTCGTCGGCTTAATTTTTTGTTAATTTTGATTTTGTAATCATTCCTTGGTAGCCACAAATAAGTAGTATTTATGTGAGTTTGTTATAAGGATCATTTTTAACCGACGATTTACAGGAGTTTTTTTTAAAAACGAGCTTCTTAGCAGGTTTGTATTATTTACACTTTTCAATTTGTTTTTCGTCGGCTTAATTTTTTGTTAATTTTGATTTTGTAATCATTCCTTATTAGCTAGATGTTAGCGAGCAGAGCAGCCACATAGCGCCAAGCGTTCCTATCAGCAATATAATAATTTATAGTTTAATACGCTTTCTTTATGAGATTAACTTTACTAGAGTATTTACAAAGTGCGTTGACTCTATACAAAGGTTTATGTGCAAAGTATATTGTTTTACCTACGTAAGAATTAGGAATTATATTCCTATTGAGTAGGAACAATAACTTGTAAACTTTTTTGTTAAAACATGTCATATTTTGTAAACTTTTTTTTGAAAATAAAACATTTTTATTATTTAAATTTTTGTATCAAAAGTTCAGTTCACAGTTCACTGCACAGTTCAAGCACTTTTATAATAAACTACGGAAGTTTATTATAAAAGTGCTTGAACTGTGCAGTGAACAGTGAACTGAACTACATTAGCGAACATTTCATTTATTTCATTTTTTTTTATTTATCCGAATTTCTGGCCTGAATTTTTGAAGCTAAAATTTTGAAACAATCTCAGTGGCACGTTAGGCGAGTGCTGTCTTGAAAAGCGACAGGTTACCACGCCATTTCCTTCAAAATTTTGATATTCCACGTTGCTTGTTGCCACGGTGACATTGACATAGAGTAGAGTTCTCTGTGATAGAGCTCGTCCGGGGAAGGAATACCACCATACCTATTTCTGCCGCAAAGCAGTAATGCTCGCATTGCTGTGTTCCGGTGTGAAGTGTATGGTTTCCGGTGAAATCACTGGCACATGAAGCTTTCGATCTTAGCCTCAAGGTGGCAACCCGCGAGTGATACCTCTGGTATTGCAAGCGTCCATAGGCTGCGGTAACCGCTTACCATCATGTGGGCCGTACGCTTGGTTGCCACTTCAGTTGTATAAAAATAAAACATTATGGTCAATAAAGGTCCATTTACATGGTTTAATTGATTTCAGAGCAAAATATCAAACAATAGTTCAATTATTGAACCTGTGAATGATCCTTAAAAACAAGCGCCATTAAAAATAAACCCTCGACTTCATAACTGTCTCTACAGTTAGCCACTGACTCATACGACCTTACTTACTGAAACACATATTCCTCTAAATGTAAACAATGAAATCACCAAACAAGGACAATCACAAGAGTGACTCAAAAGGCTCGCGTCTAAACTAAAAACAATTTTATTCGCAAAAACTAATCCGCAAGAAGTTGCGTCACAAAGAAAAGATGAATAATAAGGCAGCCTTCAGCGAAAATATAATAAAACTGAAAAAAAAATAGTACGTCACACAAGGAATAAAATAAAGTAAAATGAAATAAAAAGGCATGCGAGCAAAATACGTCCCCATTTCGACAGCGGGGCACACTCTCTCTCCAATTTATAATATTGTTTTCCTTAGGATATATTTTTTCACTAGTGGGGTGGGTGCACCCACTGGGGGCTGTCTTCACCGCCCACCCCCCCAGATATTATTAAAGACGTATACTCACACATTCTTAGGGAACGAGTGTGATTAGATTAATATGGCGTGTTTGTAGGTTTCGAGATGGTACCGTAATACAATGAGTTAGGATAGGACATACGTAGTCGAATATCGTGTAGGTACGCGTATACCGAAACTATAGATATTGCAGTTGTTTGTGGTTTGATCAATTTTGTTTCTGATTGAGGGGTTGCCAAATAAGAGTTTATTCTTTGTTGTTTTCGCAAAAATTTCGCAAAGGGGACTATCTGCACTTGAATACAATTGACCTATATTTTTAACTGTGTAAGGGAAAAATTTATAGCTTAGTTCATGTTTAAACTGCCTTATGCTAGCTTTGTAGATTGTGGACTTATAAATCTTTGTAGAAATCACCACGACATTGCTTACATCATTATATCCATATTAACCATAGATTTTAACAGATTAAAATATGTACATATTACATTACCTATAAAATATACAAAATACATATGAAACAGTTGAGCCATCTAAAGACCGTTACAAACAATCTATAGATAGCTTAACTGATCTATATTACTAGCAGACCGAAGCGTTCCCAACATGCTGGCTGCATTGCCACGTTGAATGGCAATGCTGATACGTTGAGCCAGATATGAACCAGCCTTTGGATCACGCGTCGCTTCGACCAGACGCCCGGAAAGAATTTTGAAAACGCGGTGAGCCCCGCATGTCCACTGCTGGGCATAATGCCTCTCTCAAAGAATGCCACGACGATCGGTCTTGAGCCTTTAACATCCACTGCGTCCTGCTATCTCTACAAAGTCATCTGTTCATCGTGAGGGTAGGTATCCACTATTACACATACACCTATTTTTTTCTTATTCCTGTTTTTTATCGATTGTTAAGTTCCAAAATAGTTAGCCAATTTTTATGTAATATGATGGAAAATGGAGCGTTTTCTGTAAATTTTAACTATTAGTTGTCTTGACTAACGATCGAAAGTCCCGCCCAAACTGATAAGGAAGTGTAATGAAAACTGATAAAGATTGATTGATTGAAGAAGATGATTTCAGATAGAGACATCAGAAAAGCAAATAAGAATTTGTGGTCAATATCAAACCCCACAAAAATACGCAGGGGTTATTGAGGCACTAGTTTTCACCCTCGGGTTTACTCGCGGAGTAGAAACCTACCCGTAGGTCACTGCAATAACATTATAACTTTTACCAATTCCTTTAAATTTGATAGATTTATTTACAGAAAGTTTAGCACCGGTGGTCTAGTGGTAGTGACCCCACCTTCCGATCCTAAGGTCATGGGTTCTGTGGGTCGTGCACCAATGGATTTTTCTGTTCGAAAAAAATTATATGCGCAATGCCAGTGCTCTCATACCGTGAAGGAAAACATCGTGAGGAAACCGGCATGTCCAAGAACTAAAAATTCGAAAGACATGTGCCACCCACCAATCCGCATTGGGTCCGCGTGGTGGATTAAGACCCAATCACTCTCGCCTGAGAGTAGGCCAGTCTGTCTGTGTGTGTCCAGGCAAGGCTGTCATGATGTTGGTGATGATGATTTACAGAAAAAATTAAATCCTGTTCATTGTTCTAATAATTTTAACGAAATTCATACAATTCGTCAATTCTACCAATCTACAAATTATGGGTCTATAAGACTTTAAATTTAAAAGTTATTATGTCTCTTAACTTTTCATAGCTGAACCGATTTGGATGTTATTTGTCACGGAGATAGTTTAACGTACCGTTAACGTAGCCTTATCTATCAGAGATAACACTCGCGCGTTCCAACATTGAGTCCAAGTGCCTGTAATTTTCAACGGAAACCATACCCTTAGAACCAAAACCTGTGCTAGACACAGCAATGCGAGCATTACTGCAATAAGTATATATAGGTATATATATCTTGAGTAAAAAAGAACCAGTAGGTACTTGACACGACGAAAAATCTAAATTATCTTTGAAATCGCGAAAAATCCTAAAGGCTTGTGAAACATGAAATTTAATATCTGGAGGTCCCTGAACTCACAGAGAAAGGTATTGGGAGTAATCTTTTATATTGTGTGGGGTAGGGTAGCCACACGATCCTTCACTATCGGACTTTGACCAGTTTTTTTTTTCAGAAAATATCCCAATCAAAATCCGGCATCAATAACAAAAGCAGGAATGAAAAGCTTTTTTCCGTTTTTCTAACGTGAATAACTTATTTTTATTATCATGAAATCATAAATTTTCCGACGGGCGGATTTGAACCCGCATCGTCTGCTTTGAGCTAAGCCACCAGTCCTAAAAAAACGAGCTCTATCACAAAGAACTGTAGAGTAGAAAGACTAGAAAGTACTGTACTTTCACTAGTTTATTAGTGCTACTTTTAATGCCGGAAAAACCTTTCTCCTGTGGTTTTACAAAAAAAACTGTAAAATTAAAATACAAATCCACAGTACCTATATCCACCATACCTATTTCTGCCGCCAAGCAGTAATGCTCGCTTTGCTGTGTTCCGGTGCGAAGGGTATGGTTCCCGGTGAAATTACTGGCACATGAGGCTTTCGATCTTAGCATCAAGGTGCAACCCGCGAGTGATACCTCTGGTATTGCAAGCGTCCATAGGCTGCGGTAACCGCTTACCACCTTGTGGGCCGTACGTTTGGTTGCCACTTCAGTTGTAAAAAAAGGTTCTTTTATGACAAATGTGATACTGTGATTAATATTAGTGTGACTAGATAATGACCGGGAATAGGACAAAATATTTTTTTTTACCCGACAAAAAAACGATTCCTGAGTTTCACGCGGACGAAATCGCGGGCAACAGTTTCTCAGTCTCAAAAACAATGGTCACCCTAGCGTAGATAACCACGTCGCTGTTCCAGGAAAAGAAACGTTAAAGAAACCAATTTCAATTCTTGCATTCCTGTGACTTACGAGTTCTGAGTAAATGTATGTGGCCCTATTGCTCTCACACTGGTATCCAGAGTCGTGAGGTGACTTTGCGGAGTGAGCTTTCCTGCCCACGAACGATTTACTTCATAAAGTAAGTGGCCAACTCTGATGACAGAGTTTCTAGGCCTCTGTCATGGCCTAACAACTTTGAAAAAGCCGGGACAGACTGCTTAACGTGCCCTCCGAAGTTTTAATGTAATAATAAACGTGTGACAACGACGTGTTGCTCCGTCGAATGCCGGAGAACAAGTCGACGGTCCTGATGATGTCCCGTGGAGGGATAAAACACGTGTCGATATTTTTCTTTTGAGGTTAACTGTGGTAACTGTGTGACCTCATTAGTTAAAAGGTTAAGTGGAGTAGTACTAGAGATTTTTTGTCTGTATTTTATCTTGTAATAATTTCCGCTAAGTAACGCCTGAACATACAAAATACATAGAAAAACCCAGACCCGTGACAAATATTTGCACGCATTTGCCCCGCACCGGGGATTGAAAAAAAAAGAAAGAAAGAAAGATATAAAAAGAGAGAAATAAAAATATTTAAAAGTACGGGTTAGTGTCAAAATCCCTCTTGAAGGGATTTTGGGAGTTTTAGTGTCAAAATCCCCTTTGAAGCCTTTGAAACAAAAGCTCAGTCTAAAGGGGATTTTGATACAAAAAAATCCCTAAATCCCCCCTTTGAAGGGTAATTCTTAGATAGGTTCATGAAACCAAAGGGTTTAAAACTAAATAATAAAAACTTAAAACAAACAAAATAATATAGTTAATAGATACCTAACTAAATAAAGAGACGGAGTATAGTTCTCACGGCGGATCTCGGCCGTCGTGAAATTAGCCGTTTCGATGCGCAATAGAGCTTTTTCAAACTAAATTGTCTTTGCGCATCACAAACGGCTAACTTCACGGAAGCTGTCCGCTGTCAATAAAAACAGCAAAACTACACGAATGTTTGTGTCAAGGCACGCTATCCACAGCACGTCACAAATTGGCGTCCAACGCATTCGTTCTGTCCTGGCAACACAACGCTGGTCTTCTGTTGGAACCAAGCAATGAATCACGGAACCCGCCACCTCTCGTTTCTCCACTACGCCACCGGTATAAGATCAGCCCTAGCTTCCAAACAAGGGCACTACGGCCCCAAAACCAAGATAACGCGATCGATGCATGATTTACTCCACTTTTAATTTCCCTTATCAACTTTTATTATCTTTAAACTGCGGCCGTTGATAAAAATAAATTTTTTCGACATAAAATCAATACTTTTCGTGGCCGTCTCGCGTGGAATATTATACGTACATAGAATAGGCACGTGCGTTATGACGATGGGCGCGACGAATAACGTCGGAAGTGACAAAAGTTAGTTTTTAAAAAGTAATGTACGACCCGCCAGTTGTATTACAGGAACTTTTCATCATCATTTTTGTGTTGACATTGTCAAATTCACAGAACTAGTCTCAATCTATAAACTGGTTTTTAATTCAAGTCGGAAAAGGTAAACAAACAAATGTCATTGTCAATTTAACATTTTGTGTATCGTTATTACTGTAGGTAGGTAGAGGTACCTGTGTGGTTTCGCTTGTGGTACTAATAAGAATCAAACCTACTATCTGTCAAGAGAAATCAACAGAATCAAAAGATTGAAGCCGAGTACAATAAATAGCTATTAATAGGTCCATTCAGTGTCCAAAAGCAACAATAATTTGTAGTCAATTACTAGCACATCAACGAAGTAGAAACATTTGATTATTAAAAAAGCAGCCACTTAGCATTGGGCTTTGGGACACTGGTGGTCTAGTGGTAGTGACCACGCCTTCCGAATATGGGTCCGAAGGTCATGGGTTTGAAACTGGTCGTGCACCAATGGATTTTTCTATTTGAAAAATTTATCTGCGCAATGTCAGTGCTTTCAAACGGTGAAGAAAAACTTTGTAAGGAAACCGGCATGTCCAAGAACTAAAAATTCGAAAGACATCTACATTCCAAATTTCATCACAATCGGTTAAGTCGCCACGGAGATGCGTGGTAACAAACTTCACACTCCCAGACTTTCGTATTTGTAATATTAGTAGGGTAAAAAAAGCTAAAATTATAATAATAATTATAATTATAATGCTGGACTATCCACACAGCATTATCTAGCCCCAAGGTAAGCTGCCTTAATGAATGTCTATGTCTATGTCTATGTCTGTTAAACAGAGCTGTGTTATGGGTACTAGATGACTGATATATATTTAATACAATACAATACATAGATAGATATTTTTTTATTATGTATAGAAAATACCCAGAACACCCGGAACAAATTTGTAGATTGTACAAACATTTGTCCCAAGGCGGGAATCGAACCCGCAACCTCTGCGTCACAGGCAGACCTGCACCCGCTGCGCCACATCTGTCGTCAATTATAACAAAAACTCGAAATTACAGAAACGCAATTGCGCCTTTTTTAAGTGGTGTCTGTGGCTATAATATGGCATGCCGGATACCCGGATCACATATCATGTTATGGTAGATACATTTACAATCTTTTATAGAAGGTCACAATACCTTCCAAGGCAACACAACCAGGGTACAATTGTACATGCAGGTACTTAGTAGAGTTCTCTGTGATAGAGCTCGTCCGGGGAAGGACTACCACCATACCTATTTCTGCCGCCTAGCAGTAATGCTCGCATTGCTGTGTTCCGGTGTGAAGGGTATGGTTTCCGGTGAAATTACTGGCACGAGGCTTTCGATCTTAGTCTCAAGGTGACAACCCGCGAGTGATACTTCTGGTATTGCAAGCGTCCATAGGCTGCGGTAACCGTTTACCATCTTGTGGGCCGTACGCTTGGTTGCCACTTCAGTTGTATATAAAAAAAAAAAACGTTCTTTACTAATTTACAAATCAACTTACGAGTATACCTTCCTTTTCAATTACATACACTTGTGCAAAGAATACGAGTTGAATTTAACAAACGGCCACCGAATTTACACAATAAAACTAAAAATAACTCGAGGAAAATAATTTAAATTGGAAAACCTGTAAATATCAAGATGGCCGCAGAAACTCCGATGACTGAAGACAGGGATGGATATATTAACTAATTTTCTTAAGGCGCATACAGCACCTAAACTAGCGCCACCACCTACTTTATGTTATTATTCTGTTTAACAAAGGAATTTTCAAAAATCCATCGACCAGTTTGTGATACCTATCATAAGCTTTTTTTTAATGCCTAAGTAATAGTTTTATTCTATTTAGTTTGCGCAGAGATACGAAGTTGCCCTTGGTGACCACCAAAATCTATTTTCGTATCTCTTCCTAAACTAAATAGAATAAAACTATTACAGAGGCATTAAAAAAAAGCTTATGATAGGTATCACAAACTGGTCGATGGATTTTTTAAAAATTCCTTTGTTAAACGGAATAATAAGATAAATAAGGTGGCGGCGCCACTTTAGGTGGGGTATGGGCCTTAACTAATTACTGAAATGTATTGTGTTTTGCGTCAATTTATATATTTTTTCTAATATTACAGAACATCATTATCCTTTGCCTTGCCTATCCATCCAAAGGTTGTCTGGTAGAGATCGCTATTTAGCGATTGTAACTGTCAGTAATTAAGATTGTTCTTGTCAAATTTTGTTTTAATGTGGTGTTCAATAAAGTATTTTCTAACTTCTATCTATTCAGCTAACTGTCAAATATCAGGCTTGACCTCTGTTTGACACGTTCCGTGTTCTCTTCAAGAAGGCCGTACACTTGTAATATTAACATTATGTCAAAAACCTTTAATGTAAGTTTATGGTGTAACGTCCAGTTTAGAGAACTATTAATAAAAAAAATAAAAAAATAGTTGCGGGTTCGAAAAAAAATTTGCTTAATCTGCAAGTATTAGTTCTCGGTCTGGGTTTTTCTATGTATTGAAATATGTATTTACAAAATAAAATTGTATATTGTATTTTAACAGTTATCTGGTGCCTATTAGTACAAGCTTTGCTTAGTTTGGGCACAGATAACATAAGTTTGGGGCTGGATATAATATCTGTGTAAAAGTCTGCCAATATTTATTTATTTAATTTATTTATATTTGTAAAATACACACAATTCTGCGGTTACATTCACACAAAGCATATTTAAACGGGTTTAAAATAAACTTCAATCGGTCATCAGTGTCGATTATGAGTGTCACCTGGCGGGGGCGGGTGTCGTGGGTTCGAATCCGACCCGCGGTGACACACATGATGGACAGTAATGCTATGGAGTGGTGTGGTATTTTAGGCGGGATATAATTTTTTTTATACAATTGAAGTGGCAACCAAGCGTATGGCCCACAAGATGGTAAGCGGTTACCGCAGCCTATTGACGCTTACAATGCCAGAGGTATCACTCGCGGGTTGCTACCTTGAGGCATAGATCGCAAGCCAGTAATTTCATCGGAAAACATACCCTTCACACCGGAACACAGCATTGCAAGCATTACTGATTTGCGGCAGAAATAGGTATGGTGGTAGTACTTCCCCGGACGTGTTCTATCACAACGAACTCTGCTACTCTTAATTTTTATTATATATGATCTATTTTTTTCCAACTCTGCTCGTATGGTGATCTTAATTCTACATCGTATAAAACTAAGTTGCTTTCCGCCGTTTGTCCATATGTTGACCGGATTCGAACCCATGACCTTAAGACCGGAAGGCGGGGTCACTACCACTAGACCACCGGTGCTCTCAGTAGAGCGAGATAGCACACCTTAAATTAAAAAAAACACTAAAGTAAGTAAGTTTGTATGAGTCAGTGGCCAACTCTGGTGACAGAGTTTCTAGGCCGCCCGAACGCCTCTGCCATGGCCTAACAACTTTGAAAAAGCCGGGACCGACTGCTTAACGTGCCCTCCGAAGCACGGGAGCGCTCAGTTGAAGTTGCCACTGGCGGTCACCCATCCATCCGGAACAACTTAGCCAGCTACGTCACGAGCGCTCCTTAGTTGCCTTTTAGTTGAAAAGATCTAAGCAACAGAAGGAGGAAAGCGATTTTGTTTTATTAGTATATGTGTGTCACAGCGGGCCGGATTCGAACCCACGACACCCGCCCCCGCCAGGTGACACTCGATCGACACCGATAACCGATCGAAGTTTATTTTAAACCCGTTTAAATATTCTTTGTGTGAATGTAACTGCAGAATTGTGTGTATTTTACAATTATAAATAAATTATATAAATAAATATTGGCAGACTTGAGAATTATAGATATTGACAGCGTCATCTAGCCTAAATAGTTTTAGAGATTCTGGAAAATAAAATAAACAAAACGAATAGTTTTAGCATAAAGGAACAGGGCAGTAGGTATGTCTAAAACCCGAAGCCAGAACGACCTTCATTCAAGCCCCAAAACTCGTCATTGACATTTCGACTCCACGGCTCTCGGGCCGCCGCCGCGGCGCCCGCATGTCATTTCGACGTCCATTATAAAATGTCGGCAGTAATCGGCCTTTATTTTTATTTTATTTGCCAACCACCCCCCTCCCCTACCCCCACCCGGCCGATATTTCAAAGTTAACGACTGCGCCGTAAAATTATAGCACTTGAAAAAAAAAACTGAATGAATATTGAGTATCTGGGTGTTTAGTACTTGGGCGCGACTTTTGGTATCTATATTAATTTGGAAGCGTTACTGTTTGTTTATTTGTTTTAGCTTTTTGGTGGATTAAATCCTCAGTGGTTTCAAATATAATAATTTAATTCTAACACAGTTCTGACACGAAACCAATGATGCCCTTATTCATAAAAAATCATTTTAGTGGCTCGTGAAAGTAGTATTTCCTTGTCTTTCTTATGCGAATGAGTAGTAAAGTTCATTGTGATAGCTCATCCGTGGAAGAACTAGTGTGAATTGACGAACGACTCAAACTACCACCATACCTATTTCTGCCGCCAAGCAGTAATGCTCGCATAGTTGTGTTCCGGTTTGAAGGGTATGGTTTCCGGTGAAATTAGAGGCACATGAGACTTTCCAACTAACGTGGTGCTGGTAACACGCAAGTGATATCTATGATGTTGCATGCGTTGCGTCCATAGGCTACGGTAACCGCTTACCATCAAGTAGGCTGTACGCTTGGTTGCCACTTAAGTGATATAAAAAAAATTATAAACAAAGATTACGACATGTTAGCTAACAAGAATGTTTATTCTAATAATGAAGCCGTTAGAAAACCTTGCGTAGGACTTTACAGACAAAAGAACCGCGTTAAAAATAACATTGATTTTGAAAAGAATTCAGCTCGTTTTAATATAAATGCTCAGTGAAAATAAATGTGTAAAATCAATCAGGTTTCAAGAATGGACATTACACTCTCCGACAAACATGTCTGGTACAAAAGGTTAATTTTTACACATACGCTCCTTTTCATTTAATAATAACTTCTCATTTTAAAAAATACAGTATGTAGATGATTTGAGACGAATGTGCCCCAACTCTACTCATCATCCATAACAATAGCAAGGGTAATGCCAAAAAAACAATAGGAACCCAGCCGGTGTTGTTGCCAGTTCTTTTACGGCATGGGCGCGTCGGAACTGGGCGTAAATTTTCCAGACTTGTAAGATGTTTTTCAAAGTGATCCATGTGATTTTATTGAATAGAGCACTTTTGATTTAATTTGATTTGATTTTACTATAAATAGTTATAGGTATAGGTACTTGACAATTTTTTTTAACGCCATCCTTTAAGAGTTAAATAAATTGGTTATGAATAAGAATTATTTAAATCTGCTACGGCGAATACCGAATTAAGTTCTAAATCAACAAATTATTGTTTCACATATTTTTAGCCTAGGCATCTAATTTTTTTTCCAATTACTGTCTAAACTCTAAACTAATTAAAATTCAGCTTAAATTCAAAATAAAAACTTTACCAGCTTTAAAATTACAATAACACTTTTAATAAGGCAAATTGATGTCCGCGCCCTCAAGTAATTAAAGTTGTTTTTCCAGTTTTTAATATAAAACTTTTTGGCCCGCAAAAAATTATGGGAAGAGCCTTTATAAAGAGCTGCTGCCTTTAGGAAAAAGACTGATTTTCAACCGTCTTTTTAATGTCCGGCCTTTATTAGCCTAGGAATAAATAAATAAATAATGCTGGATAATCCACACAGCATCACCTAACTCCAAGCTAAGCAGAGCTTGTGCTAAGGGTACTAGATGACTGATATATTAATTTGACGACCGATGTGGCGCAACGAGCGCAGGTCCGCCTGGGACACAGAGGTTGCGGGTTCGATTCCCGCCTCGGGACAAATGTTTGTACGATCTACAAATATTTGTTCCAGGTGTTCTGGGTATTTTCTATATATAATAAAAAAATATCTATCTATGTATTGTATTGTATTAAATATATATCAGTCATCTAGTAACCATAATACAGCTCTGTTTAACAGCAGCTTACCTTGGGGCTAGATGATGCTGTGTGGATTGTCCAGCATTATTTATTATTATTTATTTATTAATATTATAATACAATACATACATAGGAAGTTCATTTACTCTAGAACTAGGAACTTCCTAGGCTAGGCTCTAGCTAAAGTCTAGAGTAAATATTGAATTTATTCCTAGTATAAGACCTAGACTGCGTATACCTAGTTTGGACGAATTCGTTCTAAGAAGATGCACAAAATCTACTATTTTAGATATTTTTTTTTCTTCGAAAACTCTATTTATGAATCACTGCTGACGTGTTTGATCAATGTTTCTAAATAAACTAGTTGTGCCGCGGTTTCATTTGCGGTTTTCATTTCCGCCTTTTAAAACCGGCTTAAAAGGCCGGATACGCTAAATAGCCGGTTATCTTAACCCTACCTTTTCTCCACAGTTGTTTATCAAATAATACTTGGGTTCAAGTTTTTCTGGGTTTTTTTAAAACAGGAGCGAGATGGAGTGATTTTGTTTTATGATCTTGTCGGCTTTTGCGGTTAAATTCTGCATAAGGTCAAATATAAATATAAATTACTAGTAGACGCGGTTTCACTTGCGTTAGTTTTTCGCATTTTTTTCATAAATTCTCAACGTTAATCTAAACCTTCCCTGGAACCTACGAACGTTTTTAACCAAAATCGGTCTAGCCGTTGTCGAGTAGCGAGCCTAACGCACAGCAATTTCTGATTTAGGTTTCCTACCTGATTTACGAGTAGGTTAGTGTTAAGAAACTGTATGGTTTACCTTTTAGCACTTTAAAATGTACGTGTGTTTTGAAGATACAAATAAATGATTCATCTATCTATCTATCAATTCATTTTTATATAAAAGAAGATGATGATTTTGGTAAAACTTTTTTTTTGACTTTACCGTCTGGCATTTTGCACAGGTTCATTAACTTTGTGGTAAATTTTAATACATAATGGTAGGTTTTTTTTTTCAATAAACACTTAACTATACAAAGTATTAAATATGTTGATAAATAACAAAAAAACTATTAAAACTTGAATAAACTTTATTTACGCGTGTGCGTTTTACTAATTACGTGGAGAGAAGAGGGCGCGAACACGTAGAAATAACTTAGGCCGAAAATACAGATAATAAAATCTTTTACATCTAATGACTCAGTTTTTTATATAAACAAATATTGTACCTTAGAAATCTATAAAGGTTTGTCCAGGTATAGTTCGCACAGCGGATCTAGGCTTCCGTTATTAATTAGTATATAATATTAATTTAGTTTGAAAAAGCTCCATTGCGCATCGAAACGGCTAATTTCACTACGGCCGAGATCCGTTGTGAGACCTATACTCACATTCGTCCAGGTATTCGACGTCGGCAAACGTTCGATGTAGTCAAGTCATGCCTGATGTTAAGCGTCACGCCTGACCACAACAGTGAGACTCCTCTGTGCTCTTAACCCTGAGAAGTTCTTTCGCCCACTAATTCCCTGCTACAGTGCCCTTCAAACCTAAACACACTTGCTTGGAGGCAGAATATCTGACACTGCGGAGTCTTAGGTGATTTACTTTGGAACAGTGACTGACATTAAATGGAGTCAGTGCTGAGTTCGAGAACTGACATGCTCTGTTTACAAAGGGTCAGTACGTGAGAATATTGAAGTCCTGGCAGCGTTTCACTGACTCCAAATCAATTTGATAAAGGCTCGTATCTGGACTGACTTTGCTACTTACTCAATGTAAATCATACTTTAATGCTAAAATTATTGTTAGGTACGAATAAGTAGTTATTAGTAAAATTAAGTAGTGACTTTTGGAAACAAAACCAGTGTGCGATCTATCAACTATCAGTCGTGATCTATCAAGCTACAGCTGGGCTGGGGCTGGCGCGCGTAGAACTGGCGTAAATTAACCTAGTTTTAAGACGTTTCAAAATGATCCTTGTGATATGATTGAATAAATATATTTTTGACTTTAATTTACTTTACTTACTTTTACTATTCTGAACTTTTACGACTGAAAGCGCCCCGCCTTTGCGCCCTTGCATTTTGCGCATTGAAAACCTTTGTTTCATCTTAGAATAACATCTTTAAAAGGTAAAAATAAAATATTCTAGTGCACCATAACTCATCACGATTATGTTAGAACAGGGAATAAGTTAGAAAGAGATGTTATACTCTATGGAATATAGAGAGAGACGGAAGATAACGGGTATGTGAGTGGGACAGAGAGAGTCGTGTGTACAATAAGCCGCCCTATTGATAGTGTTTCCAAATTTTTGGAAAGCACGATGTTTGATATAAGGGCTGGTTTACATGTAGGCATGTAGGTTAGTATAATTAACAAATACTTATAAAATTAATTTACATTTTAAAGTTTTTTTTGATAATTTTTGTAATTTTACAAGGATTTTAAAAGCATTCATTTTGTGACGCAATCTTAGATATTTTTTATAAAAACTGTTAAATTGGTCTTTCACTTATACATAATACCTTATAAAAATCAAATAACGACCAAAAACTGTCTGTCAAAACACGCGTGTTTTAATCGATCAAAGGAAAATCAAAGGAAAAAAAAGCGCACTGTTTCTCGTTTAAAAAGACTAAAAACATTTTATAATGTAAGATAAAACATTTTCTCATAACGTAACTAAAATGTATCTAAATAAGTACAAAAAGCAGAATCTTAGTCAGCTTGTCGCCATGTAAACCGACCGGCGCGTAATGCACCGGCCCCCTGTCATTAATGACGAGGGTGACGGGTGGGGTAAGCAATTTTTGCTATTTTCTACAAAAAAAATAAAATGGGCATGCGTTTTACCTAAAAACACCAGTTTTGAACGCACGCGCAGCCGGCAGCACGCGCCATTCGAGAATAGCTTGAATTTAGAATACGAGTGACGTACGAAGTCAATTGAAATACTTTTGAAGTGTCTTCGAAGTTTAAATGTTTGTCAATTTCGAAGACAGCTGAGTGTCTTATTGTTGAACTAAAAAAATCAAAATAAACGAATGTGTGCTTTTAAAAAGTTAAGACGGGTTTAGAAAAATGTGAGGAAAATAAAACCCAAGTCAATAGTGACAAAAATGACTAGTTTTATATTTTTGCGAAAAAAGTTATAGTTATGACTAGAACTAAAAAGTGACGAATGAAATGAGTGAAGGAACCTTAGATCTTAGTGTTAATGGGTAAGAAAACTAATAAGAATCCTGTAAGTTTTTAAAATTGATCATTATGACCCCGTTGGGAAATGCAAAAACCCAAAAACTCGTCTCAATCTTTGGCAATCTAATCTTTTTTGTATAGACAAAGGTGACGACCAAAACGATCCTTGTGATTTTAATCAATAAATTATACTCTTTTGACTTTTACCCTTGATTTTGAAAGCCATTGGTCATTGGACTAACGCAGGGAGACCGAAAAAGGATTGTATCAACATTATGTAACACCGTGTTCATAAAAATGAATTAAAAACTCAAGAACGGCTGGACCGATTTGCCTAATTTTGGTCTTGAAATGTTTGTAAGAGTCCAGGGAAGGTTTGAACAGTGAGAAAATATGAAAAACGAGCTGGCTCGCACGGCTTCACCTGCGTTTTTGCAGTTTTTATGCTGTCCAAAACAAGAACAGTAAATTTTTTTGGGATAAAAAATATGTTTCTAATGTTATGTATTCTAGGACATCTACATTCCAAATTTCATCACAATCGGTTAAGCCGTCACGGAAATACGTGGTAACAAACACAGACAGACTTTCGCATTTATAAGTAGGATTGTGAGAAAAATTACGCGAGTGAAACCGTGCGGGTCAGCTAGTAATAAATATTGTAATACCAAGTAGGTAAGCAATTGTAAACATTACGAAATAGGATAGGAAATAATAACATGGTTTATCCTGTTTACATTCTTAGGGAAGTATATTTCCTAGAATTCATTTAAGGTGGTAGTTCTCGATTTAAAGCGTTTTGAGAAAAGGTAAACAAAACAATTTCATTAAATTATAATATAAACTTATTTCAACAAAGTTACGTTTGTAATAGAAAAAAGGGCAAGCATGCAACTTACAGCATGACAAGGTGCGCTGTAACTATGTAATAATAAAACGATCAGTAGGTAAATTAATAAAATGAATAAAAGTTATGCTTATTACACGTATACCTTCTGCTCCAGTAAAGAAAATAATTATTATTTTAATTTAAGCAAGATTTAAAAAACCCCGAAAGACAATTAATATAATATAAAATAAAATATACACTATAGTAATTAAACAGTCAATTGAATTATTAGTATCGTTAGTAACACAACAGATGACAATATAACTCAGGTCACGTAAGCCATAATAGTCCTTATCATTTCTGTGTAAGAACAAAAAAACTGAGTAGTCACTACAAGGGAAAACTTCAAATTATGTTGTTATGTGGTTGTTATAATACGTGATTATGAATAATTTTTATTTTATAGTAAAGTTATGTTGAATTGAATATAATTACTATGTATTCAAAGACAGCAGGGGGAAACGTCACGTTAGAAAGTTCCACATCAAAAACCTTCTTTGCTACGTGCCTGCTATGACGAACTGTAAAGCGCTACAGCTCCCCCTGAAGTGACGTACAACCGCTCTGTCAAGAGTGTAACAAAGAACTATGATTCCATACAGAACTGTCTGTAAGCAAAAGCTAAATGTATGTTATTTGTAATTCCAGATGCGGCGGTGACGCGATGTCAGTCGCTCCGGCGGTGAAGCGCGAGCTGGAGCTCGAGAGCGGCGGCGGCAGCCCGGGCCGCAAGCGTCGCAAGCAGGCGGCCCCCAGCCGCGCGCCGCCGCCGCACGCGCCGCACCCGCCGCTCGACCTGCAAGCCAAGATGGCCGACATCTACAAGAGCGCGCTGGCCTTCGGCGAGCTGTCGCTGCCCCCCTTCGATCCCCTCGCCGCCTTCCGCCTGCTGCCGAGGCACGACCCCCCGAGGATCTTCAACCCGGAGGCGTACTGCGACCTGTGCTGCAAGGAGTTCTGCAACAAGTACTTCCTGAAGACCCACCGCGCGAATAAGCATGGGATCTACGACGGCGGGGAGCCCCAGCCAGCCGCGCCGCCCCCCCTGAGCGCATCGCCCCCGCGCCGCGCCTCCGACGAGGAGTCCGGGGGGACCCCGCGGCGCCTATCGCCGGACTCCGCCCGGCGCGCGCGCGAGGCCGGCTTCCAGCCGGAGGCGCTGCGCCGGCTCGGCGTCGTTAACCCGGAGGCGTTCTGCGAGATCTGCTGCAAGGAGTACTGCAACAAGTACTTCCTCCGAACGCACCGCGAGCGGCGGCACGGCGCGCCCCTGTCTCACCGCTCCCCGAAGTCGGAGCGCCTCACGCCACCGATGCTGCTGATGCCGCCCGGCGCGATGTCCACCCCGCTGTCCACCCCGCTGAGCACCCCGCTGACCACCCCACCGGTGCCGCCCCCGCCGGACACGCCGCCGCGCTCGCTCTCCCTCCCGCCGCCGTACGACGCCGAGGAGCTGGCGGAGGTGAAGCGCGAGTGCGAGGACGAGCTCGAGGCGGCCTTCCGTGACGGACAGACGAGCCCGCTCAACCTGATCGTGGAGGAGCGCGGTGCGTCGCCCGGCTCCGCGAGTGAGGAGCTGCGCAAGCTGCAGACGATGATCTCGCAGCTGAACGAGCTGGCGGCGGAGCGCCTGTCGGACGAGGGCCCCGAGCTGCCGCGCGCGCCCTCCGCCTCGCCTCCCGCGCCGGACGAGCGCCGCGCTTCCTCCTCCTCCTCCGGCTCCTCCTTCTGCGAGATCTGCAACAAGGAGCTGTGCAACAAGTACTTCATGCGCACGCACATGCAGCGCATGCACGGCATCTCGCTCGAGTCCGGCGCGCAGCTCGGGGGCGTCACGTGCGACATCTGCCACAAGGAGCTGTGCAGTAAGTACTTCCTGCGCGTGCACAAGCACAACACGCACGGCGTGCCCGCGCCACCCGCGCCCGCGCCCGCCGCGCCCGCCGAGCCGTGCCCGCTGTGCGCGCGGCGCTTCCGCGGCCCCCGAGCCCTGCGCGCGCACCTGCTCGCCGAGCACGCGCCCCCGCCCCCTCCGCCGCGCCCGCTGGACCTGCTGGCGCGCGACAAGCCGTACGCCTGCTCCTACTGCCCCTTCACCACGGATGTGCTCGCCTTCCTGTTCGCGCACGAGCGCGCGCACGCGCAGCAGCAGCAGCACCTCGCGATGGACTCCCCGCCGGAGCGGCGGCCGGAGCCCGCGCCGGAGCCGGAGCGGGACGCGGCCGAGGCGGAGAGCGGGGAGAGCGCGGCCGGCGCCGCTGAGCGCTCCCGCTCCCGCTCGGCGAGCGAGAGCGGCGACGGCGACGAGTGCGCGTACTCGTGCTCGCGCTGCGCGTTCCGCGCGGACGGGTTCGGCGCGCTGGAGGCGCACGTGCGCGCGGCACACGGCGGCGCAGGCGCACTGCTGGCAGTGCCGCGCGCCCCGCAGGCGCCGCTCACCATGCAGCCCTTCGTGGTGGAGGAGGCGGGCGGCGCGCTCAGCCTCGTGCCGGCGCTCGTGTTCCTGCCGGTGCGGCGCCGCGCCACACGCCGCGCCACCGTCACGCTGACGCTGACGCCGGCCTAGCGCCGCGTCGCCGCCGCGCCCGCGTCGCGCCCGCCCCGAGACTACATCGGCGGGCGCGCCTCCGCCCCGTCGGACTCCACTGACTACATTTAACGCTGTGTGCCTTCAAGCGATTGCTAAAAAATATTATGAGACGTATTATTAATCGGAGAATAAGCTGACCGCGCCCGCTCGAGCGCCCCACCGCGCGGCGGCCCGGCCTCGGCCCGTTCAGAGTCTGACTTCATGTATTGAGAATTATATTGATCGGGTGATATATGAAACGTTGCCGCTTAAGAAACATTTTATTGGTTATTATCTCCGCGATGTTCCGTCGGGTCGGTCCGAGACGAGTTTTTGAAACGTCGATTTCGATCGGGAGAAGAAATACACCCTAGAAGTAATTATTATTTAAAGTAAATGTGTATCTGTGAGTGCGCACTCACGGTAGCGTCGTAGTGCCGAAGCGATGTTGATCACTGGCGCAGGCGGCGCGGACAGCGACACGAGGCGAGTGCCGCGCGACAGTCGGCGCGACGCACGCCACCCGATGTACGAAGCACGCACTACGACTGCTGTAGCCGAACCTACAACCGCTCTACCTCACATGTTAGTTTTTATATTAGCTGTTATTGTATAAATTATATTTTGGAGTTACAGTTAGTACAAAGGTATAGTAACCGTTACAGGCGCCGGACGGAGACCAGCGCATGAGCCACTCGATACTATTTATTGTTGTCAGCGAGTGACTTAAAGCACAAAGATACGTACTATTGGGCAGTGATCAACATTAATCGTAATTTTAGTATTAAATTTGATTAGATTGTGACGGAGAGGCCGGTCGTGTTCAGTTGTGTTACACACCAAGCATACGGGTCATTGTTTCGGGGTTGCGTCTGGGCCCAGCTCAGCGCGGCCCCGCCGGCCGGCCTCACATTATATTATTTGTATCGTAATCTATTACACAATGAGTTACTGCAAACCACACACGACTTATTCGACTCCGCGCCAACTACCTCACTAACAATCTTTATGAATAATATGTTTAATCTAATCGGTCTTGATTGCAATAAAAGTAAAAAAAAATAAAAGCAAAGTCAAATAAATCATCGGGAAAGACTGAGATTTTTGTAACAACTGTGGGAGTCGAATAAGGCGGTAAGTGCAAACCTCAATTATTATTGTCTTGTTAATCAAGACTTATTTGATGGGTAAATTGGTAAGTTCGTTTAAATTATTCATTATTCGGTAGATCAGTGTGGAGGTTAGCTTGTACAAACCATGCAGCTTCTAAAGAAAGTTCCTATGTATGTACGTAAGTTGTAATTTAAATTTAAAAATATTAGAGGTCGCTCGAAAGACGGCTCTGGACTAGATATTTACGAGGTAAACCTGGTTTTTGTAATAAAATTGTGATTGAAAATCAGGGTACACCTTGTCGCTACATTAAGGGTTTTGAAAATGACAAAAAGTCCTGATTGAAACTGATAATAAGTTTTGAATAATGAGAAGAATGTTAGTTCTCTTATTTAATTTTTAACTGAAAGTTCCTAGGATTACTTCCTATAAAATTCGATTTGAAACATAAACGGAGAATAAATCATCTTCCTAATAATCGTCTTCCTCCAAACTCAGCCAAATTTCCAACTCTCGTCCAGAGCCGAGCTTCGGGCGCGCAATACAACAAATTATATTAATAATGTTTTAAAATAATAAACAAAAATAATAAAAAATGTACGCGTGCTAACGACACGTGTTATAATTCAAATTCTTATTTAAGGAGGGGCATATTGCACCGTAGTTAGGAGAAAATGCTGTTAAATTTTTACTATATCGGAATTTGAATAATAACTGTCAGTCGTTTTCATTGAATGTAGTGAAAATGTATTTAAAAGAATTGTGTTCAGAAATTGATTTTGCTAGCTTTGTACCTGGGGTGGATAATAGACCAATAATAGAACTCAATAGTACAAATGTTTATACCAAAGTATGTAAGGTATCGGAGGTTGGTATGACAATTAAAATACAGTACAAATTAATATTAAGAATAGCTGAATGGTTTACAGAAGTGGCTAAATAAACAATAATTTTTATAAATGTGTAAGTGTAATTCACTCGGGTACACTGCTTATAATCCGACAGTACAGTCGCACGGCACTATATTATTTGTAGCAATAGATTTTAGACATATTTATATTTTTTGTCACGTTAAATAAAATAAATATGTATTCAGAAATATATTATACAAAGTTAATATTAGATATAAAACAGTACAACTTCAAGAGAGAATCGGAGAAATAAAATAACGTAGGGCTCCGATTGGTTGCTTGTTTAATAATAAGTTGAAGCAGAAAATTAATATAAAATATATTTTTCATGATAAGTTGTACGTTTCATGTTTATTTAAATTTTAAATTAATGAAACGATGTAATGGTGTTAAAAATGTATTTCAGGCATTGTTTTTTTATTTTATAAAAATATTAAGAGTAAGTTGATCTCAAAAAGTTCCTTTTCATTCCAGTATGAATACTAGTCCTAATATTTCCTAATAGTTCTAATATTTTTTAATCATGTGCGACTGTAAATTGGTGGTAATTTTATCAAGTTGTATTTTTAATGTGTTGTTTCTAGTCAAATTATTTTATATTTTACCAATGTGGATGGTATATTGATATAAAACAAGGTTTTCTAAGTATTTATTTCAAACATTTTGAAAGAGTATTTACTAAAATAATTATAGTTTACTATAAATAGAAAGCAAAAATATTAAACAAATAACACTAAGTGATGATTTATGTGTTATTCCAAAAATAAATAAATATTATATTTATCCATATTGGTAAAACGTTATAATTAATACTTATAAAGAATTATAAAATGGCTTTAGGAGAAAGCCAAATATATAGCCTCCAATGCAATACTTAATTTGTCATTTACAACCTTATCTATTTGACACTTAAAAATCAAGAATGATATTTTAACAACCGTAAAATGTTAATATGAAAAATTCATAATTCATAATATTTATTTGTCAGAAAGTAGGTATCACAATGATGATAAACTTTTATAACATTAGTCCCTGAATTGTGTATGTTCTAAATTTATAAAGGACTTAGTAAACGACATCAATAACATGTAATTTTTTTTTATATAAATGTCATTTATTTAAAAATAAAGCATATACGAATAAAGATTGGTGAACGTTTTGCACAGCGCCAGCGCATAACTTGTGCTACGGGAACCAGATACAATGATCTATAGTACCAAATTAAAGATATACTAGGATTATACTTTTTTTGGAAATTTAATTCAAGAATTACTTATAGAACTAGGTTCTTATAGAACTTATAGAACTAGGGCACTAGGTTACTTACAGAACTTAGACACAGAACAAAGAAGAACATCATCATTCACAATACACAAAGCTATTCAATGTAGGGTGGTGACGTAGCTGGCTAAGTTGTTCTTAACAGATATACGAAGTAAGGCACTGTTCCGTGGGGTCATCATTTGGATGGGTGAGCGCCAGTGGCAATTTCAACTGAGCGCTCCCGTGCTTCGGAGGGCACGTTAAGCAGTCGGTCCCAGCTTTTTCAAAGTTGTTAGGCCATGACAGAGGCCTTCGGGCGGCCTAGAAACTCTGTCACCAGAGTTGGCCACTGACTCGAACGAACGAACGAACGATAGATATTTTTAATACCGCTCATAGATAATTAATTTTATCTATCAACAAAACAATATTTAGGGGGGTTTAATAAAATTAGTGGATTTTTTAAGTATCATTCAGAATTTAATATCTGTAAATTAAAAAAGTGATTCAAGACTTTTCCAGACAAACTAGATTTTTAGCTGTTACCGACCTTATATCGAGTCGGCGGGTTTTGAAAGGTTAAGTGACAGACAGACAGTCGTTTATTTCACTTGTTACGTAGTTAGATAATCTAAATTAGGTGTTGTATTGGAGGTCGGTACACGTTCCTATCTCCGTGCGTTGTTTATATTTGTTTTCCATTAAATTTAACGAAACATTTCTACCGTATTCAATAAATTAAATATACAAATAAACTGTGATGTTTTCCTTTTGCCCCGTATTAACCCTAATAATAAGAAAATTTATCGTTTAGAACCTAGAGAAATTATTATTTTATCATTAGCTTTTCATTCATTAATATAATGCTAGTGGTGTCAGGATTAGTAAATGTAGGCACCTATAATTGTGTTTAAGAGTAATGGTGCGGGTGTGTGTGTTTAGAATCTAAATTGGTGTGAGAGTGTATGAAGGGGAGAGTGTGAAAGTGAGTGAAAGTGTAGGGTTAGAAGATTATAGGTTCTCGAAAAGCCTACCTAGCACGACCCCCCCCCGATCCGATTAGAAGAATAAAGGTTCTCGATAAGTCTACAACGATCCGATGGACCAATAGTCGCAGGAAGTATGAGGATGGTGAAGGTCTAAGATTGCTCATAGTGCGTCAAAGCTCTCTTTTGGGTCGTGCAGCAGTTGACGTCTATTGATATGATGATGTTTATAGAGCAGTATTGTTTGTACATAAAACAACCATTAATACCTAAATGGAACATACTTTTATACAGGGTCATTCATTATCAACCTGACAAACTTAAGGGATAGGTTCCACACATTAAAAAAAAATACATGTAAGTACTTTCTTTCTAAACATTTTTTTTTAATATTATACGGTCATTGACACGCGCAGGTCAAGGACGCGCGGGTTATTGACCCGCAGTTCATTGACGCGTGGGTCACTGACACTTGCCGAGCGCTGTCTTTTCGATTTCTAACAAGGATAACTAATTATTAAGCAGAATTACGTTTTTTTTTTTAAATATTAAAAAAAATGTTTAGAAAAAAAAGTACTTACATGTATTTTTTTTTTAATGTGTGGAACCTATCCCTTAAGTTTTTCAGGTTGATAATGAATGACCTTATATAAATAAATAATGTTAAAGATTTGACAAGGCCTCTGTACAGCCGCTTTGCAAAACATGACCGTTTAACGAAACCAAGTGTTCCTAAGGTCCCTAAGGTTAATAAATATGAATATGAATACCGGTTACTTGACTGGAGTTCAAACCAGGATTATGCGGTGACTTGAACGAAATCTGTGTATCTATGGAACACCTTATATCTAAAGCTATTATCAGCTTTAGATATTCTTCTTAATTAAACTTATTATTATGTTAAAAAAACTGGCTAAATTTAACAGAGAGCTAATAATTTTATTATTGCAAGTGATTAGAATATTATTATTATACACGTTTTAAATGACAAGAAACACTCAAAAAATCTCCTTTCCTATCACCAGTTGCTCCGGTGAGAATCGTATCTTAGAATAGATATTCAGCATAGAATCTTTTCAAAACATTTAATTCGTGCTGGTGTACCTATACTGAGTGAGGTCGACATCGTTTTTGTAACTTATTTCGTTATGACGAATTCTTAAGTGCCTTACTATTTTTTTATACCACTAAAGTGGCAACCAAGCGTACGACCCACTTGATGGGTAGCGGTTACCGCAACCTATGTACGCATGCAACATCATAAATATCACTTGCGTGTTACCACCTTGAGACATTAAGATGGAAAGTCTAATGTGCCTGTAATTTCACCGGAAACCATACCCTTCGAACCGGAACACAGCAATGCGAGCATTACTGCTTGGCGGCAGAAATAGGTATGGTGGTAGTCCTTCCCCGGACGAGCTCTATCACAATGAACTCTACTACTCTTAAATAAAATTTATAAACAAAACTGTCCAAAGCCCAACAAACCCAATAAAACCCTTTAAAAAAGAATCAACGCAATCACACGTCTAACAAAGAATCACAAATTCCCGCCAAAATACTCTTAATTAAAGATTACATCCGCGTCAACTGTCAGCTTTAGATTAACAAAAAAAAAACTATTTACAAAAAAAACACTGTTTCAACAAAAAACGACACCCATTAAAAAATAGCAAGGGTTCTATTCGTTGCATCTGTCAAATACGTTTAGGGGAAATTTAGTGAAATTGTTGAAAAATGGGTTAGATTTGGCAAAAAAAACAGCAAAACAGGGGTTAAGTTTGTGTCAATATTACACGGGTTAACTCGACGCAGGCGCAGGAGTCGTCATGGTGAGTTGTCATTTGAACTTTTGAAAATTGATTTAGAAATTCTGCTGTAATGTATTCAAAGTGCAAAAATGATGAGGATTGGTCTTTGGCTATCTTGTCAAAACGACATGGGTCTTCCCATTTTAATTATTTTTCTCGTGTTATTTTAAGTTTTATTGCGTAAGTTTGGTGGCAGTTTATCCAATTTAACTTGTTTACTTGGCACAAGTGTTAGTAATTGAAATGGAGGGGTAATGTTGGTTGGTAATTTAGTCAAAGACTTTCCAGGAGAATTTTGAAAGAAAAGTCATCGTTTCTTTCCAAATTTCGTTTGTTTACGTTGCTAAGCGACAATCAAACTAATACACTTGACACTGGCAAAATTGTGGCAAACTAGCCACAGAGGCCATAAAACAAAAGAAGAAGAATGATGAGGATTTTAATGTCTGTGGTGATTTGATAGTTTGATAGTTTGTACTGCTGGAATTATTATAATATGAATAAACGATTATTAAGGCGTGTCTGTTTACATGTTGTAAGTACGTTAGTCTAATGTAAGCTGGGTGCTTTACATGACCATTATAAGAAAATGTAAACCTTTTCTTATAAGTTTTAATTAGGTAGATACACACCTATTAGTAAGGCTTCGAATAAGGCTCTTGTTATATATTATACCTACTAATATTATAAAGAGAGAAGATTTGTATTTTTGTTTGTTACGAATAAACTCAAAAACTACTGGTCTGATTTCAAAAATTCTTTCACCATTAGAATGCTACATTATCACTAAGTAACATAGGCTATATTTATTACTGGCGACATACCACGGCTTCGCACGGAAGCGATTTCATTGCACCCGCGCGAAGCTGGGACGGACTGCTAGTAAAATATAAAACTTTGCTACGAGTATTATAGTATTTTTTTTTAAGTTATCTTATAAAGTCGAGTACGATTTTTTCACCTCGTAATTTAAATTTTTCCTATTTTTTATAACTAACGACGAGACTATCAAGTCGTTCGCCATTTAATCCTTATTAGATAAACTTACTCACTCAGTGAGTTTACGGCTATAATACCTACCGAGTTAAATTGAAAGATAGACCAAGTCACAGAACAGATATTAGTACTACGACCAGGTATTTGTGTGAATGAAAAAAAATCCCGCGTCCATGTATCACAACAACAATGTGTAATCAATCAACAAAAAATTGCCATTTTGACACACATTCCCCGATTATATTAAAAATACATTTTACGTAAAAGCGGAATTCCCCAATTCTCTAAAAAAGCGTCTAAATCATTTTATAAGACCCATTGTTATTTTTAAACCCTTCCTTATAAAAAGCTCGACACGCGTTTGCCACGCTTTTATTAGGAAAAACGAAAAAAAATACAAAAAACTTTAATTCTTTAAGTACACCCAGTGACCTACATTACCCCGATTTTCGCCGAAATGTGTAAAAACCACCCCTTTATTAAGTTTTCGTATGTAATCGAATTCAATCCTTTGGAAAAGGGTTCAATAAAAATGTTCAATATTAAGTTTTTTTGACACATCGAGCGAGCTGTCATTGTGCGCGCCAAAATTATACGTTCTGTCAAAATTTCGCGCCATTTAGCTCGGACATCTGCCGGTCTGCGTATTCTGCCGAGAAAAAACTCGCACAATGTAAATAGGGGTGGAACTTACGACATTAATTTTTAGGGGAAAACGATATTTTTACACAAAAATGCATTTAAAGTATAACGTAATGTCCCCCCCTTATTTTAATATTTAATGTCCGAACGGACGTTTTCGATTGTAATCGCAAATGCTTCTGTAATTATGCTAAAGTCGTGCGTGTTTTTAATGGATTTTATAGGTTTTGGGAAGTTAACGATCAAATCCATTAATTTTATTTTGCATAAAAGATTATGTTATACAATAGACATAAACGCGCAATGTAAACGACAATGCAATTTTAGAAAATCCTGCTCGTCTGTTTCATCACTCAGTCACAGATAACATAGACGCAGCAGGTTCTCGAGTAAAACACGTTTTGCATTAACTTTTTTGTGCTCTACTATTAATTGAATGTGTTTAATTTATTTATCTCTCTTTCTATGTATTATTTTGTAATGACATTAATTATTATTTTTTGACTTGTAATTTATTTTTTCTGTTTCTATTTTAACTTTTTTATGCAATAATTTAATTGTATCTTGACATTATTTATATCTGTATCTACTGCTTATTATTATTGTAAATTACCTACATTATATCTTTAATTAATGTAATTGGAACTTCTGTCCGTTTTAATTAAAGTAAATAAATAAATAAATTGGTTCCGGAATAAAATCCCAACGATACTTGTCCGGTACGCGATATTTCGTTCTAATTACGACACTGTCATGATCGAAGTTTTCTAAAGGTATAGGTACCTTGCCGTATGTGTGTAGCACTAAGCATAGCATAAATATTACGTCCATGGAATAGAGAAAGTGATGTATCTGTCCTATAGCTAAGAGAATATAAGCACTACGTTTATCCTATAGATAGAATCAGTCTTCGTTACAGGTTGCAAGCTCTTTTCCGTTGCATCCGTTACAATTACACCTTTTGATTCAATAAGACGTGTTTCCTATTTGAAAACAGCATTGTAATGATGACCCCAGTCTAAGAACCGATGACACTGGTCGCAGGAAGTCGGTGGATGGTGAAGGCTCAAGATGGCGTCATGGCGCTCTTTGGTGGAGGCGCGTTTCCGCCAAAGATGTGCAAGGATGTGTAGCGAGGGATGCGTTTGTTAGGAACCAATTCACTTCATTTACCTAGTCTCTCTGACAGCTTCAATGAAGTGATTCTATTGGTTCTAACAAACACATCCTCGCTTAGCTGTGGTGGAAACCCAGCACACTGCGGTCATGCAGGCCATTGTATACGTTGGAGGCCTATGTACAGTGGAATCTATTGGTGATAATAATAATAATAATAAGAGTTATACATAAAGACATTATATAATCAGGAATCATAGTACATATAGACCAATGAGCAGTGTGGCTGCTAGCAGCAAGCCTTTCTCTTCAACAGACAAGTCTATTTCGAATGCGACGCCGAATCTGAAACGAACAGAACACTGACGGTGAACAGCAAAAAGAAAGACAAAGAATGAAAGAAATAATTTATATAAAACCACAGAAACACAGAAAACCATGTAATGACGCGCTAAAGTAGTATGTATTACTACATGCTGCTTTACCAAATACTGAATGGCGTCTATGTTCGAAGACTTATGATCTACATGTACTCGTATATTGAACATATACGATATACACTGCCTAGATATACACTTATTTAATATAATTACCACGTATACTCGACTGTCTCGAAATAAACTTTTATACTTTGTAGGGAGTACCCTAGGCTTTTATTGTAATCGTTATAGATTTATAGTCGATTAAGTATATGACGAGCGGTGTGGAACAAGCACTACACTATTTCTAAAAAATCGTGTTAAAACAGTACATTTTACTTTTCCCCGTGCTTCGGAGGGTAGCAGCAGTCGGTCCCGGCTTTTTCAAAGTTGTTAGGCCATGGCCTTCCGCCGGCCTAGAATCTCTGTCACCAGAGTTGGCCACTGACTCATACTTAGAACTTATTTTTAGTACTTTTTCACTTTGTTAATGTAGTAAAGCATGTGCCACTCTGATGCTGCAGTCATCATCAGCAGCAGTATACCTGTCGGTGACGGGCGCGAAGAAGAGCGCGTGCATGAGACCCTGCCACCGCTTGCACGTGCTGCCGACATGCGTGCCGTCCGCGCGCGTGATGCGGAACTGCACGTCGTTAAAACAGCTTATTGTCACGTTCGGACCTGCAAAACGATTATCAGCCTTCTATTCTTCTGACTGGTGGGGTCTTTGCAGTGACTTTGCCCTGCAATCCTAATGGAACGTCGTCAAAGAAAACCAGCTGCAAACTGGCAAACTAGTCTCAACTGAAAACCAGCGTTGGGTAGATAGTCAAACCTATCTATTCGGCACAATGCTGAGTTGGGTCCAAATTTGTTGAGGGCTCTGTAACACTATAGAACATACCATTTTTTTTTCTTTTTTCAAGTTATAAACTTTGTTATTTAATTACTTGTGTATTAGTTTCTATTTTGTATGTTATTCTATTTATGTTCTCGACAAATAAAATCATTTTCTTTCTTCTTTCTTTCTTTCTTTCAAAGCATCAAAAAGGCAAAACATCTGGCTAGCTCTGTTACGCCATGATGGAGGCTGTAGGGGCCAATAAACTCTAGTCACCAGAGTTGGCCACAGACTAAACGAACTTACTCACCCAGTATCCAGAAGACGGTTTCTCCTTGCTTGTTCTTCACCACGTATAGTGGCTTGAACGCCGTCCACTGCTGCTCCACTGTTCCTATCAGCTCCCCTGGTGGTGCAAACACCTGTAACCTGCCATCATCAACAGCATCATCATTATCATCATCATCATTTCTTTTTATTTCTCGGTTTGGTAGGAGATTTAATTTTTTATTAGTTGTCTGTAATTTTACGACCGATGTGGCGCAGCGGGCGCAGGTCCGCCTGCGACGCGGAGGTTGCGGGTTCGATTCCCGCCTCAGAACAAATGATTGTTTCGTTCTACAAATATTTGTTCCGGGTGTTCTGGGTGTTTTCTATATATAATAAAAAAATATCTATCTATGTATTGTATTGTATTAAGTATATATCAGTCATCTAGTACCCATAACACAGCTCTGTTTAACAGCAGCTTACCTTGGGGCTAGATGATGCTGTGTGGATTGTCCAGCATTATTTATTTATTTATTTATAAAATAAGTTTTTTGAACCTGATGTTAAGCACCACGCCTGGCTATAACAGATGCAGTGTCACCCAAAGCTTAATGTTTTAAGTGTTTTCGTGACACTGCACTGCGCTTATCACCCCGAGACATTGTTGTTAAGTCTCTTTCGCCCAGTTATTTCACTTGCTACAGTTCAAACTACAGTGCAGCTTGCACACTACTGCTTGGAGGTAGAATATCTGACACTGCGGTGGTACCCACCAAGACGGACTCTTGCTGAAGAGTCCTACCACCAGGTACGTATGTTGTATAAGTATGATGTGTGCTGGTGTTAATGGTGTGGGTGTGTGGGTGTGTGGGTGAGTGTGTGTGTGTGTGTGTGCATGTGGATTCCCTTGTTCCTCCTAGTCTCGTAAGAGTCTAGTTATCACAGCGGGAAATCCAACAGCTTGCCCATTGCCACTTCAACTTCAACAACAGAAGATGGGTTCTAACCTTTGTAAATGGCAGGGCAGGATCCTGGCTGTGCAGGCGTAAGGTCTCACTATCCTCATCACCTCCTCACCCTGGTCGTTGGTGACCTTCAGCTCGAGGGGACGCAAGCCGTAGCAGAAGTAACCGACCCACCAGCTAAATAAAAAGTAATGATCACAGAACTATATTTCAAATCAAATCCCACCCACAGAGGCCACAAATTAAAAGAAAAAGAAGAAGACCAGGGAGAAACATTCACTAACATAGGTTTAAAGTACGTTTATGAATAAGGATCTTATGTTTTATGTGTACTGTACTGGAGATTTGTTCTCTATGTTTAAGAGTGGCAACGCGTGTAGCACCTCTAGTAGAGGTTACCGTAGCCTATAGGCGCTTGCAATACTAGAGGAACTATCACTCGCTTTGCCAATAGTTGCCATTCTAAGACGTAGATCAAAACTTTCATGTGCCTGTATTTTCACCGGCAACCATACCCTTGGAACAGGAACAAAGCGATGCAGGTCTTACTGCTTGGCGGTAGAAATAAATAGGTACGTGAACGTCACGAGAGGGTTGTCAAGGTAATAAAACAATGATATCAAATAAATTCAATGGTTAGTATTACGCAACAAGAAGCTTCCATATCTTCCTTCATGTACATAATTGCATTTGAAGCCTTCATGTCTCAAAACGCAACGATAGCGCGATCTAACTTCCGTACCGATTTATTAGCGCCATCTAGTTCTGTTTTAGGACTTTAAACTCCTAATTAATTATAATGATTGCTCTCAACAGTACGGTAATAGTGTTTCCATAAATTAGCTCTATCACAATAGTCATAACGAGCTGACCCGCGCGGCTTCACCCGCGTTTTTATCAGTTTTTATGCTATCCTACAGGAATAGTCATTTTTTTGTTATTCCTATGTGTTATTCCTGAATTTATGCAATCTTCATTCCAAATTTTATTACAATCGGTTGAGTCGTCACGGAGGTACGTGGTAACAAACATACACACACACACCCACACAGACTTTCACCCGTTTTTATCAGTTTTTATGCTATCCTACAGGAATAGTCAATTTTTTGTTATTCCTATGTGTTATTCCAGGATTTATGCAATCTACATTCCAAATTTCATTACAATCGGTTAAGTCGTCACGGAGGTACGTGGTAACAAACATACACACACACCCACAGACTTTCGCATTTATAATATTAGTATCTAGGTTATTGGTAATAGTCATGAACAACTGTATTCTTCTAAAACCAATAAAGCTAGATAGATGGTGCTGTAAAAGAATTTTCGTCAATTCAATTTTAATAACCTTTCTTAACTGAAGAGCCCCAAACCTTGTTATTTTAGAAACTGTAATTTAAATACAACATATTTTAATTTTTGGTTTTGATTTTTTTAATAACTTAAGTATGTTTATTTGGAAGAAAAAATATAATAAAACCATGTTTTGCCATAACTTAAAAACCACTGGCATTGTTCTCTTATTCCCAAGGGGTCTACAGTGACCCAGAAAGAGTTGGCAACGAAAGGTTAAAAACTACATTTAAGGGCCCGATCGATGTTAAAAGGTTAAAAGTCGATTGTCTACTGTATGTTCTTTTATTCAATAACCTTGGGACCTACTCTCGGGCGAGAGTGATCCTAATCCACCACGCAGACCCAATTCGGATTGGTGGATGGCACATGTCCTTCGAATTTTTAGTTCTTAGACATGCCGGTTTCCTCACAGTGTTTTCCTTCACCGTATGAGAGCACTGGCATTGCGCACATAAAATTTTCGAACAGAAAAATTCATTGGTGCACCACTGGAACCACGACCTTAGGATCGGAAGGCGGGGTCACTACCATGACGTAGCTGGCTAAGCTGTTCTTATTAGATCAACGAAGTAAAGCACTGTTCCGCGTAGTCATCATTTGGATGGGTGACCGCCAGTGGCAGACCTGGTGGTAGGACTCTTCAGCAAGAGTCCGTCTTGGTGGGTACCACCGCAGTGTCAGATATTCTACCTCCAAGCAGTAGTGTGCAAGCTGCACTGTGTTTAGCTTTGAAGGGCACTGTAGCAAGTGAAACTACTGGGCGAAAGAGACTTAACAACAATGTCTCAGGGTGATAAGTTTGTCAGGTTGATAATGAATGACCCTGTATAAATAATATTAGAATCTTGGTCCTCAGGATCATGCTGATGCTAACCGGTTCTCCTCATTGATAGTGTATACTAGGTTCTGGTCGGACGAGCGAACGAAGAACCTGTTCTTCTTCCCGCGGAGACAGAGGACGCTCTTCATCCGCAGCCGCTTGGTGATATGCAGCCGGTCTACCGAGAACAGCTCCTGGAGTGGACCGGTGGGGACAGGCGGTGGTGGGGGCTTATACAGCTGGGGATGGTATGAAGGAGAGGTAAAATTAGGAAGTATTTAAATAAGTAAGTACGTATGAGTCAGTGGCCAATTCTGGTGACAGAGTTTTTAGGCCGCCCGAAGGCCTCTGTCATGGTCTATCATCATCATATCAGCTGATAGACGTCCACCGCTGGATATAGGCCTCCCCCAAATAGCGCATGACGTAACAACTCACCATTCAGTCATGGCCTGACAACTTTGAAAAAGCCGGGACCGACTGCTTAACGTCCTCAGAAGCACGGGAGCGCTCAGTTGAAATTGCCACTGGCGGTCACCGGTGACTACGCGGAACAATGCTTAACTTCGTAAAATTTTATATGTAAGTAGAGTTAGAGCTTTCGGTCGTAGAGTTCGACTGCAAATATTTGCAAATATTTGTTCTACGTCTTGATGTTTCTTGTAAGTATAATTAATATAAATAATGCTGGACAATCCACACAGCATCATCTAGCCTTAAGCTACAAACGTTTCAAGACCAAAATTAGCTATTACATCGATCCGGCCGTTTTCGAGTTTTAGCGAGACTAACGCACAGCAATTCATTTTTATAGGGCCGTATTTTATGACGTCAAGCAATTATTAGTTTAAAGTATAACAAATATTATTAAAGTAGAGCAACCGAGGTAAGTGATATAAAACCATAAATCTGTGTGTTGTTCTAAAAATAACCGTTTCCACTACTAGTGAAGTGAAGCTAAGCTAAGTTAAGAACAGTCAAGTTAATTAATTTATGCGTCACTTTGCGGAAATCCACAACATCATAGAACAATGTTTGTCAACAATAAAATCCTATCAAAAATATCTAATAAAAATAATATCGAAGCCTGTTTTTCGCCAAAATGTCGAGTGTTATTTTTGATGTTGCAAGCGTACATAGGCTACGGTAACGACTTGCCATCAAGTGGGCCGTACGCTTGGTTGCCACTTTAGTGGTATAAAAGATAAATAAAAAAATTGGCACGTATGACATAACTATGCACGAGAACATTAGCTAGATGAAAATTAAAATTGAAATAAGAAGCAGACAAACCACGCCATATGTAGAAACCTTCGTAAGTCCATCTCAGAATTAATAACAAAACTTAAAACTCAGAAAATACCAACAAATAACTAAATGAATCCAATTCTCAAGAAACTGCTTATTCTGAAGAAATTAAATTAAACATAGTTACTTGATAGAAATAGGGCGGCTAAGTCACACAAAGAAAACCACAGCTACAATGGTTGAAAAATACGGTTACTAGAATCGATTTGTCCCACAACAACTAGAAAAAAAGTACGAGTACCTAAATTAGTACCTAATTTACGGCAACCACAGAATGCCAGCGCTATGGCATGAGTTGTTCTGCCATAGCACATGCTGAGTGGTGGCCATTTTTGTTACTCTATATTTTTAGTAATAGCTGATGTAATGTTTTTAGTTGGTAACAAAATAAACGTTTTTTATTATTATTATTATTGGTTTCTGATTTTCATCACCTCGGTTCAAATTGAACCGGTAAAAATAACTGAGAAGCACGGGCCTAAGCCAAGTGCATCTCAGTGAGCTTGGGTTGACATGTCTTGAGTACTTTCGATTGACAGGTCAGTTTGCAAAAATTTTCTAACGATCCTACATGTGTTCAAAATTACTGCTTTTTGCATTAAGGCAAATGTGTGTTTGGGTAAATGCAAAACACTGAGGGATTGAAAAAACTGTTTGGGTATTATATTATTATTATTATTAAATGTGTGTTATGACGTTAAAAGCAGATGGCGAAAATGTGGTTTCCAAGAATGTTATAGCGGCGTTGTGAAGCCCAAAATGATCTATCCCAATGTGCTAGCTCTCAGCCACAAACTAAATACCTACACGACCGTGACGACCGATGTGGCGCAGCGGGCGCAGGTCCGCCTGTGACGCGGAGGTTGCGGTTTCGATTCCGGCTCGGGACAAATGTTTGTACGATCTACAAATATTTGCTCCGGGTGTTCTGGGTATTTTCTATATATAAAAAAAAATATCTATCTAAGTATTGTATTAAATATATGTATATCAGTCATCAGTACCCATAATACACCAGTTTAACAGCAGCTTACCTTAGGGCTAGATGATGCTGTGTAGATTGTCCAGCATTATTTATTTATTTATTGGTTGGTGTCCTGACACCAACCAATAAATAAATAACTTACAATAATTAAATAAATTACTTACAGTCTTTTCAGACCTGTCTGAAAAGACTGTAAGGAGATGCGGGTGTCTTGTATTTTTTGTACGAACAATAAACGGGCAGTGTCTTGCCAGTGTCAATTTTACAGGTTACTGACTGGCGTGTGAAAAAACTCGGAATTGCCACTATCCAAGTGGACCAAAGCAAGTAGAAGATCTACCATGAAACCCCGGCCGGAGTGTTACATAAACAAGCCCTCCACATCGGTCTCCACCGGCGGTTTACAACAGTGTAAACACTTATTTAAACCATAGGCTCCACAAGCCCCCCACCAAGGTGACCCGTGTTGGAAGCTTGTTTACAACAGTCTTAGAATACAAATCCGATAAACCGAAATTTCATGCAATTCGTTCCTTTGAATTTGACGATACGAACTACGAATGCGACAATAATTCCGAAATCGACCTCTTTGATGAGATCGGCATACTCGCAGCTAGCCACAGAAGAGGCATGGTCAGCTAACTAAAGCCAGTTTCCTTGGAATGTTTGTTATCACTGTTCTATGCCCGTAACGGTTTTGAAACAGTCAGTTTAAATGCATTGGTGCATGGCTAAAATTCGTACCTATGCCCTCCGGATAAGTCAGAGACCGTCCCACTAAGCCCATGTATTGGCTTTTTGTAAATGTAGAACGGCATTACAAACCATGTCGATATTTGATTGGACCATGCTTGATGGCCCATCCTGTCCCCGCTCTCTACAAGCTCTCATGCATTGTACTGTAGGAACAGTCACTGCAGGTGCAGTCGACGTGGTTTGGAACTGGAAGGAAATAATCCGACGAAGTGAAAGCGGTTTATCTATCGAGACGAGAGAGATCCTGTCACACGAACCAACACAAGACATGAGCAACCAAATGTTGGCAGTCATAAGATAATCATAATTAAACAAAGGTCGAACTTTTTTTTTTTTTTATTACAACTGAAGTGGCAACCAAGCGTGCGGCCCACAAGATGGTAAGCGGTTACCGCAGCCTATGGACGCTTGCAATACCAGAGGTATCACTCGCGGGTTGCCACCTTGAGGCTAAGATCGAAAGCCTCATGTGCCAGTAATTTCACCGGAAACCATACCCTTCACACCGGAACACAGCAATGCGAGCATTACTGCTTGGCGGCAGAAATAGGTATTATATAGTATAGGTATAACTTAGAGACACTAGGGTCATACCAAAAAAGCGATAGGTATAGGACCCAGCCAGTGTTGTTGCCAGTTCTTTTACGGCATGAGACGCGTTGGAACTGGCATAAATTTTCCTAGTTTGTAAGACGTTTCAAAGTGATCCTTGTGATTTTATTGAGAGTGAAGATAAAACGGTCGAACTTAGAGATACTAGGCCTAGTGAGTGAGAGTGAATATGAAACGAAGCCAAAATACGATTTCGTCACTCAAGATCAAATGAGCCGATGCTATTCCAACACCAGACAGACATATCTACCTACTATAATGTGTTATTGATTTAATCAAAATCGGTTTATCCATTTCAGCGTGTTTGAAAATTGTCGCAAACCACAAACGCCATCAAATAAAACAAAAAACCAACAAACTACGAGTATCTATGTAGCACGTGAGTAAAGCCGCAGGCTGCAGCACAACTTCACATAGTATAAAGCAAAGTCGCTTCTCGCCGGTCTGTACCTTTGTATGTGTAGATTTTTTACTCCGTAACGGATTTTGATGCAGTTTCATCAATACATAGAATAGAATAGAATAGAAAAATATTTATTTAACGCCACACAATTAACATAAAAATAAAAATAACAATAAAAATTAAAACTTAACTATTGTGACATTAAGTTGGATTGAAGCGCTCGTGACGTAGCTGGCTAAGTTGTTCTTAACAGATCAACGAAGTTAAGCACTGTTCCGCGGGGTCATCATTTGGATGGGTGACCGCCAGTGGCAATTTCAATTGAGTGCTCCCGTGCTTCGTAGGGCACGTTAAGCAGTCGGTCCCGGCTTTTTCAAAGTTGTTAGGCCATGACAGAGGCCTTCGGGCGGCCTAGATACTCTGTCACCAGAGTTAGCCACTGACTCATACGAACGAACGAACGAACGATTGAGTAGGTAATTCAAGAGGAAGGTTTAAACGTACGTATAGTATAAGCTTAAGCAATCATCCACAGCCGAAGCGCGTCGCTAGTTTGTAATATTATGAGGATGATCAGATAAGAAGTCAAGTCTACCTTCGGTTCCACGTCCACAATAGGAACCTTCAGCAGCTCCGGAAGCGGCTGGACAACAGGTATCGGCGCTGCCTGCATCATATTAACGTAATAAAACTGGAAAACTAATTTAATTGCATAATTCTAATCTAAAACAATCTCTTGATAGAGTATGAATAATCTCTTGTTGACATGACCTCTGCGTCCATAGAGGAATACGTGAAATCTGCGTCCTACTGTCAAATTCTACCAGTGTTTGTTCATGGTACAACATAATAATACATAATAATATTGTTCTGAAAACTGTCAGTCAAACACTGGCAGGCCCGCGAGAATTTGAGAACATTATGTATATTTTGGGCAGCCTAGATTTCTGATTTTATCTATGGGCGCTTCTTTCTTTTCACCAACTCTTCACTTTCTTCGTCTTGAAACGCTATAATAGAGATACTAATAGCTGCTTCCTAGTCTAACTAGTCACTGGAAGTCTCATGGTATTGGTCAGAAAAGCGGCTATATAAGTGATCGAACGCTGGTCTTTTCCCTTCTATCTTCCCTACTACAATCAGCGGACTATTCCCAGTAGTTATACCGAATTGTCTTACCAGTCGGACTACTGGGAATTTTCTTTCCAACAGATTTACTGATAGTAAGACTACGCTAGGTGTCATTAGTTTCCCATTAGTTTCTTTATCAAAAATTTTTAAACATAGACCTCGTAATTGATGGACAGTTACTTTAACAAAAAATAATCAGCTTAAATTATATTTAGTATAATTTAGCAAATATTTATTAAATGTACCTAAGTAAATAGTTAGGTAGAGAGAGTCTCTGCTACTGCTACTCGTAGGCTACACTGAAAACCAGCGCTACAGACACATTAAGTCTGCAGCACATGCTGAGTGGCTGCCTTTTTTCGTCACAATAGGTTGGTTTTAATTTGTATTGTTATTTTTATGTTTATTGTGTGGCGCTAAATAAATATTTTTCTATTCTATTAGGTTAAGTAAGTTAAGTTAAGTACACAACTTAACCAAGGACCGCCAGTGGCAATTTCAACTGAGCGCTTTCGTACTCACGTTTTGTACACGTTAAGTCAAGCGGTCTATTAACTCCGTCACCAGTGTTGGCCGAGGTAGACTGACTCATACGACATACTTTTTAGCAGATACCTACTAAGGAAGATGTAAGGTCTTTCGGTTGACTGTACTGAATGTTGATCCGATCATCGAAAAAAAAGCTAAAACCCCGAGAAGAGAGTTTATTGCTACATTCTTCTAGGAAAGGCGCGTGGAACTCGCGTAAATTTACCTAGCTTTACCCACTCGATGGACCGATGACATTAAAGCGGTAGTGGGAAGTCGGTGGATAGTGGATCAAAATCGGTCTTTATGGCGCTCTTTGGGGGATGCATATAGCAGTGGACGTGTATCGGCTGATATGATGATGATAATAATTACGACCGAAACATATCGGACGTTTCAAAGTTATTTTTTTTTTACTTTGAGTTTGATAACGACAAGCTATAAAGTAAGTAGGTAGGTTATGGCTAAAAATCAATAAAACATTGATTGTACATCGGTTTACCCTATAGCTAATATTCCCTGGCCCATATCGTATGCAGTTAACGGGATCGGATGCAAATCTATTGTTAAGAAGGGGGACTTCATTTAAATTTGTGGAAAAAATGCAAAAACTGTATCGCTTTTATCAATTGCAACAATGTCCGGGGTCACAAAAGCTTGTAGTATGACCATGGATTTGTTTGTTTGAGTATTTATTTAGTTGTAATTTTTAAATAAGTAGATACATAAGTTTGTATGAGTCAGTAGCAGACTCAGGTGACGGCAAAGACATGGTGACGGAACTACTTTTATTAATTTTGTTTTGAAGTACGAGTAGGTATGTTGTCTTTTCAAAAGCGCATTGCCACTCAAGTGAATATATTATCTCTTATTATCCATTGGACTCTTTAGAGCAAGAGTTTGTCTTAGTGGGTGGGTACCACCTACCACATGAATGAATGAATGAATGAATGAATGATTTATTCGCAGAACAAGGGTGTTTATAATTAAGTTCTTAAAATAAAACTTCAGTCCCACAAATTCAACTGTATTATTAGTATGCGAATTTTTTTTTTACACAGCAAATATTGAAACTACATAAAATAAAATTAAGATATTAAAAATTGTGATTCTACGCATAATTATGATTAATTGAAAATGTCAAAGTAAGTAATTATTAAATGTCAATGTCAAACAATGTCAAAATAATTAAAAGAAGAAGAAGAAATATAATTTGACGACCAATGTGGCGCGGTGGGCGAAGGTCCGCCTGCGACGCAGAGGTTGCGGGTTCGATTCCCGCCTTGGGACAAATGTTTGTAGGATCTGCAAATATTTGTTCCGGGTGTTCTGGGTGTTTTCTATGTATAATAAAAAATATCTATCTATGTATTGTATTGTATTAAATATATATCAGTCATCTAGTACCCATAATACAGCTCTGTTTAACAGCAGCTTACCTTGGGCTAGATGATGCTGTGTGGATTGTCCAGCATTATTTATTTATTTATTTATTTAAATAACGCTTATTTTTTTAAAAACTCATTTACTGTATAAAAAGAAATTGATAATAGCCATTTATGCAATGCCGATTTAAATCCGCAGTAGGTATAGGTACCTATTCATATTCAGTTCCCAAGCAATAGTGTGCACATGTTTACGTTAAAAGGGGGGCGCTGGCGCTGTGGTAATTGAAATTAATGCGCGAAAGAAACTTGATACTTAACTATAGTTCCCTCGGCGGATCTAGGCTTCCGTGAAGTTAGCCGTTTCGATGCGAAATGGAGCTTTTTTAACTAAATTGTCTTTGCGCATCACAAACGGCTAACTTCACAAAAGCCTAGATCCGCCGAGAGAACTATACGTCTCGAGGTGACAAGCGCACTGCCACTTACAACTTTAAAACTTAGAGCTTTGGGTGACACTGCAACTCGTAAGGTCATGCCCATGAGTAGCGCTTAACATAATGCAAACAAATCCCAACATCCCCCTCACCGCGTGGTCACCATCACAGTAATGTGTCTCCGCACGCGCTGCCCGTTGCCATTTTATGCAAAAACGCAAATTTTGTCGAAATTTGAAACGCTTCATTGTATTCGCGACTCGAATGAATAAAAATAATCGTTGCAGCTCCATTTTGGGGGAAAACCTTTATTTCGGAGTGTGCCTAAAAGAATTAACGGTAGTTTTTATGCGAGCATTTGAGTTTTGCATGGTCAGCTATTGATTTTGATTTTTGAGGGAGAAACTAGGGCAGATGTTTTTAATGGTTATTGAAAATAATAATACGTAAAAATAATTAAACTTTTAAAAGTGTTACTGAAATTAAGTAAGTTTGATTATGTCAGTTGCCAACTCTCATGACAGAGTTTATGCCCTCCGTCATGGCTAACGAGGATAGCTAATGTTATCTCGTAGTAGGTACCACTCCATCATCAGGTCTTCATCTAGGCTTATTATATTAGCCCTATTAAATAAAAAAAGTTGATAAGAATTCCGTTTTGAATTGATTTTAAAGTTGATTAAGAATATTTAAATTGTATTTAACAGGTTAGCTGTCCGATGAGGCACATGTGCCTCATGGGTGATTGCACTGGTACGTCCATGAGGCATATGTGCCTCATGGCCAATGATGTAGATAATGCAATCGATCTATCGATATTTTTTTTTAATAATTATATTATTTGTAGCATTAGTAAATTATACTACAACCAAATTAGAAACTGGTGGCCGAAAGGGTACCTAATTGAATGGTGCAATTCAATAACAGAAGATTGTTTTCAAAAAGATATTTTTCAGATGTCTAAAGTGTTACGAACATAAACGTACATTTTATCATTAAACGTAAATAATTAATTTCTTATCATACTCATCTAACATTAGCAATTATCGATATAATTAATTTCAATCACTAGGACACATAAAGTATCATAAAATACTTGAAGAGAATGACGTAACTTAATACGAAACTTCATGAGCGTTAGCTGTCATTATTTACTACGAGGACGTGTACAAAGAAGATCGAAACTTGCTTCGGGACAGCTAACCTGTTAAATTAACATTGGTCAAAGAATTCTATATTAGTCAAAGTAAGGTAGAGGTAGAACTGATAACAGCTTTCCAGCTGTCTTGTCTGCTCAGTTGAACAGCTGTCCTACACTTCGCCTTTACAGGTCGTAGATTTCGAACCTTTATTCCCCAATATTTCTCGATGGACCTATCATTATGACATTGTAACGTTTTTAAATCGGTCGTCCTGGCACTCTATAGGAGAGGCCTATGTCCAGCATTGAACGTCTATTGGCTGATTATAATGATAATGGGAAGCCAAGGTCAATTTTCAAAAAATTAGGGATGCTTATGTTATTGAAAATTGGCCTGGGGTCCTTTTTAAAAGCTTGTAGGGTATAGCGTATTTCTTGAAGTAGCCAGTCTTACACAATGACCTAAAGATCTCAAGAAAAATCACTCCATAAAGTGACCCCAACTTACACAACAATAAAAGACGAATTTAATTATTTTATTTTATATTCACTTTTAATATTTTTTGTACTTCAACATTTTAATCTCACACTGTTAAATAGCGTTCATACTGTGTTGTGCACTCGATTTAAAACTAATACCAAAATAAGTTAAAAATAAGTATATAAGTGCATGTTCATTGAAATAATATAAGCAATGAAATTATATTTTTTAACAATTTTTAAAGTTATAGGTAGTTCGTAACTCGTAGAATAACTGTAGAGTAGTAGAGTTCTCTGTGATAGAGCTCGTCCGCGGAAGGACTACCACCATACCTATTTCTGCCGCCAAGCAGTAATGCTCGCATTGCTGTGTTCCGGTGCGAAGGGTATGGTTTCCGGTGAAATTACTGGCACATGAGGCTTTCGATCTTAGCTTCAAGGTGGCAACCCGCGAGTGATACCTCTGGTATTGCAAGCGTCCATAGGCTGCGGTAACCGTTACCATCTTGTGGGCCGTACGCTTGGTTGCCGCTACAGTTGTATAAAAAAAAATACTGTTTCATCTAAATTTGTAATTATAATAGTATATAATAGTATATTATTAATATATAAATAGTTATTCAGTCTACTACAATACAACTCTTACCATATTCTGCTGTTTATTTTTAAATATTGCAACACTTACGGGTTTTATTAGTAGGTAGATACATAATAATATTTCTAAATGCAATTCCTTGAGAAAAGGAGTAAATATTATATTTTTGCAACTTTTCTTTAAAAAATAGTTACTTAATATTGTTTTTACTTTATATTATATTAATAAAATAATCTATTTATATATAATCGAGCGTTTAACACTGACCAATCATACATCTCAATTATATTAATAACAAAAATTATTCGTAAAACTATTAGATATCTATAATATTGCTAGACTCACTGATTCGCATTTTTTTTACATTTAAATAAAAATTATAGTACTTATGTATAATACACACTTTTGTTCATAATCAATAATCATAAGAATATTTATTGATAATCTTGAAAGAAATAGCTCAATTCATATTGAAAATCAGACTATGATTTTAGCTGCGAATATTATTTTATTGTGAATAATAAATAATAAATAAATAAACACAACATCATCTAGCCCCAAGGTAAGCTGTTAAACAGAGCTGTGTTATGGGTACTAGATGACTGATACTTAATACAATACAATACATAAATATATATTTTTTATTATATATAAAATACCCAGAACACCCGGAACAAATATTTGTAGATCGTACAAACATTTGTCCCTAGGCGGGAATCGAACCCGCAACCTCCGCGTCGCAGGCGGACCTGCGCCCGCTGCGCCACATCGGTCGTCGTGAATATATACATAGTATAAATGGTCGCTTCTCGTTGTCTGTCCCTACGTATGTACGCTTAGATCTTTTAAACTACGCAGCGGATTTTCGTCAATAGAGTGATTCAAGAGTAAGGTTCACCCGTGCGAAGGCGGGGCGGGTCGCTAGTTGTTTATAAAACTTAAAAGTGTACGCATACGTCATGCTGTATTTGATTTTTTTACTTTAAATTAAATATCATAAAAAAATCATCATAGTTTTTTTTGACAGCATATTTTTTCTCAAAGTATTTTGTATACTTTTGTTGGCTTGACAGTGGGAACAACTGTTTTTCCTGACAGATCAACAAAGTGAAAAGCTCTTCGTTAATTTCAGCGCTTTTGTGCTTCAAATGGCACTTTAAACTGACAGATGACGTTCTACAAAGTCGCTAGGCCAGTTATTGATCGATTCTTCTTACAAGAGTTGGCCACACTCATACAAACTTAGAAAACATATCGTAATATTTCTATACATACAGACTGATGTACTAAGTACTAAAAAATATATCATAGATTCATTTAAAACTTAACAAAAACGCGTGTCGTCAATATAAACCAGTGTTAGGATTGTTTTAAACTTTGTATATAAATCCAATTTAATAAGCAAGGCACTTTATGGTAAACATTGTTTAGGGCTGCGTTACTAAAAGGTAATTAAAGGTAACCTTTTAAACCATTTGAAATATAGAACATTCTCAATAAATATACTCTAAAAATATATTTTATCACATTGGTTTTTAACTGTACGTTACAGTTACAGTTTTAAATAAAGTTATTTAAGAAAATGTATATAAAAATATGCTTTTTATATAATGGAATATCAAATAATACCAAACTCGCGTTATCAAATAACATCTTCATAAACGTTCTAACCAATGTAAAGAACACAAAACAGCTAAAGGGTTATTCCCTAAAAAAATAACAAAAATATTATAATATTTCTCTACAAAAGCGTTTACTTACAACTATTTTGTGCGTAGGTATATTTACAATACCTACGAAATCAAATTTCTAAACATTATAAAAACGTCTCATCTCAAAAATGGAGCACCATCTAATATCTATAGCACAAATAATACTTTTTTTATAAAAATAGTTTACGAATGGATACCTAAGTATCGCTTTTTACACAATTAACTAAATAACAAAACGTTTTACATAGCTGATACAACTACATATTTACAGCTATAAAAACATTTCGAAAAACGTTTTTTTGCAAATCTTTTTGGCATTAAAAACTGCCAAAAAGATCACAGGAACTAAATATTCTTTATTAGTTACTATGAATTATAAAATCTATCTGTAATTTGATACAAAGTTCGTTAATCAGCTTGGTAACTGCTAAATCACACACCTTTTCACTTGGAAGACTTCTTTTACACTAATTATTAGAACTAATAACAACTGATGATTTTGATTTGATTTAAGTTGTTGAGTTGAGAAAAATGCTTTATTTTATGACGAAAACAATTTAATATTAAATTTTATCTGTTCCTATTTGTAAAAAAGCACTTGTTATAGCTTTAATACACGATCCAATCTGCCTCCTTATTCGCTATGACATAGGAGATTCCTTACCAATAACGTGTAACTTAGTAACGTGTTCTATACGTGCCATGGTGTGAAATTGTAAAATTGTTTTCCGTATCTGTGTTGTTTCAATAGCGATAGTTTCGCTATCGATAGGTTGACTTTAGAAAACAGTCAGACGAGCCCTAAAACGTGGCTCGTCGACAACGATTCCACGCAGATATCGTAACCAGCCCGCGTTTGGTTATAGCGAATAAGCCTCCTGCAGCTTTATTCGCTATGACCAAACGCGGGCTGGTTATTGGTAAGGAATCTTCTAGGTCATAGCGAATAAGCCCCCTGGTCGGGCCGCGGTTTTGGTTAGATGAAGTTTGTCTCACGGATTGAAATTGGAGCGTGTGTTAATACTATTTCAAAGCAAAGATCTGCGTCTTTGTCTCTATGAAATGAATTCTTTGGTTTTTATTTACTGGGAGACAAAATAAACAGAAACTAAAGTTCTATTAGAAGGCGATTTCGTTACTTATGAGCTGTCAGAAAAAAATTAAGACACCTATGCAATTAGGAACTATGTATAATTAAATTGTACGGAACCGCGTTGCAAAAGGGTGGACTCGTGACTTTAATTTATTAGCTTAGCTAAATAAATAATGATCCTTATGATTCTAATGTTAGATTGAGTTCCTAGATCCTGTCCTAAATTCCAAGTTCGTGCTAAGTTTTCTTAAAACTCAAGATCTTGCTCTGACCTCACTCTAACATCCAAGATCAGCAGAATCAGCTATCAAGATTCTGCACCAAGTTCCAAGATCCTGTCCTAACTCCCAAGATCTTGCTCTAATTCCTAAGATCCTGCTATAATTCCCAAGATCCTGCTCTAATTCCCAAGATCCTGCTAAGCTCCAAGGTCCATATCGAAGCAGTGCTGTCGAGGGTGGGAGTGTGGTGAGTGGGGCGCGTGGTGATGAGGCCCGCCCAACAGCAGACTCGGGAGGCATGTCTCTGTCAGGACGGAGAGACCTAGGGACATGGAACTGTCTCCTGATATCAGAGAGGAACCTGCAAGTGGAAGAACAAACTTATTACTTGGTGGTAGGACTCTTGAACAAAAGTCTGTGTTGGCAGTCATCATGACAGCTTTCTAATGTTCCCACTGTGAGGACACTAGCCTACTCTTGGGCAAGAGTGATTGGGTCTTAAATCCACCACGCGGACCCAATGCAGATTGGCGGAAAGCACAATACATGTCTTTAATTTTTTTTTGTTCTTGGACATGCCGGTTTCCTCACGATGTTTTCTTTCACCGTATAAGAGCACTAGCATTGCGCCCATAAAATTTTTCTAACAGAAAAATCTATTGGTGCACGACCGGACCCACGACCTAAGGATCCGAAGGCGGGATCACTACCACTAGACCACCGGTGCACTTCTCCAAGCGGTATATCTAGGCCTAATCCACCAACCCGGGAAGGGCGGTAGCACAGGGGTGGCCCTGTGCTGCCGCAGCACTGCGAGGTGCTGGGGCTGACTTTTGTTAGCCCCGGGAAGTGCTTTGAGCGCGATGCGGGAGGGGCACCACTGATAGCCCTAGGGGACCGTGGAGCCCCTCGGCATGCATCGAGGCTGGCCACCGGGGATGGTTTAGTGAGTCGTCGAGTCCGACAACCTCACACACCCCCGTCGTACCCTTATGCGACGGGATGTCTGGATGCAGATTCCTCCCCGTTAACAAAAAAAAAAAAAAAAAAAGGCCTAATCCACCACGAGGATCCAACTCGGATTGGCTGATCAACATGCTCTCGGGTTTCAAGGCCTTAGCACATGTCGGGTTTCCTCACGATGTTTTCCTTCATCGTATGAGCTCGTGGACGTGTACACATACTATTCCGAGTCGAAAACGCATTGGTGCACGCCGGGATTTGAACCCACAACGTTTGGTTCAGAAGTCGACAGGGCCCCAACCGGGCTAAGTAAGTTCGTATGAGTCAGTTTCCAACTCTGATGACAGAGTTTCTAGGCCGCCCGAAGGCCTGTCATGACCTAACAACTTTGAAAAAGCCGGGACCGACTGCTTAACGTGCCCCCCGAAGCACGGAAGCGCTCAGGTGAAATTGCCACTGGAAGTCACCCATCCAAATGATGGCTACGCGGAACAGTGCTTAAGTTCGTTGGTCTGTTAAGAACAACTTAGCCAGCTACGCCACGAGCGCTCCAACCGGGCTACCACAGCTCAATCAAATCTGGCAAAATACCTGGAAAGCGTTGAGTGAGACCAACCTGTGTTATGAGGAAATGAGGAGGTGTCCTGTAGCATTGAGGATATGCTTCTGTCAGCTGCCTCCGTCACCACGTCGCTGAGGCAGAGTTGCGACGTCGGTGATGAACACAACATGGGGTCACCTGCAAAGTTGATCACAGACCATAAGTAAGTACCTAAGTAAGTTAGATGATCAGAAAACTATATTGATCACTACATTTTTTATTTCACCACGCCTGGCCATAACAGATGCAGTGCCACCCAAAGCAAAGTTTTTAAGTTCTGCGTGGCACTGCACAGTGCTCATCACCCCGAAACGTTGTTAAGTCTCTTTCGCCCAGTAATTTCACTTGCTAAAGTGCCCTACGAACCTAAACACAGTGCAGCTTGCACACTACTGCTTGGAGGTAGAATATCTGGCACTGCGATGGTACCCACCAAGACGGACTCTTGCTGAAGAGTCCTACCAGGTGGTAGGATAAAATAAATACAAAAAAGGAGAAACAAATGTACCTACAATTAAAGGAAATACAAAGGGCGGCCTTGGACCCAATGAAACCAAACCAAATCCCTCCAACTATCACTACCTCCAAAAAGGGGGAAAAGGGGGCTTAAGCAGTAACTTTAAAGTAAGGGGATTTTCATCGTGATGAGCAGAATAGGATCTCAATATGCCGTAAATTGGTAATTCTTGTTTTTATAGTGTTAACCATCACACTAAGGAAATACTTAGCGCTCCGAGCCAAAGACATCCCAATGATTATTTCGTCCAAGCGAGATATGTCTCGATAGCTTAATTGGTAGAGCACCCGCGTATCAAGCGGTGGTTGCGACTTGATATGTACATTCGTTTGGCCACGGTCTCGCCTGGTGGTATGCGATGATGTGGCCGACGATGGAGCACGAAGGTCTATAAGACACCTGTTCACTCTAGCCTTGAAGAGGCCCGGATTGTAGTTTTCAGGAACTCATAATTTCCCTGCCCTTTTTTCCCTAGTCATGTGGGGTCGGCAACATGTTCCTTTCTTCCATTCCTCTCTATCACCCGTCATCTCAGTACGCACTCCTTTCTTATAAACAACTAAAGTGACAACCAAGCGTACGGCCCACAAGATGGTAAGCGGTTACCGCAGCCGGTCTGGTATCTGTATGGGTAGTCTGGTATGGGCGCTTGCAATATATTGCCACCCTGAGACGTAGTTCGAAAGTCTCATGTGCCTGTAATTTCACTGGAAGCATATCCTTCGGACCGGAACACAGCAATGCAAACATTACTGCTTGACGGCAGAAATAGGTATGGTGGTAGTCCTCCCCCGGACGAGCTCTATCATAAAGAACTCTACTACTCTTCTTACTTATGTCATCTTTCACACAGTCCATCCATATTTCCTTTTGCCTAACTCTACCTATACAGGGTCATTCATTATCAACCTGACAAACTTAAGGGATAGGTTCCATACATAAAAAAAAAATATATGTACCTATGATCTTTTTTTTTATGTATATTTTTTTTTGTCTTAAAAATTCCAATTAAACAAAAAAAAATCGATTACGTTTTTCCGCTCAATTATTATTTATCATTGTTAGGAATCGAGTTAAGCGACGTAATAATGAAATATTCGAGTGTGCGAGCCCCGTAGCGGGTCAAGGACACGCGCAGGTCAAGGACGCGCGGGTTATTGACCCGCGGTTCATTGATGCGCGGATCACTGACAAGTGTCGAGCGCTGCCTTTTCGTTTTCTAACAAGGATAACTAATTATTAAGCAGAATTACGTAATTTTTTTTTTAAATATAAAAAAAAAAGTTTAGAAAAAAAAGTACAAGTTTTTTTTTTTAATTTAAAAAAAAAAGTTTAGAAAGAAATAGTACAAGTTTTTTTTTTTATGTATGGAACCTACCCCTTAAGTTTGTCAGGCTGATAATGAATGACCTTATATATCCATCTACATTCATATCTAACACTCTTCTCGTCAGATGGCGATGTAGTTTTCAGGAACTATAGTTAAAATTTAAAACCACTTTTGTTTGACCTTGATTGTATTGTAAATTACCTTGCGTGACCGGGTTATGTGAGTCGTCGTCCATGAGGTCTTCTATTTGAGCCAGGTTCAGCACTCCACCGTCCTCCATGAGCCCGCGCGCCGGCGACAGCCGCATCTGTTGACAACCGTACGGACACCCGTGAGGACTTATCATCACCCGTTACAATACAAGTGCTTACATTCTCTTCTTCTTCTTTTTATGGCCTCTGTGGCTAGTTTGCCACAATTTTGCCAGTGTCAAGTGTATTAGTTTGATTGTCGCTTAGCAACGGAAACAAACGAAGTTTGGAAAGAAACGATGACTTTTCTTTCAAAATTCTCCTGGAAAGTCTTTGACTAAATTACCAACCAACATTACCCTTCCATTTCAATCACTTACACTTGTGCCAAGACTACGAGTCGTATTGGTTAAACTGCCACCAAATTTACGCAATAAAACTCAAAATAAGAAAAACAATTAAAATGGGAGGAACATGTCGTACCGGCAAAATCACCGAAGAAACTCCGCTTTAGGTGAATCCTTGCCAAGTGAATCTTTGCCACAAACGCACCATGGGCCATGGCGTGGTATTGTAAAATTGACAGCGACGATATGTTTACGTAGGTTGTCAAACGAGTTTTTCGTGATTGGCTCTCATATTTTTTAAAGCTTTTTTTTTGAGCTGCCGATTTTTTTTCCAGTCAATTCAAATTAGATTAACAGTTAATACACTAAACCGCTGTGCAAATATAGCTTAACTAAATTATGAAATTATGAATGATGACATTAGCATGATGTTATATCAAGTAGGTACATTTCTGAAAAACTTAATTTAACCCATCAAGAAACAGAGACCAAAACAAAGAAGCACAAATCTTTATTAATTTTACAAAAATTACAAATGGTTAGTCAAAAAGAAGACAAAGTAACACAAATAGAAGTTCTGCCACAGAACATATAGTACTGTTCTGCCTAAAAAGACGAAAAAAGACACAAAGTAGACAGATTCAGCCGATACTGGACCACATAAGTCAAAGTTAAAAATGATTTATTTCAATAAAATCACAAGGATCATTTTGAAACGTCGTATAGCTAGGTGAATTTACGCCAGTTCCACGCGCCCCAGCCTAGAGGAATCTGGCAACAAACTCGGCTGGGTTCATAGCTTTTTTTTGATGATCCCTCTTCATCATAAAGCTTCAGTGTGGTGCCAATCGAACTAGGTGAGACAATCATAAAAACGAAGAAAATCTAGCAGTTTCTAGATGAATAACTAAAGTTACCAACATTTACAGCTTTCTAGTAACTAGAAAACTGTAACTTTTCTTAATTCTTTAATTAAGAAAGTGATCTTTAAATCCTTACTCTTCACTGTAAGGAAAGGTATTGTTACCAAATTTACAGCTTTGTAGTAAAACAATTAAGAAAAAAGAGTGAAGAACATAATGAAAAGAGAAATAACAGCAGAGAGCTATAAACACCCGAATCGCTTAAGGGTAAGTAATAAAGTAAGAACCAAAAGCTTCCATCGGTACCTATAAAGTAAGAAACATAAAAAGCGGTATTCTTAAGTCTGGTTAAATGAGCTAATTAGGTATACAATTTTTATTAGGAACAAGAAACGAATAACAAAAAGGAACAATTTCTGATATAGTGCACTAAATTACCACATTATAAAAAGCGGTATTTAGGACCGCTTTTAGGAACACATAACAAAAAGCGGTATTGCCAAATCCAGTGAGCCATTAAACTCATGAAAATATAAGAAAAACTTTACTTACATAATATTAAGATCGATTTAATAGGTCAAAGTTACCAAAAAGGTATTTTAAGGCATGTTTCCAAGCGGTATTGCCTGATCCAGTGACTTAGCCCATGAAAAAATAAGAAAAAGCGGTATTTAAGACCACTTCGATAGGTCAAAGTTACACAAACAGGTATTTTAAGGCCCGTTTCCGAGTACAATGTTACGAACAGGTATGAAGCGGGATTCTACGGTCTGTTTCGGAATGTTACCTTTACATCTTTATGATTGAAGAAGTCGTCTGGATCGTCGTCCAGACAGGGGAGAGACAGGCCTTCGTCTCGACTTAAAGGTGACGAGTAGCCTAATTTCAATCCTTTTGAGAGCTGTTTTGAAATCAAAAATACTTATATACAAGGAGAAAAATAAATAGAAGAGTTATAAAAAAAGCCTGATAGAGACTTTAAACAACATAATAAAAATACCTTAAAAAACTTGGTTTCGTAACCAGGTTTCGAAAGAAGAAATCTAGTTTCGTAACCATTTTTTAAACCAGATCGTTTTCAGTGGAAAGTGTAGGTACCTTAATATCTTTATGATCAAAAATTTCGTCTGGAACGTTTTCCAAACTCAGTTCGGGCTCCATACAGCTTAATGACAGGTCCCGGGATAGGCCTTCTTCTCGACTGATTGGCCCTTTTAAACGCTGCGTAAATGAAAAATGAAATGAAAACTTATTGTTAGCTAACTAATTTGAGTTTATTAATGTTTACGACCAAAGGAGGCCAGTATTCAAAAGTTGGCATTGTAAATTGATCCTAACGTATATTTTACCTACGCAATATTTTTAGTCTTATGGCAGGTTACTCACACTCGACTGAACTAGTACTAAAATGTTGCTATTGTAAATGATGCCTTACCTTAATATCTTTATGGTCGAAGATGTCGTCGGGTGGGTCCATGAGCTCGTGGTCTATGAGGCCTAGAGACAAGCCCTCGTCCGGACTGAGGGGTGAGGATGATCCTAGCTTCATGTCGGATGGCTGCATGCAAGAAACGTGCAGTTAATTATTTTATGTTAAAACAAGCTCAAACATGAATGAATGAAATTATACCTTTATTGCATTGCTTGTTTCGCAACTAACTTTATTCCACTAAAAAATTACCAAACACGCAGAGATTTCAAAGCCGATATAGACAAGAATAAGAATGTTATGATAATTAGAGACTAAATTAAAAATAGTGGCTTATAAATAAAATGATTTATAGGGGGCGATTCTCGTGCCATCTATCATTTATCTATGGACGAGAATCGCCCCGCTGGTCCTGTCTAATGATGGTTTTCTAGTGATGTTTTTCTCTAACGTCTCTTAGCATAGAAAAATTCACCTCGACATGGTTTTTTTAATTACCAACGTAACGTCGAATTAAAGTTAAAATTTATGTTTAAAATGAGGCTTTCGATCTTAGCACCCGCGAGTGATACCTCTGGTATTGCAAGCGTCCATAGGCTGCGGTAACCGCCTACCATCTTGTGGGCCGTACGATTGGTTGCCACTTCAGTTTTTATAACATGCCCCACGGCCACCTCTCCAAATGGTGATCTCTGGCACCACACTGAAGCTTTATGATGAAGAGGGATCATCAAAAAAAAGCTAGAAACCCAGCCGAGTTTGTTGCCAGATCCTTCTAGACAGAAGCGAATGGAACTGGCGTAAATTCACCTAGCTTTATGACGTTTCAATTTGATCCTGTAGATTTTTTTATACAAAGAGAATTTGAATTTGAAGGTGGAAGGTTACCTTGATATCCTTATGGCTGAAGAGGTTCTCAGGCACGGGCTCCAGACAGAGGTCCGGCTCGAGGCATCCCAGCGACAGACCTTCTCGACTCAGCGGTGAACAGGATCCTAGCTTCAGGCCATCTGAAATCGACAAAATATGTTTTTTTTATTTTTTTTTATACAACCTAAGTGGCAACCAAGCGTACGGCCCACAAGATAGTAAGCGGTTACCGCAGCCTATAGACGCTTGCAATACCAGAGGTATCACTCGCGGGTTGCCACCTTGAGGCTAAGATCGAAAGCCTCATGTGCCAGTAATTTCACCGGAAACCATACCCTTCACACCGGAACACAGCAATGCGAGCATTACTGCTTGGCGGCAGAAATAGGTATGGTGGTAGTCCTTCCCCGGACGAGCTCTATTACAGAGAACTCTATTACTCTTAACATGTTTATTATGACCGATGTGGCGCAGCGGGCGCAGGTCCGCTGCGGAGGTTGCGGGTTCGATTCCCGCCGAACTTTGTTGAGCTCCGACAGAATCTCAGTGGAGGGCATGTCCAGGAGTAGATCCGGGGGCTGTTCCACTCCATCAGAGGGCTGGTTCCTGTTTACCACGGGGAGTGTAAAGGGTGTTGGTAAATGTAGTTACCTAACGCGTCGAGCGCGGACAGACACTCGGTGGAGGGCATGTCCCGGAGTAGATCCGGGGGCTGTTCCAACTCCATCAGGGGGGCTGGCTCTTGTTTGGGCAGTATCACTTCCTGGAATATAATAACATTGATAATCAACAACAAGCAAAACCGTAAGCCATTTTTATTTTTACAGGTTTTATTTCGAAAGTAATGGTAGGAGGTAGAGTAGTAGAGTTCTCTGTGATAGAGCTTGACCGGGGAAGGACTACCAACATACCTCTTTTTGCCGCCAAGCAGTAATGCTCGCATTGCTGTGTTCCGGTGTGTAGGGTATGGTTTCCGGTGAAATTACTGGCACATGAGGCTTTCGATCTTAGCCTCAAGGTGGCAACCCGCGAGTTGGTATTGCAAGCGTCCATAGGCTGCGGTAACCGCTTACCATCTTGTGGGCCGTATGCTTGGTTGCCACTTCAGTTGTATAAAAAAAAAGACCAGCAAGAGTCCGTCTTGGTGGGTACCACCGCAGTGTCAGATATTCTACCTCCAAGCAGTAGTGTGCAAGCTGCACTGTGTTTAGGTTTGAAGGGCACTGTAGCAAGTGAAATTACTGGGCGAAAGAGACTTAACAACAATGTCTCGGAGTGATAAGCGCAATGCAGTGCCACGCAAACACTTAAAAACTTAAAGCTTTGTGTGGCACTCATTGCTAAATCAATGGTAGCACTGCATTTGTATTAGTAAGTTAATTTTTGGGATATTATAATCTAATCTTTAGTATTCCCTGTGTTGTGATGGTTAACACTATAAATCTCTATTTTACACTTTTGTTTACTTGCTTGTACTACCGTTACAACAGTAAGGTTTAATTACCCGAGGATAAGGTAGTGGGTAGTACATTTACTCAGTACATTTATTTACTCATCCTTCTTCATCATGACAGCCTTCTAATGTTCCCACTGCTGGGCCTACTCTCAGGCGAGAGTGATTGGGTCTGAATCCACCACGCGGACCCAATGCGGATTGGTGGATGGCACATGTCTTTCGAATTTTTAGTTCTTGGACATGCCGGTTTCCTCACGATGTTTTCCTTCACCGTATGAGAGCACTGGCATTGCGCACATAATTTTTTCGAACAGAAAAATCCATTGGTTCACGGCGGGGTTTGAACCCACGTCACTACCACTAGACCACCAGTGCTCTCACTCATCCTTAATTTAACACAATTACTTTAGGTATCTATATAGTACCTAAGTCTCACAGGTATATTTAATTTGGGACAACTGTTTGTTGAAAATAAAATAAAAGAGGTTATAAAGGGGGGGTAACGTACCGGGTGCTGGAGGGGGGTGTGGTCGGGCGCGGACTCGACGCCGGAGTCGTGGTCGTGCGGCGACGCGCCCCCGCCACCCCCCTCCGCGCCGAGGGGCAACCCGTGCACTCGCGCTAGTCTTTCTAATTCCTAAAACATAAAACACATACTGCAGTCACACCCCGGACACTCTCAATAAAATGTATGAAGCAAACACGTCGCTACGAGTATCACCAGTTCACCACACGCATAGTTTGTGTACGTAAACGGTGCTGTTGTGTGAGTGTCATGGTTGTCCCCACACAACTATAGCAAGAGCGAGAAACACACTTTCGCTCAGGCATACACGCGCTTGGACCTACACAAAATCAAAATAAACGCGTGCCTTAGCCCCTAGGTTCAGTGCCGGCAAAACGCTGCCGGAAAACTTGCGATCGGGTGAGGTATAGTTCTCACAGTGGATCTCGGCCGTCGTGAAATTAGCCGTTTCGATGCGCAATGGAGCTTTTTCAAACTAAATTGTCTTTGCGCATTACAAACAGCTAACTTCACGGAAGCCTAGATCCGCTGTGCGAACTATAAGTAAAAGGTAGGAGGTAGGGAGTGGCCATTCTGTACGTAGTACTAATATCTGTTCTGTGTTGCAGTGAAAGCACTGGTGGTCTAGTGGTAGAGACTACTCATTGCTGATCAGATGGTTCTGGAAGCTTAATGGCCTTAGCGATAGTTAGTCCCCTTGTCATAATGTCTATGAATTAATTTGACCATTACCTTTTGTGTACTAATGTGTTTTTCTACTCGAAAAGTTTATGTGCTCATATGGTGAAGAGAAACATCGTGAGGAAACCGGCATGTTTAAAAACTAAAAAATTTAAAGACATCTGCCATCCACCAATCCGCATTAATAATGAACATTAGAAGGCTGTCATGATATTGATGAAAAAGACTTAGATTACTTATACCGGGAACCGCCGATCCCAGCTTTTTCAAAGTTGTTAAGCCATGACAGAGACCTTCAGGCGGTCTTATCACTCCGTCACCAGAATTGACCACACCCGCCCTGACTCATTATGAACTTACTTTATGAGTAGTAGAGTTCTTTGTGATAGAGTTCGTTCGGGGAAGAACTACCACCATACCTATTTCTGCCATCAAGCAGTAATGCTCGCATAGTGTTCCGGTTTGAAGGTTCCGGTGAAATTACGGGCCTAGAAGACTTTAGATCTATGTCTCAGGTGGCCACAAGTGATATCTCTGATGTTGCAAGCGTGCAAAGGCTACGGTGACCGCTACCATCAAGTGGGCCGTAAGCTTGGTTGCATGGTACAAAAAAAACTTTTTTTGTATTTTCGGCACTAACCTGTATTCGTAACATCAGCTTTCTATTATGTATCTCCATTTGCTTCCTTCTCTGCTCGCTTTGCTTCAGTCGATTGACTTCATCCCGTAAGCACTTTATGTAGTCGACGGAGCTCTTCAGTATGGTCCCCTTGTTCGGTCTCACGTCTCGGATGACGTCGTAAAATGGGTCGTTCGTCTTAGGGAGCAAGGTCCCTAATTCCTTGATGCGATCGTTTATATTGAAGCGCCGACGGCGTTCAACTGAAAACCAGAACAAAATTATAAGTATACTGTCTAAGTTCTAAGTACTGGTGGTGATGTTGTAGCAGTTCTGTCATTTGATCTTATGGTCGTGGGTTCGAACCCAGTCTACGGAGTTTTTCTGTTCTAAAGACACTGTTACCAACCAATCCACATAGAGTCCTCGTGGTACTTACCACGAGGACGAAGTGACTTTGTATGAGTCAGTAGCCAACTCTGTTGACAGAGGTTTTAATGCAGCCCAAAGGTCTCTGTTATGGACTAACAACTTTGAAAAAGCCGAGACCGATTGCTTTACGTCCCTCCGAAGCACAGGAGCGCTCAGTTGAAATTGCCCCTGGCGGTCACCCATCCAAATGATGACTACGCGGAACAGTGCTTTGTCGTTTATCTGTTAACAACTTAGCCAGCTACGTCACGGATAAAATACACACTCATGTTATGGTTGTCCTTCTTCTGCCTGTCCTTAGCGAGGGCATGTATGTCGGAGTCGTTGAGCATGCCGCAGTCGCCCGCGATGGAGCTGGCGGCCGACGGCGGCCCCGACGACGACAGCGGCCCCGCGCCACTGTCCAGAGACAGTATGTCGTCTAGGAACTCATCAGCCTGGAAAATAAAGGTTTGTCTAAGAGGTTGGTTGTAATGCAACGGTTCGCTTGCTAGTAGATCCAACAGGATCCAACAGACTTAGAATAGATGAGACTTAGCACTAGCCCAAGGCTCTATTGCATAATTTACAAACTACACCCCAATTCAGATCAGTTCAGCACTAAGGGTCTGGTTTTCTAGTTGTTGGTTTACCGCAGAGGCCATGGCTGAGTAAGCCACTAGTATCCACCTCAGTTCGAGTTCGAGTTAGAGGCAACTACGTAATAAGAAAGCTGTAGAATGCGAAAATTACTTTAAGTTTATCAGTGGACTATCGGCGTACTGCAAATGTGGATTCACCAGGCAGGCACCTAGAGTTTATAGTACTATTGAGTAGTTGATCAGTTTTACCTCTGAGTTGTTGGTTCCGACGGAGCAGAGGCCCGGGCTGAGGAGGCTGGAGGAGGACGCTCGGTCGGGGGATAGGGGCGCCCCCAGTTCAGGGGCGGACTGCACTGGCACACTGCGATTGGTGACAGGCACCTGGAAATGCAAAAATCACCTAATAAAACCAAATAAGCTCAATTTTTGTGTTCAAGTGCTGTACTATTGCTACTCATAGAAGGCCAGCTGGGTAACAGAGCAATGGTACTGACCTGCGTTTGCGGTTGAAAAGATTCACTGAGGTATTGTCGGACCTGGCTTTTCTGCTTCTGGATCACGTGATACCTGGTGGGGTTTTCCAGAACTGTGCGGACCTGGAAACGTTGAGAAGGGCATTTTAGATCTCTATTCGGAATACTGTTAATGTAGTGGCGATGGTCCTAACATCCGGCGGCGCTTCGGATGATAAGTCTACATGGGCTCGATTGCCGGCATAGCATACGCCGACTGTATGACATCAACCGAATGGAAGTATTCCAAGCAGCCAAGCGTTTCGTCTTTTGTACTGGTTGCAATTGGAAATCTGTCATGTTTGCAATGGCAGCAGCATAGAGCAACCAAGCCTGGGTTGCTCTATGCTGCAATTGTAGCTGTATGATAAGACTGACCTGTAGGACCTGTGGCGGTAGTTCGACGTGTGGCGTAATTCGTGGCGCCTCCGCCATAGTTGACTTCTTCTTCTCTTCATTTTTCGACTGGCCTGTTTGCTGGGCCTGGAATACAATGACGAGTTTTATAATAAGTGGAACTAAAGGTCAGTCTGATAAGTGGTTCTTGCTAAATAAAGCTGAGCCCAATCATATCGTATTCCTGTATTGGTGTTGCACGAAAAATGTTTTACAGAAATGTTGCACGGGAAAACGCCAAGCGCGATACGGTGACAAACTGTGGTGACAATTAGATATTTGACCGGCCGCCTGTTCTTAAAGTTCTATGTGATAGAGCTGGCTCGGAAGTAGTTCTTCCCTGGGCAAGCTCTATCACAAAGACGGCATAGAATTGTGCTACTACCATAATTGTCGTTAATAAGTATTGCTTGTATTGGTGTGTTTGAAAATTGTATAAAAAACCTCGCAGCATCCGCGTTTCACACCCCTCGCCCCTGGAATACTCGCTTTATTCCATCCAGTCCTACCAGTAGTTCGATAGTCGAACTGTTTGGATGTTTTTTTTCCAAATTGTTATACTGACGGATCGAACTATTTGGAAACATGGATTTTATAACAATTTGGGAAAAAAACATCCAAACAGTTCGACTATCGAACTACTGGTAGGACTGGATGGAATAAACGGAATACTCAGGTTAGAGCATTTAGAGCTCTGGGTGGTAACACAGTCTACATAAGAATCTGTGTTACCGCCCAGAGAAAACATCGTTTCGTAAGCCGAGTAAGAACTTGTTTGTTCAAACAATCAAAAAGCATGTTTAGTCCGGATCCGCCAAGGTTTGTGTGCGGTCAGGATTATAATAATATTATAACTAAACAATAGATAGATAAATATGATTTACTTCATTCGGTTTACAGTTGCCTATTTCAATTCGTTATGCATAACGACGACCTTGGTGGCATGGTATAAGTGCGGGTTTGATTACCGCTGCGAGACAATATATAGCAGCATGAGGTGGTCCAAGTAAGTTCGTAGTCATCTAGTGTGAATAAAAGTACAGTACGGTCGGCAATCAATATGTTAGCCGTTTCGATGAAAAATAGAGCTTTTTCAAACTAATTGGTCCTTGCATATCATAATCGGATAATTCAACGAACTATTTGTGAGAAGAAAATAAACATTTTATTTATTTATTAATCATCATCATCATGACAGCCTTCTAATGTTCCCACTGCTGGGACACTGGCCTACTCTCAGGCGAGAGTGATTGGGTCTTAATCCACCACGCGGACCCAATGCGGATTGGTGGATGGCACATGTCTTTCGAATTTTTAGTTCTTGGACACGCCGGTTATTTATTATTATTATTTATTTTAGCCTAGATCCGGCGACCGTACTGGTAAGTATAAAGAGACAGTACCTAGCCAACTGAAGGAGGTGGCCTAGTGTGAGGTCAGGTCGTCAGACAGGTCACAGGACTATTTTTGTGACTAAAAGTAAGTTCGTATGAGCCAGTAGCCAACTCTGTTGACAGAGTTTTTAGGCCGCCCGAAGGCTTCTGTCATGGCCTGGCCACTTTGAAAAAGCCGGGGTCGACTGCTTAACGTGCCCTCCGATGCAGATTTGTGATTAAAAAAAAGTCAAGGTTATAGCCAGCTAAGAAACAGTGCAGGTATTAAGGAAGGTAAAGGCAAGGTAATATGAGGAAAACCATAGTTTTAGGGAAATTCCCGATTGAAGTTATACATCTGGGTACTTACGTCTTTTCTGTTGGGCCAGACCCAATTTCTTGTCGAAAAGGAGAAAACAAAAAAGCTCCCCGAAATTTCGGAAAAAAAATAGTAAATAGTTTATTTCAAGAAGAAAGTGTTTCTGGTACATGGAATTGCTATTGAGTAATCTTAAAAAAGAATAATATATAATGCTGGACAATCCACACAGCATCATCTAGCCCCAATTTAAGCTGCTGTTAACAGAGCTGTGTTATGGATACTAGATGACTGATATATACTTAATACAATACAATACATAGATAGATATTTTTTATTATATATATAAAATACCCAGAACACCCGGAACAAATATTTGTAGATCATACAAACATTTGACCCGGGAATCGAACCCTAGCACAAACATAACGCGCGTTTCGTAACGGTATCGAGACGCTAGCAATTTGTATGAGATTTTGTACAGCGCCCCCTATCGTAAGGTTTATAAACTATTTTTGCGATCACGAACAATTTGTCTGTTATCGTATCGAATGCGTATCGTAAGTGTGACGTCATCTTCGGGTTTACTTCATACTTTCAGCCGTTTAGAGCGATCCCTACACTGTTCCCTACACTAGAACTAGAAAGCCTGTATAGAAGGGTCACAGGCTCTCCCCGTTGTCTCTATTTCAATTGTTCTAGTTTAAGTCAGACAATTTATCAGAAAACATGATTAATTTAAGTATTAAATCATTAAAGCTCGCTGTACTCACTTGTAGAGACTCTCTGCGTAGCTGCTCCTGCGCATGTTCTCGCATCAACTGCTGCTTCAGCTGCGTGCGCGACGTCGGCGTCAGGGTCTTAAACGTAGGCGGGCTGGAACAAACGGAAAGCCTCATCAGTCTATCATCATGACAACCTTCTAACGTTCCCACTGCTGGGACACTGGCCGAGCGAGAGTGATTGGGGAACCCCAATGCGGATTGGTGGATGTGCTATGAAGAATGTGGACAAGTGCCATGTCTTTTGAATCTTTAGTTCTTGGACATGCCGGTTTCCTCACGATATTTTCTTTCACCGTATGAGAGCACTAAATTGAAAATTTTCGAATAGAAAAATCTATTGGTGCACGACCGGGTTCGAACTCACGACGATCGGAAAGCGGGATTCAAAACATCTAGTCCGACTTCTTGTTCGAGAGTAGGTCAGTCGCCTTGGTAGAGGAAAATAAAGAACTGGTCATGATGATCCATTCATTTAATTGTGCCCTTGACAATATCTATGTACTTAGGTACTATAAGATATACTGTAGGTGTCAAGGGACAGTTAAGTTCGGTGACAATAAAACGAGCCGATACACGATTTAAAGTGCTCATGCGCATAATAAGTTTATATAAACAATGATGTCATGTGGTAGCAATCCTGCCTGCCAATCCCAAGGTGTTGAGTTTGAACCCTAGTCATGCAGTATGAGACTGTTAAGGTCGAGTCAAAATCTTAAATTGATAAAGTTATGGGAAATTTATAAAGGTAACAAAAGATAAAAAAAAAAAAATACAAGAGCATTTTTCGACCATTTCCATGTAATTTAACGTTCTTACGAATGGTAAGAATGTTACAATAGGTGGTGGTGTGAAAGAGGGTGATACAATAGAGCGGCTCGATGTTCTGTTACAAACCAAATGCTCTAGCTAGTGTATACTCGGCTTAAGGGTACGATATTGGATTGTTAACACCCGTTGTTTTGTCCCCGTAGTTACGTTTCCACCCACAGAAATCGGAATAAGTACTATTCCGATTTCTGTGTTTCCACCATTGGGTCGTAACTGGTTAGTTACAGTGGCCATGGTATCTCTATCCACTGAAACTGTCAAGTCAAATAATGGACGCATTCATCAAACAGTTCGCGGCTGACAGACTGCTGAGTGTGCGATTCTGCGAGGGAATTGTTGTCAACTGAGAAAATCTGTAGCACGCTAGCTGAAAGAAAACAAAACGGGTCTCGTTTTATCTCTATCCGGGGAAGGACTACCACCATACCTATTTCTGCCGCCAAGCAGTAATGCTCGCATTGCTGTGTTCCGGTTCGAAGGGTATGGTTTCCGGTGAAATTACAGGCATATGAGACTTTCCATCTAACGTCTCAGGGTGGTAACACGCAAGTGATATCTATGATGTTGCATGTGTACATAGGCTACGGTAACCGCTGACCATCAAGTGGGCCGTACGCTTGGTTACCACTTTAGTAGTATAACAAAAAAAAAAAACCGCAAAACTGTTATAATTTATGAGGCTGCCTGAAGGCATTCAATCACCAACTGTTAGCACGTCCGCGCTCCAATCACAACGAAATTGACAAAATTCCATCACGTCATTTTCGCGCCGAAACATGGATCGAATTAAAACATCAGATTTAAAGATTTAAAGATCTTTAAATCGTCGATGAATGTGCCCTTAGAAACCATGGCGTGTAGTGATAACAAGGCTTTAATAAATGATAAGTTTATAGTCGTGTGTTAGCGTGCGTGATATCGCTTTTATTAACGGTCAAGGTTTACCAGCACTTGATATAGTAGCTAGCATTGTGCAATATGTTATAGTGGAGCTGCCTTGTAAAGGCGGCTATACACTCACTGAGGCAGACCGAGACAGAGCGAGCGCGAGTGTACATGGTAGCGCTCACCCGCCTCGGCCTGTCTCGGTGTTCCTCGCAAGCTCTCCGTCCGGGTCGGTTTTTTTGCACTGAGTCAAAGAGTCTCACGCCGCCACGCGAGAGTGTATACATATTAAAAATAGTCTTGGCTTTGATTATCTATGATGTTAGCGATGGTGTGATCTGCGATGTGATGTCTGGGGCCCAACCATGAACTCTTATAGCGATTCAAATGAAGACCTAAACTAAATTATCAAAAAATTTTGTACCATAACATCTATTAGACATTCATGTCATGGTCCTCGTCCGAGACCTCTCGGGCGAGACATAGCGAGTGCTCACGAGCGAGAGTGTACAACCACCATAATAGAACAGGGGCCCAACCATGAACTCATAGCGATTCAAATGAAGAGCTAAACTAAATTGTCAAAAGTTAATAGTCAAAAGATAATCAAGGCCAAGACTATTTTGAATATGCAAAGTTAAAGTCAAAAGAGTTTTATTCAAAAAAATAACAACAATCACTTTGAAACGTTTTACAAGCTAGGTGAATTTACGACAGGGTTTTAGCAAGAACATTCGTTACATCGACAGTACTGTACCATTAGATTTTTAATAAACACATAGTAGAGCATTCACAAACACTATGTGAGCCGAAAACACGATTCGAAGACATTCTTATATTAGAATGAATATCAAAATTACATATTTTTTATAATGATTTTATACAGATTGTTAACAGAGTTTATATATTACAGGCGTTTTAAAATAATCGCCAATCGACTTACACTTTTGAAATAATCGTAAATTTAGTAGAATAGCCAAAAATAGAGAGTTTTTCTCTTAGTCCCAACGATGCGGGTTAGCATAGCATATATACCTTCGGGCATCATTTTGAATTCCGTCACCAGAGTTGACCACTGTGACTCATACAAATTTTCTTATCCTTGGTAAGGTGAGTAAGCTGTCAATGTGCTATTATTCAGGAGCCTAGCGTTTCCAGTATCTAACACCTAAAGAGTAGGCTATTCTAGGTAGTCTGGGGCCATATTAGGAAGCCTTAAAACGAACATAAAACGTTAATGTTATGATGCGATTGACCCGAATAGCATTACGATTACTGAGCTTTTAAGTTTTATAGTAATGTTCACTTGTTTTACGATTAACAAAACTGCATTGAGTTGCCTCTAAATAATAATTATAAGCAGAACCTGGTGGTAGGACTCTTAAGCATAATAAGGGCCCTTCTTGGTGGATAGCACCACAGTGCCAGATATTCTACCTCCAAGCAGTGGTGTTTAGGTTTAAAAAAAATACTGGGCGAAAGCTACTTAACAACATCGTTTTGGGGTGATGAGCGCAGTGCAGTACCACACAGAACTTTAAAGTTAAGCTTTGGGTGGCACTACAACTGTTATGGTCTAGTCCTCAAGCGAGCGACTTGACTGTCTTGTCACTTGACAACATAAAGAAAAGCTTGACTATGAAACTGTTCCCTACGCGTGTTCCAACACACACTTTAACCGTTTTGTTGTTGGTTAACAATGAGCAGGGTAACAAACCCGCGACCTGAGCATTTTGTCAATTAATAACGTATTTAGAACGCGTACACACAAAATCGCAAGTTGCGTGCACTGAATATCAATCGTTCGCGAAATGTAAGGACGAATGCGATGTGTCTTCTAGAATATTCATTTCCTTCACCTTTATTGATGGTAATGATACTTTTTATTAAGGATCGTTGTAAGTATTCGAAAGGGCATCTAAGTTCGAGCTTTGAGGTAAACTGAAAACCAGCTCTGCTTAGACCTTATTTGAGTGATTTTGAGTTGTACTATTCACCAAATTGTATCTTATCTAACTAAAATACTATTATGTCACAGAACAGATTAAAGTACTACGTAATTATGTAGTAATTACAATGCTGTTGCTACCCCACATAATCTAGATAGTATGTAACTTTGTAGCGAACCCGGGAAGGGCGGTAGCACAGGGGTGGCCCTGTGCTGTCGCAGCACTGCTGGGGCTGACTTTTGTTAGCCCCGGGAAGTGCTTTAAGCACGATGCGAGAGAGGCACCACTGATAGCCCTAGGGGACCGTGGAACCCCTTGGCATGCATCGAGGCTGGCCACCGGGGATGGTTTAGTGAGTCGTCGAGTCCGACAACCTCACACACCCCCGTCGTACCCTTATGCGACGGGATGTCTGGTAGCAGATTCCTCCCCGTTAACAAAAAAAAAAGGACTCTTCAGAAAGACTAAATATTCTGACACCAAGCAGTAGTGCATGAATTATGTTTAGGTTGGTTGAAGGGCACTGTAATAAGTGAAGTTACTGGGCCAATAAGCTATATCTAGAGTTGAATAGTGCAGCGCAGTGCCACACAGAACTTGGATACTGCAACTGATAAAAGCAGGAAGATGTTCAACTATTCTTAGGTGGGTCTGATTTTACTGATGAAAACTTAAAACCTGTAATTGCGCTTATTCATAAGAGGATAGTGGATACGTCAGAGTAACAAAAACCAGTTAGCCTATTGTTCAACTAAGTGAAAACAGCAGGGCAATAAATAACTTAGCGAGTCCGTAGATGAGTGAACAGTTTCTACAACAAGGTCAGCAAAATGGATTTAACCTTATAGTCAGCATTACTGTCAGTGGTAAGTGGTATAAAATGGTTATGTCATGGTGGGAAAGATGGTTACCTATGATGGGTTAAACCGTTTAACCCATTATAGGTAACCATCTTTCCCCATCTTTCCCATCATCGTTTAGCTTAAACGTGAAATAATGAATAGTGGTACTCATGAGCACATAACAGAAGGTCAGATTTGTGCACACGGCCCACATGATATTAAGCGGTTACCGTAGCTTATGATACGGACGATTGCAATACCAGAGGCAGATAAAATAAAACATCAGAAGGAAAAAGGCACTTTCAAGAACTAAAAAATTCACAACACATGGTGCCATCCACGTATTCATAAGACCATGACCCAATCACTCTTACCCGAGAGTAGGCCAGTGTCCCAGAAGCATTAAGGCTTGTCATTATGATAAAAGCGTTCCTATACCGTACCTACATTTTCAATATAGTACACAAGTATTATGTATTTTGATAAAACTGCAAAGATTACGGAACGCCAATTCTTGTCTTATCTCGTATAACTTTGATTTAACTTTGAATTCCCACGAATTGAAGAGTTGCACAATAAAAACTAAATTGTTTTATTAGCGTTTGACGCTACTGGAAGCCAAATTGATGGGAAGCCCTAACAAGCTCGTAAATTATTCTAATCATCGTTGCTATTTTGCATGTTTTCATGTTTAACATGTTTGTTTCATACTACATGCCCCTAAAGCATGGAAGCGCTCATTTTAAATTTTGAAATTGCCACTGGCGGTTACTCTTCCAAATGGTGACTACGCGGAGCATTGCTTAACTTCGTTGATTTGTTATTAATATGAACAACTTAGCCAGCTACATTAGAACTCACGAGCGCTTCAACAGTGTGGTAGAAAAGAAGTTACCACCTAACCATCAAGCGAATCGTTAGAAAAGTTCCGTCAAATCTATAGGACCATCAACCACGTCATACCCCCAACTGTAATGATCGAGATGGCCCCTCTATTTACATCAAAGGCAGCAGCATCACCTGAGGATCAATAACAGTTACTGCGATCACCAATCCGCCTGCCTTCTTCTTCTTCTAGTGGCTCTCCACTACTGGAGGTTAGCCGTCAGCTCAGCGAATTTATTCCTGTCTTGCGCCAAGCGAAAAAGATGTTCGACGCCGGCGATATTCGCCCAAGCGTAGTGATTATGGCAGACCCCCTATAATGTACAGGTCAGCTGAAGCTGGCCCCCAGTCACGGCTGCAAGGCGATACGCTGGATGGTGAATGCTCAAGAATCAAGATTGATTAAGGCGCTTTTTGAGAGAGGCATCTATTTTCAGCAGGAAATTTATTAGCTGATATGATACTGATGACCCCAACTAGTCAAACCATAGATCTGGGCTTACGCGTTATAGAATCAGCGGAATCGTGGCTCAGTCCAAAGTCATCGCGTGCAGTTCCCACTGACGTCACGCGTCACGTGTCCATTACGCTAATGACGGGAAACGGTACCTTCCGCATGAGATGACAGTCCACCATTATTAGTGACCGCCATCGGATCGTGATGAGCGTGTGAAATGGTGATCCTAACTCAGTTTCTTTGATTTCTGATTTCTATACGTAGTATCAATGATTCTTTTTTCATCATTATCAGCCCACCATCATCATCATCATCATGACAACAGCCTTCTAACGTTCTCACTGCTGGAACACTAGCTTACTCTCAGGTGATTGGGTCCTAATCCACCACGCGGACCCAATGCGGATTAGTGGATAACACCGCCGGTTTCCTCGCGATGTTTTCCTTCACCGTATGAAAGCACTGACATTGCGCACATACATTTTTCGAAAATAAAATCCATTGGTGCACGATTTGGAACCGTCGAACCCACGACCTTAAGATCAGAAGGCGCTGGACTGGACCACCAGTGGTTCTTTTTTAGTTACCCTGCCTTCAAACATGATTATTCTTAATGTCTTTGTACCCTGCATTGGCTGCTTGAGCGAGTGTATTGGGTCTGATCCAACAAGCGGACACAATGCGCATTCTTCGAAATTTTGAATTCTTGGATAGTATGCTTGTTTTTAAACGATGTTTTTCTTCACCGTTTGAGAGCCATGGCATTACACACGTCATTATTATGAAAAATATAATTAGTGCATAACCAAATTCAACCCATCGACCAAATTTCTTTAATTAAAGAGCTTTGTGGTAGATTGAAAACCAGCCCTGCGCAGACCTCGATTGCGCAGAAATAGTGCGCTACTCTATTTGCCTAGAAAATCCTCGGTAATTTTCTTCTGTCAATAAACTTTTTAGGATGTAATCTATATTACTCGGATTTGCCAACTTTTTGTAGCTCCCAGCTATACTAAGGTCGTTTCCAGGGTCACTACTTATAGCCAAATCTAGGACAGGGTGACCAAAACCGAACCAGTATCATACAACGAACAATTTCAGGGTCAAAATTGGTCATTTCATTAAGGAAGCTACTTTGACGACTCGGTCATCCATGTAATAATGTCCAGCCACTCTCACACGATTAGCAACGTCCTTGGTAAAAGGAACACCGTCATTTTCCATCTGTTCAAGGTCGACCACCGGCTGGTGCAAGTTAGAACCGCTCAGCCAGTTCTAAGGCAACTCAATTGAAATAGAGTGATTCAGAGCACATAAAGATTAGAAATTCATTTTAAAAACGGGTGTGGGAGGAGGAAGCGCGCCGTGTCACTCAACCCTGATAAAGACTCTCGAAATTGAGTCGAAACAATGTCGGTACCTCTTCACCGATATACCGGTACGTGAGAACACCCGTTTTTCGTGATTCGGAGGGCGCGTTAAGCAGTCGATCCCGGCTTTTTCAAAGTTGTTAGGCCATGACAGAAGCCTTCGGGCGGCCTAGAAACTCTCTCATCAGAGAATCAGATGACCACTGACTCATACGAACTTACCCGTTTTTTAAATTAATGTTTTGTTTTTTTTTATTTGGTTCACAAATTGAAATTTCCACATGAAATACATGAGCTTACATAAGAAAGTCAAAACACAGTGTAATTTCTTAAACACAGCATGCATTGTGTGGACATGATAATAATACCTACTTAAAAAAAACAAAGTAATTAATTTAAAAAATAACTAATTAAATTGTCACATCAGTGATATATCAGATGATATAGGTAGTTCACGATAGTTTAATAAGATTAGTGATACTTCTCGTGGGGTAAACAGCAAAAAGATCGCTAAAGTAAGACCAGGGCCCAATTGCATAATAAAATACAAGTTCATAATATGAGTGATTTTCCATACAAAATCATTAATATTATGAACTTATATTTTATTATGCAATTGGCCCCAGCTATCAGTATCAGTTTCGCCGGTATATAACCTCGTCGCTAGAGTTGACCATTGACCCACACGAATTTACTTACCTAACCTCAGCAGTCTATACTTTTATGAAAGTCTTCGAGTCCTGCACTGCTTATCATGATGACAAACGTTCGTGCTGCGTGCGTCTCTTTGATTTTGCTGTTTTACTGTCTTTTTAAGGTAATAGTCATTATTAGATCTTTGTATTAAGTTATTATATCAGTCATCTAGTACACATAACACAGCTCTGTTTAACAGCAGCTTACCTTAGAGCTAGATGATGCTGTGTGGATTGTCCAGCATTATTTATTTATTTTTTTATAACTTGGGTCAAGACAAATCTGACAAAGTCCGCGCACATACCGTTTTTGTTACAAATTTTGTCTGATATTTATTTCAGATACAATGGCGCGGATATTCCGCAAGTGATATGCGCGTCAGATTTCCCGCTAGAATTAAATAAATAAATAATGCTGGACAATCCACACAGCATCATCTAGCCCCAGGTAAGCTGCTGTACAGAGCTGTGTTATGGGTAACTAGATGACTGATATATATTTAATACAATTACAATACATAGATAGATATTTTTTTTATTATATTAGAAATACCCAGAACACCCGGAACAAATATTTGTAGGTCGTACAAACATTTGTCCCGAGGCGGGAATCGGACCCGCAACCTCTGCGTCGCAGGCGGACCTGCGCCCGCTGCGCCACATCGGTCGTCAATTATGAGTATACTAGCGCTAACTTTGTTTTAAACTTAATTAAAATAAATTTAATTTAAATTTAATTAACCAAATCCTAGCGCTAAATAGGAATAACCTACGCATTGTGGTCAGGGCCTTAACTGGACATTGTCGCCTTAATAAGCACATGTTTAAGCTAAGGCTGAGTGACACACAAACCTGCAGACTGTGCAATGAGGCGGACGAAACGCCTGCGCATCTGCTAGGAGAGTGTGGACCACTAATGCAAAAACGTAGCATACATCTGGGTAGGCACATCCTCAGCCCAGATGAGCTAAGAGACATCACCCCCAAGCAAATCCTCCAGTTCTTAGTATTGGCAGGGCTTGGAGGTGAACTGTATACGCCCCCTAAGGGCGACAACACAAGTGGCGAACAGAATAGGCCTGCATGGCCGCAGTGTTATATTAGCCGCAACGATTAAAAAAACAAAAACTTCGTTTTTGTTTTGATGCTACATCGGAGTCTAAAACCTAACAGCTGGCTGAAAATCTCACCACGTGCGTTGCGTCTCCTAAATTAATTGGCGCGGTTTCAAATATCCAAATAGCTACTTTACTATGTACTTATTCATGTATGTAGAAACGACTGCCATTACGACTCCAAGAGTATAACCAGAAGAGCCTAAACACTAGATACTACTTAAGTAGTACCTGGTAGTTTTAAGAGTAGTAAAATTCTCTGTGATAGAGCTCGTCCGGGGAAGGACTACTACCATACCTATTTCTGCCGCCAAGAATGCTCGCATTGCTGTGTTCCGGTGCGAAGTGTATGGTTTCCGGTGAAATTACTGGCACATGAGGCTTTCGATCTTAGCCTCGAGGTGGCAACCCGCGAGTGATACCTCTGGTATTGCTCTGGTAAGCTGCGGTAACCGTTTACCATCTTGTGGGCCATACGCTTGGTTGCCACTTCAGTTGTATAAAAAAAAAACAAAGTACTAGATACTACTATACTAGGTACTATATTCATCATAAGAAACTTTAAAGTTACTCACAGTCGAGAATTTAAACGTCATCATCAAAATGTATCTTAATCCTTTAAAATAAGACCTATCAACCATGCTCTTGACCATTCTTGACAGTCATGACCAAAGTACAATTGAAAATATCTCGTATACCAACAGTGTATTGGTCCAAAGTTGATAGTCACAATGATCAATTTGAAGGTTTGTGAGGTCACATTCCGCTCGTTGTTTAGACCACAGTTTAATTACTGGGTCAATTTGTTATAACCTCATCTCTGGGAACGGTAATGTTATACCAACACACGAAAATATAGGATAATTATTTCGTCCAAACTCATAGACAAAGAAGGCGTTGGGAGGATGACCTGAAGCAGGTGGCGGGGCCAACCTGGCGACGGCTCACACAGGACCGGACGGGGTGGAAATCTTTGGAGGCCTATGTCTGCGGACAAGCTGGTGTCTGAAGGAATTATTATAATACAATTTAAAATATTTTAAATACGATACGATTCGTAAGTTGAAATGTAAAAAATGTAATTAAGCAATAAAGGCTATATCTATCTATCTATCATACTATCCCTATGAACACTGCTTTGATTTAGATTTTAGCGTTAGTTAATATTAGTCCTGTAACATTTTATTAAGTACCCTGGGACGGAAATTTGAAAAAAAAAAAAGGTAAAAGAAAATATAACTTAGTAAAAACTTTTACACTAAAGTAGAATTTAGGTAAATCTACTACTACTAAATAGTTTTTTGAGGCAGAAGCTAAATATTTGATGATTTAAAACAAATAAACACACAAAATTAATGATATATCTACATTATTTATTGAATAAAACTTTATAAACTCTGATTTTGATTATTAGGGTTGGATCACTACAAGTATATTATTTACAACCCATTGCCTGTGGTTAAATAAGTAGATGTAATAAAAACATAATCTTAAAAACATTAAAGACAATTATTGCAAAAATAAAACCGATAAAGAAGCAGATTATACAACGGAATACTACAATCAAATCTTCAATGGAGAACTCATGAATGAACAGAGTACTATTCTATGCAAATCCACTATCGCAACGTAAAATCAACTTAATTGCATGAGGTAATAGGTGTAAAATCGCTCGCATCCGGCGTCGCTAACTAGTTGCGAGACTGGCATTTTTTATATAGCTCTATCTTGGGTCGAGGATGGAAAGAACCTTCGGTGGAAACTGGGTTTTTGCAAAGGGTGACCTTGGTGGTCAAGTAGTGAGACCGTAGCTCAGCAATCGATACGATTACCTGGGATACTTAATTCAGACGTCATGTTATAATACAAACAACGAAAAGACGTCATTCGACATAGAGGAATGAAAAATGATATTTTTTTTATAAAACATATCTATGTGACCTACATGTGCCTAAACAATGTTCAGCATTTCGCCATTTCAATATTTTTGAAGAGCAAAACTATCAATTTTATCAGAACGGAATATTAAATCATTTTAAATTTTTGCATTTGGCGTTTGGCATTTGGCGCAAAAACGTTATTTTCGCTTTATTATCATGCTTTCTTAAATCTTACGTGACGCGGTTTTATATCGATGTTTTTCTATCCCCGTTTGATAACTGTTATTAAAATATCATCCTATTAGTGGCAAACTAAATTAATAGTTTTAATAGCAACGACGTTCCTTGTAAGGTATCTGTTATGTAATACTCGTGATTGATCAGTTGGAAAACTATGTCAATTTACATCGCTCTAAGATATTTATATAAATAAACACAGCAGACACGTCATAGTTTTAACCTCATTAGAATACCCTTAACTACCACAATACTAAATGGCGCAGAAAAATATATCCAGGCCACGCACGTCTTTAAAGTAAAAGTCAAGCCTGATTTAGAAAAATAAATGATAAGTATAGTTCTCACAACGGATCTCGGCCGTCGTGAAATTAGCCGTTTCGATGCGCAATGGAGCTTTTTCAAACTAAATTGTCTTTGCGCATCACAAACGGCTAACTTCACGGAAGCCTAGATCCGCTGTGCGTTCTCACAACGGATCTCGGCCGTCGTGAAATTAGCCGTTTCGATGCGCAATGGAGCTTTTTCAAACTAAATTGTCTTTGCGCATCACAAACGGCTAACTTCATGGAAGCCTAGATCCGCTGTGCGAACTATACATAGAATCTCATTATCACCCTATAATTAATAACAGGTTAAGTAAGACCCCAGGAGGAGATCCATAACCAAAGATTTTTTTTGTATCTAGTTCTATAGAAAAGGATCTAAAGCAAAGTCAGGTAGTTTCAGATTTTTCATTTATTCAAGAGTAAAATTAATAAATGATACTGTAATAAAAGGAAAAATTTCTGAATCCTGAGAACATGACTTTACTTCACTCTTTAGCAAGTATAAAAAGCTTAAAACAAATACTTACTCTTTCTTATTGTTGACTACAATGACTAGTTTAACTTTCCGAGGGCCCTTGGTCATTTTGCAAATCTCCTTGCTGGTATCCGCCGGGCCCTGGGTCAGGATTTTTAATAGAGGAATGTTTCCGTATTTCACACACTTGGCCGCAAGCGGCGGCCTTTCGTCACCTCACTGGTATTGTCATTTCACTAGCTGAATCCACTGCTCAGAACACACATTATAATATCACTGATCACTTGCACTTAATTACTGATGTATCAGATGCTAATCCTAAAATATTGAATGGTATTGTCAGAAATTGAGTTGATTTTGTTAATTTGTATATCAATTTATCATGGAAGGATTTAGATTAAATTATAGATGCAGCCTGTGACGTTACTAAAGATACTATGCACGCTTTTGTTGTACTTTTAATCTTGATAAATAATAATTTGAATATACAAACACCTCTGTCTCTATCCAAACCACAAAAATAATTTACTAGAATTATCTAACAGATAGTTACGTAATTCAAAAAAACGATCCCAACTAGCTGACAGTTCTTATCAAAATGGCACGAAATACGGCGAGAAATGACATCGGACCGTCAAGATTTGAGATGATGAATGATGATAATGATGATACATTACATGTTCCTGATTGTGAAAACGATAACAGTGTAAGGCCAGATATGAACTGGTTAACGTCATTTGAATTTAGTTAGACAAGTTTATTCTATTACCATCATCATCACATGTTTAATTAGGTTTGATGCCTGTTTGTTTGTTTTTGTCCATGTTTTTGTTATCAGTATCTAAAACTAAGAGTCTTTTATCAGCTTTTAATTATTCTACTACATAATGCTTCACGGAAAAACCATTATCTACGACTATCTAATTATAATTATGTAAAAACTGTGTCAACGTTATAAACTGAAGAACCTTCAAATCTGTTTTTTAAGATTTATGTTCCTAGTCATCATTTATTGCTTTTTACATAGCGTCATTTACAGTGATTTGAGCAGTTAGTTTGTGAGTATAACACGATCTTTTGGGTTCTGAATTCAACATTATCAATATGCTTTGTGTCTGACTAATGATGAAAGAACCAGCAGTGTGTCATTTATAAAGGCTTATAGACTCTTTTCACTCTCTTTTTCCTTGACATTTTATCAAATAAGAAATAGGTACGTACCTCTATGTTATAAAACAGGATTACGATATGTTATCTTACAATAATGATACCATTTTGAAGACAGATTTCTTTAAACACTACTGTCTGGATAGATAATGACATCGCGTAGTACAAATACGTTTTCAATTATTTAATGTAAAAGAGTTACCGCAATAGTATTGCAAAATACTATTGTAGTGACTTTTTTACATTTTGTTTTATAATTTGATTAGTTCTAATTTTGAATTTCTCTCTAAAGTTCTCTTTATTTTGTAAGTTAAAATTGTTTTTAATAATTAAAATTTTCGATTCAAAATCCACTTTATTCTGATTTACGGCTGCAAGGTGGAAATGAAATCTAAAAGTTTCAAAATCCCGTTATAGGGTATTTCCCAAGGTGGATTATGGGACTAACTCTTTAATTGTACCCGTGCGAAGACGTGGCGGGTCACTAGTAATGAATATACATAGGCTATTTAACTCAGGGATAATGTAGCATTCTAATGGAAAGAGTTTTTGAAATCGGACTAGTAGTTTTTGAATTTATATACGTTACAAACATGCAAAAATAGAAATTCTTCCTCTTTATAATATTTGTATAAATGTCTTAGGGGTAGGTTCGACGACGATTGAACAATTTGACGTTAACGTTAGATGGTGCAACTCACCCTTTAAATTGAAAGTTGAATAGTCAACAACAGAGGTTGTGCTTGTGACACATTTAAAAATTAAATTTTAACTTATAAAATATTTATATTACTAATAAAAAAAAAAATTGTCTCTAAAAAGTTATCATTTAAGCCACATGTAATGTACAAAGATCATTGTAGAATATTAATTATCTTTGAAATCATAACTACAAAATTATGTTTCGTTAACAGCTACAAATCACATAGTGATACCGCTATCATATTATCTAATATTCAAGGCGCCTACTTTATGTGACGCCTTTAGCGTCAGCTATATGTAAGTACTCTCTATCATGTGAGAATCACATGTAGCATTCATATAAGTAGCTAAATAATTTAGTAGTTCCTACATGCCTCTAATACTCCTCTAATACAGGTCTTACGACTTAAAAGAGGAGATCCCAAACCACCTAAATGAAAAACTTGTAAAATTTCAATAAATATCTTGTATTTGTATTCGTATGCCGAATTTAAACATCAATCAACTCTTGTCAATGATCATTGTTAAGTCAACTCTACCAATTTTTTAGATTGATTTTGCTCTTCGACTACTTAAGGCAGACTAGCCAGCAGCGGTCAGAAGTGAGATCATTAGAAGATAGGTGAAGTCTAGTAAGGTTGAATTCAACCATACTCGAATAAGCTCAATTTTTTGAGTAAATCGTATTTATGCGCGAGTAAACTGACAGTTCCTTGTATTTGACATTTCTTATTCCGCGGAAAATATTGGTCGAATCCACCCTAAGCCATGTATTTTGAAAAAAGATTGAGTTCAATACTAAAGTGAATGTCACAGAATAATATTTTAAAATATAACTTTATGTTTAGGTTCATGAAATCTCCAACGTTTTGAAGGTCAAGCATGAAGTATAATTCGTGTATGTCGTGATTTCAAATTATTGTGATTGATACTGTAACGTATGGTGATAAATACAATACAAACATGGATAACAATACAGATTAGTGGGTCTCGATAGACGTGCTAAATAGTAACAGAGCTAATAGGTATTTTAAAAAGAAATGTTGTTGATATCTACTTTACATAGCGATTTTATGAGCTAAGATAAAACAAAACATACAAATAAAGGTAAATATCCCGTGTACAATTAAAACTTAAATAAAACAGTTATATAGCATTTAAGAAAAAACAGCTCCCAAGGATATAGTTTTTATTTAGCACCTAGGCCCTACATGATAATATCATAATTCCGAAGAGCATTAAAGAACATATCAACACGTCAAGATAAAGACAACCATGGAAGACACGATGCGTGGAAGAAACAAAAATCTGAATCAAAATGAAGGCTTAGAAGTGCCACTGAATAAATAAGTATAGCAACTTTCAAATAAAACTATTTAGGGACGCCTTCTCAAAGAGCTTTATATATGTTTGAAAGAAGTCTGGGTGTTTCTAGAACGTGCTCATAATTTAATTAATAATAACTAATTAAATACATGATATCAATTTATCTTTTCGATTGCCTAGGTTTAGTGTCGCGTGCGTTGATATAACACGTGTTTATAGCTTACGCTACCTCACTTATGCAACTCTGTTCATGAATATTAAATTATCACCATGATTTCAGTTAATAGACGTCCACTGCTGGACATATGCCTCTTACAAAGAGTGCTATGACTACCGAAGAAAACGTAATATTGGCTATCGCCAGTAAGTTTATTTTATCCTGTCCTGTGATTTTGGTTGAAGAAACTTTCATCATCATCTCTGTTTCTGTTTCCACTGTTAGGAACACGGACCTACTCTGCTTTTATCAAAGGTACTACCTCAACAGGTCAAGCAGTATTTAGATTACCATGCCATTCTTACCATGCCAAAGTTTACAGCCTGTTAATAAGGTACAGACCAAATTATATTAAAATCTTTCACGTTGTTACTCTACATCGAAAGTTGTTCCATATCTTCAAGTACCCAAAGCCCTATCAATCAAAGCGATACCAACTGATATACTACTTGGCTCACCTATTTGATGTAGGCATCGTTTTTTATTGCGTTTAATTTTTAGGTAAACTTTTAAGAGTATGAAGGTATTTGTCACATATATTTTTATGTGTTCGAGGCAAACGGCCGACTATTGGCAAGCATTTGCCTTGCCTATTGACTTCCACAACACCAGAGATACTGCTGAAGCGTTGCCCTATAGGATTCTTTATATATTTTTCGTTGGAGTTCAAATGCCAACCAAGCATACGGTCCACTTGATGGTGACCGGTTACCGTAGCCTATATCCTATACCATAGCATCAAAGATAACACTTGCGCGTTGCCATCCTAACAATCTAGTGCACAAGTTTGTATATTTCAATTCTTTGTCGTAATTAATTTTCTCGTAGTTCCATCGTAATGTGTAAGGTCAGTTTAGTAACATACAATAACCACAATGTTATATGGAAAAGTGTTTTACTTTATTATTGTTACCTACCTATGTTGACTTTGTTTTGAGATAACTGCACAGTACGTAGTACGTAAGTAGTTCATATATTTTGTCCTTGTATATTTTATTTTAATACTACATTCTAGCAGAACATTCCTAGCACTGAATTTCCACACCTCTCTCATCGTCATCTTGTCCCACTTTGTGGTGTGGTCAGTCTTCCTATACCTCTGTCTCACTTTACTCTAACCTAGACATCTAAAATTGAAATTAATTACGAAACAAATTTTAGCACCATATTAACAAATAAAAAAGTTTCGAAAGCGATACATCTGAGCAAAGTGAATTTGAAAAAAATGACCATTAATTTGTTTTGTTTTGACCCTGATTGAAATATCGAAATATTTTAAAGTAGTTAGTAATAAAACTGAAAGTTTATTTCTACCACGCCTTCTCGATATAATCTTTGGGGTGTCTTCGGCTCACAGCACCGATAAAGGGGTTCCACTAATCGTCATTTTGATAGTTCTATCTGATACTATCAAAATCAATAATATCGCGTGGATCTTAATTACTAATTGTTTTCCCACTCGGGTCGTTGAGTATCTCACGTGTGTTATCACAATGGTGTTATTGTTATTGTTGTTGTTTTTTGTTAGATGATTGTTGCTTATATGTACATTGTGGTGCAGATCCTGCTGTATATGAGAACTTCTCATTGAGAAGGCAGGACCTCGAACACTTGCCTGATCGTGATCATTAAATATCTGTGGTTTTTCTCAGCATTCATTACAATAGCAAATCATGCTTAAAAAAGCGATAGGATCCCAGATGGTGCTATTGCCAGTTTCTTTTATGGCATGGGCACGGGCGGGGTAAATTCATCTAGCCTGTATAATATGTAAGACGTTTTAAGTGATCATTGTGATTTTATTGAATACCTGCAACTTTTTTGTCTATGACTTTGACTTTAAACTCTTTTTTAATGGATGCACTGGTTTTGAATTTGATGAATGCTTAATGGATTATTTTTATAACGTATTAAAAATCGCTGACAAACCTATTACCCTGATAAGGAAAATAATTAAAAACAAAGTAAAAACTACTATGAAGGCACCGGAAACTGAAAAACACGTTGTTTTATTACGCTCCGGTAGGTACTTAGTAGGTTTTTAGTAGGTAATCTAGAAAAAATCTAGCAAGTAATAAAGATACAGATAAGTATGAAGCAAGAGAAATGTGATGAGTAAATATGTAAGTAACCCACGATAAATGTAATTACAAACAGACCCACTTGATTGGAGATGATAAGATACGAGTGCACTGCTCTGTTTTACAAATCATTTGTGAAATTATAAGGAAAATACATTGTTAAAAAGAAACTCAAAGTTACCAGAGCTCAAATTATGTAATGACAGTTTGAGTTTTGGTCTGGAATGAGGATTTTCGAAGATCCATTTTTTTATCGGTAGTTAATGCAACTATTTTAGTCAAATTAACAACAGGGCTCTATTTTCAGACATAGCAGTTAACTATTTTGAGAAATAGTTACAAACCTCAACTAGGTTTGTACCACGGAACAAAAAACTAGCCTAAAATGTAATTTTACATCCAAACGATGAAATTGATAATCTGCCGGCCACAGTAAAGATTTAAGTCTTAACATAATCGCTCGTTATCGGAAATAAACTGATTAATGAGTGAAATTGTTTTACGTTAGTTACTAATTAGTACAACTTATATTCATAACTTTTTACTAACTTGTTAAGACATTGGAGATAGTAATTAAATCTGAAACTGAATGAACAGACAACACATAAGAGTCAATAAATAAAGGCGGCATTACGCTATAGTTACTTGACCGATTGCCAACCGTAATGTAATGAGAGTAACAATCGTTAACTAAAGTATTTGTACCTTCAAATGAAAACGTTAATCTATTCATAGAAAATGCAATTTGGCTTAGGCAAGGAGCATTATTGTCAATGACTTTGAAAGTATTTCGCATTGCGAGCAGAAGTCTCGGTTGAAATGAATTAAATACGTTTTATATCATGTTTTATGGTTTATTTTCCAAATAATACAATTAAATACTAAATACTAGTCGCATGAAACGATGACCTTTGAAACTGTAGACTTATCTAAAGGTCATGGTCATTGGATGCCTTTTAAAAAAAAACTATAATACTTTACGCATGAAAAGTAATTTAAATGTAACAAAAGACCCAGTAATTGATTTACTAAATAAGTTATGGACAGCTGAAGACATCCTTGACAAAGCGAAAAAAACAGAGCTAAAATGATTAGCAGATAAAATTCATAACATATTTTTAAAGTAAGTTAGATTATTTCGCCAGAATATTTGAGTCCATACTATCCATACATTGTATAACTAATATTATAATGTGAAAGTAACTCTGTTTGTCTGTTATGTTTTCACGGCTAAACCGCTGAAGCGATTTGTATACAATTAAGAACGGAGATAGTTTTAAGTCTGAGGAAGGACATAGGCTACTTTTTATGGATGTACCACGCGAGATAAGCCGCAGGCAGCAGCTTGTTTGAAATAAACAAGGAATACATAAACAAAAATCACATTGATTAGCACATAATACCTACACATGAAATTTCAGATGAAGTTACAAAGCCAGATAAAAAAAACAAAGAAGAGACTCAGTACGTACTTAGCTTGACAACTGTCACTGTCTTTTGAACATTATTGCAAGAGTTACAAGGGCAGTGCTAAGTGAGAGACAGCAGTAAGCATTGAGCGATACATACATCGACAGGCGCCATGACGAATCGCAATATTCTGTAGTAAATGTAGTAATCAGAGTTTATCTTGTTTGCGAACGCTTTATTATTTCGACTTGAGAATCTCCACTAGATTTCAACGGTTAAAATAATAAAACATGAGCAATAGCTACGACGCATTTAAAAGATTTTCTTTTATTGACGCCGATTTCATTTCGAGTTTTACATTACATTTTGTAAACGATATTTGAGACAGGCTTGAGATCGAAAGATTTTTCGATGTGCAAAGTTGAGTGAGTCAAATTTTATTTCATCCGTATTGTTTTTGCGATAAGACTTAATCATAATGCTTCGTACACTATGCTAGTGGTTACTGTAACCTAACCACTTGCTTTGCTTGTAACACCATAGGTATCCTAAAACGTAGATCAAAAGTCTCATGTAACAGTAATTTCACCGGTGCACACCCTTGCAGCGAAACACAGCAATGCGAGCATTACTGCTTTGTCCCTACTCGTAGTAGAAATAGGAGTGGTGATAGTATTTTCCCGGACGAGCTCTATCACAAAGTCACAAAATATCAAACATTATCTGGTATTTCTTGGGATCAACGAAACATAAAAAAGTTAGATGTACCAAGAACCAGACTTGTTAAGACGTATAAGCAGGGTTTCTGTGTTAAGCTCGATATGTGCAATAAACTAACGTTAGATATTACGGAGCTTCCTATAAGCCAATTCAAAAACATATTTAAAATAGTTTTAGAGTCAGAGCGGTATCCATTCTACCATATTAATGAATATTTCAGTTGTTCATTCTTTGATTCGCAAACTTAGCAGGTACCTACACTAATTATAATGTTAGAATAAGAACTTAAAATCGTGAAGTGTTATGCTTATTATACGAATATCAGGATATCTGAATGAAGCTCTATGTGCTCAATGCTCTAGACATACTCTTCGACAATATGCATTCTGTAGTCAGGTCATGGCTGTTCTATGCTATTTATCATATTTACCTCTCACATCGGGGATGTGACTCGTGTGATTTACAAGAGCCTCTACAATGTGATTCATACCAGTAAGTCCTTAATCTCCTGTAACAATATCATAACGATATAACTTGCTCTTCAAATATATTTGATAAGGTGTTGATGAGTGCTCTACTTTTCTTATTCAATTGTAAGTTCTTGGAATGATTTATGACATTGTCGTACCCTATGCTAGTGGTTTTTGTTTAGTTTGACTTTCATTGGCCTTTGTCATGCCAATCTGCTTTTTGCAGTACCATACATACTCAAGCCGAGTAGAGTAAAATTTAGAAATAAACTAGCGACCTGCTCCGGCTTTGCACGGGTGCTTAAGCTACGTATAAACTTTTCTCTTGAATCACTCTATCTATTTAAAAAACCCGCATTAAATCTGTTGCGTAGTTTTAAAGATCTAAGCATACACAGGGACAGACCGCGGAAGCGACTTTATTATACATGTAAATAAAGATGATGATGGCCTTCTAATGTGTAAATGACGACCATGGTAGCGTGGTGGTGCGGTGGGCGAGTGCCCGTTTGAGAAGAGAAGTTGCAGGTTCGATCCTGCGAGCAGCGAGACAAATATTTGCAAAAGTCTTTTTTAAACTTTCGCGATCAGAACTCATACAGCCTTACTAATAATCGTGGTATAAAGTTACACCTTGGATTAAACTAAGTTTAAGCATAGAGATTCGTAGTTTTAACCAAGGTATAACTTTATACCACGTTTATTAGTAAGGCTGATAGTTTTTATAATATTTGGAGGATTTTCGATCGTCGGAAACGTCAGGAGAAATAAAAAGGTAATAACGCGATAAAATCCCGCAAATATTAATAAAACTAAATGTTTGCAAGTTCTGCAAAAGGCATGATGACAGTAACCAATAATCATTAAAATAACGTCTTCACCGTACGAAAAAGGATTCAAGGAATTCAAAAACCATATTTCTTATTACATTAGATGCGAGATTGATAATATTTTTAATATAATAAAACTACAAAATACAGCAATCCGCCCTAGAAGATTGAACACCAATTATGAGCGTCTAGGTTCTCTGATTGGTGGTATCAAAAATATTGCAGAATTTTGAACCTTATTGCTAAAATTTTATATTGAAAACTGACATAGTGACGTCAGCGCTGTCAATCCGCGACTCAGCGCATTTTAGCGTGAATTTTAAAATTCAAATTTCAATCGCATTTTTTTACTACTAAACCATTCATTTCTGGAATAATAAGTTACTTTTTGCCTAAAGTCGATACTTCTGAATACAATAGAACAGTTTTTCAAATTCAGTCATCATGCCTAATACTTGATTGCGCTGAGTAAACAATGTCCGCCAATACATATTGTTATCTACACTAATATTATAACGAGAAAAGATTTGTATTTTTGTTTGGTACGTATAAACTAAAAGCTACTGGCCCGATTTTAAAAAGTATTTTACCATTAGAATGCTACATTATCCCTGAGTAACATAGGCTATATTTATTACTAGCGACCCGCCCCGGCTTTGCACGGGTGCGGTTTCAATACCTACCGCACAGATCACAAGAAAACATTGAAGTGATTCAATAGATACATTCTCGTTGAAGTTATTGAACAGTTACAATCGAATCTTATCGGTTAAGAATCAACTGCAGATTTTTCATTATCAGTTGATTAAAACTTCTTTTTAAGGTTATTGTGTTGCAGAATATTTCACCATATTAATTTCCGAGGCAATTTTGTGCACGGTTCGCGTTTATATTTAATATTATACAAATAATTAAATGTAAACATAGGTGATTATTAATACTGTTGACCGCTGAAAGAAAATCTGATACCATGAGGGTTATCACAAAGTTTTTGAACATTTAAAGGGTGGATTCGACTAACTTATGGAATAACTATTCCGCGGAATAAAAAATGACAAATAAAAATAAACTGTCAGTTTACTCGCGAATAACTACTATTTAACTACTAAGAGTAGTAGAGTTCTTTGTGATAGAGCTCGTCCGGGGAAGGACTACCACCATACCTATTTCTGCCGCCAAGCAGTAATGCTCGCATTGCTGTGTTCCGGTGTGAAGGGTATGGTTTCCGGTGAAATTACTGGCACATGAGGCTTTCGATCTTAGCCTCAAGGTGGCAACCCGCGAGTGTTACCTCTGGTATTGCAAGCGTCCATAGGCTGCGGTAACCGCTTACCATCTTGTGGGCCGTACGCTTGGTTGCCACTTCAGTTATATAAAAAAAAAAACTCTGCGAATATAGTGTTTATTCGAGTTTGGTCGAATCCAACCCAATAAGTATACTTATTTATCAATTCGAATCACCACATTTTTTCTTCAATCTATCTTGTTAATCTGTATACCTACTGTTTTTTTAATTTTAGCAACTGAGGGGATGACGATCTAAGTCGTCTGCTTGCTGTTAGTCTTACCATAACAGTCGCAGTGTCACCTGTGTCACCGAATGCTTTATAGTTTTGCAAAGTACTGCTCTCTGTGCTCGTCACCTCAAGACATAAATATTAAATATTTTTCAACACACATGCTTATAAAGTGGCTCTATGGTCATCGCAATTAGGCACAGAATGGCACCCATAATCAAACTATGACTTTTTCATTGCTATAACTCACTAGTGAGTTATAGATTTTTTTTGTTATTTTATTATGAGTTTTTTTTTGTTATTTTATTCACAAGTGTGTTGAAAAAGTCGTATGATACACGTGTGTATTGATGATTACCGTCCACGGCTATCTTAAGAGAGACCCACGCCTACGGCTCGGGTCTCAATGGCGCCTCAGCGGTAATCACCAATGTTACACACTAGTACCATAATGTACTATTAAATTACAATTGGTCATTTCGTATGGAAAAACACTCATATTATTAGCTATACAATCGAGCCCAGGTGTTAGGCGTGTGTATGATCGTTATAATCTACTTGATGGCTAAAGGTAGGTCTCGTATCGAATATTGGCTGTATTATAGTTTTATGTGGATTAATTGTTAGGCTAGCAACAAACCCGCGGACGTTTTTTGAGGACGTTCCGTATCAAATGTATCGCTAGCCTTATGGAATTTTCTGTCCTGTGTTTTATCAGCACTATCAAACACATCAATCATAAACTGTGAGGTTTCAAGCCGACATTGGTTTAAAGTTGTTCTACTTTATCTATGGTTTAGTTTCATATCTTTTGCTTTTAAGAATACTAAAGCGAAATCTTTGTAATATTTTTTGCCATGAAAGATTAAAACATGTCAGATGTTACTTTTATCTAATATTTCAAGACTTTCAAGAATCGTCTCAGAGATATCTTCAAACCAATTAAAGATAACACATTTCTGAGCTGTTACATCATAGTTATCGAATGGACACAGTTTTTATCATGTTTTAAAACTACATGATTTACTTGAAGTCGAAAATGTAGCCATCATGCTCATGATGTTGCCGGCTCCAGGAGACGACGGAAAAAGATAGTTCGAAATATGTTCGATATTGATTTGTTTAAATTAATCTCCAATAACTCACCTTTATCAAACTAGATGGAGCCACAGGCAAAATTAGAACGCGGTGTCGATGCGTTTTGCCTGAAGACTTATGCACTTTTTTTTTTTATACAACTGAAGTGGCAACCAAGCGTACGGCCCACAAGATGGTAAGCGGTTACCGCAGCCTATGGACGCTTGCAATACCAGAGGTATCACTCGCAGGTTGCCACCTTGAGGCTAAGATCGAAAGCCTCATGTGCCAGTAATTTCACCGGAAACCATACCCTTCACACCGGAACACAGCAATGCGAGCATTACTGCTTGGCGGCAGAAATAGGTATGGTGGTAGTCCTTCCCCAGACGAGCTCTATCACAGAGAACTCTACTACTTCTGAGCTCGAATAAATTTTGGTATTCTCACATATACCATAGAGTTATTATATAGTTATACGTACACGCGTACTCTCCGAAGATTTTGTTTACAAAAATTTGAAGATGATGTCAAACACATCATTACTTTACCTACTGACTAAGAAATAAATTTTCGAAATACAACTCCTAGAGGACGCAGCGGGAATATGAAGTTTTTAAGTATAAAAAAACTTAACGAAGGCAAAGTTGTTAATCAAAATTGGTTTATTAATCAAGATCTTTACAAAATCGGCAGAGAAAATGATTTTTTTAGCTACCAATATATGTAAAGGTTGCCTGGAAGAAATCGCTCACAGCGATAAGCCCGCCCATTGTACTTCACTGTTAAACATTGTATGTAATTATTATTTTTCTTTTGTGGTGTACAATAAAGAGTTTTCTATCTATCTATCTATCTATCTATGTATTACTATTAATAAAACATTGCAAAACAGACAGCAAAACCAAAATTGATAATGATTTTGAAAGAACGAGCCTTGCTACTATGTTTAATGCAAATACACATAACCTAAGCATTGTGTATTGCAAAATGTGCAAGGATGTTCTAGACAATGTGTGTTTTCAGCGCTACTGATGAGTTTGTCAGTTATATAATATGTAGTAGTAATACTATTTGTGTGCATGGTATACGTTAGGTTGTTCGTAAATGTTTCACCTATTATGCAAGTTGCATGCGTCTATTGGCCCCGCCATGGCCTAACTTTGTAGTGCGATTGGTCAGCTTTTAGGCAGCCCGAAAGCTTCCGTCATGCCCTAACAACTTTGAAAAAGCCGGGGCTGCGTGCCCTCCGAAGCATCGAAACGCTCAGTCGGAATTGCCAGTGGCGGTCACCCATCCAAATGGTGACTACGTGGTGTTCCATAGTGCATCTGTTGTGAACAACTTAGCCATCTACGAGGTTCAAACATAGTAAAAAAAATAGCAATATTATATATTTATACATATTCAAATGATCTCTAAATAGATAATTTACATAGGCTTTATTAGTTACATAATAACGTAGCCTCCGTGTATAAATAGCCGTTAAGATGCATGAAAATTTATTATACAAACTGTAACAGATTCGAGCTTGGCATAATTACTTGTATACCTACTTACCTACCTACTTTATACACGTCATTTAACTAGGTAAATATACGGGGTCTTTTATTATCAACTTGACAAATTAAGTAATAGATAAGATAGAAGTAATAGGTTCCACGCATTAAAAAAAACATGTACTTCAGTATCTTTTTTTATACATTTTGTCTTAAAAATCTCGAGTAAATCTATTACGTTTTTCTTGTCAATTATTATTTATCATTGTTAGAAATTGAGACAGGCGGAAAACTAACCTTTTTATCGCGGTACTTGAAACAGAATTCAGACTTTTCAGAAATCTGTTAAAAGTAGATCTATCTAATGTAATATAATTATGTACATATTAAATAAATGTTCTATATTATTAATAATCATATTTATGTCAATCTCTATTTAATTAAACTCTGTTGTCCAGCAGTGGGACAAAGCATACTGAAATATTATTATAATACTTAAATCTCAAAAATATTTAGACACAAACTGGTCCTGAACCCACAACTTTCAGCTTGTTACTAAAAATTATTTCGAACAAACGAGACATAACTCAACAGCTCTACTGGAACTGGTAGAGCACCATCGGAAGGTTGTGGGTAATCCCACACCTCTTTTGGGATATTATAAAACTTTATTATTTCATTAGTGCGACGGTTAGCCTTAAAAAACCAATACTTAATCAAATCAGGCTGATCGTAATCAATGAGTTTTTATTTAAATATTTTTTTGGATTCTAGACTTAGGATAATATTTTTTGTTTGATCAGTAGCAGTACAAACATTACACTAATACTTCGTTTGATGGACATTTTAGAGCATACGCTTTAACAACAAAATCCAAGCATCGCCACAGATGCATTATCGTGTCACTCTACTTACAAAACCAACTTAATTTCCAAAACTATATAACACACTGTTTTGCGTAGAAATCAGTAAATACGCGTCTGTCGACGGCGAGTCACCACGCGAGACTAGATGCCCTATTATCATAAAAAATACAAATACTACCTACTTCAAACAGCTTTGTAATTGTGATAACGACATTGCCGTAGTCGGCTACAGACTGTCCTTACGGACAGACGGTATCAGATTTCAGCGGATAAGATGCGAATATTTAAATAGGTTAGTATATGCGTTAGATTGTGGTGTGTCATTTCAACTGACTTCAAAATATGTCGGAAGTTTAATGTGTTTTGTATTTTTCTTCTTGAACATAAGAACGTAATTGCCTTTTCAGTGTAGTTTATCTTAGCAAGTATTTACTAAATATAAACGGACCGATGCGAGAGAAACTCGCGCTTTTCTCCGTTGGGTTCCGTACTTTAATAACCTATTGTAGGACATAAAAAGTATATTTTTGCTTTATTTGTGTTTCAAACGCACCCAGCATTCTTAATTTCAGAGTTGTGGGTTTGTTGAGTTGAGGTTAAGAACCCTAGAGGTTTAAATTTATGTCATTTCAATAAAAACATTTGACATTCATTGATAGACTTATTATATATAGATAGATAGATTGATTGAGGACTACCACCATACCTATTTCTGCCGCCAAGCAGTAATGCTCGCATTGCTGTGTTCCGGTGTGAAGGGTATGGTTTCCGGTGAAATTACTGGCACGTGAGGCTTTCGATCTTAGCCTCAAGGTGGCAACCCGCGAGTGATACCTCTGGTATTGCAAGCGTCCATAGGCTGCGGTAACCACTTACCATCTTGTGGGCCGTATGCTTGGTTGCCACTTCAGTTGTATAAAAAAAAGATTTAAAAGCTTGATTTTAATTTGGTATAAACTTCATGTAACTGTTTGGAGAAAAAGAGTCTTTACGTTGACCATAAAGATGAACTCTTAGGGTAGATATATAGATAAATCATTTATTTGTATCTTCAAAACACACGTACATTTTAAAGTGCAAAAAGGCAAACCATTCAGTTCCTTAACACTAACCTAAATCAGGTAGGAAAGTTTTTCCCCTAAACATTGACCTCGTAAAAACCAGCTAGGCACCTACCTATGTATAGTTTTTCCTTTTTCCCTACATCGTAGAGAACCCTAAAAAACAAAAGTATTACATTATTTCAAATACACATTGTATATTAACATATTATTTACGATGTTTCAATAACTTAGCCTCCGTCTCGTCACGATTTACTACGACTATTATAGTACCAAGAGATACGTGTGAATCTCTGACGGTGTACTAATCTGGTTACTTGTACTAACTTACTATCAATCTGTGTAGTGACAACAGTCATGGTATTAGTGTGAATTCCGTGAAATCGCCAAGTATTATGCTATATCTTAGATAATTATTGGGTTGAGTGAAATCACGTGAACGTGTGGCGCCGGACGCGTCCTGACTCAATTTCAGTGCCTATATACAATAATATTCTAGCAAACTAAAATTCAAATTTAAAATAGTTTAATTCAATTACGGCCAATGTGGCGCGGTGGGCGAAGGTCTGCCTGCGACGCAGAGGTTGCGGGTTCGATTCCCGCCTTGGGACAAATGTTTGTAGGATCTGCAAATATTTGTTCCGGGTGTTCTGGGTGTTTTCTATGTATAATAAAAAATATCTATCTATGTATTGTATTGTATTAAATATATATCAGTCATTTAGTACCCATAATACAGCTCTGTTTAACAGCAGCTTACCTTGGGCTAGATGATGCTGTGTGGATTGTCCAGCATTATTATTATTATTATTTAAATCACAAGAATAACTTTGAAACGTCTGAATTTACGTCAGTTCTACGCGCCCGCTCAAGCTACTTTTCTTTACCTGTGCCCAATGTGATTTAATATTTTGTTTACTTTTTAGTTATTGTTATAATTTTCAGCAAGCCCTTGATACCCATATTGTAGGAAAGCATAAAAAACTTAGTCTACCATCTTTAGAAGTCTGCCATATTGGATTTAGAATGACGTCACTTTATTTTTCGAGTTATTCTCAGCGAGCCCTTTCATTTGATACTCATATAAGAGAAGTGTAAAACGTACACAGCTCAATTGGTTGAAAATAGTCTGCTTCAAAATTGTGTTGCAAGATACTACCCGAAAAAAAATGCTTATGAAAAGTAGCCTATGTTCAATGTAAGTCGGCGACAGCTGGTCATAAATAATTTAGTGACCTAATGCGCTAGTTAAGTCTATGCTAACCGGTGGAACTAACTGGACACGCGATCTAGCCGCTATTGTTATCCTCATGATGAATTCATGAAGATGGCTGTTCAACTAAATGGCTAGACATTGCATGAACATCTCCGGTAACCAGATAATATAATAGTTAGTATAATAATAAGTAGGTACCTACCGCCTCTAGCAAAGATCAACGAACGAAAATTTACGCAGCAAGTATAAATTTAATATCCCTATCCCACAAATAAATAATACAATATTTTACAAAAGCACATATTATACAGCTATAAAAATCTATAATCATTTATCAACAGAACTAAAACAAATCAATGGAAACATATTTTTTTGACGACCGATGTGGCGCGGTGGGCGAAGGTCCGCCTGCGACGCAGAGGTTGCGGGTTCGATTCCCGCCTTGGGACAAATGTTTGTAGGATCTGCAAATATTTGTTCCGGGTGTTCTGGGTGTTTTCTATGTATAATAAAAAATATCTATCTATGTATTGTATTAAATATATATCAGTCATCTAGTACCCATAATACAGCTCTGTTTAACAGCAGCTTACCTTGGGCTAGATGATGCTGTGTGGATTGTCCAGCATTATTTATTTATTATTTATTATATTTAAAAATACATTAAGAAAGTGGCTTATTAATAAGGTATTTTATGACTTGAATGAATACCTATTACTCAAAATAAAATAATTGATATTAATATATTTACTGAATTAGGTTGATATTATTAAGTACCTACCTTTAACATTGTAGTACTTATCCTAGTTAATATTGTACGTCCAAAATGGATAAGCTGAGCTTACCTTCCAGTGCCATGTGATTATTAAGATCTTTTTGTGCCTTCATCAGCTAAACAATGAATATTTTCTTATTTCTTATTTCGAAAACAAGAGTTTTGTATGAATACTAGTACTACTACAAGTGCTTTTATATTATGGCTTCTGTGGCTATGGTTGACAGTCTCATCATCAGTATCAGCTAACGCTACGTAGCTATACGACATACGTCTACTGCTAGACATAGACCTCCTATAAAGAGTGCCTTGACAAGCGATCTTGAGCCTTCATGATCCGCCGACTTCCTGTGATCGCTTGTCAAAACGGCATGTTTAAGAAATGTGAATTCGAGTCAAAAGTCATACCAACCCAGAGTGGAGTTTTTCGTGGTGGATATAATGCCACTCGAGAGTAGGCCAGGGTCCCCACAGAAACATTAAAAAGCTGTCTAAATGATGGTGAACCGCGGAGAACCAATCAAGTTGGAACTAAACGCATGGGGCAATACAATTCGCGTGTGCGCACCCCGTTATCACCAAAACAACAGCTGTTATCACATTTTAGCAACAGTAGCCGTATTGCGCAATAGTGAAATTGATTTTGTAGTACGTAGTTGTGACAGAAAATGTCAGAATCATGAAAACGTGACAGGTTTGGTTAGTTTTTCATATTTATGCGGCGCGTCGTGGATTTACAATTTGAGTGTGCGATACGAAGGATTTGGGTTAAGGTTTTAGAGACGTTCTGAGTACTATTAGGGTAAATGTTTGCATGACCTGTAAATATTTGTTCAAAGTCAAAGTCAGTCCCATACCCGTTTTTAAAATGAGTCACTAATCTTTATGTGCGCTGAATGACTCTATTTCAATTGAGTAGTAGAGTTCCCTGTGATAGAGCTCGTCCGGGGAAGGACTACCACCATACCTATTTCTGCCGCCAAACAGTAATGCTCGCATTGCTGTGTTCCGGTGTGAAGGGTATGGTTTCCGGTGAAATTACTGGCACATGAGGCTTTGAAAGATGTTTAAAAGTGATCTTTGTGATTTTATTTAATAAAGCTCTTTTGACTTTTTTTTTTATACAACTGAAGCGTACGGCCCACAAGATGGTAAGCGGTTACCGCAGCCTATGGACGCTTGCAATACCAGAGGTATCACTCGCGGGCTGCCACCTTGAGGCTAAGATCGAAAGCCTCATGTGCCAGTAATTTCACCGGAAACCATACCCTTCACACCGGAACACAGCAATGCTAACATTACTGCTTGGCGGCAGAAATAGGTATGGTGGTAGTCCTTCCCCGGACGAGCTCTATCACAGAGAACTTAAAACTTAAAACGGTTAAAGCAGTTTCGCACACTATCTTCGTGGTATCGTGGACGAGTGCCAAGTTGAGAAGCGAAAGCTTGCAGGTTCGAGCCTCGCTGCGGGTCGATTATTGTATGATTACGATTAGCTTGTTGTGTCCCACTGCTGGGCAAAGGCCTCCCCTTGATCTCTCCAGTCATCTCGGTTTTTTTTTTATACTACTAAACTGGTAACCAAGCGTACGGCCCACTTGATGGTCAGCGGTTACCGTAGCCTATGTACGCATGCAACATCATAGATATCACTTGCGTGTTACTACCCTAAAACCGTAGATGGTAAGTCTCATGTGCCTGTAATTTCACCGGTGTGTGCCAGTTAGACCCAAGCTCTCTTAAAGTTGTCGAGATCATCTCGCCATCTCTTTTTGGGTCTGCCATGACTCCAGTATGCTGTCTCAGGGCTCCACTGAGTGGTAGTTTTGGCCCACAGCTCAACCGGCATGCGACAGACCGTGTATTCCCGATGTCCCCGTTAACCGTGTCCCCGGTAATGGGGATAGTGGGACGTGACCAGCCCAGCTCCATTTAAGCGTCGCAATTTTGTGAGCTACATCAGCTATTTGGGTTCTGGACGCAAAGTTGTATTATGTACCTATACCTACAAATTTGCATGAACTGCAAATATTTTGGGTCTGTGCAATGATATTTCATAAGAGGGGTTTATATGTATTATTTATTTATTTATTTATTTGATAATTAGAACGGCACAAAAACACCAATTACACTAATTATTAAAAACATCATACAATGTCAAATTATCAATACTACAATTAATAACAACAATAATAAAAAATTATAAAATGTCAATAAAATTAAAGTTTAACATAAAATAATAGATAATAAATTAGAAAATAGATTAAAACTAAAGAAAATATTATGATTATAACTATACAATTTTAACGAGATAAATGTATATATTACAAGTACCTTTATTACATGTAATTCATTTACCAAAAAAAAAAAAAAACTCTCAGTTATCAGTTCCCATAGTACAAGCATTGCTTAGTTTAAAAAACGTCCACAATAATATATTATTTTTTTAATCATTACTACAATAAATAAATAAAGCTAGAGATACCTTTACGAGTGAAGATAAACTAAACTAAACCGAAGTGTTGTAAGATGATAATATATTGCGTATTGTTCAACGGCCTTCAATAAGTAAATAGATTCTGATCGCTTCCTTATCAGCTGACGTGTTACATGCGAAAACCACTTTCGGCACACTGGTTCTTTCATGGATCTCGTGCTATAACTCGTGGCGTAGCTAGCTAAGTTGTTACAACAAATCAACGAATCAATATTCCGCGTAGTCACTATTTGAATAGGTGATCAGTGGCAATTTCAACAAAGCGCTTCCGTGCTTTCGAGGGCACGTTAAGCAGCCGGTCCCGGCCTTTTCAAAATTGTTAAGCCATGAAAGAGGCTTTGGGGCGGCCTAAAAGCTCTGACACCAGAGTTGGCCAATGACTCATACGAACTTACTTATACTCGTTCGTTCGTATGAGTCAGTGGCCAACTCTGGTGACAGTGTTTCTAGGCCTCCCGAAGGCTTCTGTCATGGCCCTTGAAAAAGCCGGGACTGACTGCTTAACGTGCCCTCCGAAGCACATTAAACATAAAAAAAGTTAAGTTACACTTACTTATACTTACTTAGCGTAACTTCAGAGCTAAACAAAACGCGAGCGAAAAACTAAACAATTAGCTGCAATGCAGTTTCATACAACTAAGTTTTGTCATCGGAACCGGTTTCTGGATTATTGAGATCGGGGTAAAGGTACGAATTGCATGAAATTTAGGCCTGAAACTTCTGAGTGCTCAGCACGTTTGACAATCGTAAACGTGAACGTATCGTACAGCTGTCAATTTGTATGGAATTCTGGTAGTTCATTTAACGCACTAAAGAGGCGCTGTTAAAAATCCTATACAAATTGACAGCTGGACGATACGTTTGCATTTATAGTTCTCTCGGCGGATCTCGGCCGTAGTGAAGTTAGCCGTTTGTGATGCGCAAAGACAATTTAGTTAGAAAAAGCTCCATTGCGCATCGAAACGGCTAACTTCACTACGGCCGAGATCCGCCGTGCGAACTGTCAAACAAGTTTTTCGTGCTAAACACTCTGAATGTTTCAGGGTTGGCCTACAGATTCAAGATTCAAACGTTTATTTGCCAGAATAATTAATTTTACACGCATACTAGGATCAGCCGATATTTTAACAGTGCTAAAATTCATTAAGATTAGGTAGAAACACTTTTCTTGCAACTGAAGTGTTCGTTTTTTCTGTCAAATAAAGATATTATTATAAATTGTGCCAGTAATTTCACCGGAAACCATACCCTTCACACCGGAACACATCAATGCGAGCATTACTGCTTTGCGGCAGAAATAGGTATGGTGGTAGTCCTTCCCCGGACGAGCTCTATCACAGAGAACTCTGCTACTCTTTATACCAACGTACCTATTGCAATAAATATTTGTAATGAAATAAGTGTAAATAAGTGTAAAAGCGCGGTCCACTAAATTAAAGTAAAGTAAGGTAAAAAATATATTTATTCAATCATATCACAAGGACCATTTTGAAACGTCTTATAGCTAGGTGAATTTACGCCAGTTCCACGCGTAGCCTAAAAGAATCTGGCAACAAACTCGGCTGGGTTCCTAGCTTATAGGGGACATCCTGTGTATTTCCTAAGCAGAGCGTTAGAAGCCTTGTGCCCGTCTCCGTGATGGATGGCCGCTATCAGCCTCCCAGATAAGATAACTGCCACTTCTCACTGAAATACACTGTCACACTTATTTTCGGCGTAACAACAAATACTTTTTTTTTTTCATACCACTACAGTGGCAACCAAGCGTCCGGCCTACCTGAACCATCAGGTAGCGTATCCTATGTACGCTTGCAGTATCATAGAAATAGCACTTACGTGTTGCCATGCACCCTGAGACGTTAGTTGGAAAGTCTGTGTGCCTGTAATTTCACCGGAAACCATACCCTTCGAACCGGAAAACAGCAATGCGAGCATTACTGCTTGGCGGCAGAAATAGGTATGGTGGTAGTCCTTCCTCTGACGAGCTCTATCACAAAGAACTCTACAACTCTTGGTCGTTTTCCTCTTCAACTGGGGGATTCGAGAGCGCTGGTCTAGTGGTGACCTTGCCTTCCGTTAGGTTCTAAGGTCGTGGGTTTGTAACAGGTCGTGCACCAATACTGTTTCCACTTGAAAAATGTGTTGCTTTACACAATAAAATTCAAAGACAAAGTAAAAAATGATTTATTTCAATAAAATCACAAGGATCATTTTGAAACGTCTTAAAGCTAGGTGAATTTACGCCAGTTCCACGCGCCCCAGTCTAAAAAATCATAGTGAAATCTAAGTCAAAGTCAAAAGAGTATTTAAAAATCACAAGGATCACTTTGAAGGTTCAAGATCGGTCGCCACGGCGCTCTTTGAGGAAGGCGTCTATTGCCTGATCATATTATGATGATGTTTTGTATGAAACGACCAAAAGCGTGGTTCAGGGCGCTCTTAACTGACGTAACTTAATTTATTATAGTGACTAATTAGTTAATTCAGTAGCCTAAAATAGCAATTACCGTAATTAACTGTTTCCGGCGCGAATCGCTCGTTTTGTCGACAAACAGTCGAATGAAAAAATTGTTTTGGCGTAGAGGAGACGGACATTCTTGCAACTGACTGTACAAATAATAAAAATAAAAGGACACTTCCAAATGTTTTAAGAGTGGATCACGTGAAAAACATTTTTTATTAAATTCGGACCAAAATAAAACAGGGCCCCTTTCTGAGGGCCGCAGTTTTATAGTGTAATAGGACCTCACTTAGTAGTATTAGTTTATATGTACACATCCTCAGAATAATATTCTGAGTACACATCATTCGTTACAAGGAAAAGTTAGAACGTTTTCGTCTGGGCTTGTGTTATATTTCTTGTGTTATACAAACTTACCTTATTCTATTTAACATTAACTTAATTCAGTACTTATGTATCTATTGCCTGCTACTTAACTGAAGGGTTTATAGTTTAAAAGAAACAAAACAAAACAAGCAAAAACGGAACATCTAACATTACGATGACAAAAATTATTGAGGTAAGTTTGCAAAGAAGCAATTCGCAATTTGCTTTACGGCGCGATACGGTGATGAGACCTCAAACACCAACTTATGATATAAAATAGTAGTAGGATTAAAAAACTTTGAGGGCAAGACCTGAAGGCCAATCGCATTAAAAAAAAGACAAATTCAACAGATAAATGCGCAAATTGGCCTTCTGATTTCAGACAATTATTTAGTAAAAACAAACGTTTGCGCTTCGTTTGTGCTATTGTTGGCTGGTTTCCTTATTTTGAGGAGTTACATGACTACTGACAGCACTGGCATTGCAATTCAAAACGTTTTATTCAAAAAATCACAAGAATCACTTGACAAGTCAAATTAAGATTTGATTTCTTTATTTTATGAAAAAGAATCACTTTAAACCTCACATAAGCTATGTTAATTAGCGCTAATTTAACCAGCCTAGAAGAATCTGGTAACAAACACGGTTGGGTTCTTGAAATTTCTTTTCGATGATACCTCTTCATCATGAAGCTCTAATGTGGTACAGATCGACTTGGCACCTCATTGATGCACTAATGGTAAAGTAAGTAAGCTCGTATGAGTCAGTGGCCAACTCTGGTGACAGAGTTTCTAGGCCGCCCGAAGGCCTCTGTCATGGCCTAACAACTTTGAAAAAGCCGGGACCGACTGCTTAACGTACCCTGCAAAGCACGGGAGCGCTCAGTTGAAATTGCCACTATATAGTGGTCACCTATCCAAATGATGACTATGCGGAACAGTGCTTAACTTCATTGATCTGTTAGAAACACCTTAGCCAGCTACGTCACGAGATGATAATGGTGATTGAAACTGTCGTAAATCTAATGTTTTACTCATAAAATTATCGTGAACTATATCATACATTTTAACAACGGGTGTTTTCACGTACCGGTATATCGGTGAAGAGGTACCGGTATATCGGTGAAGAGGTACCGGTATATCGGTGAAGAGGTACCGGTATATCGTGAAAACACCCGTTGTTAAAATGTATAGATCTAAAGTTGTTACAGGTTTTCAGTCGACTCTGCTTTTATCATTTACGTTGAAGTATTTTCTTATTCATTCATATTTTCTGGTATTTCTCATATTAGTCACATACCAGCTGCGCCCCGCGGCATCACTTGAGAGATGCACTATTTATATTATCATAACAAAATACTAAAAGTGCGCTGCAGTAAGTTTTAAATTTTGGCATTGGCAAAATTGTGGCAAAACTATAGAAAATCTTTTTTAATTTTGATTTATTTCATGATTGTTATTTTTTATTTAATAATTAACAATAATATTAATTAAAAGACGAAGAATCGCCAAAGTTTATTCCGCTATATAACGGCAGCTTTCACTGTAACAGGTTTTTAGGAAACCAGGGTTAGCCAGTTGCCCATGACAGGTTGGGACGAGAGAATAGCACCACTTTCGGCGACCTCGCCACCTGTCCCACATTACAGCGTGCGCTTGCGCAAGCGGGCTTGTGCTTGCAATTAGTTTATTATGTTTAGGGTAATTTATATATTCAGGCGTTACGGAAATCGATTAAAAGATACAAAACAGATGAAAAATCTCTAGTACTATTCCGCTTAATAAACTCAATAACGCTTAACTAAAGACGCAGTTACCCCTCAAACAAAAAATATCATTTTTTCTCAACTGTGTGACCTCATTAGTTAAACAGTTAAACGGAATAGTACTGAAGATTTTCATCTTTTTGTATCAAATATATATTTTCATATGTTTAGGGTGTTTGAAAACACTATGTAACATTATAATATAGTTATTTAAGAGCGGTAACTCCTAATACAAGCAAATTATTATTTTGCTTAAAAGGAGACTCCAATCCAAGAGTGTAAAACTGTACTTCTTGTTATTGAAATAAACATTTTTCATTTTCACTATCGTAATGATATGATATGCCTATAATTAGGCCACTGACTCATACGAACGAACGAAAAAAATTAGGACTACGTGTTAAAAAAGGTAAGTAGGTAAGTTCGTATGTATGAGTCAGTGGCCAACTTTGGTGACAGAGTTTCTAGGCCGCCCGAATGCCTCTGTCATAGCCTAACAACTTTTAAAAAGGTGATCCTATACCAAATATAGCTGGTGGTAGTGGCGCAGTGGCCACTCTGGCTCCAAGCAGTAGTGTGCAAGCATTATGTTGCGTTTCCAGCAGAGCTGTGCGAGGATGTGTAGCGAAGGATGTGTTTGTTAAGAACCAATATGTGCTCCAACTCTACTTGGCATCTTAGCAAGGGTCATGCCAAAAAAGCGATAGGAACCCAGCCGGTGTTGTTGCCAGTTCTTTTACGGCACGGGCGCGTTGGAACTGGTGTAAATTTTCCTAGCTTGTAAGACGTTTCAAAGTGATCCTTGTGATTATATTGAAATAAATAATTTTTGATATTGATTTTGATTTAAAAAATAGAATTACTTTATTTACCTAGCGTCGCTCTGACTAAGAATGAAGTGATTCTATTGGTTCATAAAAACACTTTCCTCGCTACACATCCTCGCAAAAATCTGGTTAAAACGCAGACTACTGTGTTTAGGCTTGAATGCATTGTAGCTAGTGAAATTTCTGGGTGAAAGAGACTAACGACATCTTGGGGTGATGAAAGTGCTGAAAAACTTAAAAGCTTTCGGTGGCACCGCAACTGTTATGGTCAGGCGTGGCGCTTTTTAGTTTTATTTTTATACAACCAAACGTACGGCCCACAAGATGGTAAGCGGTTACCACAGCCTATGGACGCTTGCAATACCAGAGGTATCACTCACGGGTTGCCTGCCACCCTGAGACGTAGTTTGAAAGTCTCTCATGTGCCTGTAATTTCACCGGAAACCATACCCTTCGAACCGGAACACAGCAATGCAAAACATTACTGCTTGACGGCAGAAATAGGTATGCTTTATACTTACTAAAACTATTTTAAAACTGGTTTTAAACGTGATTATAGTACCAATCATCAGATGCCTACACTAGTCTTAAAGCATACATGTCGATTGACAAACTGTACTACATATTTACACAAGCAACAGGAAAATGACGTAACTAAAAAGGTCGCAAGTTCGAACCCCGACCGGTTTGTATTTTTTTTTTGGATTTTAATTACTTTATTATTGTTTACTTCTGAATAATTGTTGACATTACCGAATACTCATTCACCTCATAATTTAGTGATGCGAAAATTGTATGCGTGTTTCCATTGAATAAATACATTGAGAATAATTTGTTTATAATTATTAAGCTCGAAGCCATTGATCATTAATAATGAAATAAAATGTCGATACAAGGGCGCGTGGAACAGGCGTAATTTCACCTAGCTTTGTGACGTTTCTTTTTCTTCTTCTTTGTTTATGGACTCTGTGGCATATTTGTCACAATTTCGCCAGTGACGTTTCAAAATGATCTTTGACTAAAGAGATTTTTGGCAAAATTATGGCAAATAAGCCGCAGAGTCCATAAACGAAGAATAAAAAGAAGAAGAAGACTTTGTCTTTGACAGAAGACACAGTAGATTTTTGTTTTGCAACCTAACCTCTTGTCGCTAGATAAATGGAGTAGTTTTGCTAGCACATTTTCAATTATTATGTTTTAATTTTAATTTTAATTTACTTGCTAGCAGTGAGCAAAATATTACAAAATAAACTACCTAAAAATTCCCTTATCTCCAAAGATAAGCAACTTTTAAAATTACTTTTTTTTCAAAAGGTATTCTATATTTTACAGAAAGGGTTGTCTTTTCGTGTCGTCTCCGGCAATGGAGACGGTTTCTCAATTGCACAGACACAACTGCCCCGGTTACTTTAAGGTGAAGGTCCCACTCAACTGCTAATAAATAACGTTGCACACCGTTATGTCATTCAATGAGTTCGTGATTGGTGGAATTGTATAGATTGTATGTACCACTTGAACTATCAGACTGAAAGGTACCTGAACCTGGGTTCCACCCTGGTTCAAGATGTGCATGTATCATTCATTATAATGACGTGTACATGATATCATATCATATCACATCATATTATCTTCTATCTATACTATATCACTGACCCACACGAACTTTATTACTTTTTCTACTTTACGTTATTTTTTACTAATCATCATGACAGCCTTCTAATGTTCCCACTGCAGGGACAATAGCCTACTCTCAAGCGAGAGTGATTGGGTCTTGGGTTATTTGGGTCCATCACGCAGAACTAATGCGAATTGGTGGATGGCACATGTGAAAGGCAAAAACTATAGTTTTTAGACATGCTGGTTTCCTCAATGTTTTCCTTCCCCGTATGAGCACTGTGATTGCCATACATTTTTAATAGCGGAAAATTCATTGGTGCACGACCAGATTCGAACCCACGACCTTAGGATCGGAAGGCGGGGTCACTACCACTAGACCACCAGTGTTTTACTATATATCTAAAAGAAAGTCATGTTAGTTACACCATTTATAACTTGAGAATGACTTGACCAATTTTCATGATTTTTGATTTGTTAGATTAGTTATTTTGCCAATAAACCTTATCTCTCACTCTATCTTAGCGTACGTCAGAGGGGCAGACGGCGGGAAGTGACCATGCAGAGATAATAATAAAATAATAAATAATGCTGGACAATCCACACAGCATCATCTAGCCCCAAGGTAAGCAGAGCTTGTGTTATGGTTACTAGATGACTGATACTTAATACAATACAATACAATCATAGATAGATATTTTTTATTATACATAGAAAATACCCAGAACAAATATTTGTACGATCTACAAATATTTGTACCGAGGCGCGAATCGAACCCGCAACCTCCGCGTAGCAGGCGGACCTTCTCCCGCCGCACCACATCAGTCGCCATGATCGAGAGATGATCAGGCAAACGACTTATCAGTCTTGTCCTTGCTGACATAAATAAAAATAATGATTATGAATTACGCTTTGCAAACATTTTGCCAAAAAATCAAGAGTTTATTTATTAGTAATAATACAAATCATACATTATTCATTCGGTAGGTAATGCAGATATTTAAATACATTGTTATTGCCTTGAGATGTAAATAACCCCTTACAAAACTGAAGACAAGACAAATTCTCAAAGGCAAAAAAGACATAAAGACTTGTATTTATGAGAAATGCATGGTATTATTGCTTAATCAATATGACCACTGTTAGGATACTAAGGTAAGAGTAGTAGAGTTCTTTGTGATAGAGCTCGTCCGGGGAAGGACTACCACCTATTTCTGCCGCCAAGCAGTAATGCTCGCATTGCTGTGTTCCGATTCGAAGGGTATATTTCCGGTGAAATTACAGGCGCATGAGACTTTCCATCTATATAACGCCTCAGGGTGGTAACACGCAAGTGATATCTATGATGTTGCATGCGTACATAGGCTACGGTAACCGCTGACCATCAAGTGGGCCGTACGCTTGGTTACCACTTCAGTAGTATAAAAAAAACTAGCTTACTCTAAAGAGAGTAAACCGGAGCCGACCGCGGACAACGGTGAAGAATAACATCGCGTGGAAACTGAAACATCGAAGAGCTAAAAACTCGAAAGGCTTGTGCTATCAACCAATCAACCAACCATTGGATTATGATCATAATGGATTATGACCCAATCACGAAAGAAGATCCCTAACTGGAGTAACATTAATAGACCATAAGGATGCTACCTAATATGAGGACTGTTGTCTGCGAATAGCTAATCTAAACATACGTTTTTTTATCTGTGACGTCGATTATGATTGTGACGTCGCGACAGGGGTAATGAGATGATTAAAATCTTTATCGTGGATAATACCGAGTGACGAAGCAACTGCAATGCGTCAAGTCATAGACACGCTGAAAGCACCATTTTGGACAACAACGGTATAGCTCTTGCATGAATTATTGCAATTTGAATCTTATGTTATATTTTATATTTATTCCGGGTGTTCTGGGTATTTTCTATATATAATAAATAATATCTATTTATGTATTGTATTGTATTAAGTATATATCAGTCATCATTATGATGAAGAGGGATCATCAAAAAAAAGCTAGGAACCCAGCGGAGTTTGTTGTCAGATTCTTCTAGGCTGGGGCGCGTGGTACTGGCGTAAATTCACTTAGCTTTAAGACGTTTCAAAATGATCCTTCAAAAGGATCATTTTGAAACGATCTTGACTTCGATCTAGTACCCATAATACAGCTCTGTTTAACAGCAGCTTACCTTGGGGCTAGATGATGCTGTGTGGATTGTCCAGCATTATTTATTTATTTATTAATATTATGATAAATAAATTTTCTATTTTCACGACATATTTCGCGTTGAAACCTGGCTTTAGGATATAAGTACTAGTCAGTCAATCAGTCAATAACACTTTTTTATTTGAGCTCTTGTAGTCAGATGATGTTTAAAAACATCTGGTAATCTTTTGCCACATTCCAGTGAAGATTATCCAATATTAATTTATGTTGTTTTGTTTTCGATATTAACCAGACTTTAAGCAAAGTGTTAATGAGTATAAATAATAGTGAACCAGTTTCATAAAGGTGAATATAACCTGAATATTTGGCATAGCTTAATGAAAATGGTCACTAAGTGTATCTAGTAAAAAATATTTAAGTGTTCTGTGTTTTGGAACATCAGTAAACTATTTCTAGAGTGGTTCTAAATATGTATAAAATTAAGTATAACTAATGGCCCTAAGCAATGTCCTTGGGTGAGCCCACGAAAAAAGTGCCAAAAATGAATTTAATTATAGGCCTTTCACGAGTGACTGGCCTCAAAAGGATTACATAAAGCAACAAGTTTGTTATCACACCTTTACGACTGTTGTCAATGCGCAAATCATCAGCTTAGTATGCGCGCACTCGCTCGATTGCGTCGCATAAACCGCGAAATCGCAACTCGCTACCCGTGACCTAAATTTAAAATAGGAGGAAAAAGTAAAGAAATTGAGTACTTAAGTTAGCTAACAAAAACTGCAGTCTTGAACTTGTTGTTTACATTTGTAGTTAAACAATTACAATAATTACAATTAAATGTAGAGAACGTAGTTGATGACCGTTATTATCGGATGATCGAAGAAAATAAACTTTAAGATAATAATGACCAACCTCTTCCATTTCCAGCAAAATAACATAAATTTCACCAAAGAGTCCAGCTAGAATAGGGTTTGGAGAAATGCCTTGAAATTTATTGCCTTATCGTTGTAGTCGTAGGTGAAGGCATTTGAGACATCAGACATCAGAAAAAGGTTTACATTTTGCACCTTTTATGTGCAATTAGTTAGACCTACGAACAGACTATGTGAAGTTATCTAAAGAAAGGATTCTACCTAAATATAAAACTTGTTTCTATTCGATCAATCGTTTTAATAAAACCTTTAAGGGTAATACGAGGGTGATAAATTTGTGATGCAACGTCTTAAATTGAGGAAAATGACTACGGCAAACAAGAAATGTTATAAAAACTTGTGCACAATGTACATCACACTACACGTACGGTTTTAAAAATGGCGCAGGCGAGCGCAGTGCAGTGCCATGCAGAACTATATAGCTTTATGTGCCACTGAACCTGTTATGTTAGTCGTGGCTTATGTTCTGCCTGTATCTAGATAACAAGTACACTAGCGTATATTATGCTATTCTAGGTTCAGAAGTACTATTCCAAGTTTCATCAAAATCGATTTAGTTGTTATAGCTTGATCAAAACACTAAACAAATAAATAAATAAAAAATAATGCTGGACAATCCACACAGCATCATCTAGCCCCAAGGTAAGCTGCTGTTAAACAGAGCTGTATTATGGGTACTAGATGACTGATATATATATATAATACAATACAATACATAGATAGATATTTTTTTTCCAAAGTTCGGATTTATAATATTAGTAGGATTAAACTCTGCACAATCGAAAGTAGGCATCCATTTGACCTCTAAATGACGTAGAATTTACTTCGTATAATGAGCTAGCTCTTGTTTTTCCTGCTGAACCTTCGAAGCACTTTTGTTTCTGTTTTTACTTCGCTGACCTTTATGACTAATTCACTGATTTTATTGTTAGTGTCAATGCGGGTAATGAAACTGTTACCTATTGCGTGAAAAATCATTCATTTTACCTCGTAATAAAAAACGTGTCATACGCATTCATTCAGGGAAACCATTAAAACTAAGTTTATATTTCCACATTATGGCAACCGTCGCGATAAATATCGCTATTGTCCGCTGGAGTCCCTCTGAAAGTTTACTTCAATAAAAATACTGAATACTAAACTTATGTCAAAGTCTATCGTGTATTATTTATTTATTTATAGATAGATAGATAGATAGAAAACACTTTATTGTACATCACACAGAAAACAAGAAAAACAAAAGCTCGGGTTTTATACAAGTTACGTGTAAAGGACGGACCTCTTTAGAATGAAAGTAAAAAGAAAAAGAAGTGAAGTGACAGAAAAAAAAGTACCTTTAAATCTTAAAAATCTCGAGTAAATTGATTAAGTTTATCTAGTCAATTATTACCAGATAAACTTATCTGATCGAGCCGGGCAGCGTAATAAAAACATATTCGAGCGCGCGCGCTGCGCGCACCGTAGCGGTTACGGGGGGATCATTGACACGCGCCGCGTGCTGCCCTTTCGATTTCCAACAAGGATATAACTAAAATAAACTTTTATCAATTTACTCGAGATTTTTATGACAATTTTAAAAAATGCATACATTCTAAGCTTAAATGCATTTTTTTCGTGTGAATTATATTCCTATTCCTTGAATATTATACTAATAATGAAATAACCCTATATAATCTACAAGACTGACAGGTTTAAGATATTCAGTTGAATTGAGAAGTGTCCTTGACCAGGTGGTCGCTTCGCTGGTTAATTTGACTTAATTGAGTACTTACTTAGTGAGAAATAACAATATTACACGAGAATACCGCGACGAATGGCGTTAAGGTTACCTGCTTACTTTTTATTTAAAAGGTGTTTACAATGGGACATTTAATAAGTTATTTTTAATGTTAAATTATCTGAATAAGTACGAGTATCTTTAATGTTCCGCGGGGTCATCATTTGGATGGGTGACCGCCAGTGGCAATTTCAACTGAGCGTTCCAATGCTTCGAAGGGCACGTTGAGCAGTCGGTCCCGGCTTTTTCAAAGTTGTTAGGCCATGACAGAGGCCTTCGGGCGGCCTAGAAACTCTGTCACCAGAGTTAGCCACTGACTCATTCGAATTTACTTTTTTATAGTACTCGTATCAATGGAATGGCGGCAATGGAGAAAACATAAAGAATAGAATCTGTGTCTTGAAATGGTTTGCTTATTTTTTTTATCACGAGCAAAATAGCGGCCAGAAGTAAAGTAGCCAAATAATTCAGGTGTCTCCCTGCGAGTTTAAGTTTACATGGGCATGGGGGGTCAAACGTGGGTGACACGGGATGCGCGGGGTAAGAGCAGGTGACAAAAAATGTGTTCCCCGCACATGTCTCGTGTCATTATTTAATACAATTTTCTTGACATTTTTAATTTTGTGTGGGTAATAATTTAAGAAAACATAATATTTGCATGCCAAAGATTTTGGTAGGACATAAATGAACTAATTTAATTTTAGAACAGTATGACATTGTGTTCGTGCAATTAAATATAATTTATCATATAAGCCACGCGTCCTTTTAAAACTTGTAGGAAAACGTCAGATTTATAATTTTGATTAAAATCAAATTAATAATAGTCCAAATAAAACTTTACTGAAAACTTTCCACTTCTTGGACTTCTGACATTTTTTTATTACATTATAAAAACAGAGTTCAATGAACTGCATAATTTTTTTGTTGTTTTCTTATTAAAATAGTAGCTGACGCGAGTGTTAATCCTGCACCTGTTATTTTTTGACAGTGACAGGCAAACGGCTGTCAAGCTGAATGACCGTTAGTTCTAATTAATTATGAATTAGCATTATAGGTATTATGGAGTTTTTTCGTTCAACTTGCTAAAGCTATCGACATGGGTCTCGCTCGACTCTCGTGTTGTTGTGTATATTTGGTGGCAGTTTTTACAAAATGCAAAATGTTTTCTGAGCAGAAAGAAACACCGCAATTTATTTTAAAACGTTGTTTGTCTACGTTGACAATAAGGGGTTTTCGATTTTCGATTCGAAATTTTTTAAAAAAAGTAGTTCCGATTGCTTTGACAGATGGCGCTATCTGCCCTACTGCCATACTGGGAAAGGTTATCAAAACAAGAAAAAAGTTGGTAACTCCGTTTTTGTTTTGTCTCGTGTCAAGCGGAAGGTTCATGTCCTGCTTAAGGCAAAAGAATTTAACTCCAGTACGACCAAAGTTAGTGTACTACGTAGTACGTTCTATGACTTTGACACCAGCCAGAGGTATGACAGACAGTGACAGCAGGAGCAACCAATGTTGAACTCCCTACACATTCACCATAGCTCGCCAAACGTAGTGCTTACATTCTCTTGGGCTCGCCAGTTGAGCTACAGCCATCTAAATAGACGGCTTTTTTTTATAACTTGAGACGAAAAGGCCTCATTACTCGACACTGGCAAAATTGTCTAAAAACAGATGCCATAAACAAAAGAAGAAGAAAGGTCAGCATGTTTTTCAAAACCCTCATCATGACAGCCTTCTAATGTTCCCACTGCTGGGACACTGGCCTACTCTCCAGCGAGAGTGATTGGGTCTTAATCCACCACGCGGACCCAATGCGGATTGGTGGATTTTCAAAACCCTAGTTCACTTTTTTTTACCAACGAAAAACGGAGAAAGTTCTCTAGTTGACGCGCTAAAGGTATGTTATTATAAATATTTTTGATAAATAACTCAGAGATAAGTAGTACTATTATCTGTTCTGTGCCAGAGTCATACAGACAGACCTACTACCTAGATAATTATTAGCGTGTTAGTTTCAAAATATCGTTTAAAGCGAACTAATTTTATGCTCCCGCGCCGGGCGCCGCCGGTGTCCTTGACTTAGCTTTCTGTTAATAATGTGACTTTTCTAGTTTATCGTTCAAGTTATTACGCGAACGGATATAGCAGTATTTTTATTATCGTCATCATGACAGTATATAGCCTTCTAAATGTTCCCACTGCTGGGACACTGGCTTACTTACGAGCAAGAGTGATTGTGTCTTACATAATCCACCACACCACGCGGACCAAATGCGGATTGGTGGAATTTTTTTATAGTTGAGATGAGTCATAAACAGTTTTAAGGAATTCAAATTGTTAAAGTTCAAATAAGTACCTAGTTCCACAGACAGAGTAAACAAAAAACGATATACCTATCATAAACATGATGCATACAATTACCACAAAATTGTATTTTCGTACGCACTTAGATGACATACAATAGTCGTAAATTATTCATATCATAACAAATTATTAATGAAACCACAAAATAATGGTATAGGTACCTAGTGTCGAACCAGTCTGACCTGGGTAAGGTGAATATAAGTACTTAGTAATATGTATTTTAATTTGTAAATAAATATTGTTTTTATGATCTATTTTATAATCTTAAAAACAATATTTATGCTATTAGAGTAAAATTCAATAATTAGGTTTAACCATGGACTACCCTTTTTTCTGTGAAAAATTTCAGCCAATAATTATCATTCATTATTATATCGATGGCTTTCAATGCTATCATACTCCAAAAAAAATGCGACCCTGATGCGCAGTGTATAGTTCGCACGGCGGATCTAGGCTTCCGTGAAGTTAGCCGTTTGTGATGCGCAAAGACAATTCAGTTTGAAAAAGCTACATTGCGCAAAAAGGCTAACTTCACGACGTGAGAACTATACGGGACAGTCGCAACAGCATCCTGAGGACTGTAGCAGAGTGCCTGACATCTCCACTCTGGAAGTGTCTCGTGCAGAGGGTAATCAATGAAGGAAGCTATTTCCTTGATTGATTATCCTCTCCTCAGCATGTCGCAGTGCCTATTTTAATTTTTATTGATATAAGTATGACTATTTTTATATGTGTGTTGTTTTTTAATTTTAAACTCTTTGTTGTGTGAATTAAAATATTTTTATTATTTTATGATGATTTTTACAACGCCTCTTTAGTGCGTAAAATGAACTAGGTACCAAAATCTCAGAAAATCTCATTCAAATTGACAGCTATAGACGATACGGTTACGCTTACGATCGTCAAACAAGTTTTTCGTGATATACATTTGGTCTACTCTTGAACTAACGACACTCGTGTTCTTTAAACGACAACGAATTATCTCAAAATTAATATAATTTTATATAATATACAACGTGTATGACATACTGACAAGAAAACAACTAGAAATGACCTACAAAAAGGACACTAGACTGCGTGTGTGCCGCACATAATTGCAATTCATAGAAACTCATAGGTAGTATGTTTGTTTGTACCCACCTACTTACATAATCGACTAAATGCATGACAGTCACGCATACATAGGTACTGTAGGGTTTTATACATATTAAGACAATCACTTTAGCTGAAGAGGAGAGGATTTAATAAATGGATTGACTACATAGTTGACAATCGTAAACGGTAACGTATCGTTTAGTTTACTGCTATTTTATTAGTAGGATTGGGCCCCTGAATTATTGTAAAAGTATTGTATTTTTATACTTAGCTCATTTTACTAAAGAAACCCAGAATAAAACCCATACAAATTGACAGCTCGACGATACTTCACCGTTTACGATTGTCAAAGATGTTGTCAATCCATTTATTAAAATCAGAAGACCTTCTTATATTTTATTAGTATGTTTTCCACTCGACCGCGCGCGATTCCCTTCTCACTCTCTCTCTTCTTCTTCTTCTTCTTCTTTGTCTTTTCTCAATCTCTAGTCAAGTGATACTGACTTTTTATCAATCCCAATTTGCTTATCAAACACTTATAATTAAAAGACTACTTAGAAAGGGACATAGTACAAGAAGCGAATACATTTTTTTATAAAACTACCAGTATTTTTGGGCAGCGCTAACACACTGATTTACGACCTCTGGTCTCTGTGCTCTGGTAGGTACTTCAGACGTTTGCCGAGATGTGGGGCTGAATGTTTCCTAACCTAATTGATCTGTTATGATGAACAACAAGGCATAATGATATAATATTATGTAGGTCAGCTACATTACCGTGTGACGCGGCGGGCGAATGTCCGCCTGCGACGCGGAGGTTGCGGATTCAAATCCTGCCATGGGACATATGTTTGTACGATCTGAAATATTTGTATCAGGTGTTCTGGGTATTTTCTATGTATAATAAAAAAAAAACAATCTAATGTATTGTATTGTAGTCTTTAGGTACCCATAACACAGGCTCTGCTTAGCTGGAGGCTAGATGATGCTGTGTGGATTATCCAGCATTATTTATTTATTATTCAACCATATTGATAGAAAAACATGATGCAGGTCTATATAACTTTCTATAACTTCGATAAATAAATGCAAATGCAGAGAATTTTTTGAATTGAGTTACTCACATCACATGGGCTGTAGAGGAAACTTTATACCGAAATATAGCGTCATTCTAAATCATAGTACCTACGTAATATCACTTCTACCTACTCTACTACAACTGCTCATTAACCAAAGTGTTAAAACTAAATAATAAAAATAAAATAAACACACTGAAAAAGTTAATACTCCTGCTTACATGAATGAACATAATATGGATTTCTCACAATTGCGTTAGTATCAGTACTTTATATGTAATGACGAGTCGGTCAAGTCGTTCGTCAGACGTTAAGCGCCACGCCTGACCATAGGGCTGCGTTTCCACCAGAGATGTGCGAGGATGTGGAGCGAGGAAAGTGTTTCAAGATATTTATTTGCATAAATAAGTGTTACAGAAGGTCTTAAAAGTAATATGGCACTTAGAACTTATTAGCCCTTTTCAGGCATTGCAAATTATATGTAGGCTATCTATGCTGGGCGCTAAGCTGCTCTGAAAGCATTAAAGCTGTCAGAGCGAGGTTAGGTAAATGATGTGATTCTATTGGTTCCTAACAAACACATCCCTCGCTAAACATACTCGCACATCTCTGGTGGTAACGCAGCCTAACAGCTGGAGTGTCCCTCAACCTTAAAGTTCTACGGTGCACTGTGCTGCGTTTGTCATTCCGAGACGTCTCTTTCGCCCAGTAATTTTATTTCTACAGTGCCCTTCGACCTAACTAAACACAGTATAATGCTTGCACACTACTGCTTGGAGACAGGACGGACTCTTGCAGAAGGATACCACCGCCAGGTAAAACTTAATAATTTTAAATTTTTTGTAATTCTTTCCGAGCGTCTGGTCGATGCGACGCGTGATCCAAAGGCATTCTGGTTCAACATTTGATTGTCATTCAACGTGGCAATGCATGTTGGGAACGCTTCCGTCTGGTAGTGATTTGTATCAGTTGAGCTATCTATAGATCTTTTGTAACGGTCTAGATAGCTCAACTGTTTCATATGTAATTTGTAGGTAATGTAATTATGTACATATTTTAATTAACTAATGAGGTAAAACTAGAAACAATTTTCCCGATATCCACGTCATTTCAATAGTAATCCCGTCTGTGCATGATTCAAAGTTCCGTCGTGCTATCACAACACGGCCAGAAGGACGTCACTAAACAGATAATGTCAGCACGAGTTCGTCACGGACACAGAGACAGTCTTAAAAAGTAAAAGCACAGAACTATATTTAAGTAGAATGAGTGTGTGAACCTCGCGTGCTGAAAAGACGGGCTAAGTAAGGGCTGAGTAACCTCTTTACTCGCCGCGAAACTCAGTCTGCTCCTAACCGGGGGTGGTGTGGTGGTGTGGCAGGCAGTGCCTAGAATCGGTTTGCCGCGTGTTTATCGATGCTTTAAAATCATTCATGCGCTTATGTTTCCCATCACTAAAATACAGTTGAATGTAAAATACAAATACTCGAAATGTTACACGCTCGGTTTCCATACAAATCGACGAACATTTATGTATGTGGTTAAAAGGGAGTCAATATTTCTTGAAAATACCACGATGAGAGGAACACATATCATTGAGAAAAACATAAAAATATTTACCTTCTTCTATTCTAATTATGTGATAGTAGAGTATTCTAATTATGTGATTAAGGCACAGAGTAGAGACGGAGTATTTTCTTGTGGTCCCAATATCTTGTACCATTAATGAAATTACGAGTAATATTTAATGCTCGTGGTTCCATTGCTTTCTGTTGTTAAAAATCATTCATCGTAATATAAGGATCTGACAGATCAACGCACAACCTAAACCAAGCCATAAGTACTAGAAACATGAAATTTGGAGTACATTTCTCTTATCGTGCAATGCAATGCATCAGTTGTATAAAAAAAATAATAAAAAAAATAAGGAATTCCCGAAATTCAACTCTTAAAGAACGCAGTGGTGATGAATGATGAATGAAGTTTGTATAAAAAAAATAAGGCGGACAAAGTCGCAGGACGTTCCGATAAACACAAAACACAAATTCAAACTTTGTGTAAAAAAATAAGATTGACGAATATTGTTTGCTAATTATAATTAACCACAAGCTCTGTACAACCCATTGGTACTATAATTTTATAGCTTTGCTCAGACTGGTGCTAATGTCCAGTGTGGTGACTGGTGATTCATAATACGCCTGTTGTACATTGTCGACCGGTACTGTCCCGGCAGGCGATTAAATCAAATAAAACAACATTTATAGCCGCTCTAAGGAAATGGCTAATCTATTTTTATTCTAACCACTAAATACTATAAAGATTGTGGCGAAAAATCGCCGGCGCCAGTTCACCATTGTCTCTTATTATTTCTGAAGCGGTGCTGATACGACGCTGATTAGTGTGCTCTCACAGCTCTCTTTTTTTTATACAACAAAAGTGGCAACCAAGCGTACGGCCCACAAGATGGTAAGCGGTTACCGCAGCCTACAGGCGCTTGAAATACCAAAGGTTTCACTCAAAAGTTGCCATCCTGAGACGTAGATCGAAAGTCTCATGTGCCTGTAATTTCACCGGAAACCATACCCTTCGGACCGGAGCACAGCAATGCAAATATTTACTGCTTGACGGTAGAAATAGGTATGGTGGTAGTCGTCACCGGACGAGCTCTATCACAAAGAACTCTGCTGCTCTAGTTCTCAGCAACATAACTGCTTGAGCAAAGGTATCTCAGCAACTATTTACTGCCATTGTACTGTAGCACCCAGACCCGGAACAAACACTTGCAGATCATGTTAACATTTGGCCCGGAGCGGGAATCGAAGTCTCTCTCAGTCAGGCATTTACTACGCCACCGAGGTCGTCTATCATATGCGATGAATACCCAACCTTGCAGTCTTGCACATGTGAGGTAATAGCTTATCAACCTCGGACACGTGCATAATGTGACCAATCATCACATATCATAGTTCATGATATCTGACAGTATGTTCTTTGTATTGCGGAGCGCTCGTGACATAGCTAACAGATCAACGAAGTTATGCACTGTTCCGCGTAGTCATCATTTGGATAGATGACCGCCAGTGGCAATTTCAACTGAGCGCTCCCTTGCTTCGGAGGGCACGCGGTCCCGGCTTTTTCAGAGTTGTTCGGCCAAGACAGAGGCCTTCGGGCGGCCTAGAAACTCTGTCACCAGAGTTGGCCTCATACGAACTTACTTACTTACTTACTTATAGCTTATGTATCTAAAGGCTTGTGCAATATTGTCTAGCCTTTGATTACCCCTCCATCTTAAGATCTGAGTAGACAGAGATCTGATGATTCTGCTAATAGTTAACTCTATTTAGAAAGAATAGAATAGATGTATGCACATAAAGCATAATGCTTTAGTGGTTACTACATTTACTACTCAAGATATGTCAGTTAATATTACAGCAGAAGTTACATAAAAATGCTCACGACTGCAAATTGCACGATAGATATCATAAAGAGAGTGATATTTTCAAGTACAAATATTTTGGCACTAGCACACCTGATAGAGTTACTAAAGAGATAGGACAAGAAACTAGTCAAGAGTTCCTAATAAAAATACTGGTCGGACATTCTCAAAGCTGCAGGGAAAAAGCTCATTAAGACACAACTAACGTACTCAAACACAGGTCGAGATCTGATTTCAAAGCGCAGGTCAAGGCGCAGTCAGAGGTTACTCATAAGATCTATATCGAGACAAATAGGTCCTTGTGACCAGAAATAAACATTTCGCTAAAAAGTAGAACGCCTTGAGCAGTGACAGTTTTTACAAGTGCTGTGGACCGTTAAATTGCAGTGAAGCTGCTTACGCATTTCGAATGGGTTTTCGTGGATCACAAACATGTAATAGCTTACACGAACTAAATACCTGTAACAACTACATAAAGCTTCAGTGATGCTTGTATATCTTTCTAAATACCAAAGCCAGGGTTAGTAAAAACAAGACTCAATAAATTAAGTACTGAAAATTAAATTGATTAATAAAGAATAATGATGACGCTTGCACATAACAAATAGTACATTAAGGTTCTAGTGTGTAACATTGAGAGCGCGATTGAGGTCTTAAGATAGCCGAGGACGGTAATCATCAATACACACGTGTATCGTCATACGACGTTTTTCAACACACTTGAAATAACAAAAAAACTCATAATAAAATAACAAACAAAAATCTATAACTCACTAGTGATATAGCAATGAAAAAGTCATAGTTTGATTATGGGTGTCATTCTGTGCCTAATTGCGATGACCATAGAGCCACTTTATAAGCAAGTGTGTTGGAAAGATAATTATTGAAACCACACAAATTATTATGATAAATTTGAAACTTATTTAAGTCCTTATTTACTTTTAGTTACTTATTTAACTCGTCCGAGGAAGGACTACCACCATACCTATTTCTGCCGCCAAGCAGTAATGCTCGCATTGCTGTGTTCCGGTGTGAAGGGTATGGTTTCCGGTGAAATTACTGGCACATGAGGCTTTCGATCTTAGCCTCAAGGTGGCAACCCGCGAGCGATACCTCTGGTATTGCAAGCGTCCATAGGCTGCGGTAACCGCTTACCATCTTGTGGGCCGTACGCTTGGTTGCCACTTCAGTTGTATAAAAAAAAAAAAAAAAAAAAAAAAAAAAAAATCTTTAAACAGATTTATCCATAAGTGAATAAGGACTGCAATAAACAATGCATAATTATATAATAGAAGACATCTTGACAGTTCATGAGCATGATTTGATTTTAATGTTATAAAAATATGATAATGCTAATTATGATCTCGTGATCATTTAGTTGATGAAGATGAATAGCATTGACTACTTTAAATAGTTATATAGAAAGAGAAAGAAAGTTATGATAGGATAGGAGTTGTAAAAACTTGGATAAATTTGGTTCTATGACCAAACGAAGATAGAAATATTTTTGTCTTTATTAAAAGCGCAGCACTTCAAAAGATAAGTTTATTTTACAGAATTAATGAGAAGGAACTTATACGGCTTAACAATATTGAAATGTAAAACGGACAAATTAAGACAAGTGATTTCGTAATAATTCAGGTAATAAAACTAAACATAAACAACATAATAATTTTGGAGTGAAAAGTGAAAACTGAGGTGTAGCAAGAAATTGCAATAAAACTGGTATAATAATGTACTGATAAATATTCTTTTACGTTCAAAATGTACGATAGGTATTTAACTGTTATATTATGCGGGTATTGTATATCTATACCTATACTTAGTACATAGGTACCTTACCTACCTACTATTGGCTATTACGTCAGTACCACCACAGTGTATGTGAACTCTACCGTAAAAATTGACTACCGTAGTATAATTTCTCGTTTAAAACAGAAACAGTTCAAAATAGTATTTAAAATTGAATCTAATATAATTAAACTGTGCTCAACCTTCCACGCTACCAGTTTAGGAAGTGCTAAATGACCCAGTATAGATAAAATACGTAACAGTGGGTTATGTAGGTACCTATGTTAGAGGTAAAGCTAATACGTAAAACTAATGCTAATATACGAACTAATGTAAGTATAGTTCGCACAGCGGATCTAGGCTTCCGTGAAGTTAGCCGTTTGTGATGCGCAAAGACAATTTAGTTTGAAAAAGCTCTATTGCGCATCGAAACGGCTAATTTCACGACGGCCAAGATCCGTTGTGAGAACTATAAACATCATCAAAAATCAATGTTGACTTGATTTGATAAAGTTAGAAGTTTCAATTTAAAAAGAATATGCAAATTGAAATGTTATAATTATATTCATAATAAGTATTATTAGAACCTAAAAAAATATATTAGAATGAGAAAAATAAATCAAATTTCGCCAATGAGATTACTGAAGAATTATTTTAAATTATGATAATTGGCGAGATAAGTAGACAACTTAGTCAAAGCCGCGCGCGAGCCCTAATAAATGAACCATTTTAGCGCAGAATCGCGGTAGATGGCACATACTAAAGAAGGTTATATTATACCCAGCAGTGGGTTAATTTAGGTTGTGGATGATGATGATAATAATAATGAAACGTTGCCAAACAAAACCATTGTTATATTTTACGTGCAGAAAATAATTCGATAATAAAAAAGCGAACTAACTAAAAAAACTATATTTTTGGCAATGGACATTGTGAAAGTTATTCTCACCCAAAAATCCAATACCATTTTGTATCACACATACATAAAAAGCGCCAAAAAGTTATAATGATTATTTGTAACCACATTATTTTATCAAATAGGTAAATAAAAAGGATATCGTCAATGTAAATATGAAACTGTCGAAACTTTTCAATATCCTTTTAAATACAGACAAACCATTTTTATAAAATAATTTATAGAGACGGTCTTATTCGTGAATGTAACAGACAAAGATGATCTTGCTAATTCAGCTTGTTTAGATAACCATCTACTCATTCTTAAAATTAATGGTAACCTTAACAGCCGGTAAGTAGGTAGGTACTATATAACGAAACAATGGTGTCATGTCCAAATATCATGATAATTGTTATGATGTCTTCAAGACTTGTAGTCCTGATCATAAACCAGAGGTTCCTTATGATAGCGGTATTACTTGACGGACGTAATAAGCAGACCGATTTTTATTACAATAGACTTTTAGATAAAATAACTTGTATACGCGTCGCGTCCTCAGAATTTGTATGATAAATTGGGAAACACCGGGCGCCGCTATCGTAAGGACTCAGGTAAGAAATAAGGATGTATTCGTTAGCGTAGCGTAGAGTAGCAAACTCTATGTTGTACCTACCAGACAAATGTTGATAAAACCATTTGTTCTATAAAAACCTTGATTTAATATTATAGTCATGTTACATACAAAAATAGTAGAGTTTGTTAAAATGTATATAGGTACTTGTAATGACTAATAAAGGATGAGTGGCCAACGAACCGAGTTTAACAATAAAACTTATCACAAATGCAATATTACTGTTTTATAACAGATCATTAGTAGAAAAATCCCGTAGCAATAATATTGATAGGCAGTTTATACATAACGATTGTCGACTCTACGCCGTTGACATAGGTAAGTTATCTGGCAATGTCACAGCGCTGGTCACTTTACTCCAATTAATGCTGATTGAATGTTTCATACTAAAGCTACGCATGATTACTGTTATTGGAGGCAATTGCCTTGCGATAAAAAATATTAATACTCTAGGTTAGGAAAAGTACACACAAGTTCATACAGCAGAAAAACTATAGGTACGAACGATTTTCCGGCAGAAGAATAGAAACGTCATCTAAACAAACAGAATCAACTCGATGTGTGACAGATACCGTGTGACGAATCCTATGTAGAACTTTTAGGCAATCCAAATCACAAAATCCGGCACAAACAATACAGTCAAATTGGCGCGTATACGCTTATTTACTCACAAACCCACGTGGGGGGAGAGGTAAGAGCGAGGGGGTCGCGCGCGAGCTCTGCGGCAGTCGCAGTGACACTGACTGGCAGGCCTGGCAGCTGGCAGGTTCTTGATTATGGTCGGTCGCGCGAAACCGGCGCCTGAGCATGGTTATCAGGTATGTATCAGGTAAATTGCCTCTGAAAACACTATACAACAAATATATAGCGCACAGACATGATGCAATCGGCGTCTCACCTTCTGAGAAGACTTAAATAATTTTTAATTTTATTTTGCTTAACTGGTTTGTTTTGGTTGGAGCCGACGTTTTCTTGTTAGGATATGCGTTGCAAATTGTTAAAATTACTTGTTATGAACGACCAAGCAAATCGTGGAGAACAATGGATGGATTTAACATTCAAGAACCAAAGCTTTATACATACAACTTGCATACAAGGACAAGACGTATCTCTTTCTGCAATAATAATCATTGCTGTTCATCAATACGACTTTGGTGGTGCGTTGAGCGAGTGCCCGGTTCAGAAGCGAGAGGTTGTGGATTTAACTCCCGGGACAAATATTTGTATGATCTGCAAATATTTGTTCTGGGTCTGGGTGTTGCAGCATCATAGTACTGGGTTTTAGTAGTAGTCTTTGACTATATACATGTCATAAATCTTTGGTAGTAGTAGTGACCATTGAGTAAGTCATAATGATTGATAAACCATATTCAGTGCTTTTATTACTTTTAAAGAGAATTAAAAAAATTACCGTTTCGATGGCTTGATTCAAATTGCGTGTCAATTGCTAAAGTTGAATTTAACACTGTTTTTGGTGGTTTAGTATTAAACCGTAGAGTTTTCTATTCATTTGTTTCATATTATGTTCTGTTTCCACTCCAGTTTAATTCTTTCATCATTAGATTTATCTCCTTCGCTTCAAATATCATAAACACAACAAATGTCATTTTCAAGGTTTTCAATACCTAATGCAACTCTGTCATCGATCACTGTAACGGCCATTATCTCAATTGTTTCACATGGTAACCGGTCGCGTGTCGGATCTGAGATGACCCACTCATGATGGGGTGTAGGATATCTAACTTTACTTTGAAGCAGTTAAAGACTGCTTTGCAATAGATACATTGTACAAGTAGATAGACATTTATGTCTTATGAAAGGACGTTACAGGCACTACCGTACTGGTCGTAGCCGAATTGCCGAAGTGTCTTTTTCCGATTACTATTTGAATATTAGTAGAATTTTGGTTTCTAAAGGTGCAGGTGCATTATAAAAAGCTTTTTTTGCACCTATCAAATGCAATTTTTCACCCAGTAATTTCACTAATAACCTTCAAACTTAATCACAGTAATGCTTGTACACTGCTGCTTAGTAATGCAGTAATGCTTGTAGCAGATTATTTGGTACTGCGGTGGAACCCAACATAACGGGCTTTTGCTGAAAAGTCCTACCACCAGGTTCTGGCGTATCATTACATCATCCATATAAAGCAATGTAATGATCCAAAGGTTAGTGACATTGATGTTTCGAGTGCATCAGATCTGGGATATTTTCCTAAGGCTTTCTTGTAACACAATCTATATTCTTAACAATAATAATATCAAGTTATCGTGTTAAATATCATAGAGTTGCTATTTAGAGTTCATTGAACAAGTGCATTGCGCTAAGATGATTTAATTAAAGGATATTAATGAACACAACTCAAAGGACACTGAAAGATATTGAAAGAAACGGCTCATTTAAAAGTTTTAGAGGACTTACTGTTAATCGATAGAGGCGGACAGAATTGGTTATAGATGGGAACTATTAATTTCAAGTTAGGTTTCCCTTTGAATCACGATACTTAGATACACGAAAGAATTAGTTTTACTATTCATATTTTTTTCAACCAAATTTAAAAAAAGGTTATGTTCTATATTCTGGGACTAGTATTTTTGATAAACAACTGTGACTGAAGTTTTTGAAGAAGTTACTACTAAAGTACACGCATTCGAAACCAAGGTCACACTTTTATTGCACACTTTAGAGAAACATGTTACTAAAATAAAAGTACTTTGAAACCACTTATCGAAAATAGAATAAGATAAACTTGTACATCACGAATACCGTTATCAGATGACGGAATAAATATTAGTTGATCTGCCTTATCTATGAGTGACTAGTGTAACTACCGTGAATTCGTTCAAGCAACATTGTTTTCTTAAAAACCTCAAAAGGCTTATAATTATAACAATAGATAACGAAAAACCGTCACGAAACAAAGTTAACATATTCAAATTTTATTTGATGATATTAACTTTTTGTTAGGTTATGAAGGATACTGTACTTTCTTTCAGCTATGTATGAGATATAATATTGCAATATAAAAAATATAGAAATAAAGGTTTTTGTTTTTGTCAGACAGTCGACAGGTTTATGTTATAATATGAGAGAAGATTTTTTAGAGAAAATGGCTGATATTCAATGTTTGATAAATGTAGGTTTTAGATACTTAAGTACAGTGTGATAATGTTTTATCTTTGTATGAGTAACAAGCGCTAAGCCTAATAAAGAACACATAAAAAAACAACCTTCACTGTTGTGATGGGATAGGACACCAGTATAATAATAATCGGATTTGGATAGACAGAGTAACCAAAGGTGTCAGCAAATATGATTTAATGTATAATGGTTTTAAACTAACAGCCGCTTTTAATTCTAACTTCGAACAGAAAAACTAAATTATAAGCATAAAAAGAAAGATTCTCAGAAAACCTGGGTGAAACGACTTCGAGACTTGAGAAATAAAACAGAAACCACTCTATATCAAAGAGCGGTCATATTCATATAACACTGCCTTGAGGTACTCCTGAGTCCCAACAAGCAACAAAACATGATAGAAGTCTGTCGCGACTCTATAGATGCGAACGCACGTCAGCATCGTACAAAAAGTTGCATAAGCATTGCATGAAATAAGAAAAAAATCAATATTGCACAGATCGAATTAGTAATTGCACGCAATAGGAAAAAAAGTATTGACCGAATGAAGACTTTTGATATCATTGTAAATTAGGAATTGTACGAACTTCTCAGGGACGGGTTTTGCTAAAGTAAGGCCTTTATACCTATCTATTGTAGTTTGTAGATAATGATGATGATGATAATGTATAGAGCGTCTAGTGGCAAGTTGGTTTTTCATTTTGCCCTCACTAGATGTGTGAAGTACAAACGCTTTAGTTCCTGCATATGCTTGCCTAACACTTAAACCCATTTGTCAGAATACCAGCAAATTTTCACAGCGGATCAGCGACTCCTTGGGCTTTACCTCATTATACTACTGCTTAATTTATAACCTACCGGCTAAGCCGCAGTATGTTAAAAATGCTGTACCCGGCCAGTAATCAAGCGAGCTAACACAGCGAAACGGATGAGATGGCAAATCGAAATTGCATGTGTATAATTTCTTCCTGGTTGTAGAGCCTTGACCATCTCGTAGGACGTGTGTACTGCCTACCTGAAGTTTATTATTATCTAAGTACACTATAGTAATATTTTAAATAAATTTTATTCCCTTCAGTGCAAACAAGCAATACCTCGAACTTTGTCTCCTCGTCTTTAGCATTTCCCTTTTAGTGCACCTCGAGACTCGAGTCTCCAAACGGAAGGTATTTAAAACTTCTATGGTCGTTACGTTTACGTTAGTTGATTTTCAGTTTGTATGAGTCAGTCGCCAACTCAGGTGACAGAGCACCTGCTTTACTTGCTTTTGCAGCCTACTTTGAATAAACCTGGGACCGACTGTGCCCTCCGAAGCACGGAAGCGCTCAGTCGAAATTACCACTAGCGGTCACCTATCTAATTGGTGACTACGCGGAACAGTGCTTAACTTCGTTGATTGATATGTATGACCAACTATGCCAGTTTTCAGTCAGTAACGTAGATATTTGAGTGTTGAAAAAACATATAAGTCGAGAAAAGAGACCAGCACTCGAAAGCTGGCTTACTGTGTAGAATCGACCCCCATTTTACTTACTAAAACACCATAAAAACGACCTATCATCGTATTGCAGCATCATTTGTATTCTGTGCTATCGTTCAGATCAATTTGATGCAATTTATGGACAGTTAAACATTCTCGCCAGACGTCATGGCACAGACCCATTGACTAGAAGTATAACATTGAACAGGTGATGCTCAGATACTGTTTGGTGATGACTCAGTTAAAAAATATGCGAGAAAATGAAGATTTCCATGAACAATTGCAGAATTCATAACACAAAAATGGTAGAACAGAAACAAATAGACTGCAAAGGTCTACTTCATTTTATACCCGGTTCATAAAAGTAGTAGAGTTCTCTGTGATAGAGATCGTCCGGGGAAAGACTACCACCATACCTATTTCTGCCGCCAAGCTGTAATGCTCGCATTGCTGTGTTCCGGTGTGAAGGGTATGGTTTCCGGTGAAATTACTGGCACATGAGACTTTCGATCTTAGCCTCAAGGTGGCAACCCGCGGGTGATACCTCTGGTATTGCAAGCGTCTATAGGCTGCGGTAACCGCTTACCATCTTGTGGGCCGTACGCTTGGTTGCCACTTCAGTTGTATAAAAAAAAAAACTTACAAAATTTCAAATTATTTCAAATAATTACATCTCATACCTCCGTTTTTCATATTCAAATCTCCATCATCGGTGGAAACCGGTACAACAGAGAGACGGCATAAACAACAAAAAAAGAAGGAACCAATCTGAATTCAATCTAACTCAAACAGTTAAAATCGTAGGCAGGTAAGTAATTCCATTAGCTTTGTAGGAGTCGTGCGATAAAAATATCTAGAGCCTCTTACCAAGAGAATATAATAAGCACTTGACCTCTTAAATAAAAGAGACCAATGCTGTAATTATATAACTATTTTGCTATCCAATTTGTCGGTTTAAATTAAAAACTGATTTATTTTGTTTGAACAAGACGGCATATTGATAAGTTTTAAAACAAAGTTTATTGCAGAATGAAACCTGCTGAAACTACTGCACTGAAACCTGGGGGATGATTATGTAATTCGGTTGCAATCGATGTCTCTTGGTTTCAATCAAACACTGACGCATTTTGTATGAATAAGTATGACAGCTTATTGAAAATTCGCTGTTTAATATCGGATTGCTACCAAGTTGCGTGATATCCCAGATGAACCACCTGAAGCAGTTTCAACGTCGACTGAAAACGGCATCACGTCATCAACGTAGATCTATTGTTTGATTAAACACATTGCGAATGGCGGCTGATTTATTCTTGACAATGTAGTCTGCTACACTATAATACCCGAGGGAACGTTATAAACCGAGCTAAAATTTACGAAAACCATTCACAAAATGCAGACGTCCAAAACAAACATCACAGGCGCATCAAAACAAAACATCAGACACAAATCACTTCACTTCACTCACTGTCACGCAACTTTAAGCTTTCCCGCACTAAGTTTAAGACACTTTTTACTTCAGTTTTTGAAAATGAGGAAACTAGACAAAAATTGCCGGCATCACCGCCATATTTTCCAGCTCATAATTCGTTTATGGCGTAATTTATTCATATTTAACCGGTTTAAGGAGGCGGTCGCCAGCCGTACGCGCCGACTCACTCTGATCTAAAATAGACCTAATTGGTTGCGCGTCGCCAGACGGCAGACAGGGATGAAGCTAAAATTACTGCGGTGATTCCAGAAACACCTTGACTACCCAAGGACTGATGCCCAGAAAGGTACCACAATCGTACCTACACTTGACCCAGTTCCCTTCAGGATAAAGACAAATACTAATTATTATACAAAGGGGACTTATGGAAGATGAGTACTTAATGATAAATGTTTTTGCATAAATATTTTTGTTACGTTGTCTATTTTATACCACTTGAATGGCAAACCAGCATACAGCCCATCTGATGGAAGGTGGTTACTGTAACCTAGGTACTATAAGCTTGCAATACTAGAGGTCTTGTCCACTCTTCTGTAGACAAGATCGTTGTACCCGATGCTCATGCTACAGTCAGGCACTCGGATTGATACAGTCATGTCGAATAAAAGCTTGGCTTCAAAGATTAACACAATGTCGACAATATAAGGAAAACTGTTACAGATAAACGGCAGTCATAAACCAGCAAGCAATCCTAGACTGATATCCACAGCTGCTACACAACTCATACAGAACAGCCTAAGCAAATGAAGCGCTCCAATTCCGGGACAGGTTTAGCTGAAGTTGCCAGCACCTACACCATCATTTCAGCTTAGTCGGCCTTATCAACAGGAAAGACATGGTTAATACGTGCGGAGCTAACTAAGCAGCGTGTCTCATCATTATATTTACCTTTATCGTTTTATAAACACGTATAGAAAAAAATATCTAATACGTGTGTAGCTAACACACGTATTAAATATTTTTTTCTAATAAAAAAAATCCAGTGGTGCCCACAACATCCGGATCGGGAGTCGGGGCCAATTCCACAAAGCCAAAACGGTTTTTTGAAATTATAGACCAAGTCCTAAATGATCTTTTCCGTAATCTTGGGGTGGCCTGTGTCCAGCAGTAGAACTACAGGCTGGCAAGGATGATGATAACGCATGTAGTGAACAGGCCGTGCTCTACAAACTGCGCCGGAGCAGTAAAATGAAGCAAATGCACAATATGCACATGTGCATAAACTTGAAAGATAATCTCGCAGTGAACGACCTTCACGGTACGTCGTAGTAAATCGGATGGAGACTGAAATGAATGTTGAATATTATCGTAATTCTCACACAATTGTATCTTTGTATCTAAAATACCTTCAGCCCTTAGTGGTGGAGTTTACTACGGAGAGCTTCCGTAGTAGAGAAGACGACAGAGGTGAGCGGAATGAAGTGTGGGACATAATGCTGCATGCATGCACCCATCACACGGCCCATGTCAGCCTGTACGATTTTAGACAGTTTTACCAAATATTGCGTGCTCGAAAATACGCGGTCAGTAAAAACATTCTACGACGTAGTACCCGTCACAGCGCAGTGGGTTTACCTATTCAGGATCAAAAGTTTTCGGCCGAACTAGTAATCGGATTGTCTAGTCTAGCGGTCTACAGCCACCAAAAACTCTGAACAATACAACTCGAGTTGGTTACGTTGAGCTGTCGCCGGGTTGATATAATCTGCCGTAACCTTTAAATAGCATCCATAAACTTGTTCTCCAGAACTGCGCTGGTGCCCGCTCCGCGTCAGACGCACGCAATTGGCACTGCGTAGAGTTGAGTGTATTGCGAATATAGATAGTGACGTGCTACTGCGTCACCTTGCGAACACCGGTGTTGGGCTCTATCTATATACATAGCTGCTTTTTTTCACCGGGTCCCCATTCATTCATTCGGATTTCTGTGACCGCCAGTGGACACACTCGAGCGTTTCCTTGCTTCGAAGGGCACTTTAACTATCGATCGGTCGGTCTCCTTTTTAAAAGTTTTCAGAGCTGGCCATTGACCCATACGAATTAACTTATTTTTTTTTCTTTTATTATATCACCAATAGACGAGACGGTCAAGTTCGCCTGATGTCCGACCACGCCTGACCTTAATAGGATACAGCAATTCACCAAAGCTTTAAAGCTTTGCGTAGCGTTTTGCATAGTCTCATTCGCCCACAATTTCACTTGCTACAGTGCCCTTCAAACCTAAACACAGTAATGCTTGCACACTACTGCTTGGAGGCAGAATACCTGGCCCTGCTGTGGTACCCAAAACGATTCCGATACCTTATAGCGCAATAAGGAGTTTATCCTGGCTCAAAAACTAAATAGTGAAACCAAAAATTCCCTGCAAAATAGGTAGGTATGCCAAATTTCAGCTCGATCAAGCGATTGGGGAGCTTAAAAATGAAATTGCAGATTTGAACCAAACAAACCTTCAAAAGTGTAGTGAAATAAAAGCTAGCAGAATAAGCTTTTTTCAAAAGATCGACTACTTAGACATTAGCAGAGTGGAAATTAAAATTCAAATGATGTATGAAAATGTTCCTGAAGCAGTGCAACAAACCCATAACGATGACGTAATATGCGCGTACGCATGGTGACTGAAATAGCTTCATAATATTAGATGTTATTGGATGTTATGACGCCAATTTCTAACGTCACGTTATTTCACTTGTATAAAATCCTAGAATATCAAGGTTAAAGCCCTCGCTGCTATTATCAAACCAAATAACCCAGACGTCTCACTGATCGCATAGGCGCGGGCATGAAACGCGGATGACGCAGAGATTGGGGGAGTTATGGCACATGACTGAGCAGCCTTCCGTGACGCTGCCGCTTCTGAAAAGACCCCAGTCGTAATCACCGCTTCTAAGAAGACTCCAGCTAAAGGGCACATCAGTTAGTACTTTAGCACGCACTCCGCTCATTACAACTGGATCGAACTGGAGATATTGAATTGAGAGGGACACTTTAATTGACTGCTGGACTGCACACTACACTATTGATGGAAGTGTAGATCATGGCAGAACCACGTGATCAGAGGCGGAGGATCTCCTCTTGCGGAAAAAAGCTATTTAACGTGACTGTTTTCGTGGTTAAGCTTATATTCATATTCATAAGTGCTTACCCGTTCGACCAACAATTTATCTACCCAATATTATTTTTACCCGTTCTACCCAAAACATATGCCCCGTTCTACCACAGGTTCTACTCATTACAAAAATCTAAGTCACAGTGTATTCTTAACAGTACAGACACCGTAGTATTTATAAAAAATCTAACTTTATATAGTGTTAACCATCACACAAAGGGAATACTAAAGGTGGTTGCGGGTTCAAATCCCGCTTGAGGCGAAATAATTTTTGGGATATTGTAAATTATTCTGCACAATGTACATTCAGCTTAGGTCTAATGGCCTAATAATATTGCTGCAAGTGAGTACATGAACCCTGTTAGGGCGTTGCAAGTAAAAGTATGTACTTATAAATACTATTAATTAAATTACAATTTCAATGTGTAAATTGGCACAATTATTGTTTGTCGCTTTGAAAAGAAGAATCTCATGGCGAATTACAAAAAATAATTACAAGCGTACCCCAGCTAAAGAAGACCTTGATGGTTAAGAGTAGTAGAGTTCTTTGTGATAGAGCTCGTCTGGGGAAGGACTACCACCATACCTATTTCTGCCGCCAAGTAGTAATGCTCGCATTGCTGTGTTCCGGTTTGAAGGGTATGGTTTGCCGTGAAATTACAGGCACATGAGACTTTCGAACTACGTCTCAGGGTGGCAACCCACCCGTGAGTGATACTTCTGGTATTGCAAGCGTCCATAGGCTGCGGTAACCGCTTATCATCATGTGGGCCGTGCGCTTGGTTGCCACTTTAATTGTATAAAAAAAATAGGGTGGAAACTGAGGAAATTCTAATGTCGGTAGTAGGTACCTTGAATTAATATGTCTGATATCCAGGAGCGGCCGAAATGCACCAGCTATTGTAGCTTACCTGAAACGAGGGTACGTATGGTTAATAAGGTTCTTAAATTTAGGGTTATTTCGAGCAAGTAAGTAATAACTCAATGGCTCAACTGGTTGCGGGAACAAATGTCCAGCCCGCTTGACCTAAACTTTTTCGGGAAAAACTTTATTATAATAACCCTCAGGTAATGTGGTAGTAAGCACTATATAAAGTGTGTCTGTCTATTTGCGACTTAAAAAAAAACCTCAGTTTTCTTGTAAAAAAAATTATAAATTCCGCATTTGCCAGATTTGAAATAAGTAGAACTGTCTAATCTAATCTACATTAGCAGGTACTGGACTGGAGGCTACTTTGCTGATTTTTTTTTTTATACCACCTAAGTGACCACCAAGCGTACGGCCCACTTGATGGTCAGTGCTTACCGTAGCCTATAAACGCATGCAACATCATAGATATCACTTGCGTGTTACCACCCTGAGACGTTAGATGGAAAGTCTCATGTGCCTGTAATTTCACCGGAAACCATACCCTTCAAACCGGAACACAGCAATGCGAGCATTACTGCTTGGCGGCAGAAATAGGTACGGTGGTAGTCCTTCCCAGGACGAGCTCTATCACAATGAACTCTACTACTCTTATTTGATTATGATGGGATGGGAGTCTACAACATCCCATGACCCAATTACAACAGGCATGGTGGATTTATTAGGATTAATTTATTTGTCGCTCTGTTCCCACGAAGTTGCTTGATAAAGAGAACAGAGTGTGACATGAAAAACTCATTTCACAATCGTATATTACGTTACTTACGTGTTATTAGACGAGCGATGTGGCGCAGCGGGCGCAGGTCCGCCTGCGACGCGGAGGTTACGGGTTCGATTCCCGCCTCGGGTCAAATGTTTGTACGATCTACAAATACTTGTTCCGGGTGTTCTGGGTATTTTCTTATATAATAAAAAATATCTATCTATGTATTGTATTGTATTAAGTATATATCAGTCATCTAGTACCCTTAACACAGCTCTGTTTAAAAGCAGCTTACCTTGGGGCTAGATGATGCTGTGTGGATTGTCCAGCATTATTTATTTATTTTTATTATTCCAGCTGTTCATTTTATATAATTTTTTACAGCGCCACTTTCATTCGTAAAATGAAACCAAAATCACATAAAAATAGACGTTTACGATTGTGAAATGGATTATTCCCATATGTCACCTAGTTTTGTCCCCTCAAATCTGTCACCCTTTTCTCGATGATGTGTGACAATTCGCACTTTTAATTTTTTTTAAAGTGCGAATTTGTTTTTTTATGTGAGCAAGTGACAAGACAATCAAGGCGCCCATCTGATGTTAAGCACCACGCCTGACTATTACAGATGCAGTGCCACCCAAAGCTTAAAGTTTAAGTGTTTGCGTGGCACTGCATTGCGCTTATCACACCGAGACATTGTTGTTAAGTCTCTTTCGCCCAGTAATTTCACTTGCTACAGTGCCCTTCAAACCTAAACACAGTGCAGCTCACTACTGCTTGGAGGTAGAATATCTGACACTGCGGTGGTACCCACCAAGACGGACTCTTGCTGAAGAGTCCTACCACCACCTAAAAGAGTGACAGATTTACATATTTAGACCTGCTTGTATAACCCATTATCATATTTTTTCCGTGCTTTATGAAACCCTCGATATGTAAAAAAAATAATACTATCATCCTATTAATCTATTAATAATACCTACATTACGAAAGTTTATCTAAATGTATGTTTGTGAAATTGTTAGTAATGTGAGCGAGCATTACCTATATATGTTATTCCAGTCACGCCGAAAGTACTGACTGATTGTACAGATAATATTTGGCACTTGGTACGAATACCTACAGTAAACAGCTTGAAATAACATTTATAAAAAACAACCCCATAAATCTTCCCCATACGGTATACATTAGTGTGTCAAAGTTTCGATCGAAGCCGCGGGTAGAAACTAGCTAAACTAGGGCCTCTAGAATGGCCCACATGCGCACGCGCATGGCTAAGGACGAAACAAGCAGGTCAAGTGTGTGACGCCTTTACATACTAGGACCGGTTTGCGTGACGTTTGCTAAGCTACTTTCATTTTGATAATGTTTGCATAGCAACGAAGTAAAGGCATCCCACTCGATGAACCGATGACATTAAAGCGGTCGCAGGAAGTCGGTGGATTACGAAGGAATTTAAGTTTTTGATGGTGAAGGAAGGAATAATCCGAAGGAAGGCTTCGGTCGTCATGGTGCTCTTTGGGGGGGACAAGAACGACTTCGTTAGGTAGCTCAAATAGACACACGTTTTGCGGGTTTGATTTCCGCTACGGGGCAAATGTTTCCACGGTCCAAATTATGTTCCACCACAGATAACATAATACAACCTAAGAAAACTATCCACATAAGTTACCTACCTAAGCACGCAAAATAAAATCTACCGAGTGAATTATCTTTAATCAATGCAGGCAACGCCATCTAACAAAAGCGCGTCAAACCAGACAGTATCATTGAAATCGAAAAATGAACTCGTTTATAAAAAAATCCGACAGGTGGAGCTATTAGTCCCATAAGTATGAACATTGAAGCAAGGTGGTTTTTTTAAACAAAATTAAAATAACTCTAGTTACTTTTATAATCATGCTTATTAGGTAAAAAAAATTAGAACATTTATGAAAACCAGACGGAAGCGTTCCCAACATGCTGGCTATGCTGGTACGTTGAGCCAGATATGAACCAGCCTTTGGATCACGCGTCGACCAGACGCCCTGAAAGTATTTTGAAAACGCGTTATGCCCCGTGCCTATATTACGTAAGTATTGCTGTCAAATTGCTGTCGATCGCTAGTCGATCCCTTACGCGCTTATGGTACGCACTGTAGGTGTGAAAGAGACGGCCAGACGCGACAACAAGCGATCGACAACGATAGACTTACATAATCAGGTATAATAAGTGCGTCCCTAACTACTTGTAATAAAATCGCTTCTTTTGACAATATTTGACCTTTCGTTATACCTATTTCAATGCCTATGTCTGTCTGTAATTTTATGGAAAATACTGTGCATGCTATCTAAGCTTTGTTTGCTATGTGTACTGTTGGCGTTGCCTAATTAATAAAAAAAAAAAAAAAAAAAATGTAAACGCTTACATAAATTACCCCACAGGTAGAAATAATCACACGAAAGGTCTTCTTCACTTCACGACTACCTATAAGCCAGCCAAACAGCTCAACATGCCCTCCGAAGAACGGAATCATTGGTTGGTTGACCTTGCTCACCAAAGCTTACCTTCTGTTGCTACGCTTAGGAGAAGAACAATCACGTACCACAGACATGATCTATTTAACCCAGAGAAGCTGTCCAATCGACTCCAATACAAGTCAATTGAACGAAAAACATGTTACCACTTACCACACAGATAATGGATTTTCGACCAACTGAATTAGGTGTTGTTTTTATATAATTTAATGCCTTGTTAAACAATTGTTAAATACTTATACCTACTTCAACAATCAATTTGATGGGTGACCGCTAGTGGCAATTTCAACGCGCTTCCGTGCTCGGAAGCTACAGGCTTTTTCAAAGTTGTCATGCATGTCATTTCAAAGTTGTCATGCATGTCATTTCAAAGTTGTCATGCATGTCAAGCAATAACGGAGGCCTTCGGGAGGTCTATTAACTCCGTCACTGGAGTTGGCCACTGACTCGAACTTGCTTTATCAGCAAGTGACAAGACGGTCAAGCCGTTCGCCTGTTAAGTGCCACGCCTGACTATAACAGTTACATACTTAGAGTTAAATGTTATCCAAAGTTTTACGTTTAAAAGTTCTGTCTGACACTAAACTGCGCTCCTAAGTCCAAGACAGTGCCTTTCAATCTCTACCCAACCAGCAGTATGCCAGTAATGCTGCTTGGACGCCGAATAAGTTCAAGTTCAAGTTCATAAGATACGATAACCCTACCAAGATGAACTCTTGCTGTCTGATCGTACTACCAGGTAAAGATACTCTAAAAAGAGAATATAATGTTTAAATTGCCTTATAAGCTGTGTGCTGAATTTTTTGTGACTAGGTAGGTACCTACGTTTAAAAAAATGCTGCTTTGGCCAAAAGAAAAAAAGTTAGCTTCTGTAAGCGAGGTCACTAGCACCCATCGAGGTAAATAAATCGATGCTAGCACCAACCTTTGCTCTATCCTTATGCAAAGTAGCACCAAAATCTAACCCGGCTGAGTCACTCCGCTATGCAAATACGAGTAAATTGTGGAAAAATGTTAGCATGCGCTAACGCATGACTTATCACCAAGTCCATACTAATCTTGAGCAAATTGAGACGAATGTTATTGACACTACGAATACAGGCATCACCAAAATATCCGCCTCCAAACATGGCTTGTTGATATGATTACAATTTAATCTTCTGGGAAACGAGTAGGTAATCGGATATTCTGTACTAGCTTCTGCCCCCGGCTACGTCTCGTCGAACTGATAAAACTAGCAGTTCTCCGAACAGTAGACCTCGCAAGCACAAACTTGTAAAATGAGCTTTGAAAGTGAGCAACGTAGGTATTGCATTTTGAGGTACTATTTTGCTCATCACGCTGAAGATCCTCATCAGATCTTCACCAAATATCAGACATACTTAAAGTTAATACTTACCATTCAAATAAAATAAAAATCATCGAAATCAAATCACATTCTCAACTCAAGGAACTGTCTTTATTAGTTTAATTAGTTAGGTACAAATTCATCAGACTGAATAATTTAATTAGGGATGATATTTTTATATGGGAGAGAGAGAGAGAGAGAGAGGTAAAATCAACCAATATGCGAGGGTAGATGACGAAACGAATTTTTGATACAATTTTATGCGTGGTATTACCCAGCAGAGCCACCACGTTAGAATCCGATCATTTATATCTTAAAAGAATGTACGTTAGACGTACAGTGTACGTATGCCGTTTATTGCTGCACGTTCGTTAGGTACTGATAAAATCGACTTCGCTAGTGGTCCTGCTAGGAAGCATGCTTCCCAGCAGGACCACCTGAAATTATGTATTTAGGAAAGATAAACGCTACTGTGCTTACGCGAAAACTGTTGTACGTATTGTGTTTAGCAAGAAAGTCTGTGTTTAGTATGTAATGTACGTGTTGAAAAATATCAGTATTATTGTAGTGGTTTCGTTTGTTCGAACTATTTTCTTACTTACTACTTACTTACTTTTTATAACTCATTTAAACTATACAAATATTTTCTAACTAATTCAGTAATAACTTAAATTAATTCGATCATTAGGTAGTCTATCAATTTTATTTATCGATGTAGACAACTTTGATAGCTATACCTGACTGCAACAAAGCAGGGTTATGATTCTAGCACGACTGTTACAAAGCAAGATACACTTATAGATTCAAGATTCAAGATATTTATTTGCATAAATATTACAAAAGTAGATATACGAGATGCGAAGACACCGACCGACGACGACCAACGCTCCCGACTGCGAGTAGGTACTTTTTTTTATGTCAGCAAGTGACAAGACAATCAATAGCCGACTATTACAGATGCAGTGCCACCCAAAGCTTAAAGTTTTTAGCACTGCACTGTACCCCCCGAGAAGGTTTGAAGGGCAATGTAGCCCACTTGCTACAGATACGCTACAGTGGCCTTCAAACCTAAACACAATGCAGCTTGCACACTACTGCTTGGAGGTAGAATAATTGACACTGAAGTGGTACCCACCAAGACGGACTCTTGCTGAAGAGTTCTACCACCAGGTACTCCTCACCATCTGCGTCAGTCTTCGCCGATTCATTCAAGCAACGTTGCATCACGTGATCACTACAAAGCTCATTTAGGGCAATTAACAGGATTGAAAAGACAATCACCATGATAGCCTTCTAATGTTCCCACAGCTGGAACACTGGCCTACTCTCGAGCGAGAAAGGTTGGGTCCTTATCCACCAAGCGGACCCAATGCGGTTTGGTGGTTGGAACATGTCATTCGCATTTTTAGTTCTTGGACGTGCCGGTTTCCTCATGATATTTTCCTTCACCGTATGAGAGCACTGAGATTGCGCACATAAATATTTCGGGTAGGTAGAAAAATCTATTGGTACACGATTGGGTTTGAACCCACTAATATAATATAATGTTGTGCCCATGACCTAAGAATCGGAAGGCAGGGTTACTCACTACCACTAGATCACCAGTGCTCTTTTTTTTTGAGAAATGACAATTTGGCGAGGAAAATAGTAATTGATCCATAAGCGATTTCTTCATAAGCGTTGGGTGGGCCCCGGTCATGGTATGCAAGACTGAAATAGGTTTTGAGGATGATTTTTGCGCGGTAAAATTATTTATAGGCTCTTTTTTACCTAAACAACAGGATTTGGCACACAGTCAGATACAATCGCGGAGTACAGTAACTTCGAAATGTTCGTGTGAGCTTGTTACTCTACTTTTACTGGTTTCCCACTTCGCAGACGTCGCCGTCGCATCACGCCGACTGGTTTCGGTATGTTCTTTATTCTTCCAGCCTTAGTAAACCGACGGACACAAGGGCAAAAACACAAAATATTAATTTAGTATTTATTATAAGATTGGATACAATGATAAGTGTACTGTGAGATGATAAAGCCCTTGACCCGATTATGTCCAGTGGCAGACTGATTGTGTAAAATATGATGCAGAGTTTACATTTAGTAATGTCAACATAAAAAAGTATTTGAACAAGTTTATATTAAATAATTATATTCATTATGCATATAAGAATAGTAGAGTTCTTGTGATAGAGCTCGTCCGGGGAAGGACTACCACCATACCTATTTCTGCCGCCAAGCAGTAATGTCGCATGTGTTCCGGTTCGAAGGGTATGGTTTCCGGTGAAATTACAGGCACATGAGACTTTCGATCTACGTCTCAAGGTGGCAACCCGTGAGTGATACCTCTGGTATTGCAAGCGCCTATAGGCTGCGGTAACCGCTTACCATCTTGTGGGCCGTACGCTTGGTTGCCACTTTAGTAGTATAAAAAAAAAACTAGTTACGTATACGCGTTTACGTAAATTGTGTTTTTTTTAGTCGGTAAGAGTCCGACATAACGAAGTCATCCATGAGGATTTTCCACAACGAAACTTTCATATTAGATCCGCGTGACTCTCGTAGGTAATATGATTATAGAGAGAGCTCGAGTAGTTGTGTCCAGTAGGAGCATTATAAGATTGGCCACGATAAAGAAAGCTACATGAGGGTATAACATAATAGGATATAGAATTCAGCAACACTGGGCTAGAGGGACACCTGCCAACTCGGGATGTTGCGTCGTCTGCGCAAGCGCAAGCGTGTCGTTTTGGCAGACGCCTGCTCCGTGTTTACCGTGGGCTATTTTTGCACGCAAGTCAAGTTCAAGGACCATATTGTGTTGGATATAACTGAGTAATGAAGTTACGTTCGAAAAAATAATTTACGAAATGCTCGCAAACATCGCCATTGTGAGGAAACCGCCATGTCTGTCTCAGATCTTGAATTCGTAAGACGTAATTCCAGTCACAAGTGAGAACTGTCGCTCAAGTTGCAAGTCGATATACTTACCAGCCTTCTAATGTTCCTACAGCTGGGTGGGACACTGGCTTACTCTTCAGAGAGATTGGGTGATGTTCCACCAAATCCGCTGATGCGCATTTGGTCTTTCGAATTTTTATTCTTGCCTTATGTTCCTTGCGGTATTTTCCATTCAGATATCACCATCTGAGTGTGCTGGCATTGCGCACATAGGTACTTTTTTCGAAGAGAAAATTTTTGAGATCGTAATTTTCGACTTAAACACTTAAACACCCTGTGAACGAAAGAAGTATTTCCGAGGTTTTTGTTTAAGAAATTGATTGGATACACTGTCAAACGTTTACATAACAAAACCAGCCGTTGAAGAGAATTACGTATGAGAATAACGAGTTTCACTAGTATCAGCAACAGAATCCGAAGTGAGAAAATCCGTAGGAGAACCACCGACATAGCTTTAGAAGCAAGTTGAAGTGGCTATTGCCAGATTTAATTTACTCGCAGAACCGATAACCGCTGGGGATATCTAAAGGTTCTTGAATGGCGACCGCAAACTGGAATACGAAGTGTAGGACGGTCCCTCATTCGATGGACAGCGGTCGCAGGAAGTCGGTGGATGTTGGTGAAGGCTCAAGATCCGTTGTCATGGCACTTTTTACGGAAAGCCAGCAGTGGACGTTTGTTAACTGATTAATGAATGAAGTGAACCAGATGAGCTTACGCCAGTTCCAACGGGCCCGTTACACCGGTAGAGTCTGGATATAACAACAGCTGGGTTCCTTCCATTTTTTCAGGCATAGCTGTGCTGAGTAGGATCACGATCGTTCCAAAAAAAATATCCATCAGTCATCAATATATCATCGTATAATTAGGTTGGAGCAAACACAAGACATTCAGCTTTTATCTAAATGAAGAGATAATGGTATGTCTGCCAGAATGCACGTCTGCGACCCCGTTAAAGGTCTTTTCGATAAGAATGCGCTTTGTCTCGAGAGAATTGGAAGCTATTAAGTAATTAAAACCATTTAAGAGCATTGGGCATGGCGCATAAAAATTTACTTAATAGAAAAAAATGTGGTGCACCATTTTTTGAAACCAGACCTAGGAACAGAAGGCAGAGATGCTACCACCAAATTGCTGGTGCTTTCAAACGGTAAACATCGTGAGGAACCGGTTTGTTCTGGTAATTCTACAGTACTACTGATAAGACATGTGCTAATCGAATCCGTGTATTATGTATTGACCCAATCACTCTCGATTGAGAGTAGGCCAGTGTCCCAGCTGAGGGAACATGGAAGTGTCGGACTCGGACGGCCCACTCGAGGCCTAGCTCCAGCAGTGGACTCATAATAAAATCACAAGGATCACTTCGAACCTTTGGAAGTGCTTTTTATATAATACTAGAAGTCCGTCCCAGCTTCGCGTGGGTGCAATGAAACCGCACCCGTGCGAAGCCGGGGCAGGTCGCTAGTAATAAATATAGCCTATGTTACTCAGGGTTAACGTAGCATTCTAATGGTGAAAGAATTTTTGAAATCGGACCAGTAGTTTTTGAGTTTATTCGTAACAAACAAAAATACAACAATACAAATCTTTCCTCTTTATAATATTAGTATAGATAATATAATCAACAAAAGAAAGCCCGAAACGACTTTACCCATGGACATAGAATAGAACACTTAGCGTTATTCTGTATCTTCCTATAACTACTCGTTATTATCCCGGATGCAAGTTGTGCATACCATTTGGTAACTTGGGCGCAGAGCCAAGCTGCCGAATGAGATGAGTTGTTTCTAAAAGATTGAGTAATAATAGTACGCTCAGCGAATCCTAGGCAGTAGTGAAGTTAGCCGTTTCGATGCACAATGGAGCATATTCGAACTAATTTGGCGTATTATACCTACCTCTACATGTAAATAGCAGAACCGATAACCGCTAAGAAATAATCAATTGATGACTGTGAACAGAAAACGAAGTAATTACAGTCACAGTCGGTGGATACTGAAGGCTTAAGATCGGTCGTCATGGCGCTCTTTGGGGGAGGCCAATGTCCAGCAGTAAACGTCTATTGGCTGATACAATGATGAGTATCTAATACCTAGAAACTAAACCACAGAAAAGACATAGTTATTGATCGTTATGAGGGCGAATCCCCCGACGAATATGAGGAGTGAAGCTGAGCAGAGCGAGGCTAAGTGAATGATTAGTGATTCTATTGAATTCTAACAAACATCCCTCGCTACACATCCTTGCACAACTCTGGTGGAAACGCAGCCTTATCAGGGTCGGACTGTGCTGGAAAAGCTCGGGGTCCCCCCCCCCTCAAGACTGGGCCCGTGGCCCGTGGTAAATGTATTATGATTAGGTAGGTATGTAGGTAATGATAAGTTGATTCGATCAACAGTTATCGCGGTTCAGAAATGTTCAATTCTAGTTTCAGGGAACAGGGATGATCTACTCAGATCAAGGAAGTACTTAGACTTCCTTGATTCAACCAGCTGCGCGAGCCAGCTCAGCTGTAAACGCCACACTTCGACTATAACGCCAATCCGACGCAACAACTGACAACAAAATCCGTTTTTTCTTCTGATACGTGACCCTAAAAAATACCTTGTACCTGTGTTTATGCAGAACGGGTCAATTGAAACTTAAAAGATTAGTGAAGTCTTCATCAATGCACACACAAGAGTTAATGATTTATGAGCTTTTGTTGATACAATGAAATCACGTTATAAAAGTGTGTGCAAATAGTGCAAATTCAACAGTTTTCTATATTAATTATTGCGTTTACGTCACCGCTGCGGAAAAAAGGTGCCTAATGCCTAATCTATCATCTCGCAAAAGAGTGACTGATGCATGAAATTGAATACTATTTGTTTAGCACATCACGTTTTCAGACAACATAGATAAATGTACTACATTGTTATCATTTTTCCTACCAAAAATATTTGGTGGGTAACTTATACCTACAATCATGTAGGTATGTGTAGGTACTACTACCAACTCTGTTTTGGATTCGATTTTTCCGCTAAGTTCGTATGAGTCAGTGGCCAACTCTGGTGACAGAGTTTCTAGGCCGCCCGAAGGCCTCTGTCATGGCCTAACAACTTTGAAAAAGCAGGGACCGACTGCTTGACCTGCCCTCCAGAGCGCTCAGTTGAAGTTGTAGGCAGGTACCTTACCTACCTAGGTATGTAACGCGTTTGGTTCAATAGTGCCTCTAGTTACTAGAGTCTAGTAACTCAATGATTTATAAGTACCTTACCTACCTACTATGTGCTACTACGTTGAGTTCCTTTGTATCTGAACTAGGTAGGTATCTCTTGAGCAGCGTCTATGCAAATGAAATGAAATGATTTATTTTGCTAGAAGTACGGTTACATAAGGTCTTATTGTTTACGTAAGTTTATGTGTTATTTTACTAAGTTTACTTCACCGTTTAACTCGGCATGCAAAAATACAAATTAAAAATGAAAAATACAATTCAGAAAGAACACAACGAGAATTTAGAATTATTAATTAGTAGTATGTCAGGTTATATAATAATAAAAATGTCAAGTTTTAAAAATTAAATTATTATTTTTCACGATAGTTTAAAAAAATCGTTTACACTATGAAAAGATTTTTCAGTCAAGAACACTTTTAGCTTCTGTGTAAACTTATTTAGAGGTAAATTAGTTATGTCAATCAGAATTTTATTAAATATTCGTCAACACATCACGAAACTGTTGTTTTGATATAAAGTAGTTTTGGGTACTTTAGACAAAAAAATTCTGTCTCGGTCCCTGACACTTCTCGGGTAAATATCTCGAGCTTTAGTAAAAAGATGATTGTGTTCTTTGACAAATTTAGCTGCTTCTAAAATATACATGCTAGGCAATGTTAATAACTTTAGATTTAGAAATATTGGCTTGCACGATTGCCAGGGCGCGGGCGGTATGCCTACAATTGCTCGAACACATTTCTTTTGAGCTATGAAAACTCTGTTTGAGTCGGTTGAGTTTCCTCAGAGTACGAGACCATATTTTAGCACTGAGGCTACATAACCGTGATAAGCCAAGCCGTAAGTATTGTGCTATGGTATGAGGTTTTGCGAAGTTTGTATAATACATACACAAACTTATTTAACTTTTGGCACACTTGCTCGACGTGTGCTTTCCAATTGCAATAACGGTCTAACATAATGCCTAAAAATACATGTATATATAGTAAGAATAAAAGAGGGCCTAAAACACTACCCTAGGCTACACCGTAACTATTGTGCAAATACTTCGAGAGTACTGGTTTTAGGTCTTTGTTACTATCGATGTTAGGAATTTCCACACACTGCATCCTGTTAGATAAATATGTTTGAAACCATTTCAAAGCAGGGCCTCGAATGCCGTATTTTTCAATCTTGTCAAGTAATAATCTATGCGAAACAAAGTCAAACGCTTTTGTCATATCAAAAAATATTGCAGTCACTAACTTTCCAGTGTCTAAATTATCAATTATATTTCTCATTAGGTTAAAACAAGCTAACGTAGTCGATTTGCCTCTTTGAAAACTGTATTGTTCATTTTTAAAAATACTATGTTTTTCAATAAAGTTAAAACACGCTTCTGCATAGCACGTTCAAATACTTTTGATATAACAGGTATTAAAGCTATAGGTCTATAGTTTGCCAGAATTCTTTTATCACCTTTTTTGTAAATAGGGCTTACAGGTACGTCAGCTTCCAGTTACAAAGGTTTATGTAGGTACCTAAGCAGTTTCAGTTCCAGTTATTTGTTTTTATGAATAATATCTTAGGTACAGCCGTACAGCATAACCACATTAGGACATTCATAATGTTGCGATTTGGTTGCTATCGCCATAATTTCACATGCTCAACTCAGCTCAAGACACTGTTTAGTCACTCCCAAAAATCGAGGTCAATGCATGATGAAAGCAATGAAAGTAATGAAAGAAAGGAATTTTATAACGAACAAGGGTAGTTATTAGGTAGGTAGGTCCCCTACGGTTCTTATAGAATTTTTCTTAGGTAGTAGGTAGGTAGGTACATTTAAGTAGGTAAATATAAAAAATCGCCAAAATAATAAAATTAAACCTACCTACCAAATTATACCTTAGACAAGATTATGTGCCTACCTACTAGGGGTGTGCGCCGATCGACGCGGCGCACGTCGCTGATGATTTTGGCCACGCCGCCGCCGCCGATGTTTTGACCGGCGTGAAATCGGCGTGACCTTCTATTTTTTACTCGTATAGTTATCTAACGAATATCTAACGAAGTCATTTAATGGCTATGTTTACAGTGTTTTATTAATGCAGAAGTGTTCTGAGAAACGTAGTTTTGTGTGAGTACGTTATTTTAGATAAGCTTGCAGTCCGCTGTTGTTGTTTGTTTTCATTATATCTACGTAAAAAGACTTCGTGATCTTTTTAGCTCATGTCATGATGTTGTTTTCAATAAAATTACACGCGCACTACAAGGAAGGCTTATTCTTCTGGGTTAGAGAGAGCTGCGGACTTTACCTCGGAAAGCCGAAATTAAAGGCTCATTTCGCTGCTGAGTTGAGTTTTCGAGAAATCTAGCTCGTGGGTTCGACGACATCCAGTTACCACTCACCATGATCCATCTTTAGGCATTTTTAACACTAGCTATTCGGGAACAAGTTAGGAGCAAGGCGAGTGCGAGTGATTTTTTACAGCAATATTAGCTATGTGTGACAGATGGTTTGTCATAACCTTGCCTTGGAGCTATATGGGTGACTGAAAATGACCAAAAAACTGGTCGAGCTCTCTTTTCATACCGCTGCACAAAAAGGGCCTGTAAAAGTAAGCCTACAGGCTTATTTCACTGACATCCCACGCTACTCTTACATTATCATCAACAACAGATTGCTATGATACTTATCTCCTGAGATTGCGCCTGTGCAAGCAGGCTTTATAAAGGGAAAAGGAACGAGATAGCAAACCTCATACTACGTCAAATTATGAAAAAAGCTCGAGAATTTAACATCCCACTGTTTATATGCTTCGTAGATTTTCGCAACACCTTTGAAATCTATGGGAAAAATATATGGAAAGCACTGGCTTTATTGGGAGTACCAGACCACCTAACGTTCTCTATTAGAAGATTGTAAGAAGACGGCGCAGCAGTGATCCGAGTTGATGGAATAAACTCTGATAGCTTTAAAATCCAAGCTGGTGTTAGACAGGGCGTAACCTTTCTCCGTTACTGTATAATATCGACACTGAGTGCGGGTGGTGCTAGACGATTCAGTAACTTGCGCTATGTCAGCATGGACACCACTCTTCTTACATCAACCAGAGAAGAAATGAAGGAACTCTTACAAAGCTTGGAACTGCGTAGTTTGCGCTATGGTCTAGTATGTATTAATCGTGATAAGACCAAAATAGGGATAGTAAACGGGGTCGATAAAAACCAACCAAATGTCAAGAGCGTTGCGAGCTGCGACATAGTCCTCCAGAACTACATCTACCTGAGCTCTAATATTGCTAATGCCGGAAGTAGTAGTGCCGCAGTGACCCGATCTGCAGTGGAAAGCTAAGAAAGAAAGATTCAGAGAATAGCAAAAACTACGAAAGTTAGACTCATGAGAACCCTGCCCCCATACCATGAACTCTTAGAGCGATTCAAATTAGGACCTAACCTGAATTGTCAAAAAAAATGTACCATGAAATTAATAATTATTGAGGTCATGGTACAAAATTTTTTGACAATTCAGTTTAGGTCCTAATTTGAATCGCTCTAAGAGTTAATGGTGTCGTATAACCTTAAATTGGTTTAGATTTTGAACAAATAGCGCCGCATTACGTTATTTTTAAAAATAGATAAGTTTATTCGAGTTTTTATTAAATTTTTACTACCCACGCCGATTACGCCGATGACGCCGCCGCCGCCGTCGACGATTTTGACGTCGGACGCCGCCGCCGATACAAATGGGATCGGCGCACATGTCTACTACCTACCTACTAAAGTAAAGGTCCTGGTGGGTAACCAAACCACAAGCTCTTTTTTTTAAAGAAATAGAAATAAGAAATAAGAATAATTCTAAAGCAATATTGAAATGTTAAATTGACATTTCTGCATACAAAAAAAGTGCGCAGCGGACGCAGGTCCGCCTGCGACGCAGAGGTTGCGAGGGTTCGATTCCCGCCTCGGAACAAATGTTTGTACGATCTACAAATATTTGTTCCGGGTGTTCCGGGTATTTTCTATATATAATAAAAAAATATCTATCTATGTTTTGTATTGTATTAAGTATATATCAGTCATCTAGTACACATAATACAGCTCTGTTTAACAGCAGCTTACCGTGGGGCTAGATGATGCTGTGTGGATCGTCCAGCATTATTATTATTATAATTATTATTGTGGTTTTGATTTTCATCAACTCGGCTTATCTATAAAGCCGGAAATTAAAAGTCGTGCACGGGCCTAGGCCAAGTGCGCATCAGTTAAAAGGTGATGGATTTAAAACATCGGAATGTAATGTCTACCTACGTATTATGTACTTGTTGAAAGATCGGTTTGCAAAAACTTACGAACGATTCTGCAAGTATTCAAAATCGCTGCTTTTTGTAATAATATAAACGTATGTTTTGGTAGATTAAGCAAAGTGAGAGACTGAAATAATTGAAGAGGAATAACGCCGGTTGAGGACAGCACGATTGGGATAATTGAAACTTTCTCTAATCTCCACATCCGGGTTATTTCATTTTTCAGGTCAACATACTTGGACAGTTTTTCCGCTATCGTATTTTGTAAGTTGTGCGTGTTCGGGATGGCTATATCTATAAGGAGTGCGGTTTTATTAGTTTTGTCAATAAGTGTTAGGTCTGGTCTATTGTAGTGTATGGTTTTGTCTGTTAGGATGGCTCTATCGAAGTATAGTTTATGTGTTGAATTTTCCAGCACAGTCTGAGGGTTGTATTTATAATACGGAGTTGGTCTTGTTGGAGTTTCTATAAGATGATATTTAGTCGCTAGTCGTTGGTGTATAATATTAGCCACCTGATTATCTAAGAGCTTGTGGGGTGCTTGTAGTTACTCCACAGGTCACTGTCCTGCATTCGATCATTTAAATTTTGGCGGGAACAGTGTTGCCACTTTGGCATTTGCTAAAGGACCAATTTCATAGTGGCCTAGATCTTTGTAACACCATAGAAAAATTGGAAAAATGCAAAATGTCAAAATAACATTTCAGTATTTCACGCATGCTATTACGTAATTCGATTGCAATAGATTTTAGCAGATATTAATAGAAAACATATTTCTACACACGAAGAAGTTATGCCTAAAGGTTATCTATAATAACCGTAACATGAAGTTTTTAGCATTTTTTGGGTATTGCGAGCTAGTAAAGTAGGATGTAGGATAAAATTACACGTGTCGATATTTTTTCTTTTGAGAGTAAGTACCTACCTAACCTAACTGGTGTGAACTGCGTGCGTGTTCTCGTAAGTTAAGAAGTTTCGCGAATGGACTAGCTTCTATGTGATATTCTTTAGTTTTTTTTTATCCCACCCTTCGAACATATAAACAAATTATTCTTAATGTCTTTGATACCACCAAGTTGGCAAAGAAGCATACGGCCCACCTGATGTTAAGCGGTTACCATCGCCTATGAACGCTTGCAATACCAGTGGCATCACTCGCGCTTTGCCGACCCTTTAAAAAATTAAAAATGCCCTTTTCGAAGAACCTCATGATGTAGTCTCCTGAGAAAACCCCAGCAGGGAGATCAGGAGATCTTCTTTGTTTTCTGTAAACTAAATTTGTTTACGTTAATTTCACCTTTTTTCGTCACGATTATTTTCTTTTTATTTGTATTGTTTTTTTTTACATTGATGAATTTACCTACATTACATTGGAAAAGCCTTGACATTGTTTAAAATGCTCACGTCACGACAATGGTCCTGTTTTGATAAATAATCAAACAGACAGAGTTGTCTGGGATATGATACTTAAACTACCTACATAATTAATTAAGGTATTCCTTAACACCTCTAAGTGAGTGAATACTCATTTAAAGGTGAGCACTTTGTGCTTTAAAAAGCATGAACATTCTTTAGCACAAAGTGAACATATTGATGATTCTGCCTACATTTTGCCTAAAATCTATTACATTTTTGAATACAGCTATTAATTAACTTGTAAAAAAAAATATTTAATATTTTACGTAACAATCTCAAAAAATCTTTTTTTTAAATAAAATTTCCAAAAGCCAAAGCCTAACATTTTGGACATTTAAAAAGTGGCAACACTAAGAAAGTTATATGTTTTATTTGGTGAATATTAATTTATTTAAGTTTTTTTTATTGCTTCTCGTTTAGTGGTTTATAGCTCTTGAATACAAGCTATGAATGAGATTAAGTATATAATTGTTATTTTCTTCTGTTACTTTCGAATTATTAGCATATTTTCACAATGGGAATGTTCGCAATAGACGGTAAGTACCTAATTGCTTCAATTGCGGAGATCAAATAAAAACACTAAATGGGGTCTTTGCCAAGTCCAGCTGTCAGGGCCGCTTATGAATACTTAGGTGAAATTGTTTCTACTAATGTTCTAAAAATATTCGCCAATTTATTTGCTACAACGCAAGTCTGCGCGTTAAGTGAAATTTTCCGCTCACCTTTCGGTTATCGGCACCGCTTTCGACTTTAGCTCGTAGAACATAAAGTCCTGGTGCTGCTGGGCTGCTGTCATGTTCTCCAAAATCCTCTGGTCATTAAAATCGTTCGTAAGGAGAGAGGCCAAGTCGTAGCCCATATCGATCCCAGACTCATCCATTCTTGCACGAAAACACAACACTTTCACACTATTAGCGTAGGTTTTATTTTTCACAGGTCCGTCAACTAGGTGAGATCAAAACGTGAATAAATAGGTACTGGAAAATGAGATGCATACCCGACCAACAGCATCCATTCTCTCAGCTGTCTACTTGTTGCTATTGAATACAAATCGATGTGTTGATAGCAGTAATTTAACACTTTTTATTATACTACCTATACTGCGACTAAAATAAAATTGTCATGAGTTAGCATACAAACAGCTCAACCTTACTGGTTTACCGAAATAGGCAGTAGAATAGTTACAGTATTATTTTATGATAAGTATTTAATAAGATATAGGTAATAATAAATTTTATTGCAGAGTATTTTATAATATTATTTCGTTTTCGTAACAATAATCATAATGCTACTTAGATAAATTTGCCATCGATCACAAGTAAATTTGTGGTAGGTAGTCTGGCAACTTTAATATCACCTGAAATAACATGTGTTCAAACTGTTGAATCTCGATTATATCTTTTTATAATAACATTATTTTTTGTTTTCAATAACAAACAACATGCTCACAAATAAATAAATACTTAAATAATATAAAAAAAATTGTGATTTTCATCGGTTATAACATAGGTATCTAACTCGAGAGAAAAGAATTCGTTGCTTCTGCTTTCTGGCTAGTTTATTAGCAGTTTCAGAACGCATTTGTAATAAAGTTGCCAGTAAACAAAAATTAGGAGTGTTTTAGTAGTTCTAAATTAATTCAATTAAAGAATTTTGATACAAAGTAAAGTTTGAAAGTAGTAGAGTTCCCTGTGATAGAGCTCGTCCGGGGAAGGACTACCACCATACCTATTTCTGCCGCCAAGCAGTAATGCTCGCATTGCTGTGTTCCGGTGTGAAGGGTATGGTTTCCGGTGTAATTACTGGCACATGAGGCTTTCGATCTTAGCCTCAAGGTGGCAACCCGCGAGTGATACCTCTGATATTGCAAGCGTCCATAGGCTGCGGTAACCGCTTACCATCTTGTGGGCCGTACGCTTGGTTGCCACTTCAGTTGTATAAAAAAAAAAACAATGTTAAATTTTTCCTAATCATTCACACATAGTTTTATTATGTATGTACTTACTGGGATTAATCTTTACAATTTTAAAAAGAAAAAATATTACATTTTGACTTAAAAGTATAATACTTAGCAAATAGACTTTTTCTGGTCAATTATTAGTAACCTTTAGTTAGAAATTTTGCAAACCCCAAAAGGTAAATTATGAACGAAATAAATTATATAACTACATATAGTTGTTTATTATTATTCTGAGGTATGAGCAGAGCCACTTTTATAAAGATTTAGTATAAAAATATTATTTTAAGTTGGCATCCCGTTTCGATTTCATTTTTCATTATCATTCAATCAATCAACATCATTCGATCATTCACTCAATCAAGCCGCCTCCCTCCCCCTCCTTCCCTCCTCTCCACTTGCCTTGCCCGTCGTCGTCCGCCCGCCACCTTTACTATTTTGGAATTATTGGTATTTGCTAAATTTAAGAATCAAGCGAAGAGTTTTGTGATAAATCGCCAAAAATGTCCAAGGCCCATCCACCAGAGCTAAAAAAGTGAGTTAAAACATGTTAATTGAGGTAAAATCCGTGCACACCGCAAAAGCATAACCTAGCTTTGTTTATGTTGTAAACTTGAAATCTTTGGTTGTAAAACAATAAAGTCATTTAGCCACTGACTGGCTGAAAATGTATAACAAATGTTAAAAACAGGAACTTATTCATTTATATTTGTAACCAGGTTCATGGACAAGAAACTGTCCATCAAGTTGAACGCCGGCCGTTGTGTGACTGGCGTGCTTAGAGGGTTTGATCCGTTTATGAACCTCGTTTTGGACGAGTCTGTAGAAGAATGCAAGGATGGCAACCGGAATAACGTTGGGATGGTGGTAAGTGAAGTCCTTCAACCACTAATCGGCAGGTGGCTTATTTGTGTAGAAAAAAATATTCCAGAGCCAGTTTTTATGTTTCTGTCATTAGGCCCTTATTCATCAACATACTTGAAACCACTGTTAGCTAATGTGTCTAGTGCTTATAATAAGAATGTGTCTTTCAATTCTATCATCATCCTTGTTCATTGATATATGAATGACGAGGTAAGACAACACTTAGCAAGCAACTGAAATTACATTTTTTTTATGATTATGGCATACCTAAGTAGGTGTGTAATTATTTTGTAACCACTCTGATTTAGGTTTAAGGCTGCGTTTCCACCAAAGATGTGCGAGGATGTGTAACAAAAGATGTGTTTGTTAGGAACCAATAGAATCACTTTATTTACCTAGTCTTGCTCTGCTCAGCTTTAATGAAGTGATTCTATTGGTTCCTAACACATCCCTTGCAACACATCCTCTCACATCTCTGGTGGAAATGCAGTTAGACTGCCAAATCTAACTTGAAACAAGTTTTATTAAGGTATGCAGTATTTTGCTCACTAAAATGGGCTTATTAAGGTGCTTACTATATAAATGTTTACTTTCAGGTAATTCGAGGGAACAGCATCATCATGGTTGAAGCATTAGATAGACTCTAGTACCCAATCAATTAATTTAGTTATGGTGATTGTAGAAACCAGTGTTTCTAAGTTTAACAACAGAATGGTTGGTGCCTTTAAGTAAGTCTAAATTTATTTTCTTGGAATGTTTTTTTTATGAAAAAATGTCTTGCATACACTTGCGTGGATCCTCTACAGGATTTATTCACAATTCATCATAGATACAGTAAACATTAAGTAATTGTTAAGTACTTGTGTTTTCTTATTAACATAGTGATTTTCCTGCATTCATGTATTTAATTTTAAGTTATTTTGTAATAAATTCGTAAGATATACCTACATCCTTTATTTTGTCTGTAATAAATCAAATGAATTTTAAAAAAAGTTGGTTCATAAGATATTGTAATGAACATAATAACAGCAGGTAAGTAGATTCCCATAAAATTATTTACCGCATTATGAAGGTGTCCAATAAACCTTAACAATTTTTTACTGTACAACCATAAGTATCTTGTCAGTTTGCGGGGTGTCAAATATACCTTCACAATTTTTTTTTAACACTAAAAGAGCATCGGCAAAATTTAAGTTAAGCCTCCAAGCAGTAGTGTGCAAGCATTACTGTGTTTAGGTTTGAAGGGCACTGTAGTAAGTGAAATTACTGGGCAAAAGAGACTTAACAACAAAGTCTTGGGGTGATAAGCGCAGTGCAGTGCCACGCAAACACTTGACAACTTTTAGCTTTGTGTGTCACTGCATCTGTAATAGTCAGGCGTGGTGCTTAACATCAGGTGGACGCCTTGATGGGCTTGTCACTTGCTAACAAAAAAAAAGTATTCAAGTGGAAAATTTGATACCTAGCTTAGCTAACAATAAATAAATAATGCTGGAGCTGTGTTATGAGTACTAGATGACTGATATATACTTAATACAATACAATACATATACCCAGAACACCTGGAACAAATAAACAAACATTTGTAGATTGTACAAACATTTGACCCGAGGCGGGAATCACAGTGACAGCACTATTTAGTCATTTATTTATCAGTCTTGAACACTGAACTAACTACTGAAATGTCAATAAAAAAAATATTGCAATACCCGTCGCCATAAAACACATGAATAGGCCTAATGATTAAATTAAAAATATATAATGGTATGATAATTTATTATCACTTATCACCCTAAAGTTACAAAATAAATAATAATATACTTAAATAAATTATATGCTTGCATACATGTAAAATACTTTATTATAACTAAAGACGTTTGCAAAATGCTACATGTTTTTGTAAATAAGCTTTTCTACTAAATGACTTATTGCATTCAATGCAAGTATATGGGTTTTCTCCAGTGTGTGTTCTTTTATGCCTACTTAAAGTGCTACTATCTATAAATGATTTACTACATATATTGCACGCATATGGCTTTTCACCACTATGAACCCTCATGTGTATTTTCCAGCTATTTTTAGCTGCAAAAGTTTTAAAGCAAATGACACAAGAAAACTGCTTTTCCCCAGTGTGAGTTGTAAGATGCTTTTTCAGCGAATTAGACTGAGCAAAGCCTCTACTACAAATGTTGCATACATATGGCTTTTCTCCACTGTGAATTCTCATGTGATCTGTTAAGTTATTTTTAACTGCAAAACTTTTGTAGCAGACAACACAAGAAAACTGCCTTTCTCCTGTATGAGTTGTGAGGTGCTTCTTCAATGAATTAGACTGAGCGAAACCTTTACCGCACGCGTCACAGGAATATGGCTTTTCGCCAGTGTGTACTCGCATATGAGTCTTCAAGCTTCCAGTTTCAGCAAACGATTTATCACACAGATTACATGGATACGGTTTTTCGTCTGTATGACTTCTAACATGCCTTTTCAATTTAGATTTTGCAGCAAATCTTTTATCGCACATGTCACAAACAAATAACTTTTCTCCAGTGTGAATCTTCATGTGCTTCCTTAGGGCACATTTATCAACAAATGTTTTACCGCACCGATCACAGGTACATATGAACGAGGCATCAGACTTCCTGTTTTCTGAGTGAGTTTTACTATGACGTTTCAAGTATTCTATAACAGGAAACGATTTATCACATTTGTCACAAGGAAATAGCTTTTCGCCCGAATGTATTGCCATGTGAGTTTTCAAAGTGTTGTTAGTTGTAAATTGCTTACGGCATATTTCACATGAATATAGCTTTTCGCCTGTATGGACTCTTCTGTGGGTTTTCAGGTTTCCACTTTCAGCAAATGTCTTTTCACATATATCACAAGCGTATGGTCTCTCCTCTGTATGGGTACGCACATGCCTATCCAGTTTCGACTTCCAAGCAAATCTTTTACTGCACATTTCACAACCAAATGGCTTTACACCTCCATGCATTTCATTCATATGTATTTTTAAATGATGATTATCGGGAAATGACTGATCGCAAATTTCACAAGTAAACTCTTCTCCTGCGTGGACTTTTAAATGATTTTTCAATTGATAGTTTTCATAAAACGTTTTATCACACATGCTGCAGGCAAATGCCTTTTCACTGCTGTGAATCTTCATGTGCTTTATCATATCACTATTTTCAGGAAATGATTTGCTGCAAACGCTGCAGATATGAGGTTTGTCTCCTGAATGAATTTTCATGTGGCGTTTTAAAACATATCTATTAGTGTATGACTTTGTACAAATAGTGCATTGATATGGCATTCCTTTATTACAAATATTAGATTGAGCTGTTTCAACACTACAAGATGGGTCTGATATTGCTAGTTCTTTTTTAACATCTCTTGGTTGTAAATAGTCACGGTTAATTTTTTCTTGGAACTCCGCATTTTCTTCTTTTATGTCTTTTGAAGTAGGTGCTAAAATTATGTACCAATTAATTTAATGAAAGCATTTAATGAGTATTTTATGTTTACTTTGTTGTAAGTGAACATAAAATTATTATGTAAAGCATATTAATTTTATGTTATTATGTATTTGCTGTTTGGAAATACACAATAGGTAGGTAAGCTTGAGTTTTTAAGAGTAGTAGAGTTCTCTGCCGCCAAGCAGTAATGCTCGCATTGCTGTGTTCCGGTTCGAAGGGTATGGTTTCTGGTGAAATTACAGGCATATGAGACTTTCCATCTAACGTCTCGGGTGATAACGCGCAAGTGATATCTATGATGTTGCAAGAGTACATAGGCTACGGTAACCGCTTACCATCAAGTGGGCCGTACACTTGGTCCACTTTAGTGGTATAAAAAAAAGCAGTTTTTTGTGTTAAGACTGTTAAGATAAATTTGATCAACAGAATTGTTAAGCTACTTCTGGTTTAACGTTTTACAGCAACCAAGTTTAGCATTATTTTGTCAGAATTTTTACACTTCTTACATTCAGAAGACTGAGTTACCTTCAATAAATTCAATGAAATCTATTTTGACATCTTCATGGGCAAATTCATTTTCAAAATCAATTGGGTAGTTTGGTTCTACATGTTGCTCTTGTTTCACATTGCCTGATATGCTATACACTGCTTCTGGAGGGAAATTGTAGAATGATACAGGCTTTACTACCGCTGATATAACATTCAGGCGAGTGCCTCCATTTAGTATTTTAACGGCATGTTCTGTTACCTAAAAAAACACAATTTGATGTATTTAATAGATTATAAATGCTGGTTTTTTTTCTACTTATTATGAAAAAAGAAAAACATAATAAATATAATATTAAGATTTGGCAATGATGATTAGTTTTATATTTTGGCAATTGACGGCCGATGTGGCGCGGGTGAAGGACTGCCTGCGACACGGAGGTTGCGGGTTCGTTTCCCGCCTTGGGACAAATGTTTGTATGATCTGCAAATATTTATTCTGGGTATTTTCTATAAATAAAAAAAAAAAAAGATAACTTGTGGTGCAATAGAAACTCATAGGACTCACAATCTTACCTCTAAGCCTTTATAAGCTAATTGTGTTAGAATATTCTCAGCTTTCCGAGACACCTGCATGAACTTATAGCATCTCTGCAACTGAGAGTAACAAATGTAGCAGACTTCTTCTGGTCTACCATCTTGCGTAGTGAGCTGAAACACAAAATTATCCATGCATTTCTCTTGCTAAATGATATAATTAATTTATTTAAAATTATTAACAGCAATTACTACTTGATTTTGTCATTTAAGCATAATAATTTAAAAATATTTCTAATCACTATTATTATTATTTTATTATTATGGATCACCAACATAAGATACACAGGCATACAAATTTTTAAATTACAGAGGTACTCAGGTCACGTGCTCTCTCAATTACAGGTGACCACATCATGCACTAAAATAAAAGTTATTGTGAATTCAACTGAAAACTGACTCATCTCTAATAAATATAGTTATATACTATAGTTTCAACTCTTGCATATGATCAATATTGTTAACTTTACTTTACTTCTGTAGTAGCTGCAAAACTTTAAGATAATCAGGTTATTAGAACAGGAAACTCACCTTATTATTTGCAAGAAATTCAAATATTGGTTGTAGTTGTGGATTTATCAATATCATTCTGATATTGTCCTGCAAACACACCCTACACACAGGTGAGGCAGACATTTTTTAAACACTCTAATATTGTTTTCTAAAAAATCAATGCAGTTGCAGTAATACTTGCAGGTCTTGCAGTCTTAGCAGTAGGTTGGCTTACTGCAATCTTATATAATTAGGTAACTTTTAATTTATGTAACATTTTTTACATTTTATTATGTTTATGGAGGTATAACGATGTTAGTTTCAGATAAGATGTAAGTATTTCTCAGGTGTCCAATGTTTTGGTAGCTGTACCTACTTTTACAAGCTAGTGTAGGTACGTAGGGCTTTTTTCTGACTTTGGGTTTTCTTCCAGATCAATGCACTTTTAGCCGCAGGTAGTGATGATATATTATGATACCTACTGATGATGATATTATTAATGAACTCATGCTGTAGGGCCAGTCACAAGTTGTATTATTTTTCGTGTGTGCATTAAATAAACATATTATTTTTAAATAGAACCCATGTTCGTAGAGCCAAGCAGGTTTATAACCCAACCGAGACTAAAAGCAATAGATAGTAAATTATTTATTCTTTCTAAAAAGAGAATATAATCACTACGTTTATCAATCAACGAACGACTGTTATTTTTACGAACAAAATGTTTTTTATATTTTTTTTCTTTGTATTCACCGCCCAAAAATTTGAATAATAAAAAAAATTTACTCAATATTTCAGCGTAACATTGTTCCCAAAAAGAAAGTTTTTTTTCTATGGTATTACCAATTTTTACCTTTTCCAAAGTCCGAACCCGTGCGTGACTCATAGCGGTCGAGGCCGAGGGTAGATACTCACCATACATCTCAGACATTATCTGAGCCATACAATCATATTCATACCACTACATTCTCTGTGGTACTCCTCTGTGTGACCACAGAGTAAATTGATTTAATCATAGGGTATGTCCAAGAGAATGCTAACCACACCAGCAAGCTAGAGTGGGTGAAGTGTCCTCTCCGCTGACGCCGCACTCAGGCTTTCCCAAAACCCATGCTACAAGAGAATATAAGCACTACGTTAAATAGGGTCTGTGACAGACGGAACTAAACGTAGTGCTTACATTCTCTTGGGACGGAACTAACTCGGCAACTCGCTTTGTTTCGATTATTTTTTTATTTTTCTTATAAAAACTAACTACCTATTTCTTGCACTTAGAAGTACGTGCTGCGTATCTCAGAGTATCTTTATGCCAGCCAAGAACCAAGACATGCCCAGAAGGCAGGCCACCCACACTACCTACGTCTCCGATACTTAATTATTTTGTTTGTAGGAGAAACCTGATAAGGTTGGAACCTGTTGGTTGGAACTGACTGACTGTGTACATTGATTTTTTGAGGAAGAACAGGAAGGAAGTAAAAATGTCTGCCTCACCTATGTGCAGGGTGTGTTTGCAGAACAATAACAGAATGAAATTCTTATGTCCACAAATACAAGAAGTATTTGAAATTCTTGCAAATAATAAGGTGAGTTTCAACTAATTATTACAACAAACAATATCCATTTAAGTTGGTAAATTCTATGAGAATGTGCTATCATTGTCTTCGAGATAAAAAGTACAGAGTACAGAAGTGATTCCTAAAGAGAGTTCTATGGATAATTAACTTCTTCAGTCTGATGATGTTGAAATTCCTATGTTTCTATAAAGTTTTGCTACATCAATTTAAATGTTCTGTGTTCCAGCTCACTACAGAAGATGGAAGACCTGAAACTGTCTGCTACATCTGTTACTCTCAATTGCAAAGGTGCCATAAATTCATGCAGGTGTTGCGAAGTGCTGAGAGTATACTCCAACAACTGGCTGATAACTGCTTACAGGTATGCATTAAGACAAGTAAATAAACAACACAACAGAACACAGAAACCACTGGTCTTTCATAGATGTATGATATTTCATATATATCATTCAAGTATACCTGGTGGTAGAACGATTCGCAAAAGTCCGTCTTGGTGGATACCACCGCAGTGTCAGATATTCTACCTCCAAGCAGTAGTGTGCAAGCACTACTTTGTTAAGGTTTGAAGGGCATGTAGCAAGTGAAATTACAGCGTAATAAGCGCAGTGCAGTGCCACGCAAACACTTAAAAACTTTAAGCTTGGGTGGCACTGCATCTGTAATAGTCAGGCGTGGTGCTTAACATCAGGTAGACGCCTTGATTGTCCTATCACTTGCAAAAAAAAAGTATGCATTAATTATTTAAGTTAGTAAGTATTTGTCTAGTAGAATACCTGTAAATAGAAAAATAAAAGATTATTAAAAAAAACTTATAACAAATTATATTATTCAGATAACAGAAGAATCAGTTAAAATGCTGAACGGAGGCACACAACTGAATGTTGTATCAGTAACTGTAAAGCCTGTGTCATTCCACTACTTCCCTCCAGAAGCAGAGTATAGCATATCAGGCAGTGTGAAACAAGAACAACATACAGTAGATAGTTATCCAATTGGATTTGGTGAAGATGAAGGCAAATTGGATTTTGTTGGTTATATTGAAGGTACTTAAATCTGAATTAACATTTTTTTATTTAACTTATTTTTAACTGCTAGGCAAAGACCTTATTCAAAACTAATCCTGGTTTTTTATAATTTCAGCCCCAGCTTCAAAAGAAATAAAAAATGAATATACTGAACTCCATACACAGTCAAAAAATATTAAAATGGAACAGGCTATACCAGACTCTTCTAGGGTTCAAACAGCTCAAACTAATATTAGTAAAACAGAAATGTTATGGCAATGCACTATTTGCAGAAAGGCGTGCCCTAATAAATATGTTTTAAATCGACACATGAAAAAAGTTCATTCGGGAAGAAGATCTCATATCTGTGGTTTGTGCAATAAATCATTTGATGAAAACATTGTTATGATAAAGCACTTGAAAATGCATGGCAAAGTAAAGTTGATAAAGTTAAAAGAAAAGCCATTTTCCTGCCGCATCTGTAGTAAGAAGTTTTATCACAATTATGCTTTAAGAAATCACATAAAGAAAATCCATCCAGGGGAGGAGTTTACATGCCAAATATGCAACAAGTCATTTCCGGAGCACCATCAATATGAAACACATATGATCAGAAAGCATGAAGATGTAAATCAGTTTGCTTGTGAACTTTGTGATAAAAGGTTTCCATTCAAATCTAAATTGGACAGGCATGTGCGCACACATACAAAAGAGAAACCATTCACTTGTGATATCTGTGGCAAGACATATGCTGAAAGTTCAAAGCTAAAAATTCACAGGAGAAACCACACTGGTGAAAAGCCATATTCCTGTGAGGAGTGCGGTAAAGGTTTCACTCGCTCTACAGCCTTGAAGTTGCATCTCACGGTTCATGAAAAAGAAAGGCAATTTTCCTGTGCTGAGCTTGTTTCAAAAGATGTAAAAGAAGAGGAAAATACTGACCCCTATAACTATATTAAATCAAGCAATGCTGACAAGGAACAAGCAATGTCAAACCCATCTTTTAGTGATGAAAATAAGCCTCAAATGAATATAAGTAAAGACATGACATATCAATGCACTTTTTGCGGAAAAACATTCCTTGTAAAACTAGCTTTAAAATATCACATGAGAATTCATTCAAAAGAGAAAAAAAGACCGCATGTTTGCAGTGTTTGCAATAAAGCATTTCTCCATAATTGTGACTTGCTAAGACACATGAAAACACACGGTGGCGAAAAGTCATTTGCATGCAGTATGTGCGATAAGAAGTTTTATGAGAGCTATCTGTTGAAAAAGCACATGAAACTCCACACTGGAGAAGATTTTACTTGCGAAATTTGCAGTAAGTCATTTCTCGAAAACTATAATTTGGAAATTCATATGAGTAAAATGCACGAGGGTATAAATCCATTTAATTGTGAAATGTGCGGCAAAAGTTATCCATTCAAGTCTTTTTTGGAAAAGCATGTCCGCACTCATACAAAAGAAAAACCATTTGCTTGTGACATGTGTGAAAAGACATATGCTGAAAGTGCAAATCTAAAGATTCACAGGAGAACCCACACAGGTGAAAAGCCATTTTCCTGCGATACATGTGGTAAAGGTTTCGCTCGGTCTACATCATTGAAAATACACCTTGCTACTCATTCAGGGGAAAGACAGTTCTCCTGTGCAGTTTGCTATAAAACTTTTACAGCAAAAACAACCTTGATAATTCACATGAGAATTCACAGTGGAATAAAGCCCTACGTCTGCAATATTTGCAGTAAAGGATTCGCTCAGTCCACTTCACTAAAGAAGCATCTCTCATCTCATTCTGGGGAAAAGCCGTTTTCTTGTTTGATGTGTTCAAAGATATTTGCAACTAAGCAAGGCTGGAGGGTTCACATGAGAAACCATAGTGGTGAAAAGCCATATTTTTGCGATATATGCCATACGTCATTTGCATATGGCAGCAGCTTGAACAGACACAAAAGAACGCACACTGGAGAAAACCCATATACATGTAATGAATGCAACAAATCATTTGGTAGAAAAGCCAATTTGCAAAAACATGCGGCATTTTGCAAACAACGTCAGTACTTAGTTGTTGTTTGAAATTATTAATTTTAATACTATGTACCTACTTAGGTGAATTATGTAAAGAGTAGCCAGTAACCCAAGGTCATACTGTAAGTTTTCTTTTGATGTAGGTTTTCTATTAACTTCGTTATTGTTAGCGTTGGTGCCGACGCGCGACTTATCGGCTGGTACGTGTACCAAGCTTAGAATGGAAAATAATTTTATAAATTATAATGTCTAATAAATTTTATTTCGGCTATTCGATTCATCATCATCATGATCATCACACATCTTCCCAAATTCTGCGCTAGTATGCTAGTATGCTTGATCATACTGATACAAACCTGAAGTTTGACACCTAGCTTTTAGGAGCGCTCGTGACGTAGCTGGCTAAGTTGTTCTTAACAGATCAACGAAGTTAAGCACTGTTTCGCGTAGTCACTATTTGGATGGGTGACCGCCGGTGGCAATTTCAACAGCGCTCCCGTGCATCGGAGGACACGTTAAGCAGTCGGTCCCGGCTTTTTCAAAGTTCAAAGCCCAAGGAATATAATGTACCCGAGTACGTATTAATACCAAGAGTTAGCCACGGAAACTATAAAAAAAAGGATGGAAAAATAACATCAGCCAGAAAGAAAAAAATAAAGACAAAATTGTGGTCAGTAAGCCACAGAATCCATAAAATAAAGAAGTCGTCTTCTTTTTTTGTGGTGTCTCTGTGGCTGAGCTACTTCTTCTTCTTCTTTTAGTGGCTGAGTTACCTAGCATCAGCTGTTTTGTCTTTCTCTCAGTCTCAGCTGTCTGTTCTGCTCATTCGGCTCATTCTCATTGCACTCTTTAATTTATTTAGTTTCCTTTTATTTACTTATTAGTAAAATTACGTGACTGTGATTTGTCTGGTCTGAGCTATTAAGATGAGTTCATCTTTCTTTGTCTACTATTTGATTTTCTGAGGACTACAAAATTTATAAAATATTAAAATGTCTTCCTCACTTGTCTGTAGGGTGTGTTTGCAGGACAATATTAGAATGATATCCCTATGTTCAAAACTACAACAAATATTTGAAATATTAGCTAATAATACGGTGAGTTTAATGAATGGTCCTTAACCCTAATTTTGGCTAAGAATACAGGAGTACAATGTCTATTCTTTACTGTGTGCCTCCAGATTAATGATAACATGATTGGATTACCAATTGAGTGCCCCCATTCAACAGAAAATGGTAATACAATAATTTGTATTACAATTTTATATGCCACAATTTATGTTTCAGCTTACAACAGAGGATGAGCGACCTGAAACAGTCTGTTACATCTGTTATTCTCAATTGCAGAGATGCCTTAAATTCATGCAGGTGTCACAAAAAGCTGAGAATATCCTCTCACAACTGGCTTATAAGGGCTTGCAGGTAATGGGTCTAAAACAAGTACCAAATTATTCATCCAAAAATGCATGTGAGATAACATCACTTCAGTGAAAATATTATGTCTCGGTTTTGTTTGTTCTATGGTACTTACGGTGCTTATGAATATGTTACATTTTATTGATATTGTACGATTTGAGTGGACTGTAAATTTAATCTTTTTTTGCTAACAAACTAAATACGAAACACGTTAAACAATTATGAAGTTAAACACGATAAAAAAACTATAATTAACCAAATTATGAGTGCAGTTAGGAGCAAAGGATTTCACTAACCTGGCTGCTTCTTCCTGGAACAGCGCCCACGGAATGGGAAGGTATGGCTTCGTATTACCTCCGACTTGTCTGGACTAGCTTCGGTTCAACTTACACCTATACCGAACGCTCAAATACCGTGGGGGCTGGCGCGAAATCTCCTGCTTCCTAGCACTCAACGAAACTGCTTGCACACAATACTAAATTACGATAAATTAAACGAAAACGAAAACAATACGATACGAAAAATTACGAGAACAAGATAAAGTAGCTAACGCACTTGAAGCCGTTACACGAATGTGTTGAATTTAGAGGTCAAACCAACTGCTGACTGAACGATATTTCGAAATTTGAATAAAATGTAGTAGTAGTTTGGTTAAGCCAATCAGCTGTCGCTGGTCATTGAACCCAGTTCATTCACAGCTGACAGGTGACAGCACATCGTCGATCTCGACTTACGAAAATTGATCGACAGAGGGCGTCAAAACTGAACATTCCGACCACCAAAATACACAGTATTTTAACGAGACTATAACTAAACTAACGAAAGATACAAAATAACGAGAAATTTAACCTAACTTATTATAAAACCATTTGACGATACGATAGTTAATGGTTAAGAAGGAACATGGGCTCAAAACACAGCGCTATGAGCTCTGAGTTGAGATGTCAACCAACATGCCGGAGCCGACCACCATGTGCGACCCAACCAGTATTTCGAACCCAACCACCGTGTCAGAGCCGACCACCATGTCAAACCCAACCAGCAGTTCGGACCCGACCACCGTGTCGGACCAGACTTCATCCACTCATGCGCCACCGACAAAACCGAAAGCGGCATAGTGTGAAGGGTACGATAGGGTACGTTGAACGACAACGACCATAAAAACGAGATTGACAACGACAACGACAGTAACGAAAACGACAACGACAACGAAAACGATAACAACAACGACAACAACATCAACACAGACAACGATAAAAATAACGACAGCAACAACGACAGATTAACATTTGCGAAAGAGGCGATCGGCGATAACGAAACCGACAAGTTTCTGCCTTTTTGCAACGTGCTCCCAGGCAGCGACACATCAGTCAATGATCCCCCTACGTCGCCGAGCGCACTATCAACAAGAATAGGCGAAAGCGACGGCGTGGACTTAAAGTCAGGTCGCAAGACCCGGACGTTTGAAGGGGAAGAATCAACTTCTTCTCTCCGACAAACCTCCAAACCGCCAGTTGAAAAACCCAATGACGCTGCGGGACGCGGTTCAAAAATGTGAAACCGATCGAGAGCAACTTTTGGGAAGTCCACGAGATGAGGTTTAGCGACGGCCAACCTACAATCAGAAGTTCGACGACAATGAGTCTCCTTGTGATTGTCACAAGGCATCTCTATTTTTGTAACCGCGGGGTTGAGCGGGTCAATAGGTTGTAATCCACTAATCCAACCGGTAGAGCTATCCGTCGTTGGACTTGAAACGAAGAAGCAACTCCTTCTATGGACTCCAGAGTTGCTACGATAACGAGACAGGCCGGTGTTAACTGCGCAGTCACCCATCAGTATCCACCCGAAAGTAGTGGGGATAGCGATGGGTTGACCAGGACTACCCTTAACTAGCCCAGGCCTTAACGCAGAAGCGAGAACGTTAACACTGACTAGCATGTCAACCGGTCCTGGTTTGTAAAACTCAGGATCGGCGAGGTTTAACTGATCTATATGATGCCACGACGAAGTATCAATTTCCTCAGATGGCATGTCTGAGCAAATTGCAGGAAGCACGGAGGCCTCCAACGAAAGTTTATTTGAGAAGTCCCCACTAGTGGGAACTAACTCACACGAAACTGACCCGAGTGTAGCAGTTGATGCTCGACCTATACCGCTTACCGACTGACGACGATAGTTTATTTTCAGCCCTAGGCGGTGTGCACAGGACCTAGTTATGAAATTACAGGCACTGGCACTGTCAAGCAGGATACGAGCTCGGACCAAATTATTAGATTTATTCCTAATTAGAACGATAGCTGTAGAGAACAATGCCTCTGTGTGTGGGGTGTATGCAGCCAATGCCACCTGTGCAATAGAAGGCTGGACTACTGGTTCAGGTTCCTGTTCGAAATGGAGCAGTGAGTGATGGCTGTAGTTGCACTGGCCACACTTTGCATTTGATAAACAAGTTTTTACCGAATGCGAAGGTTTCAAGCACAGTATGCACAACTTCTTATCCTTCACTGTTTGGAACCTTTCAGTAGGCAACTGATTGTTGAAGCTCGAGCAGCTCTCAATCTTGTGGCCCACCTCTGCACACACTACACATCCTTCCTCGGAAGCAACCAACAAAGAGGTTTTGTTCTCACTGGTAGCCAGTTTTGTAAGAACCGGCTGTTGACAATTTTGTAACGCACGAGAACGTTTTTCAATATACAACATAATGTCTTCATACTGGGGGATGTCGACTTCTGACCCCAGCTGAAGTTCGAAAGCTTCCCGAGTGGAAGAATCTAATTTTGACCAAACCAACTGAAACAGCATAAAGTTCTGGTCGGGCAAATTATACTTAGACAGGATGGCTAAGTTTTCTGCGAAGGTTCGATGAAGTCGTTCTAACTCAGAGCTACTTGTATTTTTCACTACTTCACAGTTAAGCAAACGGTCATAGTAATTTGTGGCAATAATTCTCTTCCTATCGTAGTACTTGCTAAGTGCCCGATATGCTAGAAGATAACTACTTTCGGACAACGGATAGTTTTTAATCAGGTCATATGCCGACCCATTAACACTCGACAGTAAGTAGTGCAACTTTTCGACATCTGGCATGTCCCTTTTGTGTATGAGTGAGTCATACAGCTCCTTAAACGACACCCAATTCTCTAGCTTACCGTCAAATGGCCTTATACTTATTTTTGGTAGTTTCGCTAAACTACTGTGACTTTCTCTCATTGGCTTAACATCAGCCAGCCTAAGCCTGGCCATCACACTATGTAACCTTTTATCAAATGCCACAGTGTACGCGAACTCACTGTTCCTATCAGCCGTTGGCAAGCGCATTAACAGATTCCTCTGCGCGGCGTGAAACTCTGAGGCCAGAGCTGTTACTTCCTGTTCCGAAACACCTACCAAATCTGAAGTATCTAACAGCTCTAACCTCATATTAGCATAATCACGCGAGACCCGATCGCTATCTGCCATGGTGTCTTTCTCCAAAACTCCCTTACGTGTATCCATTGGCATAATAATATAGTCAAGTTAACCTGGCTGGAAACGACACGAAAGAGAGAACAGCCAAATCAACAAAACAAACAAAATGCAAAGCAAAATAAAGATAGAAACACGTAAGGAGTTAAGGGGCTATTTTCACGACCGGTACAGATAGGAACTAACACCTGGTCAGTTTTAGAATATACGTTTGATTGTCGACCTGTCAGACCGAAAAAGAAACGTCAAAGTCACTTTGAGTGATGTTGACAAAATGACAACGAAAAGATGACAGGTGACAATCACACGTTTAACCCAACCTACCCACAGTAAACAAACGAGAATTCAATGACCAGTGAAATTATAAAGTACGACAAAACAAAAAAAGTGAATCAAATTTTCGAAATATCGGTCGAAAGTTGATAATATAGCTGAAGGCTAAAATCCAAAGGTGCCTTATCACAATTTATCTGGCTTCGTAGGACCAAAATGTACGATTTGAGTGGACTGTAAATTTAATCTTTTTTTGCTAACAAACTAAATACGAAACACGTTAAACAATTATGAAGTTAAACACGATAAAAAAACTATAATTAACCAAATTATGAGTGCAGTTAGGAGCAAAGGATTTCACTAACCTGGCTGCTTCTTCCTGGAACAGCGCCCACGGAATGGGAAGGTATGGCTTCGTATTACCTCCGACTTGTCTGGACTAGCTTCGGTTCAACTTACACCTATACCGAACGCTCAAATACCGTGGGGGCTGGCGCGAAATCTCCTGCTTCCTAGCACTCAACGAAACTGCTTGCACACAATACTAAATTACGATAAATTAAACGAAAACGAAAACAATACGATACGAAAAATTACGAGAACAAGATAAAGTAGCTAACGCACTTGAAACCGTTACACGAATGTGTTGAATTTAGAGGTCAAACCAACTGCTGACTGAACGATATTTCGAAATTTGAATAAAATGTAGTAGTAGTTTGGTTAAGCCAATCAGCTGTCGCTGGTCATTGAACCCAGTTCATTCACAGCTGACAGGTGACAGCACATCGTCGATCTCGACTTACGAAAATTGATCGACAGAGGGCGTCAAAACTGAACAGATATTTTGTTTTGATTTTTGTAGATAACTGATGAAGCAGTTAAAATGCTGAACGGGGGCACCCAACTGAATGTAATATCAGCAAAAATAAGACCTGTGTCGTTCCACAATTTTCCTTCAGAAGTGGAGTATAGCATATCAGGCAATGTTAAACAAGAACCACACATAACAGAGGAATATCCAATAGAATTTGAGAGTGAATTTATTCGTGAAGATGATAAAATGGGTTATGTTGAATATATTGAAGGTAATTTAAACATAATCATGTTTCATGTTGCTGTCTCTTTTTATTGAAATTAGAATGACAAGGACAATAGTTTATACCTGCTTTAAAATACTGAAGTCCTATGAATAACACCATTAGGTACTTTTCAAATTATACTTAGGTCAGAAGTTTGACATTAAGATTTTTCCTTCCACACTTCATAGGTAGACTACTTGTGACTGTACTGAAATTGTAATTATATCAGTGTATGAACGAACCAGTTGAAACGCGGTTACCAAAAAAAAATGTTAAGTACTTATAACAAACATCAATTATTTATTTCAGAAATTTTACCAATCAATATAAAAGAAGAAAAAACTGAGCTCCATGATAAAATCAACCATAATTATGTACAACCAGGCAATGTTAAAAAGGAACAACAGTTATCAGGGCCAACTTCTAGTGTCGAAACTAGTAGCCTTAACAAGGAAGTGCCATGTCGATGCAACATTTGTAGAAAGTCTTTCACTAATAGACACGCTTTAAAACGACACATGAAAATTCATTCAGGAAAAAAACCTTATGTTTGCAGCATATGCAGGAAATCATTTCTAGAAAATGGTGACATGATAAAGCACATGAAAATTCATAGTGGTGAAAAGTCATTTGCGTGCCGCATGTGTGATAAGAAGTTTCGAGAGAATTATAAATTGAAAAATCACATGAAAGTCCATGCTGGGGAACAGATTAATTGCGAAATTTGTGTTAAATCATTTACTGAGTACAATCAGTTGGAAATGCATATGAGTGCAATGCATGAAAGTGTTAAGCCGTTTTCTTGTGAAATGTGCAGTAAAAGGTTTGCTTTTAAATATGTATTAGAGAGGCACATACGATCCCATACAGAAGAAAGACCAATATTCACTTGTAATATCTGTAAAAAAACATTTGCTGACGGGAGAAACCTTAAAGCGCACAGGAAAGTCCACTCTGGAGAAAAGCCATATTCCTGTGAAATATGCCTTAAGCAATTCTCAAATAGTCACCATTTGAAAAGTCATACAGCAATTATTCATACTAAGGAGAAATTATTTCCCTGTGATAGATGTGATGAATCATTTCCCATAAAAGATTACTTAAAACGTCACATCAGAACAGTCCATACAGAAAATAATATAAAGCCGGTTGCCGTTATGTGTACCTGTGACCGATGCGGGAAAACATTAGCAGATAAGGGTGCTCTGAGGCGACATATCGGTAGGATTCACTTGGAAGAAAAGATGTTTGCTTGTGAAATGTGTGATAAGAGATTTGCTGAAAAGTCTAACTTGAAAAGGCATGTCAGAACCCACATAAACGACAGACCATTTCAATGTGATATGTGCAATATGTCATTTACTGAAAGTGGCAACTTAAAGTCGCACAGAAGAGTCCACACTGGTGAAAAGCCGTATACTTGTGACGCGTGTGGCAAAAGCTTTGCCCAGTCTAGTTCATTAAAGAAGCATCTTACTATTCATACGGGGGAAAAACGTTTCGCATGTGGGATTTGCTCTAAAACTTTCGCTCATAGTTCAGGCTGGAGAATCCATATGAGAGTTCATAGTAACGAAAAGCCATATTCTTGCACTATATGTGGTCAATCCTTTAAAGACGGTAGCACCTTAAAAAGACATAAAAAAACGCACCCTGGAGAAAACCCCTATACTTGCATTGAATGCAATAAGTCATTTAATAAAAGAGCTAATTTCCAACAGCATGTGACGTTTTGCAAACGTCAGTAGGTATCGGCTATCGGTATGGCTATGGTCTAATAATTTTCGACTGTTTTGTATTAAAATATTGTCACGTCAAATTGCTTTGTGCAAGGCACATATTTGTATTAAAAGTAACTGAGGAAAAGTAGGTACCTGCCTTATGTTCATTATGAATGTTAAAATTAAGTTCGAAATACTTTTGTATTCCAACTACCTATTCGAAAAGGACGATTTGGTTCGCCTTTAAGTGGTGCCCAAAAGGTGTAGTTTTCATAAGTTTTTGCCGCAATTATCTTCAATTTAATTTGGAACATCTTAGTATTCTGCGCCAAAAAAATTGAACACAAAATATTGCTGGGTACGACCGACGGCCCATAGTCGCGCCCCGGCGCGTCGCTGCCGGCTGAATAAAACAAAATAAATCAAATTAAAATATAGTACCTACCTATAAGTTTTCAGTTGTTTTATTAATAGATACTTTAAAATTTCAATTTAGTTGTAACATACTCTTTATTTTATTGAATATTATTATTTAGGTAAGTAGGTACACTAAAATATTAGGCTCCTTTTATTTTCTCAGGATAAGTCAAGTGCAAAATATATTTTTGGCTCGGGCGAGCCGCCGGACCATTTGTACCATGAGGCAGTACCATTAATGGTACAATTGGCACCGATTTGTCCCAAGTGTACCATGATAAATGAAACTAGGATGGCGCCCGGGTTCACTCGTATTTTGGATGTTTTTTTCTCTTGTTTTATTTAATTTTGAATTCTCTTAATGTTAAACTTAATCTATACAGTATCGGTACAATAACAAACCCGATTATAATCATTGGTTTTTTCAGAATTTTGTAACATTGACAGTAACTGTCAATTTTGACATTTTGACAGATGTCAAAATTGACAGTTACTGTCAACATTTACTGTGAATCTGACATTTACGGTACATTGCGGAGCTGACATTTAATGTCACATCATCACATTGACTACTACTAGTGCTAGATTTCTGGTTGTAGGCTTAAATGAAAGGTAGGAACAATACCTGCATTTTCAATGACAGCTGTCAAAATTAAAACTGCCGTATATCAGTTGACTAGACCGGATTAATAAAAATAAGAATTCATAGTAAAACATATTTTAATTACATACTTAAATAAAAACAAACATTTCTTTCGTCAAACATAAAAAACACTTCATTAAAAGATAATTTTATGTTTTTACTCACTTTTACTTTCAAATTCTAACAGTTACACATTTTTTCTAGGAAAAGTGGAACATTTATTTCTCCAAGGACTAATTGCATTTGAACTAGCTGAATATATTCATTTTTTTGTTTCACGCATGATTTTCGTTTTTCTAAGGGCTCGGTTATTGCACGAAAGTCAGAGTCGTCTTTAATTACTTTTAAAAATCCAGACATTGTTGTAGGTCGTATTTTGAAGCTTCTATTGTACTGACCGTTCCAGCCCTCGCAAGTATTTGTGGTGCGATGTCTTTGACCAAAGTTACACCAAATATTTTTTTTTGGCATCCAGTACGACTTCACATAACTCATAAACTTTTTTAAATTTTGGTTAACCCCTATTCCACTTGCCTCTTCATCTTGTATATACTTCCACCCTTCATCAATATTTGACGGTGGTAGTAGTGGCAGGATATTGCAAAGCCTCACAATCTTTTTCGAGTACCAATCTGTCAACCCTAATTGCTTTGCTCTTCTCCGCAACTTTTCTCGAAAGTGATAATAGCAACCGTGATGGTTAATCTTTGGAAAGACACCGTTGATGGCAGCTATAGCCGCTTGTTGGACAGCATCAGACATTACAAAAGAGGTTTGTTCTTATCTAAAGTTCCTACTTGAGATGATGGTACAAGTCGGTACAGTTTGGTGCCAGTTGTAACATCAAGAGATGATAGTACAAGTGGGACAAGTCGGTACAGTTTGGTGCCAGTTGTACCATCAATGGTACTATTGGGACAAATTAGTGCCAATTGTACCATTGATGGTACTGCCTCATGGTACAAATGGTCCGGCGGCTCGGGCGACGTAGGTACTTTGAACGTACGCTACGTTCAGGATTCTACTAGAGAATCCTCTCACTTCGCTCTGGATTTCGGATAAAAGCGCACTTGCCGTAAAAATATTATTTTGCTCCCCGATAATTCCGTCGAATTATTATTGCATGGGTTGGGGCATTTACTGAACACTTTCCCGTTCTAGCAAATTGGAATACTGACTTGACGAAATGGTTAGTGTCTAGCTGAAAACAACATAATCAATATCTAGAAAACTATAATCATAAGCATGAGAGTGAAAACCATTCAAAGTTGCCTCCCTTATTTCTAAAGAAGACCACCTCGTATTTGCTTTGCTGTATTAGCTAGTACATTACGTCTAGATAAATACACGTCATAATGTAGGTAGGTATAGGTCTCAAGACGGATCTCGGCCGTAGTGAAATAAGCCGTTTCGATGAGCAATGGAGCTTTTTCAAACTAAATTGTCTTTGCGCATCACAAACGGCTAACTTCACAGAAGCCTAGATCCGCTGTGCAAACTATACTCTGTCTGATACTTTTCAAACTGAAAGTAGTTAGGCGAAGGAAATGAATAGAGACAACTTTTTTATGTGAAAAAGAACAATTGTACCTACCTACTTATTATCTGCCATTTTACACGTCTAAATATCATTAGTCACCCGCACAATGTCCGTCCGTCCTCAACTGTCTCCGGTCTTTCTCTTTTAGTGTAAATGTAAACGTAGTTTATAAATGCTCTTGGTTGATTGTGATGGATGATCCTTTGTTTTGTTGGTTTTTGGTTTTTAAGATAAAACTACTTTTGTATAAAACAACTATAAATGCGGCATAAGTTAATCCTATTATTATTCTTTGTACCTACATATTGTGGAACCTCAAACCCAAATACAATTAAAGACTACATTAATATGTCTGCTTTACCTATGTGCAGGGTGTGTTTAGTAAACAATATTAGAATGTATTTCATTCGAATTCCGGAGCTACAAGAATTGTTTGAATTACTTGCAAACAATAAGGCGAGTTTCCTATAAATTATTTACTACTTATAGACTTGATCATCCACCAATACGCATTTGGTGATCCAATCATTCTCGTTCGAGAGTAGGCCAGTCTCCCAGCTGAGGGGGAACTTAAGAAGTGCTGAAAATGAAAATAAACGTAACCTATTGCGTAAAATATCCAACGAAAATAACACAAAATTTCATTTGGGTTATTAAAGGTTTATTGTATTTTAGTGGCCTACATTCAGTGGTACTCATTGTAATCTTGTAACCTTTGATACCATTTTAAAATTTATTATTACTTACATATCTATGTCATAGTACATAAATATGTAATAAAAAGTCCACTGCCTTACTGTTGACTTTTAATATCAGTTCTGTGTTCCAGCTCACTACAGAAGATGGCAGACCTGAAGCAGTCTGCTACATCTGTTACTCTCAGTTGCAGAGATGTCATAAATTCATGCAGGTGTCACGGAAAGCTGAAAATATTTTTACACAACTGCTCTGTAAAGGATTGAAGGTATTTTTTTTTTACATAGTTTGAAAACGAACAGCTTAAATCATGTGAGAATGGCAATGCTAATAGAACTGGATTAACCACTAATAGAAATACCGATTTTTCATATACTACTAATAAAAATGTATTAAATACTAGTGTTATATAAGACTTTGATGCTCATTTTAATCGTCAACCATAATTGAATGACACAGCCAAAATAGTCAAGATTGACAGAGGTTTCTTGAACCTTTATAAGAAAAAACTCTTCAGCTCTTCACTGTTGTACCTGGTCTGTTATTGAGATATAAACACACACCATACCTATTTCAGCCGCCAAGCAGCATTGCTCGCATTGCTGTGTTCGAAGGGTATGGTTTCCGATGAAATTACAGGCACATGAGACTTTCCATCTAATGTCTTAGGGTGGTAACACGCAAGTGATATCTATGATGTTGCATGCGTACATAAGCTACGGTAACCGCTGACCATCAAGTGGGCCGTACGCTTGGTTGCCACTTTAGTAGTATAAAAAAAAAAACACTAAAGATGTTCTGGTGAGAAACTTTTCTCTTTTGTTATTCATCAACTTTGTGCCAAAAGGCAAAACCCATCAGAACACAAAATTAAGTATTATTTAATCTATGTTCTAGTTAACGCAAGAAGATAATGTTGCTATGATGAATAGAGGTGCACCAGTTATTTCTTTGGCTAAGCAATCGGTATCTTGCTACAACTTCACTTACGATAAAAACACAGAAGTTGAGTACAGTCTGAGAGGAGCTATGAAACAAGAACATGGTGAAGCCGACAGCTATCTAATCGAGTTCCAAGATGACGGTTCTAATGATGTCAAGTTAGATTTGGCTGATGACTTTTTAGAAATCAATGAAGGTAATTTTGCTCTCAGACCATAAGTATTGGTACATTTGTTATCAGAATTAAGTAAGCAACTTTGGTCATAACATTTTCACAACTTGTAAGTTGTAGCAAAGTTACTAATACTTCATCATTATCATCATCCACAACCTATAAAAACTACTATCACTGCTGGCAATACATTGACTTCATTGTTCTGGATTTTTTAAACATAAATGTCTAATTAAAACTTTTTTATTTCAGCCCCTGCCACAAAAAAAATAAAAGAAGAACACTCTGAAATAAATGGACAAATCAAGCTTATTAATGTGCAGTCAAAAAGTGTTAAAAAAGAACTAGAAACTACTGCTAAATCATCTAGTGTTGCAAAAGTTAATTTAAAAACTAAAGTAAGTAGTTCACTAAAGAAATTAAAAAATAATGTTCAATATGGAGAAAAGTCTCACTACAAGACTAGCGTTAGAAGAAACACGCGTAAAACCCGACGCACTCCAAAAAACCCATTTGCCTGTAAATTTTGCGATAGAATACTATCTGACAAATATGACTTGCGACGACACATTAAAACTCACTCTGGAGAAAAGCCATATACCTGTACTATATGTGAAAAGTCATATACAGATAAATCTGTTTTAAAACGACATATAAAAACCCATTCAGGAGAGAGGCCTTGTGTTTGTGGCGTGTGTGGTAAATCATTTCCTGAAAACAGTGACGTTAAGAAACACATGCGGATACACTCCGGCGAAAAGCCATTTGCCTGCCTAATGTGTGACAAGAAGTTTTATGAAAACTATCAATTACAAAACCACATGCATTCCCACACAGGAGAAAAGTTTAAGTGCGAGATGTGCGATAAATTGTTTTCTGAAAACCATCAATTAAAAAGGCACTTCAATAGAATGCACGCAGGTCTTAAACCGTTCCCTTGCGAATTCTGTGGTATGAAGTTTTATGAAAATAACAGATTGCAACGACACATCAAAGTACACACCGGCGAAAAGCCATTCACATGTGATAAATGTAAAAAGACTTTCTCTGACAAACGTAGTTTAATCGTTCATATGAGAAATCACACGGGTGAAAAGCCATATTCCTGCGGTGTTTGTAATAAAAGGTTTGCTGCCAGTAACACCTTAAAGAATCACATGAAAATTCATGACAAAAACATATTCGCTTGCGATAGATGTGACAAAACATTTACCGTTTTGGATTACTTAAAAAACCATATGAAGACTCACAGTATAGGGGGAAGGACAAGAAACTATGCGTATGGGTGTTCGTGTGACCGCTGCGGCAAAACCGTTTTTGATAAAGGTGTTCTGAAGAAACACATGAAAATACACACTGGCGAAAAGCCATATGCATGCGACCAGTGCGACAAGACATTTGCCGAAAAAGGTAACTTAAAAAGGCACATGCGAATACACACAGAAGAGAGACCATTTTCTTGTAACATGTGTGACAAGTCATTTGCTGAAAGTGGAAATTTAAAGACTCATAAAAGGGTCCATACTGGCGAAAAACCATATTCCTGTGACGCGTGTGGTAAAAGTTTTGCTCAGTCTAGTTCATTGAAGACACATCTTACAACTCACACTGGAGAAAGGCAATTTTCTTGTGTCATCTGTTTTAAAACTTACACTTCAAAGAATAGCTTAAAAATTCACATGCGGATTCATAGTGGTGAAAAGCCATATACATGCAATGTATGTAGTAAATCATTTTATGAAAGTAGCTCATTGAGTAGGCATAAAAGAACGCACACAGGAGAAAACCCATATACTTGTATTAAATGCAATAAATCATTTAGTAGAAAAGCTTATTTACAACAACATTTAGCGATTTGCAAGCATCACTAGGTAGTTTACCTACAGGTTATTGAATTGTAAAATGGCTAAAATGTTTCACCTCTATACACCTGCGTGTAATAACTTGGATACTTAACTTTCACTAGGTAATCTTCTAGTTGTCTTCTTCTTTTACGTTTGTAGGTGATCTTTCATCTATGTAGGTTTTTAGTTGTGTAGTTACTTAACTACATAAAATGTAAAAGTACTTGAGTATGAAAAATGGTCGGTCTAACAGAGGGAGACTCAACCATAATTTGGAAACAAGGTGATTAATTTTAACCTCCAAGAAAAGGACAACACAATTACAACAGCACAATTAATATATTATAGTATATGTAGTAGGTAGATATAATACATAAGTATAAATAAATAAAAACATAAATTAGTTATTTAGTGTGACAGACAATATTATTCATAGTTTGATTTTATTTAGTTTTATAAATTTACATAAAAGGGGAAAACACAAGGGTTAACAGAACTTTAGAGGAAAAGGGGCTGGGTATTTCAGGAGAGGTAACATCAAACAGAGATAGCCGCAGGCAGGGCTCAGGGCAAGAGAAAAAAATGTGCTCAGCGTTGCCTTCATCCAAACCACATTCACTTACGGAATGATCCCTGACCCTTATTTTGGCTAGAAAAACTGGGGTACAAACATGACCTAATCGGAGACGACAGATAGTAGAAGTAGTTGTTTTGTTATCTACACGATATTAAAAAAAACAGGGTTTTATTGGTATATCAATAATTGGAGTACCTATTAGCTGAAGCAGAGATCCCTCGCATCTACGTACAGGTCTCTACTTAGTTAGAGCGAGGAACTCAATGCAACACAGGCACAAAGGTCTTTTCACACAGCATTTTTTACTTACAAAAAACACAATATTTGTTAAAATCATATAAAATAATGTTGTCTTTAGGACCCTTTTTACTAAATAAAGAATTTTGATTTTGATTTGAATTTGATTTGATATCAGGTTGAATTTCGCCGAAATGTTTGCCTTTAAAAGATCTGGACGACAACCACATGCGTGACCAGGAAATTCTTAAATGAGATTTAGGAACTGAACAAAGGTCATGGGGGTAAATCTTGAGGTAATCGTGAGATCCCGTTTGTATTGTTCAATTTCCGGGAATACCGGAATGACCTGGGATCCATGCTAAAATAACATTTATGCCACGATCATGACATCTAAAGAGTGCTTCACGAATTTTAAGAATGATAGGAAATCTGGATTTTGATCGGAAAGGATTGGAAAGTATGGACTGCAGAGAACTCTTGGAGTCTGAGAAAACTATGGTAGGCCTATTATTAAGACTATGAGATTCAACGAAGAGGATACTTTCTAAAAGGGCTATTGATTCTCCTGTGAAAACTGAAGTTACTGATGGACACTTATACCTAGTTTAAAACAATGTTGGTAGAGGGGATCCAAACAGCGACACTAACAGGACTGGTGTTATTTAATTTTGATGCGTCTGTATATATGGGAAGCCATTTGTTCATTAGTTACATCACGGGCGAATTCAGATCCCTTAACTATACCGAAATCAAGAATTATATTAGCTTTGAATAATAGAGCACTATCTTTAGGGTGTACAAAATAGGGGGCTAATGCGGCTTTGAATGACGGGATTTGGTGGGCGGGAATATTTTATGAAACTACGAATTAAGCATAGAATTTTATCTTGCTTATCATCAAGGAGAGGTTCGATTATGTTTAAAAGGTCATTCAATTTGCGTAGAAGCGGGTGATGAGAATTTTGTACCTACTAATTTGAAGAGGAAACGATCTGAAAGATATTGTCTTCTGAGTGAAGGAGGAGGGTCAACGCATTCCACCTGCATTGCATTTATTGGGGAAGATTTCATTGCGCCAATTATAATTCTCAGGCATTTTGACTGTACTTTATCCATTAAATTGAGACAATGGAGACTAGATCCATTGTGAGTGGTTAATGAGATGACCTGGGACAGTTTTTGGGCAACGTTGGACGGTAAGGATGAGTTGGTTTTTGAACACAACTCGATTAAAATTTTCAAAAGAGTTTCGATGAGGAAGCTTTGACGGTTGTCTGACTCTGAAGCCAGAGATTGGGATATAATGGCATGACCATTAGGGAGAGATTAAGATGGAGTTGAGATAATCTCTTGGTGTGCAGATTTATCATACGATTTACCCAAAGGAGCTCTGGGTTTGGGATTTGCATACACGGTCTTGACATAGGAGCGGTAATTGGGAGGGTTGGTCGAGAGAGAAGAATTCCGATAAGAGGGATCAGGAGGAGAGAACATAGCCTGAGCAACCTCAGAATATGCTCTTTCAACCCTAGGAAAGTGTGTTGCAGTTTCCTCATATGATATGCCATTCTGTGACATGAGATTTGATAGATTTTTGTCTATTCAGTTCGGGACAATCTCTACTGGAGGCAAAATGTTGTCTAGAGCAATGTAAACAAGAAGCTTTAGCTTCTTCCACATTGCAGCTTTCACCAGTGTGATCTTTGGAGCACTTAAAGCAGCAAGGTTTAGAGCGGCACTGGGCTTTAACATGGCCAAAGCGGCAGCAATTCAAACACTGAATTGTAGGGAGTTGATAAGTTTCCACGGGGAGTGAAGTGTGGAAAGAAAATACCCTTTAAGGTAGCACTTGACCTCTAAAGGTTAGATCCACAGATTGAGTGGGAATCCAAGATACCTTGCCTTCCTCTTGGGACTTTCGATTAAGTCTACGTGCTTTGACTACGAATCCACATCCATTCGGTACTTCCAAGCTAGTTGCGAACTCCTCCATGGACATATCAACATTATCAACACTCCGTGGACATTGCGAACAAGACCCATTCGGGTAATGTTGAATGTTGGTATTAAAGCAGTGTATTTATACTGGGTCAATAGCGAGGTGTTGTCCAAGAACTTGTTGGCATCAATTACAGTGCGGAATTCAACTGAAATACGGTTTCTGCCTACCTGTTTGATTCCGTCAGTACCTACATATGTTTTTAACATGGTGGTTGGTGAGGAATTGCCCGAATTTAATCGGGCGGATCGTGGTGCAAGCAGCAGGATCGGGTTGCTCTCTCATCACATGCAAAATGAATGGCCCTTTGTCAACGGTAGAGTATTCTTTGATACTTATGTAGCGTGAACTTGCATCTATAGCTACATTCATACCACTTATTGTTTATATTTTTGTAAGTTAGCCCATAAATAGGCTGGCACCATTGATTTTAAACACAGTCTGTTACTACCGCGTCAGATGTGAATACCTATAATACATCTCATTAACTAAACTGCCTGTAATCACTGTCCTATTGACATTATACGCACGATAATCAAATAACATTCATTTTATTTTAGCACCCTATACTTGCCTTTATAAATACTAACCAAGTATTCCTAGGTAGGTATAGGGAAAAGCTAAATTGGTGACCCCGACGTGATTAGTGAACAATTGACTAATTAACTCTAAAACTTTTATAAACTCAGTGGTTATAAACAAGTGGTTTTATCATGACTACCAACCCTGATGACACCAAGCTCACCATGGAGCGTGTACCAGAGGATGCGGCGTGTACGCAGTCATCCAGCGACAGCCTCGTCACAGCAATCACCATCAGCTCGAGGATATCAGCCTTTTGGACAAGTGAGTCGCGACTGTGGTTCCACCAATTTGAAGCCATAGTCGCACCACAAAAGCCAGGTGACTTGCACAGATTTCAATTAGTTATAGCTAAGCTGGGTAGGGACGAACTAGCGCAGGTTAGTGATATTTTAGAGAACCCCCCAGTGGAAAATAAATATAATCACCTTAAAGCCCGACTCATTTCAACATATGAGGAATCTGAGACCAAGCAATTGCAGAAATTATTAATGGAAATTGAGTTAGGAGATCAAAAACCCTCTCAACTTTTACGTAAAATGCGAAGTCTAGGAAAAAATAAAGTGCCGGATTCCACACTCAAAATATTGTGGCTAAATAGGCTCCCAGATAATATGAGGCCTGTTATAACCGCATGTGAGGCGGTAGATTTAGATCAGGCGGCTAATATTGCCGATAAAATCATGGAGAGCACAAGAACCTCTGAAGTATTTCAAGTGCATAAAACCAATACAACAAATGTAGAGGAACAGTGAAGAGCACCGGTGGTCTAGTGGTAGTGACCCCGCCTTCCAATCCTAAGGTCGTGGGTTCAAACCCGGTCGTGCACCAATGGATTTTTCTGTTCGAAAAATTTATGTGCGCAATGCCGCTCTCATACGGTGAAGGAAAACATCGTGAGGAAACCGGCATGTCCAAGAACTAAAAATTCGAAAGACATGTGCCATCCACCAATCCGCATTGGGTCCGCGTGGTGGATTAAGACCCAATCACTCTCGCCTGAGAGTAGGCCAGTGTCCCAGCAGTGGGAACATTAGAAGGCTGTCATGATGAGAGGAACAGTTAAAAAAGCTTACACTAGAGATAAGTGCCATGAAAAATAAATTAAATCAACTAGAAAACTCACGGCGTGAGGGCAGTAGATCAAACGAGCGATCCGCCAATAGGACAGGCTCAAGTCAAAGATCGCAATCCCGCGGAAAAAGCAATTATATTAAATATCAACAACAGACTGCTAAACCTGGGGATAATAATTTTAAATGTTACTATCATTGTATACATGATGATAAAGCTACCAAATGTGGTCACGAACAATGCTGCAAAAATGATGATTTAAACTAGAGCAGATACCTAAAGTGGCGAGCTTAGGTGTCGACAGCACACATCGCCTTAGCGTCACGGATTCGAAATGCGGCCACCGCTTTTTGATCGATACCGGCGCCGACGTATCTGTTCTCGCGTGCAATAACCGCAACAAACGAAAAAGCGTCGATTATACATTATACGCAGCTAATGGAACGCCAATTTCCACATACGGCCTAAAAACACTAACGTTAGATCTAGGCCTTAGGCGCCCAATGCGCTGGACATTTATCTTAGCTGATGTTCAACGGTCAATTATCGGAGCTGATTTCCTTGCCAAAAACCAATTATTAGTGGATTTACATGGGAGAAAATTAATAGATAAAGTGACCAGTATTACTAGAAATACTCAAATAATTAAGGAAGATAACTTTCCGACCATAAAAGTCATCAATACTAATGACCAGTATCACAAATTACTTTTGCATTATCCCGACATAACTAGGCCAGAGTCATTCAAGGAAATACCAAAACATAATGTGCAACATCACATAATTACTAATGGAGCACCTGTTTACGAAAAAGCACGACCATTAAATCCAGCAAAATATAAAGCGGCCAAAGAAGAATTCGAGCGCATGATAGACTTAGGCATTTGTAGGCCATCTACTAGCCCGTGGGCAAGCGCATTACATGTTGTATATAAAAAAAACGGTGAATTACGTCCGTGTGGTGATTACCGTCGTTTAAACGCGATCACAGAGCCCGACCGTTATCCAATACCGAGATTAATGGATTTTACATATATTTTGAAGGGTAAAACAATAATGTCAAAGATCGACATACGACGTGCTTACCACCACATTCCTATTGCACCTGAAGATATACCTAAAACTGCTGTAACGACGCCATTCGGATTAATTGAATATACTCAGTTAAATTTCGGGATGCGAAATGCGGCGCAAAGCTTTCAACGCTTCATTAATAATGTCATGAAAGACACCAAAAATACGTTCTGTTATTTAGATGATATATTAGTGGCGTCTGAAGACGCAGAATCACATCTAAAGGAGCTCGAGACAGTATTTCAGCGACTGAATCAATTCGGCATCACTATAAACAGCGGTAAAAGCGAATTTGGAAAAAAGGAACTAATATTCCTAGGTTACCATGTCAGCTGCAGTGGCATTAAGCCCGATCCAGAAAAGGTCATTGCCATCTCAGATTATTCGCAACCCAAAACCATTCAGGAACTACGACGCTTTCTTGGACTAATCAATTTTTACAGGAACAGCATTCCTAAAGCAGCCGAAGCACAGTCCGTGTTAGAAAAATACCTACACAACTCAAAAAAACAAGATAAAACAAAAATACCATGGTCTCAAGAAGCGATCATTGCATTCAACAAATGTAAACAAATGATAAGCGAAGCGGTATTATTAGCTCATCCGGACGCAACGTCAAATCTAGTCTTAATGACAGACGCTTCGGACAAATGTGTAGGAGCCACATTACATCAATCAATAAACGGCGAGTTACAACCATTAGGTTTTTATTCAAAAAAATTCACTACCCCTCAAACTAAATACAGCACCTACGACAGAGAACTTTTGGCTATCTTCATGGGTATAAAACATTTTCGTTATATTATAGAAGGGCGAAATGTTACGGTAGTGACTGATCATAAACCTCTCACCTTCGCCTTAACTAAAAAAGAGTCTAAATCCGACTCACCAAGGCGCTTACGCCAACTAGATTTCATATCGCAGTTTTGTACCAGTATACAATACGTAAAAGGAGAAATGAACTCCGCTGCGGATTTTTTATCTAGAATAGAAGAAATCCAATTACCCGACACTTTCGACTATGAGCTATTATACAAAAGCCAAATCGAAGACACGGAACTACAAGAATTAAAATCTAAAAATAATTTACAATTTACAACTTTTATCATGCCATACTCGGAGCGCGAATTAACGTTCGAAACATCGACAAAGCAAGCTCGTTTATATCTGCCTATAGCTTTTCGAGAGCAAGGCTCTATCAAGCACGCATGAGATAAGTCATCCAGGCGTATCCGCAACACGACGCCTAATCACACAACGCTATTTTTGGCCCGGCATGAATAACGACGTTGCCAAATACGTAAGAAAATGCATCAAGTGTCAAAAATGTAAAGTTCAACGACACACAATATCACCATTGGGAGAATTCGAACAATCAAGCCGTTTCACACACGTTCATATTGATATAATTGGACCATTAATACCATCAGAAGACTTCATGTACTGTCTCACGATTATAGATCGATTCACCAAATGGCCCGAAGTCATACCAATTAAAGATATTACAGCAGAAACAGTTGCAAACAAATTCGTAGAACAATGGATTTCTCGTTTTGGTTGTCCCGTGAAAATAACTACTGACCAGGGCAGACAATTCGAATCTCAACTTTTTACACAAATTACTAAAAGACTAGGTATTGAAAAAATTCATACAACGGCATACAATCCGAAAGCAAACGGTCAAGTAGAGCGCATGCATCGCACTCTTAAAGCAGCTATTATGTCACGCTGCAATCAATCTAATCAATGGATAAAAGAGCTACCTATAGTACTTCTAGGTCTTAGATCTACGATAAAAGAGGACATAGGATTTAGCCCGGCGCAAATGACATTCGGAATGCCTATCCGCCTACCAGGAGATTTTTTCATCGCGTCAGAAGCAAAAATCAACGATTCAGAGTATACGAGCAACTTAATGGAAACATTGGCCAATTTACAGTCAAGTTCCAGGAATCAAACAGACAACAGGAAGATTTTTATACACAAGGACCTCGCAACAACGGACTACGTTTTTATAAGAAGAGAAGTAAAGAAATCATTAACTCCACCATACGAGGGACCTTTTAAGGTGATAGGACGGAACCCTAAATATTATACAGTACAGGTAGGTTCTCGAAACGTCACCATCTCGCTAGATAGGCTCAAACCAGCTTACGCTATTAATTACGCCAGCAATGCGACACCGGATAACGAAACAATGGTTGCTCAGAGCCCAGCAACTGTTGAAACAACAACTACATTTAGCCGACCACTTCAAACACCTGAACAAAAGAGTCCAACAAATTCTACTATGAGAACAACGACTCGATTAATCACGCCTCTTATGAAACCTAAACAAATTACTCCGCCGGACAACGCCGCGACAACAACAGCGCCAGTCATTACAAGATCCGGTCGCATGGTTAAGAAGACCGTGCGGTTTGATATTTGACCCTAGCTACGTCGTCGGCTACTCGATCACCGGGAACAAACAAAGAACCCAGTCTACGGCAGTCATAAACAATAACAAAGTTTAGAGTTAGCAGTGAATAAATCAATCCAGTGAAGTGCGCGTTAATAAATAGTGTCGTATCGTATTGTTTAAAAGTGACTGTTCTAAAAATAGACTCATTCACAACGGAACTCTAACCACTATACATACTTATTATGAACCCTATTAACCAAGTCAGTTATTTTAATCATTATTGGATCAAAATTTATTATGTTAACTTCATAGGTTAATCTTAATTTTAAAGTTTATTTTGTTTTAAATAAGATATTTACAAGCTTCAGTATCCTTACATACAAAAATTTACTTCATAACGTTTTTATTTTACTGTTTTTAATTAACGCATTACTTGTTTATTAGATATAGATATTAACTTAACTTCATTTACTTATTACAATTTTTTATTATTATTACCTACTTATATTAATTTTGTATAATTTAAAAAAAAAACTTAATTTTTTTAAAAAAAATTTTTTTTAGGGGGATGTAGATGTAGCGTGAACTTGCATCTATAGCTACATTCATACCACTTATTGTTTATATTTTTGTAAGTTAGCCCATAAATAGGCTGGCACCATTGATTTTAAACACAGTCTGTTACTACCGCGTCAGATGTGAATACCTATAATACATCTCATTAACTAAACTGCCTGTAATCACTGTCCTATTGACATTATACGCACGATAATCAAATAACATTCATTTTATTTTAGCACCCTATACTTGCCTTTATAAATACTAACCAAGTATTCCTAGGTAGGTATAGGGAAAAGCTAAACTTATCACCATAAGAGCGTGATGCCAAATGGTTTGGATGGATGCGACGGCCATATCTGGCGATGTCTGGTGAACGAGCCTTAGAGAAGACGCTTAGAGCCCGTACGATTCTCATCGGGCACCGTAGTGCTTTCATCAATTTCGAGATCAATATCCGGCGGCTTCGCCTCCATATTGCCGAGGAAAGTTGTTAGGTTATGAACTTGTTAGTATAATTATATAATAAATTATAATTTTTTATAATGTATAAAACAATGTTAGAACCTAACCATATTTTCTTTCAAGATTTTGTTTCGAAACTGTCAAACCAATATTCAAATAGTGGTTTGACAGTTATTCATAGCTATAGATAAACTTATAGTTTTTACATATTGACTCTTTTGGCGTCTTTAAAGCCATAGCCTTATACGTAAAAATATCACCAGCCATTGCCATTGCTTTTTATAGTTATGTCAGGCCTCGTCAAGCTATGTCCGTCTGACAACCGAAGAAGCGAGCAAGCAAAGCTTTCCGTCTCACTCATAATCTCTATCTTTCTTTCTTTTGATTGAAGCCATAGTGCATAGGCGGACCCTACACCTACAATAAGTTTGCACAATATTTTTATTGCGCAATATGATTGAATCAGATGACCTGACTAAATTTCAAAATAAATTAAAAAACTATTTGTTAAAAGAGTGTTTCTACTCGATTGATAATTTTAAGCGTAAAAGTGACATTGAAATTGAATAAAACTGTATTTTAAGTAGGTATCTAATATTATTTTCTATTGACATTATTATTTTATGTATTGTTTTACATGTTTTTTTTTTTTTGTTTTTTGTTTATTATGTTTCAGTATTTTGCATGTTAAATAATTGTAATTGTAGACGCGGACCTGTGCGCATCGGCCGAATTTGTAAAAAAACAGGCTTAAAATGCCGTCCTGTGTACTTAAAAAGTGTACCAATAACTCTAGAAGCACCAACAAAGCGAATGGTATAACATTCCACGTACGGTAAGTACACGTAATTTAGTTTTTCGTGATTATTTAGCCAATTGAAAACGATGTTTTTGGCATTTTGATTGAAAGAGAACGAATGTTCAATTTTTACTCGGGAGTAAGAGAGACAACAGTACTTTGTCTCTACAGTTCAATTATCTCTTGTGATGCGCAACTCAACCAGCCACTATTTTATGACCCGCGACTACGCTTATTATACGTTAAGCCAGAGGTCATTCGGTGGACTTCGCTGACCTTGGATAACATTACTGTGTGAGTGCGTGCAATCGAAGTTTTGCCACGTTTTTTAAGATTCGGGCCCTTCTATACTTAGACTTCCTTGCTCGTGGGGAGCATGGTCCGATCCTCGTCAAGGCGACGCATTGACTAAAAAATATTGCGCAATACAGATCCTACACGGTGCAATAAAAATTAAACTCGCTCAAACTTTCGTTCAATCATTGCGCAAACTTCAATACTTCTACAATATTATCCCTAGACGATCATATCATAGTTATTGTAGGTGTAGGGCCCGCCCTACTTCCCTTGGTTGGTTGGATTGATTGAAGCTTTCTCCACTCCTCTCCAAGATGCGTTAGCATCCTAGTAGTCTGTGTCTCCAAGGAACATACTTGTCCCTCCCATCAACATTTGTAACAATTTTTAAATTCTTTTTTTTTTCTGTTTTGCCTGGTTAAATAGTTAGTTGCTTGAGAACCAATAAAATGTGAGATAGTACGTTGACTAATTAGTTTGTGGTACCTATGGTGTGACTATAATTCCCAGAGAGGAATTTAAGAAAATCGCATTATCCTGTAGGAAGTTATGTGGTGTGTGCATTGATTTTCTGAGGAGGAACACTTCATGACTATAACATGTCTGTCTCATCTGTGTGCAGAGTGTGTTTGCAGAATAAGATCATAACTAAACCTATAAAACCACAGCTACAAGAAATATTTGAAATCCTTTCAAATAATAATGTAAGTGTTCCAAGTTAAAAACATATTATGGCACTTACCTGTTTCCTTATTTTGCTATAAAAAAAGACTTATTTAAGCAAAACTCTAACTATCTTGCAATCTGTCACAGGATGCTTTTAACATGCAGAAGGTAGCATTTAATTTGAGGTAAGTATGGCTAAGTAATGTTAATGAGATTTTGTATTTAACTAGGTTCTGTGTTTCAGCTCACTACAGAAGATGGTAGACCAGAAACAGTCTGCTACATTTGCTACTCTCAGTTGCACAGGTCTTATAAACTTATGCAGGTGTCACGGAAAGCTGAAGTTATCCTGACACAGCTGGCTGTTAAAGGCTTGCAGGTAAAAATCTTATATTAATAACAATAATAAGTTCAGGAGTGAAATTGCATGCAGATTCTCTCTTGACTCACTATTTTTTTTTTTTTTTTCTGTAGGTATAGTTCTCACAGCGGATCTAGGCTTCAGTGAAGTTAGCCGTTTGTGATGCGCAAAGACAATTTAGTTTGAAAAACCTCTATTGCACATCGAAACCGCTAACTTCACTATGGCCGAGATCCGTTGTGAGAACTATACTATATTGAAATTCCAAGTGCATGTAAACTGAATTTTTTATTTTTTTTATGTCAGTGCCATCAGAGTGTAATAGCTTAAAACATAATACGACATAACAATAGTTTAGTAATAAAATAGGTAGGTATACCTAACAAGTTTCTAAACTTAAGCAAGTCAAGACATAGGTACCTATTCCATTGTAAAGCATAGTTAAGTGAATGTAACATTCAAAAACTTCATTTGAACTATTTGTAGTCTTTTTTTTCTTTCTTCGTTTGTGCGGATTCTTTGAATCGTAACTTAAAACACAGAGAAGATGCTAATTATTTTATGCTATAAGATGCTAATTATTTTATGCTATAAGATGCTAAATATTTAATAATATTTTTAGGCAACCGAAGAATCAATTAAAATGCTGAATGAAGGCACACAACTTAATGTTATATCAGCAACAGTAAGACCTGTGTCGTTCCACAATTTCCCTTCAGAAGTGGAGTATAGCATATCAGGCAATGTTAAACAAGAACCGCACTTATCAGAGGAATATCCAAATGAATTTGGGAGTGAACTTATTCATGAAGATGAAAAAATGGGTTACATTGAATATGTTGAAGGTAATTATAATCATGTTGGCTTATATCTAGTACTAGCGACCTGCCCTGGCTTTGCAGGGGTGCAATGAAAACTTAAACACCAGTACGAAATAGGGGCAAGTTGCTATTCGCTAGTAATAAATATAGCTTAATTACTCAGGTATTATGAGCTTTTGTTTAATTACAGTGTTTCCTTCAAAAGAAATAAAAGAAGAAAAAAATGAGATTCACGAAAAAATCAAGCATAACTTTGTACTAGCTAGCAACGTTAAAATGGAACAAGCTAGATCGGGTTCATCATCTAGAGTTGAAACAGCTCAGACCAAAGCCAGAAGAGCAATGCAATATAAATGCACTATTTGTAGAAAGTCATTCATTAGAAAATATGCTTTAACACGCCATATGACAATTCATACAAGAAGTAACAATTCATTTCCTAAAAATAGTGACTTAAAAAAACTGATTATTAAAAGGTCATTTGCTTGTCGCATGTGTGACAAGAAATTTTATAAGAATTATCAATTAAAAAATCACATGAAAGTCCATGCTGGAGAAGAGTTTACTTGTGACATGTGTAATGAATCTTTTACTGAGTACAATCAGTTGAAAATGCATATGACTAAAACGCATGAAGGTGTAAAACCATTTCCTTGTGAAATGTGCAGCAAAAGTTTTGTTTCCAAGCTTCAATTGGAAAGGCATGTACGCACCCACACAGGTGAGAAGCGGACATACACATGCGATGTCTGTGAAAAGACATTTGCTGAAAGTAGATACCTTAAAGCTCACAAGAGGATCCATTCTGATGACAAGCCGTTTGTCTGTAGCGTCTGTGATAAGAGGTTTACAGCCAGTTACATTTTAAAGACTCACATGCAAATTCATGACGAAAACATATTCCCTTGCGATAAATGCGGCAAAACATTTACTGTTTTAGATTACTTAAAACGACACATGAGGGTTCACGGCACAGAGGTCAAACCAAGGAAACCCTATCTCGCCAGCCCGTGTGCGTGTGATCGCTGCGGTAAAACCGTTTACGATAAAGGCGTTTTAAAAAAACACATGAAAATACACACGGGAGAAAAGCCATATGCATGCGACCACTGCGATAAGTCATTTGCTGAGAAATGCAACTTAAAAAGGCACATACGAACTCACACTGAAGAAAAACCCTATGCTTGTGATATGTGCGATAAATCATTTGCTGAGACTGGAAACTTGAAGGCACATAAACGAATCCACACTGGCGAAAAGCCATATTCCTGTGATTTATGCGGGAAAAGTTATTCCCACTCCAGTGCATTGAAGACTCATCTGAAATCTCACACGGGAGAAAGGCAATTTTCCTGTGCCCTCTGTTGCAAAATTTACACATCAAATAGCAGCTTGAAAGTTCACATGCGACATCACAGCGGGGAAAAGCCATATTCCTGCAATGTATGCAGTAAAACATTTTATGGGAGCAACTCATTGAGCAGGCACAGAAGAACGCACACGGGAGAAAATCCATATAGTTGTGTCGAATGCAATAAGTCATTTAGTAGAAAATCTTTTTTACAACAACATGTAGCGCTGTGTAAACGACAGTAGTACCCACAATGGTAGTACCTACACTACCTACTAATTGTCTAGGTTTTTTTTTAAATTTTTTAATAGCACTGACTGTTTTTGTTATATTCTAAAAATATGTTTATGAATAAGGCCCATAGATTATTGTTCTGTCTGGGTGTTTTAATGTACATATAAATACCTACAAAAATGGTATAGGTTTAGGTACATTAGGTATCAGTTATTTGTTTCCATCCTACAAGCTTGGCTTAATACCTCTAGGGCTACATGTAAAATATCCAGTAAAATTTTATTATTTAATTACTTATGTATATAATTAGGTAGATAAAGTTAATGTCTTTTTGTGAAGGTAGATAAAGTAGGTACCTACATGTAAACACAATTTTCTAATGTTTCTTTCAGAGCCCCTAAAAGTTTACTGTGTAAGTCTACCTTATCACAAGTATAGTTCTCACAACGGATCTCGGCCGTCGTGAAATTAGCCGTTTCGATGCGCAATGGAGCTTTTTTCAACTAAATTGTCTTTACGCATCACAAACGGCTAACTTCACGGAAGCCTAGATCCGCTGTGCGAACTATAACACAATATACCGACCTATTAGATAGAGTAAAAATCAGTAGTAAGAACTAAAACCCGCGACGAGTTCTAGCTTGGCAAAAGTCTAGTAAAAACTGCGAACACCACTGTGACTCCACTTTGTGTTAAGCCAAAATAATCATTCTTGTTTCAAGACCTTTTTTGGTCATGCTATTATCAATTTCTTGGGATTATAAATAATAATTTCATTTCGTTTTGTTTTTTTTTATAGAACTAAAATGGCAACCAAGCGTACTACGTAGCCACAGACATGGATCTAGCGCTAGATCCATGTCTGTGCGTACGGCCCACCAGAACTGATGGCTGATGGTAAGCAGTTACCGCAGCCTAAGGACGCTTGCAATACCAGAGGTATCACTCGCTGGTTGCCACCCTGAGACGTAGATCGTAAGTCTCATGTGATGTGCCTGTAATTTCACCGGAAACCATAGGTACCTTTCAATTATCACCTGTTCTGTTGAGTAGTTCTATTGACAGAACTACTAGTGCTTGGTGGCAGTAATAGGTATGGTGGTAGTGTACTTCCCCGGACGAGCTCGATCACAAAGAACTACTACCACAGATAAAATCATATTAACAACTACCTACTCATAGAAAGTCAAGGATTAGGTTTTTTGTGGTTTCTAGCAGCAGTGGTGGTGGTGTGGGTTGTCCTTATTCTAAAGGTATTCTATGGTTTGTCGAACTGTAGACAGGCCACATCCACAGACTACTGAGATGGGACAGGCATATTGACGACCGATGTGGCGCAGCGGGCGCGCAGGTTTGCCTGCGACGCGGAGGTTGCAGGTTCGATTCTCGCCTAATGTTTGTACGATCTACAAATATTTGTTCCGGGTGTTCTGGGTATTTTCTATATATAATAAAATATGTATCTATGTATTGTATTGACTAAGTATATTCAGTCATTTACACTCGCTAGCAGCAGAATCGACTCACCCCTACAAAAAGTACAAAGTGTATTTTTTTTCGAAAATTACTTGAGTAATGCACCTACTTATACAATATTTTTTAAAGCTTGGTCAATAGGCTTTTAAATAACACCAATAATTTTGAATCATTCAGTTATTTTTTTTAAATATCGTTATATCCGTGTAAGCATCGAAAATGCACTTTGTGCGGTATCCGCGCGCGTGTGTCGCAACTTCCTTTAAAACCCCCTGCAGCCAGTGCATACTTATTATTCGCTTATCAGAAGTTGACCTAAACACACCTACGCAAGTTACGATCCTCGATTTACAACCACTATGGATATAACATCAGAAAATTCCGCTCAAGTTGTTGCTTTGCTGCAACAGAACCTTAGCCAGCAAAAAGTCGCTCGCCGACTAAATCTGAGCAAATCTGCTGTGTCAAGATTCCAAGAGACTGGTTCTTACTCTAGGAGGCCAAATACCAGTCGGCGCCGGCTTACTTCTGAGAGAAACGACCGTTTTATCGTTTGGACGTGTCTCAGAAATTGCCATCTCACCGGTGTTTCTGTCCAGCAGCAGCTGAGAGAGGTTTGAGGAGTATTTGTAAGTCAATGGACGGCCAGAAGACGATTGAAGGAAGCGAACCTCATTAAAGACGGCCTGCCAGAGGCCCAAAATTGACCACAGCTCACCGACAAGCGCGCCTTGAATTTGCTCGCGAACACATTGATTAGAGTGCTGAGCAATGGCAGTCAGTCCTGTTCACTGATGAGTGCAGAGTGTGTCTGCATGGCAGTGACAGGAGAGCTTGAGTCTACAGGCGTCCAGGTGAGCGGTTTGCACAGTGCTGTTTTGCCGAAACGGTGTCCTACGGCGGTGGTTCGCGTATGATTTTTGTAGAGGTGAGTCGATTCAGCTGCTCGCGAGTGTAGTTCCCGTAATACAGCTCTGTTTAACAGCAGCTTACCTTGGGGCTAGATGATACTGTGTGGATTGTCCAGCATTATTTATACTTAAGAGTAGTAGAGTTCTTTGTGATAGAGCTCGTCCGGGGAAGGACGAGGTACCACCATACCTATTTCTGCCGCCAAGCAGTAATGCTCGCATTGCTGTGTTCCGGTTCGAAGGGTATGGTTTCCGGTGAAATTACAGGCACATGAGACTTACCGTCTAACGTCTCAGGGTGGTAACACGCAAGTGATATCTATGATGTTGCATGCGTACATAGGCTACGGTAACCGCTGACCATCAAGTGGGCCGTACGCTTGGTTACCACTTACATTTAATTATATATTATTCTGAGGGCCATGTGCAATCCAAAAGAATTACCCACCATTCTTACTTAGTCCATGCGGCATCTTATTAGTCTGTTTTTATTCCTCTATGAAGAGAATATAAGCACTATGTTTAAGTGCAATGTTCATTCTTTTTTGCAATGTTCATTCATTGCATCAATGTGCGTGCAGTCTTCGTTTCTGTCTGAGCAAACTAAGTTTCTATGTTTATGCGTTTATAAAATCATAGTTTGACTAAATAAATGTTGACAAGAAATTTTGAAAATTTACATCATTGTAATGAGGTGAATATTGATTTAAGTGGTGTCCACACGACAGTCTACTGCTAAGATTTGAACTGTGTGTATTGATTTTCTGAGACAACAATAGAAAATTCACAAAATGTCTACCTCAGCGGTGTGCAGAGTATGTTTGCAGGACAATATCAAAATGATATCATTAAGTTCACAACTACAAGAGATATTTGAAATCCTTTCAGATAGTAAGGTGGGTAGTAAGTGAGGTAAAATATTTTTATGTTGTTTTTGCTAGTTTATCAGATACCTAGGTACCTACTGCATATCTCCAGTAAATAGTTCCTTAGCTACACATGTGCGAGGCTGGCTTGTTATTCACATGACTAGTAGTTCTGCAAACAATAGGCCTAGTATGCTCAAACTTTTTGCAACAATTAATATACTTACTTACTTGAGTAGGTATCTATGTATAGTTCTCTCGGCGGATGTAGGCTTCCGTGAAGTTAACTGTTTGTGATGCGCAAAGACAATTTAGTTCAAAAAAGCTCCATTGCGCATCGAAACGGCTAACTTCACGATGGCCGAGATCCGTACTAGGTATAGTTCTCTCAAGAACATGACAACATGTCCTAGTACCTATCACTAATTTTATTTTTTCACTAATAGCTACAAAATAAATGACCATAACATCATGTTCTTTTTTTTAATTCCAGCTTCTTATTCTCAAACCATATCCCTTAATAACACAGTTCTTCTGTTGTGCCTTTTCAAGGTTTTAGTAATTCTATATTTTTATATAATTTTTTTGTTGTTTTGTCTGTTTCAGCTTATTACAGAAGATGGGAAACCTGATACATTCTGCTTTATCTGTTATTCTCAATTGGAGAGAAGTCATAAACTCAAACAAGTGTCACGGAGAGCTGAGAATATCCTCACACAACTAGCTGATAAAGGTTTGCAGGTAACAAGTCTATGACAAGCAATTTATAAACATTTGAGTCTAATAGGTTTGGTTTTATAAAAATTTTCTTCTTAATCTTCAGATAACTGATGAAGCAGTTAGAATGCTCAATGGAGACATCAAGCTAAATGTTATATCAGCAACAATAAAGCCTGTGTCATTCCACAATTTCCCTTCAGAAGTAGAGTATAATATGTCAGTTAATGTGAAACAAGAACCACATGTAGCAGAGGAATATCCAATTGAATTCGAAAATAGATTTATTCATAAAGAACTAAATATGCATTTTGTTCAAGGTAAGGTACTCCCGAGTCTTCAATCTTTATATTTACAGCATAGTTTTTAAGCTTAACCAGGAAGTTTTGATTATCTCTGACAAACTGCCATTTGATTTCAGAACCTGATTCAAAAACAACAAAACTAGAAATGAATGAGCCCTTTTATTGTATACAACTAAAGAATATTCAAAAGGAACATGCAATATCAGAGCCTTCTAATGTTGAAACAGCTCAAATCAATAATTGTAAGACAGAAATGCCATATGAATGCACAATTTGCGGGAAATCATGTACTAACAGATATGTTTTAAATGGCCACATGAAAATTCATTCAAGAAAAAGAACTCATTTCTGTGGTGTGTGCAGAAAATCATTTCATAATAACAGTGTCATGATAAAGCACTTGAAAATGCATAGCAAAGAAAAGTCAAAAAAGGTAGTAGATAAATCATTTTCCTGTCGAATCTGTCCTAAGAAATTTTATTACAATTATATTTTGAAAAATCACACGAACAAATTTCACCCAGGAGAAGAGTTCACTTGCCCAATTTGCAATAAGTCATTTCCAGAGAACCACCAGTATAAAATTCATATGAGTAAAAAACATGAAGATGTGAAACCATTTGCTTGTCAAATGTGCTGTAAAAGATTTCCATTTAAGTCTTGTTTGGACAGGCATGTACGCACCCACACAAAAGAGAAACCGCATGCTTGTGATTTGTGTGAAAAAACATTTGCAGAAAGTGCAAAACTGAAGATTCACAGAAGAGTACACACTGGCGAAAAGCCATATTCCTGTGACGCGTGTGGTAAAAGTTTTACACAGTATACTTCATTGAAGACGCACCTCACAATACACACTAAAGAAAAGCTATTTCCATGTGACAAATGTGATAAATCATTTTCTATTAAACAATACTTGAAACGTCACAGGGTGGTGCATTTAGAAAACAGAGACCCCAAAGGCTTGTTTAAGTATACCTGTCACCACTGTGATAAAGCATTTGTCGATGATTCGGCTCTCAGGAAACACACGCGAATTCACACAGAGGAAAAATCATTTACTTGTGATATGTGTGATAAAAAATTTTCAGCAATGTCTAGGTTGAAAAGGCATGTCTTAAGCCACACAGGCGAAAAACCATATGCTTGTGATTTCTGTGAAAAGAGATTTTCCGAAAGTGCTAAGCTAAAGATGCACAGGAGAACCCACACTGGAGAAAAGCCATTTTCCTGTAACACATGCGGAAAAAAATTTGCTCGGTCTATATCATTAAAGTTACATCTCACAACTCATTCAGGGGAAAGACAGTTTTCTTGTACACATGAGAATATTGTCAATTCACATGAGAATACACAATCCAAAAAAGTTAAGTAAGTAGTAAGTGTAAGAAGATTTTTCACTTTATTAAACCTATTTATTAACTTGGTATTATGATGAGTTTTTTTTTTACTATGCCATGCGCACAGCATGGATTATAATGGCACACAACACAGCATGGAAGTTTCCTAGGTCACATAATTTGTATTTTTTTTTATTTATGTAAATAAAATTATAAAGCTAAGAGTTTACACATTCAGTCAGTGCCACCGACTCGCCTCGCGAGTCCACCTAAATTTCATCCTAGTACCGGCGAGTTCAGTGTTCTATTTTCAGAATGCATGACGTCTATCTATCTAAGTGACACCGTCTTTGGTGACACCCGTAAATAGGTATTGGCACAAGGCACAACCGCCATTGCATTAAGTCTACTTGACACTGGCTAAATTAAAATTAATTTATTATGAGATCATCATGACAGCCAATTAATGTTCCCACTGCTTCGCCAGCAAGAGTGATTGGGTCTTAATCCACCACGCGGACCCAATGCGGATTGGTGGATGGCACATGTCTTTCGAATTTTTAGTTCTTGGACATGCCGGTTTCCTCACGATGTTTTCCTTCACCGTATGAGAGCACTGGCACACATAAATTTTTCGTAGCGAAAAATACATTGGTGCACGACCGGATTTGAACCCACGACCTTAGAATCAGAAGGCGGGGTCACTACCACTAGACAACCAGTGCTCTCTTAGATTGTTAATCACTTTATAATAATAATAAATAGTTTATTCAATTTTAACAAGGTACAATAGGATAACAAATACAAAAACTTAGACAGGTAAACATAACACTTGAGCCTGAACTAGAAAAGAGCTAAATATAATCTTAAAATAATCACTCACTTACTTAGGGGCATATTACACTATCATTTATCTTGGATCATCTAAATGATCATTTGATCCAAGATAATTGACTATTTGAGTCATAACTGTGTATTACACTGTGGCAGTTTCTGAACGAAACTCACGCGCATTTGATGACAGAAGCTGATTTTGACAGCTATGAGCAGCATTGAAAATTTTCCTGAGGTCAGTTAAAGAAAAGTTGCCTGCAAGCTATCCTCAAAAACCCATTTAGAGACAAATCTAGATTTCCTATTATTTTAAAAATAAGAGAAGCCCTATATCTCTGTAACCAACTTGGAATTAATGTTGTATTAGTTTGGATCCCGGGTCACTCCGGTATTCTGGGCAACGAGAATGCAGACTCTTATGCTAAAAACGCCTCCCTAGTTGGCTCATTAGAATACTTTAAAATTTTCTGTCATGACCTTGGACACTCGGCAAAGGAACATTTGAATCTTTCGTGGAACAAAAATTGGGAAATTTCTAAAAAAATTAAAGGTAAACACTATAGTGGAATTCAACCAGATATTCCTAATAAACCATGGTTCTTTAAATATCGTTCTGCCAACAAAACTACTACATCAACCATATGCCGCCTCAGGCTTGGTCACTCGTGTACACCTGTATTTCTAGCCAAACTCCGGATTAGGGATCACTCTCTTTGTGAGTGTGGTCTCGAGGAAGGAGATGTTGACCACATATTTTTTAACTGTAATAATTCTCGAATATCTTTATATGATTTTATTCCCTTTGATATCCCCCTTCCCTCCTCTTCTAAATGTCTACTTTCCTTAGTTTTTACTCCCTTCATAAGTACTTTATGTAAATATATAGAAAAATGTAAAATTAAATTGTAAATTGTTTGTAACCTTCATTTATTATTTATACCTTATTTAAGTGGGGGAGATGGGGGGGGAGCCCCCCATCTCCCCCACTTATTTAATCTGTGCTTAGATTACCTATTATATTGTAAATGTCAGGAAACAGGGGAAAAATAGATTTGCTTGGCTCAAAATTTTACCGATCGTCATCTTTCACACCGATCACTCTCTCACCCGACTTCTTATCGTCGTGCAAAGGAGGAACTTGCAACGTGACATTGGCGAAATTGTGGTCATCCCCACAAAGGCCACATAACCAAGAATTGAATTGAATATAATCTTTGTCACTGACTATTAAGATGCTAACGGAATTTAAGCACTACGTTTATTTATTCCACATCTACCCCAAGAGAATGTAAGCACTACGTTTAATCTACCTTATCTACTCCAATCTACTCGTGTCGTGTGTTTGTGTTCTACTCGCTTTAGTTTTTATATAAACGAATAATCCATTAAATTTCCTTGTTGATTTTGAGTAGGTAGATACTATTCATTTTTTTAGGTGTCAGCTGTCGTCAAAGCGAGTAACGTCCCTGAAGGTCAAAGCTTAAACTGCCTCACTCTACTGAATTTTTATCCAACAAAATCAAGGAATAGTATACTTCCTTGAACAAAAAATATAATTTATGTGTGGTGACTATGGTTTGTGGTGTGTATGACCAACCTATTGGCCAATTTGGCCATCCAGTCTGATTATTATGAAGAACACTAGGTTTACCCGTTTACAAAATGTATGCATCACCAGTGTGCAGGGTATGTTTGCAAGAAAATATCAGAATAATACCCTTAAATCAACAACTACAAGAAATATTTGAAATTCTAGCAAATAATAAGGTAAGTTGCATAGCTAATTTCTGAACTCGTCTTCACTTAGATAAAAAGTAGCCTATAACTATCCTAGACCCAGGTAGGTATCTACCTACTATTATGTACATTCCAGAAACCACATTTTATCTAAGTCAGTTCAGCCGTGAATGCATGAATGAAACAAGCACACCACTTTGGTAATAAATAAAATTGGTATGAGGATTGTTTAGATGTTTGGTCTGGGTGTTTATATATAACATTACACAAAAAATGTGTATTTTGTCTATCAGCATATCACCTTTTTAAAATTGTTATGAATGTGTGTTCCAGCTTAGTACAGAAGATGGCAGGCCTGAAGCCGTCTGCTACATCTGTTACTCTCAGTTGCAGAGATGTCATAAATTCATGCAGGTGTCACGGAAAGCTGAAAATATCCTGACACAGCTGGCTTATAAAGGCTTGCAGGTAAAGGTTCTTTAGCTAGTAAATAAATCATCTAACGTCTTTCTACATAAATGATAAACATCTTTTGAGCAAATGATACCAAAAATAATAGATACACTTGTTTTAGCTCTCTTGCCTAAGACATGTACCAAATGTGCTATTTTATTGGTATAATTTTTGAAAACATGTTTATTATCTTTTGTAAAAAGACAGTAGGTAGCAAGTTATTTTATAAAAACTTATTTTCTAAATTATAATCTTCAGGTATCAGAGGAATTAGTCAAAATGCTGAATGGAGGCACTCAACTGCATGTTGTATCGGCAACAGTAAAGCCTGTAGCAATCTACAACTTTTCAGGTGTGGAGTATAGTATATCACATAGTGTGAAACAAGAGCAATATCCACCGGAAGGGTATCTACATGAATTTGAGAATGCATTTGTTTGTGAAGAAGTGAAAATGGATCATGTTGATTATGCTGAAGGTACTCTACTTTATCTTAACTTAAATACTATTTTAAATCATAATAAGATAGGAAATTTTAGAGATCATTTGTATGAGTCAGTGGCCAACTCTGGTGACAGTGTTTCTAGGCTGCCCGAAGGCCTCTGTCATGGCCTAACAACTCGACTGATTGCCACTGGCGGTCACCCATCCAAATGATGACCCCGCGGAAAAGTGCTTAACTTCGTTGATCTGCTAAGAACAACTTAGCCAGCAACGTCACGAGCGCTTCTTTTAGAGATGAAGAAGAAGAAGGAGCATCATCATCCAAAAAGACAGAAGCCATAACATAAAGATAAAAAAAATGTGCATTGAGCCCCCGGAAAGATATATTTTATGTAACAAAACTGTAATTGTATTTCAGATTCTGCTTCTAAACAAATAAAAAAAGAAATGAATGAGCCCCATAACTACACACAACCAAGTAATATTAAAGAAGAACAAGCTCTATCAGACCCTTCTAAAGCTAACACTATTATTTGTAAGAAAGAAAATACACCTTACAAATGCACTATTTGCGGAAAATCATGCTCTAATAAATATGTATTTAATCGCCACATGAAAACACATGCAGAAAAAAAAACTCATGTATGCGGTATGTGCAATAAATCATTTCTAAAAACTAGCCTCATGATAAAACACTTGAAAATGCACAGCAAAGAAAAGCCGATAAAGTTAATAGAAAAGTTATTTGCCTGCCGTATTTGCAATAAGAAGTTTTTTAGAAATTACCTGTTGAAAAATCACATTAAAAAATTCCATGCAGGACAAGAGTTTACATGCCAAATCTGCAACAAGTCATTTCCGGAACTGCATCAGTATCAAACACATATGAGTAGAAAGCACGATGATGTAAATCAGTTTGCTTGTGAACTTTGCAACAAAAGATTTCCATTCAAATCTAAACTGGACAGGCATGTACGCACCCATACAAAAGAGAAACCATTTTCTTGTGATATGTGTGAAAAGACATTTGCTGAAAGTGCAAAGCTGAAGACCCATAGAAGAGTCCACACTGGAGAAAAGCCATATTCCTGTGATGAGTGCGGCAAAAGTTTTGCTCAGTCTAATACATTGAAGACACATCTCACGACGCACGGTGGACTAAAGCTTTTTCCATGTGACAAATGTGATAAATCGTTTACAGTTATACAATACTTAAAACGTCACAGTGTACTCCACACAGAAGAAATAGAGTCAGATCCCTCATTTAAACACACCTGTGATCAGTGTGAAAAAACATTTGCTGATGAATATGCTCTCAGGAAACACTCACGGATACACACAGAAGAAAAGTCATTTGCCTGTGCCATGTGCGATAAAAAATTTCCAGCAAAGTCTAAATTGAAAAGGCATGTACTCACTCACACTGGCGAAAAGCCATATCATTGTAGTATGTGTAATAAATCGTTTTCGGAAGCTGCAAAATTAAAGAGTCATATTCGCATACACACCGGTGAAAAGCCATATTCCTGCGACACATGTGGTAAAAGTTTCGCTCAGTCTATATCATTGAAAATACATCTTACTACCCATACAGGGGAAAGGAGTTATTCCTGTGCAGTCTGTTATAAAAGTTTTGCAGCAAGAAGTAATTTGATAATTCACATGAGAATTCACAATGGAGAAAAGCCATATATCTGCGATATTTGCAGTAAGGGTTTCGCTCAGTCTGGTTCATTGAAGAAGCATCTCTCAAGTCACACGGGTGAAAAGCCATTTTCATGTATGATCTGCTCTAAACTTTTTGCAACTAAACTTGGCTGGAGAGTTCACATGCGGGTTCATAGTGGAGAAAAGCCATATTCCTGCAATATTTGTAGTAAGCCATTTTCTGATGGCAGCAGCTTGAACAGACATAAAAGAACGCACACAGGAGAAAACCCATACTCGTGCATTGAATGCAATAAAGCATTTAGTCGAAAAGATTATTTGCGAAAACATGCGGCGTTTTGCAAACGTCAGTATTTAGTTGTTGTTTAGGTAGGGTTTACTGTCCTTATTCAATAGGAAACTGTAATTTTAACAGTTTGCTAATTATTGTCTTTCTTTGTCATTTACATTGTTATGTCAATTAACATACAGACAGATTTGAATGACACATTTAGCTAGCAGAGGTTTATAGGTCGTTTATTGATAAGGCCCTAAGAATATTTATATTAAAAGTTAAAACCTTTGAAATTGTAACAGTTTAGCCTTCTTGTTAACTTTTACATAGGTATACAGAGTTAAAATTTAATATTAAATTAAACATAAAATGCCCATTTTTATTATTTATATAGGTAGGTAGGTACCCAGTTAGTACATACCTACCTTTGACAGCCTTTGATTACGACATAGAGAAATATTTGATACCTAGGTACCTCTATTAAATTAATTAGTAGCTAGTCGTTCAGTTTAGTCATGCACGGTTATGGTCTATTACCTTCCGCCACCAGAGTCAGCCACTTGAACTATTGCATTGGCGCCATAACTACCGTCCGATTTTTAAAAGGTCTTTACAAGATATGAGTTTAGTGTAACGTAACGGCCTTTTATAAATCGGACGGCAGTTTTATAAAAAAATAATCGTGCTATGTATGTATTGTCTTTCTTTGTCATTCTTACGCCAGAGAACAAAGGCGATCTAAGTTTGACAGACACATTCAGAGATATAATGATATTATGGTACGGTTACGAATAAATCCCATACTCCACACCCACCACAAAAAAAAACAGAATGGGGCACAAGAGAGCCAACCAGCCAAAGAAAAAAACAATGTCAGATTTTTAAACATCCCAAACAGAATCAGACGTCAGTGTCTGTTTGACAGGATGGCTGGCTGCTGCTGGTGTCTAGTGTTGCCGCGCGGACTATTTAGTCCGTTTTCGGACTATTTCGAAGCGGTGGGCGCCCATGTGTCATACAAGCAAGGGTTTTACTGGGACATCTCAGCTTTTTTTTTATACAACTAAAGTGGCAACCAAGCGTACGGCCAACTTTGTTGGGAACTGCCCCTTTTTGGGCACGAGACATTTTAGTGGTTCTATCGATCCTTTGTTGATAACTCTTAGTCAGCTAAAATTAGTAAGCTGTGTTGTAGGATAAAAGCACTAGTTACTGGCACCTTAAGCACCTTGGTCAATTCAAATTGCTATAGTTTCTGTACAAGTCATCCAAATGATGTTTTTATGGTGCTAATGGAGACGAAAAAAGTTCTAATATTTTAAATTTAACAAATTATAAATTGAATTCGTAAGTAAGTAGCGGTGATGTACATGTATGGTCAGCAACTTAAAACTAAGTTTTTTTTGTTTCTGTTATTGGCTATACCATAATTTAATGTTTTAAAGTAAAAAAATAATAAAATACATTTAAATAAGGATAAAATAACTTAAATAGTAACGAAATAATGATCAACTACAGAGATACGAGGTATGAGACAAGTTTCATTCGAATTGTAGTCAAACGCAATCCTTACCGTTTTAACAACAAAACCCCACCATAGTAGCCGGATTGCCGATTGTCAATCAATTATGATTTTTTTTATACGAAATTATTCGAAAGGTGGTACAAATCGGCACAAATATGAAAGCTAAATTATGTGAACTATTCTCTATGAAGGGAGATATTGTAGGTACTTAGCATCAGTAGCTTTTAGGAAGTGTTTGAGTATGAAATAGCCAATAATTACTGCCAGCCAATAACTCATTAATTTACCTCTACTTACTATGTATTGTTTTTACAAAACTGTCATTAACTTATTTCGGACCTCTTGCGCCTTGAGTTCGGTCCTTTTCCAGTTTGACTACCGGCAACACCAGTGTGTGTTAAGGCTAGACCGCACTAGGCGACACTTCGCGGCAGCGGCGCGACGCGACACATAGCGACAAATTTTCTTTGTATGAAATTGTATGAGGTATAACGCACTACGCAGCAGCGGAACTACGCGATGCGACACTGCGCGTCAAAGTTGACCAACTCATCAAAACTGAAGCGGCCGGCCGGGTCGCGTCGCGCAGCTCCGCTGCCACTAGTGCGGTATAGCAAGCGACGCGACACTTCACTTTATTCAAGTTAGTGCCTACGTATTTGCCGTTTGGTACGTAATACGACATTCTGTGTTTAAAATGGCTTTCGACAAAGAGAAATTAATTTTATTATTCAGTCAGTATCCTGAGATATAGGACCAGCAAAATGAACATTACATACATTATCTATAGGAAAATTGGCGAGGTTATGCGAGCTATTGCAATATCCAAGTCATTTTCATTCACCTAACTCAAAATAACATTCAAATCAGTTTCTTCCATCTTCCTCAGAAGCTGCCGAACGACTGACAGACAAAATTTGCTGCAAACTGTCGCGCCACTGCAGTTCTAGTGCGGTATAGTGTCGCGTCGTCGCGCCGCTGCCGCGAAGTGTCGCTTAGTGCGGTCTAGCCTAGCCTTTACTCTGTCTGTGGCTCGCACTGGCTCGCACGCAAGTCGCAGACAGGTTGCTTGGGTTTGCTGTTTGCTGGTGTGTTTTGTTTGGCTTTATTTATGTACTCTACTTTGGTTAACTAAATCAAATCTCAACCCTCCACCATGCATTGAAAAAACTTATGAACTAAAACGTACAACTACAAGTGTAAAAGAAGGCTGCTAATTCCTTACGAACTTGGTAAGTATATTACGTACTTACCTAAAGTTTTTATGTTTACAAAGTCATTCGAATACAAAAGAAACTGTTACTGACTGTTACCGTTTGTATTAGAGATTTCTTACATGATTTTAAGTTTGTGTAATTACAAAATTACATCAAAAAGTCAAATCATCGTGTAGGTACGATGCTTCAAAATATGCAGTCCTAAAAAATTCAACATAGGTATTATATTCATGTTAACTATGTGCTGGTGAGGTCATCTTAGCTAGAGACAATTCAGGTCATTGTGGACTAGCGAGTGCCGGCTGACCTATGCGAATCTAATTTGTTATTGGTCTGATAATATGTATTCAAATTTTATCTTGTTATTTCTCAGTCATCTTGTAGTGGTAAAAGTCTTTGGCAGTTGTGCAAAGTGCTCCTGGGATCAATAGATAGTTATGGTAGGTAGATATATTTTTAGGTCAGTATCAGGGTCCATCGTCCGTGTGAGATAAAATAAAGTTATGCCCGTTACGGTACTAGAGGCAGATTTTCTCAAAAACTATGAAACTTATAGAAAACTAAAATTAATATTCAATTAATAAGCTAAAAGGTGATTGATAAAGTTATAAAACTAATATGCTTCCCTTATAAAACCATTCTTAAATTAGCAGTTGAAAGCGTACGACCTGTTACACCCGTTACACGGAATGACCCATCAGTTAAAATAACTAATCTAATCAGCTCCTAAGTATGGTATGATGCAGATGTTTTCATTAGAATGAGTCCCAAAATATTGTAGAAATTTATGTGGAGTAGTAAGTTATTTAGTTACATACTCACTCACACACACTCACTCACACATAACACATACACTTATCATGCGACACATTCAGTCACGGATGGTTATCTTGTGAAACCTTGGCTCTTAAGAGCCTTGAGTTATCAGGAGAACCGACCACACACTCACACAATATCACTCACACCCTACCTTACATATCCACAATTTCTATCACACATACTCCCCTTAACACACACGACACATAACACATTCTTTCACAACACAAAGAACGCAACGTTTTACATGCACAGACAACACACAAACATTTTATTACTCTAATTTAATTAAACTCGCATTTGCGCGCGCTTTTTCATTTTCATTTTTACTTCAAAATAATGTTTATTTTAAATGTCTACATACCTTACTTATAGTTCGATCTTGTAACATTATAATATAGTTATTTAAGAGCGATTTTTTTTGCTTAAAAGGAGACTTCAATCATAGAGTGTAAAACTGTACTTCTTGTTATTGAAATAAACATTTTTATTTTTATTCATTTTCATTTTCAGTTACATAAACATGACATTAGTAGTGAGTGGCATTGTAGTTGCCACAAAAAAATACATTGTTTTAACAAAACAGGATGCAAATACCTAATACCTCCTTATTGTTAGTTAATATAATCACAAGTTAACAGTGATTAGGAAATGACTCACATGCAGCATTTGTAAGGCATTCATGCTATTAGTTTTACAACATGTTGTAGGCATTGTGAGCTAATTAGGTGATTATGGCTGTAGTCTAAACGTAACTGAAGATTTTTATTTACATAACAAATATATGTGCATAATTACATTAGGTAGGTAATACAAAAAACATAATATGAAACAGTTGAGCCATATAAAGACTTAATGAAATTATCTACAGTTAACTCAAGAGTTGTATACAACTAAAATCAAAATAACAAAATATTGGTAGACATTTTTACAAATTTTAATGAATACCTACATTATTATTATTTAATGTCAATGAAACTTTAACAGAAACAAATATTTTGCCAAAATAAATAAAGCAAACTCAAGTTTTATACTATATTAATGGCTATAACTACCACTTGTTTATGTCATTTATGTTGAAGTTATTAAGAAGTGCAATTTGGCTCTGTTAATAATTTTACAAATGGAAGGTCAGCAATACCTACCTACCTATTAAATATGTTCTTGCCATGAATTAAATCAAAAAAAGGTACCAACTTAATATGTCTATAAATGTTGTTTTTTTTTGTATGTTTTTGGAATGACTCTAATTTGAAATCTCTATTTTGACTGGGCTATTGTGTCAATAACTACATCGTACCGTAGGTACAAGTTTTTTAGTTTGAAGTCGGTCGTTCGAAAAAATGATGATATACAAAACTTTAAGAACTGTCAGGATAACATATCATAACAGTGCTAACCTCTGTTATTTTGTGTTGTAGTGACAAATCCAGCCATCATGGCTGAAACCCTGGACCCGCTCTCACCGAGCGTGAACTCACCTCGGCTGCCCGGCCTCATGCACAAGCTGGGGCTACGGTTTGGACGAAGCACGCCTCCAAACACACCGCTAAATAGACCCACTACTGAAGGTATTATTAACACTGGTTTATTTTCGTGATAATATCTTTTTTTTAATACAATGTAGGTTAGGTATGTTAGGTAAGTTCAATCAATGTTTTGAAAAGATAGGGTTTTAGAGATCCACATTTTTAAACAAACTATATTATACGCTGATAAACCTAGGCTAATAACTGTCCTGTGCCAAGGCACCTATAATCAAATGTACCTATGTATTCCTTGTTATCTGCGTATAATGAAATGGGCCTTATTTATGGTATCATTTGTAACTACGAATCCATCCGTAATTATAACAGAAATGTATGACCGTTAAAGAGTTACTTTAAGGGGTTTTCCATTGCTGTCTTGCGATTTATTGCGGCTTCTGTTACCGTTGTCTATTGATATTGTGGCCTGATATTGCAAGCGTCCATAGGCTACGCTAACCCCTTAACATCAGATGGGACGCACGCCTGGTTTACAACTCAAGTGGTAAAAGAAGAAAAAAGTAGATAAATTCTATAACTAGATTTTTTATATAAAGAAATATTTGTACAGAAGCCTTCGGCCGTGAGTCCTACTCGCACTTGACGGTTTTTTCTTATTGAGTAAGGTCAGGATCATCTCTCTCCTCAGTTCATTAGTGATAGCGTGAGTGCACACATGTTAGTGAAAATGGACATGTTTTTGGGTAGCAATGACGACTTTGCAAAAGGTAATTAATTTACTATTCTGTTTAAAAAATTATGTGTAGTAATTGTGAATTAATGGTAGCGGTAATACTCATGCTTTATAAACCTAACGATCTTAAGGTCGTTGGTTCGAATTCGGTCGTACACCTTTGGTTTTTTTTTTTGTAAAATTAAAGCGGGTAGTACCTACCTTTTTGTAGACTACCTAGATGTTATTTTATTATAATGAAAATCTTACCTTATCTTTCTTCTTCTTCTTCTTTTAATTTGTGGCGTCTGTGGCCGGGTTTGTCACAATTTTGCCAATGTCAATGTCGACAGGGTTGAAACAGTAAGACAATGGAGGATCTGAGACTTAAGATAAAAGACCGCCTGAATTCCGTCATGACAAGACATGACTTGACATGACACGACTTGACATAACTGGGTTACTACTCATACGAACATACTAACTTTTCGAACTTTATACCTGAAGCATTTGAAAATACCAAAGTACGCCCTTTTAACTATTTGACCTACGACTATGAGCCATATATTTGCCCACTAATTTGCTCTGTCATGTCCGGAGCTAACACTATTTTCCGTTGAAAAGAAGACATCATCTCTTAATTATCTGCAACTCCGCATGTTTTTTTTTAAATGTCAGCAAGTGACGAAACGATCAAGACGCCTGCCTGTTGTTAAGCACAACTCCTGACCATAACAGATGCAGTGCCACCCAAAGCTTAAAGTGTTTAAGTTCTGCGTGGCACTGCACCGCTCTCATCACCCCGAGACGTTGTTGCTGTCTCTTTCGCCCAGTGATTTCACTTGCTACAGTGCCCTTCACACCTAAACACAGTGCAGCTTGCACACTACTGCTTGGAGGTAGAATATCTGGCACTGCGGTGGTACGCACCAAGATGGACTCTTGCTGAGTTCTACCACCAGGTAAAGGTGTATCACCAGCTCACCTGTTCCAGGGTACGTGGAGTTCGGTGAGTTCCGCGCGGATCGTGGCGGCGTCAAGAAGGTGGGCACCTTCGCAGGAGTCTTCTGTCCCGTCGTCCTTTCCATGTTCAGCGCGCTTATATTTATACGGATGGGTAAGTCAGCCTACTGCCAACGAATCTCGGCTTTTAACACTAAAGTGGCAACCAAGCGTACGGCCCACTTGATGGTAAGCGGTTACCGTAGCCTATGTATGCTTGCAACATCATAGATATCACTTGCGTGATACCACCCTGAGACGTTAGATGGAAAGTCTCATGTGCCTGTAATTTCAACGGAAACCGTACCCTTCGAACCGGAATACAGCAATGCGAGCATTACTGCTTGGCTGCAGAAATAGGTGTAGTGGTAGTCTTTCCCCGGACGAGCTCTATCACAAAAAACTCTACTACTCTTGAAGTGAGCCGTTTGTGATGCGCAAAGACAATTTAGTTTGAAAAAGCTCTTAACGAACTTAACGACGCGTCGGCCGAGACCCGCTGGTCGTAAAGAAAAAGCTGGCTAAAGTAAGTTCGTATGAGTCAGTGGCCAACTCTGGTGACTGAGTTTTTAGGCCGCCCGAAGGCCTCTGCCATGGCCTAACAACTTTGAAAAAGCCGGGAACGACTGCTTAACGTGTCCTCCGAAGGGAGCGCTCAGTTAAAATTGCCGCTGGCGGTCACCCATTCAAATGGTGACTACGCGGAACAGCGCATAGCTTCGTTCTGTTAGTAACAACTTAGCCAGCTACCGTACCATAATATTTGTAGTTAAATGTTATCACTTTTAGTTCTGACTCGGTGCACCGAGGTCGTCTGTAAACAATCAGTCAAGCATAAACATAGCGAATCTCGATTACATATCGGTACATCATCATCATCATTATGACAGCCTTCTAATGTTCCCACTGCTGGGACACTGGCTTACTCTCCAGCGAGAGTGATTGGGTCTTAATCCACCACGCGGATCCAATGCGGATTGGTGGATGGCACATGTTTTTCGAATGTTTAGTTCTTGGACATGCCGGTTTCCTCACGATGTTTTCCTTCACCGTTTGAGAGCACTGGCATTGCGCACATAAATTTTTCGTAGCGAAAAATCCATTGGTGCACGACCGGATTTGAACCCACGACCTTAGGATCGGAAGGCGGACTCACTACCGCTAGACCACCAGTGCTCTTATCATATCGGTACATTCTGGCCTATAAAGCTACGATACAAGCTATGGAAAGAGCTATGTTAAAAGTTACACTGGACATTTATTCAAGCTGCAAGAAAAACAAATAAAACCAATCAAAAATACACCATTATCTACTTAATAATAAAAAAAAAGAAAACATTTGCATTGATTGGTCCAAGCCATACAAGGTAGGTACCTGGGTACATTTCTTTTTGCCTTGTGCCGAAAACGGGTTTGTCTCAGCATGTGCTGGGTGGGTTCCACCTAGCGCTGATTTTCAGCCGAAAACCTAACCTAAATGACTTCACGGATGTTTTTTAATATCGATGTTTATCGGACATCGATACTTTTACGGATCGATGTCAATATCGATATCAATATAGATTTTTTTTAACATCGATCATCCCTACACGCGATTGGACGATAACACAACACATACAACTGAGCTAATAACAAGCTCCTACTAGGCAGTAATTGGATTTTGGTAACGTGGGGGCGTATGCAGGACAGATTGGAGCTGATAAAAAACTAGGTATTATTATTTTACTAATGAAACTATCCTGAACTATATCATTCATTTGAACTGGTGTTTCCCGCTCAAAACCAGTCACAGTCGGTCAGTACACATTCACAGTGTTAGTACCTCATCACCGATATCGGTATATCGGTGATGAGACACCGACACTGTTTCGACTCAATATACCAATGTCAAAACACCGGTTTTTTAAATGAATAAGTAGATAAAAAAGTAAGTAAGTAAGTTCGTATGAGTCAGTGGCCAACTCTGGTGACAGAGTTTCTAGGCCGCCCAAAGGCCTCTGTCATGGCCTTACAACATTGAAAAAGCCGGAACCGACTGCTCAACGTGCCCTCCGAAGCACGGGAGCGCTCAGTTGAATTAGCTAAGCAGCATCTGTTGTGTCTTCTGTGGTCATAATAAACTGTCTTTAATTTAACAAGTGGCATTCCCGCGACTTCATTCATATTCATATCCATATATTCTGCACAATGTACATTTAGCTTAGGTCTAAAATAATGTAGCTGCAAGTGAGTCCTGACCCTGTTAGGGCGTTGCAGGTAGTAACTAGTTATAGGTATGTACTTAAATATACTAATAATTAAATTATTATTAAAAAAAAATACAATTTTAATGTGTCATTCGCTGGTGGTTACTTAGCTTGAAGCCATTTGTCCACCCGCTGCATCTATTTAAGGGTTCCTTTGTATTGGACCTCCAGTATATTAGGAGAACTCCAAAAACAATAGACAATTAAGGCCTTGTTCCTAATCGTACTTTATTTATTGAATAAAAAAAAGGCTTTGTCGCTGAGCGACCACACCGCCCAATCGGTAATATTAACAAAGTTGTTAATTATACTATACTTAAACTAGGTGACAAGAGAGAGAGAAAAAAAAAAAAAGAAATATAAAATAATTATCCACTAAAATATACATGTTTTGGGCTACGTCAAACATTGGATCAGCCAACACACTGTTGCATAGTCCAACATCGAACATTGAAGAATGTTGAAACATAGTTCGCCTGTCATCTAAGTTACGAACACATTCCATCAGCACGTGAATAATATACTCTTTAATCCCACAAATATTACAATGAGGCCTTTTCGTCTCAAGTTATTAAAAAAAAAAGCTGTCTATTTAGATGGCGGTAGCTCAACTGGCGAGCCCAAGAGAATGTAAGCACTACGTTTGGCGAGATATGGTGAATGTGTAGGGAATTCAACATTGGTTGCTTCTGCTGTCACTGTCTATCAAAACTCTGGCTGGTGTCAAAGTCATAGTAAGTACTACGTAGTACATTAACTTTGGTCGTACTGGAGTTAAATTATTTTGCCTCAAGCAGGACATGAACCCACAACCTTCCGCTTGGAACGAGACGAAACAAAAACGGAGCTACCAACATTTTTCTTGTTTTGATAACCTTTCCCAGTATGGCAGTAGGCCATATAGCGCCATCTGTCAAAGCAATCGGAACTACTTTTTTTAAAAATCTCGAATCGAAAACCCCTAATTATGCGATGTTACTTTCTTCATCAAAATGGCAAACTTATTCGATGGAATGTGACCAAAAAAATCGTACTTTAAACCACTGTTAGCTAACGTCATTGACATATTGAGCCAGCTGCTAAAATTACAGTTTATTTTATGAATAAAAATGTAGCCATCCATTACTAATATTGTTGATAACATGAATTATTCTTTCATTTATTTGTATGTTGTGATTTCCTTTGTCATTTACATGATAATTATTTCTGTGTACTGATTAATTGGTCAATTAATATAATTATTGTAATTAATGTTTGAAGTTGAACACGGTCGTTTGTGCCTACAGTACCTATCGTTTATACTCTTAACTAGGATAATATTACTATTACCTAGCTGTTGCACGCGACTTCGTTCGCGTAGAACTCAGGACCGTTTTTCCGGGATAAAAAGTAGCCTATTATCTATATTATCCTATTACCGGTCATTATCTATCTATGTTTAAAATGTCAGCCAAATCGGTTCAGTAGTGAGTTATATAGTAACAAACATCCAAACATTCGCATTTTAATATTACTAGCAGTCTGTCCCAGCTTCGCGTGGGTACAATGTAACCGCACCCGTGCTAAGTCGGGGAGGGTCGCTAGTAATAAATATAGCCATTGTTTCTTAGGGATAAGTAGCATTATAACGGACCGATTTCAGACCTTACTCTTGAACGCGATCGGTATTGGAATATGACATTTCGTACTTTTGACAGCAAACCTAGAGCCACATTCAACCTTGTTTTCAAGAGTAATAAAGTTTGACAGCAGTAAATTGAATTGTCATTGGATTCAAGAGTAAGGCAACAGTAGTATTTGAGTTTATTCGTAACAAAAAATAAAACAAACATGCAAAACTTTCCTCTTTAAAATCAAACTAGATGTCGCTGCTAAAATGAATACAGAGATAGAACGCGCTATCGTTGCGTTTTGACAGAATAGTTTGTTCGAAAGTACAATATTTATAGGCGTTAGGTGTTTAATATCTGTAACAGGATATTAATCCCACTTCTGAAATGTAGTATTTTTGACTGCACATCGCGTTTTCGGTGTGCTAATGTAACCTATTATATTATACTATTTTAAGTGTTGTGAAAGTCCTTTCTACTCGAGTCAAGCTCGGTATTTCTAAGCAGTTTTCTTCATTTTCTAACCCTATTTCTGTTAAATTTGCTTTAGATTCTTTTTTAATTGAATATTTTACCCTATTTTTATCATGTTTAACTATTGCCTTAATTATGTGATCTTGTTCTGCTGTTAAGTATTTTTGGTATTTGATAATTTGTGTTTTGTATAGCATCTTATTATAAGACTTTAAGATTATAATATAACATAAAACTAATATTATATATGCAAAAGTTTGGAAGTTTGGATGTTTGAATGTTTGTTACTCTATAACTCGACAACCACTGAACCGATTTGGCTCAAATTTAAAACATAGATAACGACCGGGTATAGGACATAGGCTACTTTTATCCCGAACGAAACGAAGTCGCGGGCGGCAGCTAATGTTAGTATAAATTAGTGTGATTTGTGTGATAAATATAAATATAATAAAAATAAAATTACATTCAATAAAAAAAAAAATGAAAAAACTACCTAGGTACTGAAAATGAATGCTACAACCTTCTTAATTTATATAATACCAGGCCTAAACCATTTTTCCGATAAATATGTTTATCCAGTTTATTTTAAAATTTATTACCCTTATGTTATCCACTTTTACTCAACTTCACTCTTCAATAACAATGGGGTGAGGATTATAAATTTATACATTAGTTCCTACTTATTTAATCTTCGGCCTATCTCCATGTTGTCATACCCTTTTACAGGGTTCATAATTTTGTAAAACTACCATCTATTATATAACAACTGTAATGAACCTACCATATAGTAAGTTCGTATGAGTCTGTGGCCAACTCTGGTGACAGAGTTTCTAGGCCGCCCGAAGGCCTCTGTCATGGCCTAACAACTTTGAAAAAGCCGGGACTTAACGTGCTTAACGTGCTCTCAGAAGCACTGGAGCGCTCAGTTGAAATTGCCACTGGCGGTCACCCATCCAAATGATGTCTACGCGGAACAGTGCTTAACTTCGTTGATCTGTTAGAACAACTTAGCCAGCTACGTCATAAGCGCTCCATACCACCTACCATATGAAAGCAATAAATGAGTGTGAGAGCACCGGTGGTCTAGTGGTAGTGACCCCGCCTTCCGATCTTAAGGTCGTGGGTTCAAACCCGGTCGTGCACCAATGGATTTTTCTGTTCGAAAAATTTATGTGTGCAATGCCAGTGCTCTCATACGGTGAAGGAAAACATCGTGAGGAAACCGGCATGTCGAAAGACATGTGCCATCCACCAATCCGCATTGGGTCCGCGTGGTGGATTAAGACCCAATCACTCTTGCCTGAGAGTAGGCCAGTGTCCCAGCAGTGGGAACATTAAAAGGCTGTCATGATGGTGATTGAGTGTGTGATTTAATTCTTTTTCAGGTTATCTGGTCGGCAATGCAGGTCTCCTGGTGACATTGGCTCAGTTCGGGCTGGCGTACCTGATAGTATACTTCACAGTCACCTCGATATGCGCTATATGCACCAACGGCGCCGTCGAGGGAGGGGGCGTTTACTGTATCCTTTTAGAAC